>OV702283.1:229768381-230968381 GCA_916181665.1 Avena sativa | reverse complement strand
TGCATGCTTGCATGCATTACTTTGTTTCTATTATTTTATGTGATGTTTGCTTGAATGGTAGTTTGAAATATTGCTTGCTTGATTGAATTGTAGTGATTTGAAGAGTGTGAATATTTCAAGATCAAGGAGTGAACTTATATTCTCTACCAAAAAGGCAAGTGATGTTTCATACTTTTGTTCCATTATTTTCACTATGCATTAGTGATATTTCTAAGTAGGACTTGCATGGAATTTTTGCTAAGTATAAACTATGCCATGGGAAATCCTAGTAGATGAAACCTTAGTAAAATTTCCTAAGTTAAGATTCCTACTACTACCATGCTTATCTTAGCTAGTAGAAAACAAGGGTGGAATATATTCATACTATGGAATATTTCTAAGTCAAGGACTTGAGTTTTGTTTAATAAAACAACTAAGTGAATGAATCACCTGGGTGGAATGGAAGGAATGGTTTGTGTTGAGTGGTTACACAAGGCCCATTTCTATGGTTTACCTTGTGTGTCTCACTTGTGGATGGCCACCCAAGAACAAAGAGATTTGAGATGTCAAATGTTGAGAAGCTTCAAGTGCAGCCACTTGGCATTATGGGCTCTGCCTGGATCATATAGGTTGCAATAACTTATCCAAATGGACAGTTGGTGGTAGGGGAATGATAGGTTGGAGCGCGTCCATTCTGGTCTAATGGAAGGCTTCTGAAAGATCTTGTCTTGGTGAAACCAAGTCTTGTGGGGAAAGTGCACCACCTCTGCAGAGTGTAAAATCTAAGTACTTAGCCATGTCCCTGGTAAAGGACAATTTGAGCATCAAGAAATGGAAGCTATCAAGAATCTCCTCATCCAAATTTCTAAGTTAAAAACTTGTGGTTGAACAAGGGTTAAAGGATCACCAATTTCTATTGGGAGATGCCTTGGGTGATTTTTGTCAAGCAAAAACTTAGTGCTTTCAAAAGATAAGGAAAATCTATTTTGAGGAAAGCAAGCCTAAGCTCCACCTAGCCAAATGCATATAGATAATAGACTCCACCATACTACCATAGTATCACTTGCCAATACAATTCAAATGTATTGACCCGTGTGGCTGTAACTTATTATGTTGCAGGTTTGTTTGATGTTAGTGAAGTTTATTGATTAGGATTACAAGTCTACAACCAACATGACTGCCTGTGGCACTTTGAAGATGAAGGACCCCATGCTATTGTTATATTCTGCTGCATTGTAATGAAATAGCCAAATGAGCTATGTAAGATGTAATAAATTATTTTATTCCTGGTTATAAAGTTGTATTATGACCTTTGTTTCTTGATATTACATCTTAACTGTGGATGTTAGCTATTGATCCAGGGAATAGCATTGTAAACACAGGGATCTCTACCTTATTAAAGGTTGGGACCTCCTACATCTAGTCACTATAACTAATTAAAATAATAAGGTTAAACCTTATTAAATTGTGACACCACTTTAAATCACATTCCCAAGCATTAGAATATGTGGTGATGACATGTGTCAACATTATCCCATGTTTCAATTGGAGAATATTAAATCTTAAGTAGTTTTCAATGAGTAGAAATTACTTTTATAAAATAAAATAAATAAGACTAAGTCTTTAATCCTTGTGATGGTTGTGATAATGCTAGATCATCTAGTGTGAACCTTGTGTGTCTAATAGAAGTAGTTAAGTATTGTTTGGTGATTGTGTACCTCGTATTTATTTATAGACGCTAGTACCGACCAAGGATACGAAGAGGAAGGAGACTACTACGAAGAGGAAGCAGAGGAGAACTTCAACCACTGCACTAATCAAGCTAAGCTACCACTTGCATGTTACCTATGCAAGCTATCTAATGCAAGCTATCCTACAAACCTATCTAATGCAAGCTAGAACCTTGCAAGTTAACACTTGCATGATAACTATGCAAACTAGATGCCTTAGGCATATTTGATTATACCCCTTTATTATACCAAATCCCAGTTTTACTTACAAGCTTTATTATTTTTATTTCTTTATCAAAGTTCTTTATTACTTCTAGTTAGTATTTAGTGAGTTTTGGAAAGATATTAGAGGTAGCATAAAGAGCATAAAACTTGGCCTAAGTTGGATAGAACTAGAGGTAACACTGAGACATGAGATTAGACTTCGATAAGTCACAGTTGATTAGCACCCCTCATTAGTGATTACTCCCAACTGTAGTGGCTAGTGCTAAGCATAAAACTTGATCACCTTAGATGGGAATACTTGGTGAAAATGAGTATGAAAACCTTAGAATGATGAGTCATTCTAATGAAATGTTTTGACATGTGTTATTGAACACCATATCACCCCGATCTGAAGCATCAGGTGGATCATCTCAGCTTCATGTTGTATGATAGGCAGAAGGAGTTGGACAATGCCCGCTCCTACACCAACCACAACTATGCCATTGTAGTCAAGAAGGACCAGACCATCCCCATCCTTGCAAGGGAGCGCAAGTCATTTTGCCATACGCGTGACAAGAAGGATCGTATCATTGCTCGCCTTCGCCACAGAGTGTCAGACTTGGAGGAGACCATCCATGAGCGGGACATGCAGCTGGAGGAGAGGGAGAATGTAGGGAAAGATATCCGTGGAGACCCCTACTCCTACATCAGTGACGACGATGACTTCGTGAAGGATCAAGCCGTGGACTTCCACACTGATGATGATGACTCTGCCTTCATTGATGATGAAGACACCAAGTCTGATGAGTAGTAGCACTTGAGCACTATCGTAGGTTGAGCTGTATCCGGTCCCATTATATCGTAGTTCCACATAATGGTTCTTAAAACCATCTGTTGCTTGTGTGGTGTGTGTTTGTATTGTGTGCTATGAATGAATGAATGAATGAAGAGCAAGTTGCTAGTTGGAAAAACCTGAGTCAAAACTCAAAGTTTAAAAGCTTTTCAAAAACAAATCCCCGAACCTTAGAAATTTCCCCCTTGTCTCATGATCTATCTCAATCTTCAGATGCCTCGTGGAGGAAGCAGTTCATCCTCGGACCCGATGCTGCAAATCTTGCAAATGTTGGTTTCCGACCGTGAAGCTGAAAGATCTGAACGTCAAGCCAACTTAGCCACCCTTCAACACATAGCTCAGATGGAAAAGAACAATCAAGGCCATGGAAACCAGGACAACCATGGATCCAAGCTCAAGAACTTTCAAAACACCAATCCACCCATCTTTAGTAAGTCTGAAGAACCATTAGATGCTGATGACTAGCTGCAGACCATGGAGAACAACTTAGAAGTCGCAGGAGTGGAGGCCAATGAGAAAGTACTGTTTGCCACCCACTATCTGGCAGGAGATGCAAGAGCTTGGTGGAATAGTATTCGCACCATGAATGGAGGACAAATGTTGACTTGGGATGAATTCAAACTCAAGTTTAGCTGAACCCATGTGTCACCGGGTTTAATCAAGAGGATGAGAGATGAATTTAGAGAATTGAAACAAGGGAGGATGACAGTAGTTGAGTACCATGACAAATTTCTGTCATTAGCTAGGTATGCACCAGATGAGATTGACACTGAAGCCAAGAAGGAGAGATTCTTGAATGGTCTGCATGATGAGATGCAGACAATGTTGGTCAATATTCCGTTTGCTGACATTGAAGCCTTAGTGGATTCTGCCATTCAGATTGAAGGCAAGATCAACCAAGACAATGATAACTGCAAGCGTCGAATGATGCATTAACCAGGAACCCACCATACCCCAAAGTATCGCCCCAACCCGTCTGCAGGATATGCCTCAAGAAACAATAGCCCCACGATGACCCGTTCGAACTATCCCAACCGTGGAGGAGGAAACCCAAGGCCCGAAGGAAACCACAACAATAACCCCGGCAACCCCAACAACTTCAATCGTGCACCGCCCAAAGTCAACAACCCCACCAACACCAATACTGCCACAAGGACTGGAAGCAATGCTGTGCCTGTTGCAGGAAATGACAAGTCTCAAGTGACTTGTTATGAATGTGGAACCAAGGGTCACTACTCCAATGAGTGCCCCAAGAAGCTTGCAGCAGCCCCCAATGTGAATGCCCCAGCTCAACAACAGCGCCGTGTTCAGCCTGGAAGAAGATTTGCCCTAGGGAATTCGCTCAACCGCAACGGCCGTCTGTTTCACATGAATGTTGAAGAATCCCAGGAAGCGCCAGATGTCGTGCTGGGTATGTTTTTTGTTAACACAGTACTTGCAAGAGTGTTGTTTGATTCTGGAGCATCGCACTCGTTTGTTATAGAAGAATTTGCATGCACTAGTAAGATTCAACCAACAAAATTGACGCATGTTATGATAGTTCAAATACCTGGTTCAACCACCAAAGCTAGACAAATTTGCAAGGCCGTACATATCAGAATCCATGGCATAGATTTTTATGCTAACCTAATAGTACTTGGAACCAAAGGTTTGGAAGTAGTACTAGGAATGGATTGGATGTCGAAACATAAAGGATTAATCGATTGTGCCAAGAAAGCCATAATCATGACCAGTACCATTGGAGTATCAGTAGAGCATGTATCTGAAACCTTGCCCCGTCAATTCAAGTGCAACAAGAGTCTAGCCCAACCAACCATTGACCAAGTCAGAGTAGTCTGTGAATTCCCCGACGTATTCCTAGATGTTTTGCCCGGCATGCCCCCAGATCGGGATATCGAGTTTATCATTGAACTAATCCCTAGAACCAGACCCATAGATCAGAGACCTTATAGTATGAACCCATCTGAATTAGTGGAGCAAAAGAAGCAACTGGATGCTATGCTGGAGATAGGCCTGATTCAACCAAGTGCGTCACCATGGAGATCACCTGCCTTGTTTTTGGATAATAAAGATGGAGGTAACCGTTTTGTGTACGGATTATTGGAAGTTGAATGATGTCACCATTAAGAGCAAGTACCCACTGCTGAAGATAGAAGATCTGTTTGACCAGTTGACCGGTGCCAAAGTGTTTTATAAGATTGATCTTAGAACTGGTTATCATCAACTCAAGATTCGCACAGAGGATATTCCAAAGACTGACTTTACCACCAGATATGGACTGTATGAGTACACTGCCATGTTTTTTGGATTAACCAATGCCCCCGCTTATTTCATGAAACTCATGAATAAGATTTTTGTGAACTTCCTGGATAAGTTTGTCATTGTTTTCATTGATGACTGATCTATTCCAAATCAGAAGAAGAACATGAGCTACACCTAAGGACCATCCTAGAAACCCTTAGGGAGCATCAGTTGTATGCCAAGTTTAGCAAATGTGAGTTCTGGTTAAAGGAAGTAGGATTCCTCGGACATATCGTGTCGGCAGGAGGAATTGCTGTCGACCCTACCAAGGTTAAGGATGTTGAAGAATGGCAAGCCCCAACCACTCAAACCCAAGTTCGTGCATTTCTCGGATTAGCGAGATATTACCGCAAGTTCGTAGAAGGATTTTCAAGCATCACAAGACCCATGACCCAATTGTTGAAGAAAGATAAGAAGTTTGAATGGATGGACAAATGTGAAGAAATTTTTCAAGAGCTTAAGAAGAGATTGATCTCAGCCCTAATCTTGATTATGCTAGATATTATGAAGCCTTTTGATGTGTTTTATGATGCATCCAAGATTGGTCTCGGATGTGTGTTGATGCAAGAAGACAAAGTCATATCCTATCTATCCTGACAACAGAAGCAACATGAGCAGAATTACCCTTCCCATGACCTTGAACTAGCAGCCGTAGTTTTAGCCTTGAAGACATGGCGGCATTACCTCATTGGAAACCGTTGTGAAATTTACTCAGATCACAAGAGTCTGAAGTATATTTTCACTCAGAAGGAGCTAAATATGAGGCAAAGGAGATGGATAGAGCTAATCAAGGACTATGACCTTGACATTCACTATCACCCCGGTAAAGCCAATGTGGTAGAAGATGCTGTTAGCAGATTGCCGTGTCGCTTGAACACCATGATTCTGAAAGAGCAACCACGTTTGCACAAGGAGTTGCAAGATTTCAGAATGGAGCTAGTAAGTGAAGGATTTTTGGCTAGCATAGAACTTCAACCCACTTTGATCAGTCAGATCAAGGAGGCGCGGAAAGGAAATGCTAGTATCAACGCAATCAAATGTCGTATCGGTACAGGAAAGGTACCCGGATTCACTGAAGATGAAGAATGAGTTTTGTGGTAGAAAGGACGTATATGTGTGCTAGCAGATTCATAGTTGAAACAAGCTATTTTGAAAGAAGCCCATGATACTCTTTATTCTATCTACCCCGGAGGAACGAAGATGTATCAGGATTTAAAGGAGCAATTTTGGTGGCATAAGATGAAGAGAGAAATCGGAAGCTACATAGACAAATGTGATATATGTCAGAGAGTCAAGGCGGGACAGAGATCCACAGGACTTTTGCAACCATTGCAGATTCCGGAATGGAAATGGGATTCCGTTGGAATGGATTTTATCATCGGTTTGCCTACATCTAGTAGGGGAAATGACTCTATTTGGGTCACAGTGGATAGACTGTCTAAAGTCGCTCATTTCGTACCAATCAAGACCACTTATCAGAGTTCGAAGCTAGCAGAGTTGTACATTGCTAGAATAGTCAGTTTGCATGGAGTCCCCAAGAACATTGTGTCGGATCGAGGAACCCAATTTACCTCGAGATTTTGGAAGAAAGTCCAAGAAGGATTAGGAACCCGACTAGATTTCAACACAGCTTATCACCCTCAGACCGATGGACAAACGGAGCGACCAAATACTCGAAGATATGTTGAGAGCTTGTGTGTTGGAATATGGATCAAAATGGGAAGACTGTCTGCCTTTCGCAGAATTTTCATATAACAACAGTTACCAAGCCAGTTTGCAAATGGCCCCATTTGAATTCATGTATGGAAGGAAGTTCCGTACCCCTTTGAATTGGTCGTAAGTAGGAGAGAGTCATATTTTCGGACCCGACATCCTAAGAGAAGCCAAAGAGAAAGTTCACAAGATCCGTGAGCACCTCAAGACCGCCCAATCCAGACAGAAGAGTTATGCCGACAAGAGACGTCGAGACCTAGCCTTCAACATCGGAGATTTTGTGTATCTCAAAGTATCACCCTTGAAGGGAATGCAACGTTTCCAACTCAAAGGAAAGCTTGCCCCCAGATATATCAGAACCTTCAATATTTTGAATCGTCGAGGAGAAGTATCGTATCAACTAGAACTGCCAGAGGAGATGTCAGCCGTGCATAATGTGTTTCATATCTCCTTACTTCGCAAATGCCTAGAAGTCCCGGAGAAGACCGAAGTTTTCAAGAATATTGATCACATAACCATAGAGATCAACGATGACCTAACATATCCCGAAGTACCCATTTGTATTTTGGAAGAAGCTTTCAGAACCACCAGAACCCGGAGTATCAAGTTTCTCAATATCTAGTGGAGTAACCACACTGAAGAAGAAGCTACTTGGGAGCGAGAATATTACATTAGGACTGAGTTTCCAGATCTCTTTAAATCATAGTTTCTTTTTCTCAAATCTCAGGACGAGATTTTGTTTAAGGAGGGAAGGTTTGTAACATCCCAAAAATATTAATCAAGGTTATCAAATTGCAATCACCCAAATTTAGGGTTAACAAAAACTTTTGTTAATTAAAATCAATATGAATGCATGTGTGTATGTGATGAATGGATGAATTCTTGCAATGACTTGTTGATTGTTATGAATGGCAAGGATTGGTTCAAAGATGAAAACAACATCATCTAAATCATTTCCAAGCAAAATCAAATCAATAGAAATTCAAAAACAAACCATATGAGCTAATGGTCATTTTGACCAAAGTTAACCACTAGACCACTTTGAGTGTTTCTAGTCCATGATTTCTAAAAGAAACAAATCCAATTATTTTCACCCCTTGATAGACCAAGTAAAAGTGAACACAAGCCCACCTTGCAAACCCACAGAAACATTTTGCAAATTTGTGCCAAGGACAATTCAAAATTGAATCTAGTTCATATGGGAAGATCACCATTTCTCAAAACCCAACCCAACTAGTTCACCTTGACAAATCAAAACAACCAGAGACTATCAAGTATGTGACCAGTGCACTCAATAAAATTCATCCAAAAATTCATAATATAAATTTCTTTAAGCCATTTCATCAAACACTTGGCAAACACAAATCAAATTGGACAAACTTTCACTATATTGAGCAGTGATCATTGAAACGATTGTCTCCCCAGTGACAACCACATCATTGAATAGCCTAGAACCCTACCCATTGCACCATGCCGTGCATGCCCGAGCCACCCCTTGCCAGTCGACCATGGCAAGCTAGCAGGAGCCTTCGTCGCACCTAGCCACCATGTCGAGGAGGTAGCCTAACGTCCACCGCCACCCCCTGTCCAGCCCTCGAGCACTGCCAAGCCGTGGACCATAGAGAACACGCCGCGCCCAGTTTGTCTCTGCCATGCCGAGAGCACGCTAGAGCATCGTGCCCGACACGCTCGCACACGCCATGCCTCGCCTTCGCCGCCCGTGCCTGCGATCACCACGACCCCAGGAACCTCCCAGACATCCCCGTTCGCCGCCGCGCGACCCTTAGCCACTATGCGTTGTCAAAACCGCCGTCTGTACCGCTTAGAGAACCAATGCATTCCGACCATTCTCGACCGCCCCTTGCCGCGCCATTACCTCCTTGAGCATCGCCAGAGAACCATGCACCGTCCTAGCCCCTGAGCCATGCCATTAGCTCACTACACCGCCGACCCCGACAAGCTCTGCCCGTGCCGCACTGCCCCTCTCTCTCTCCTATAAAAGGAGGCCACCCCCACACCATTTCTTCACACTCCAACACTCACCACTCCTCACTGATCCTCCCCCACTTCTTCTCGGAGCAAGGCGAGCACCAGGTTATCGGAATTTGGTCGGAGCCTGCCGCTGCTGGAGGAGAAGGGTGCCGTTGATTCAGGCCACCGCAGGAGCCGCCGCTAGTACCACGAGAACCGCCGGAGCCGCCTCGTTTGTTTGCCCCTGTCACCGACCCTCGCCTGATCCTAGGTGAGCCTCCCCCGACCCTCACTGGCCGTGCTAGGGTTCGTGCCCGTCGTGTCCTGTTCCGATGAGGATGATGGCCGTGAGCCATTGATCTTGAATCTAATCCTATGGTCAAAACCATCCAATACCCCTTCGGCACCCCTGTCTTACTAACGAGTGGGGACACTACTTAAACTAGCCCGCGCGCACTGTGCATAGTGGGCCGACCCATCTAGCTCTCCCGCGCAACCCAGTTAGTTCAAAATTAGATTTTTCAATTTAGTTCAAACCCTAGTTCTGTCTGTTGATTCAAAATCGATTCAAAGAGTTTTACTGAACCAAATGGCATGAAACCAATTTTTCTAGAAAGGTATTGAAATTCTTAATCCAAGCCCGTTGGATTCAACCCATTTTAAATTATAGATCACCTATAGTAAAAATAACAAGGCAGAGACTTTTCTGCATTCAAACATTTTTCAAAAATCAACCATAAATGATTTTGAGTTGATTCCAACTCTAAAAAATCACATTTGATAAGACCTTTCTTAATATATAAAAATATCTAGGTTTACTTGTAGTAATAATGGACAAGTAATAAAATAATGCCCATAGGCATTTCTAGTCACTATAACTAATTAAAATAATAAGGTTAAACCTCATTAAATTGTGACACCACATTAAATTACATTCCCAAGCATTAGAATATGTGGTGATGACATGTGTCAACATGATCCCATGTTTTAATTGGAGAATATTAAACCTTAAGTAGTTTTCAATGAGTAGAAATTACTTTTCTAAAATAAAATAAATAAGACTAAGTCTTTAATCCTTGTGATGATTGTGATGATGCTAGATCATCTAGTGTGAACCTTGTGTGTCTAATAGAAGTAGTTAACTATTGTTTGGTGATTGTGTACCTCGTATTTATTTATAGACGCTAGTACTGACCAAGGATACGAAGAGGAAGGAGACTACTACGAAGAGGAAGCAGAGGATAACTTCAACCACTGCACTAATCAAGGCAAGCTACCACTTGCATGTTACCTATGCAAGCTATCTAATGCAAGCCATCCTACAGACCTATCTAATGCAAGCTAGAACCTTGCATGTTAACACTTGCATGATAACTATGCAACCTAGATGCCTTAGGCATATTTGATTATACCCCTTTATTATACCAAATCCCAGTTTTACTTACAAGCTTTATTATTTTTATTTCTTTATCAAAGTTCTTTATTACTTCTAGTTAGTATTTAGTGAGTTTTGGAAAGATATTTGTGGTAGCATAAAGATCATAAAACTTGGCCTAAGTTAGATAGAACTAGAGGTCACACTGAGGCATGAGATTAGACTTCGATAAGTCGCACTTGATTAGCACCCCTCATTAGTGATTACTCCCAACTGTAGTGGCTAGTGCTAAGCATAAAACTTGATCACCTTAGATGGGAATACTTGGTGAAAATGAGTATGAAAACCTTAGAATGATGAGTCATTCTAATGAAATGTTTTGACATGTGTTATTGAACACCAGATGATTTGATGATGAAAACGTTGAGGCATGAGCCTTAGCCCTTTATAAAACTGATGGTTGTGTTCGAATGCGATACCATTCCAATTTTACCGTACAACCACAATACCCGAAATTGGGTAGGTCTTGACTGGAAGTTTATATACCTTAGTATGTGTTCCCTTGCGGCCGAGGTTTGATATGAGGCTACCTCATGATGATTGTCCACCTGTGCAGTTCCCAAGATGACAGATGGTCATGATTGGGAGGCCAAACTCATAGGGGAGGTGCCTATACTAGGGTGTGTAATTGAAAGGTTAGGATCGATTATTCGCATACTGTGTATGGTGAATCAGGATTGTTCCTGACGGATGTATCGAATGTTGTGGTGAAAGTGTACCACCTCTGCAGAGTGTCAAACTATTCGAATAGCCGCGTCCGCGGTTATGGACAGTTGGAGTGGCCATACTGTTCCGTCGTTAGATGTTTTCAAAATGACTTGTGAAATGAATCATGACTTTGACTTGACGATAACAGGGTTTTGAAAGTGAAAGCTAAGTTCCCACTTAGGTGTTGAAAGACATTAAACTTGTTTTCTTTACTTCTAAACTCAGTTAGAAATAAATCTGGCTTTTTGCAGAACAACCTAGAGCTTAGGATTCCTACTTGAACCACTTACTTGTTAGTGATAGTTTGCGAGTACTTAAAGAGCACTCATGGCTTTGTCCCTGGCTATTCCTATAGCCAGACTATGAGGAGGACTACCAGGATGATGGATAACAGGAAGTCTATTTCAACTAGGATCATCTCCCATCATCAGCATTGCCTGTGACCCTGAAGATGGAGCTTCACCCATGCTACCATTGTTATATTATTCCGCTGCGTTGAGTGTATTAAGACTGTATCATGAGATCCTATATTTGTAAGACCTTTATTATGGTTTATAATGGATGATGAACTATGGTACCAATCTGTTATGTCTCGCAAAAATGGTAATCCTGGGATTGCGATGTATGGCATAACAGGCATCTGGAATTAAAAATCCGGGTGTTGACACTCACCTCACCCAAGAAGGATCAACTCAGATATGTGTTGCAGATCCACTTCGCCGCATCCAATAATGTAGCCAAGTATGAAGCACTTGTCCGTGGGATAAAAGTGGCCAAAGAAATTGGCATCAAAACGATCATGAGTTTTGGTGACTCAGATTTGGTTATCCAGCAAGTGTCTGGGCATTGGGACACATTGGATGCAAACATGGCACTGTATCGTTTTCATGTGCAACAGATTTCATGATACTTTGACGGCTATGAGTTTCATCATATACCCAGAGCAAAGAACAAGGCAGCTGATGTATTATCCAAGTTAGGCTCATCTCGGCAAGCAATTCCACCAGGAGTAGCGTTGGAACTTCTCAGAAAACCATCGATCAAGCCATCACCAGAATCCGAGTCAATTAGGCTCATCCCAGCAAGCCAGGAGTCAGACACTGTGCCAATGGACATTGATACAGGGGAAGGTTCGAGTAACTCGGGGAATGTTCCATAACCCAGGGGTTGCCAAATCACACTTGGGGACTCCTCAGGTTATGTTGGCAGAACATATGTCGGCTGAGCCAATGGAAATTGATGGAGAAACAGATCCGGCATCGGTGATACCATCCTGGGCGCAACCAATATTCAACTAATTGAGGGATAGAACTTTGCCTGATGATGAGATATTGGCAAGACAAACAGAAAGAAGAGAAAAAGCATACACGATAATTAACAATGAGTTGTACAAAAGGAGTGTGACGAGCGTCAGCGTTGCATTAGTCTAGAGAAAGGCCAAGAAATACTGTTGGATATTCACCAAGGAGAGTGTGGGCACCATGCCTTGTCAAGAGCATTGGTAGCCAAGGCATTCCTACATGGATTCTACTGGCCAAGTGCGCTGGCAGAAGCGCAAGACCTAGTGAGGAATGCAACAGCTGCCAACATTACGCATCAAAGTCACATTTACCAGCGTCTAAGTTAAAAACTATACCAATCACCTGGCCATTCGCAGTATGGTGCCTGGATATGGTAGTACCGTTCAAACCAGCAAGGGGTGGCATGACTCACATACTGGTAATGGTTGACAAGTTTACCAAATGAATAGAAGTGAAGCCTATCAAAAAACTAGATGAAAAAACAGCTGTCACATTCCTAAAAGACATAATCCTGAGATACGGTCACCTGCACAGTGTGATCACAGACAATGGCACAAACTTTGTCAAAGGAGCTTTCACTCGATTCTATGGGAAAAATCGAATAAGACTTGATGTACCGTCAGTCGCCCATCGAGAATCAAATGGACAAGTTGAACGAGCTAATGGCTTAGTTCTATCCGGCGTCACCTGGTTGCTGGATCGAGGAACTACCCTCAGTGCTGTGGAGCTTAAGAACAACTCCGAATCGATCAACAGGCTATACGTCGTTCTTCCTTGTGTATGGGGCGGAAGCAGTTTTGCCCGCCGACATAGAACATGACTCGCCAAGAGTAAGGCAATACTTGGAAGCCAAGGTAAAAGAGGCACGATAATATGGAGTGGACTTACTTGAAGAAGCAAGAGAATTGGCATTATCCAGGTCCACCATATATCAACAAAATCTCCGACGCTGTCATAGCTATAAAGTTCAACCTCGTGTTTTTCGAGAAAGGGATATGGTGCTCAGACTAGTGCAATGCATAGCTGGGATGCATAAGCTATCACCCCATGGGAAGGACCATTCATTGTAAGCAAAGCATTGCACAATGATTCATATTACCTAATAGATGCTTGTGAAGCACAAAAGAACAAGGCGGACAGATCGGGTGATGAGACCAAAAGGACGTGGAATGTGGCACTATTGCATCCTTTCTACACTTAGGAGAAGAAGTGTATGTATCTCTAAAACTCTCATGTGTCGGATACTTATGCCGGCTATCTACTGATAATAAAATGGTATGATTCGAAAAACTGACTCGGGGACTGCCCCTTATGTTTGTTCTTGAAAATTTTATGTCGGCTGGCATTGACACTTAAACTTATATCGGAATAAGTAATATTTACTCGTATAGAATCAACTCTTCAACTATGCTGTTGTTCGAAAACACGGCTTCATGGCAACCAAGAGGAAAAGATCTACAACAAGTAAACATGAACACCGGATAAGTAAAGGGGGAAACGCGAGTCGGCTCTACGTATGCTTTTAACTAACCCATTGCACGATATATCAGTTTGTATGTCGAATGACCCTAGGTCAAGTTGTCTAGTTTCATATCCGCTAACTGAATCCTTAGAACTTTGAGACTCTAATGTCGAACGCCAAAAAAGGTAGACAAGAGCCAAATTCAAGGATAAAGAAAATGGCAAATGAAACTCGAGGACTTGCCCTTAGATGATTTGCATTCAAGCAAAATAGAAGTTCAAGCCTTAGCAAGGCACACACCCAAAAATAAGTGCGGAATATATTACATCTGCACCAGGCATACCGGGGATCTCATCAGAATTAAGTGTTTTTTATATAACCAGCTTAAGATGCAGCTGTACTCGATGGAGCATTCTTGGGGCTGGAGCTGGGAGCGTCGTCTGGAGAGTCGGCCGAGTCAGGTGCGTCAGCCGAGTCTTTAGGACCATCTGACTCGGTGGCCTCGCTGTCAGCACCATCATTGTCATCAGTCTCGGCAAGTGGTTCTCCAAGGTCGAGGAAGCTGGGGCCATCGCACCAGGCGTGTACCAAAGCATATGCTACCATTGCGTAGGCTCGCTCTTGGTGTTTCTTAATAAGCTCAGGCTCGAGGATCAATTTTCCTTCGGCCCTCATATGCTGGAGAACATCAAGGTTTATATCCTCATACCAGGAGAGCACAAAAGCAAGGGCCTTGTCCGCGGCGACACGACCGGCCGACTCGCGCCACTGATCCAGCCTTTCTTCAATGAGAAGCAACTTGGCAGCCAAGGGCTCAACGAGCGTGGGCACATCCTCATCCGGCCAGAGCATCCTAAATGCATGGATTGCCGACTTAACCAAGTCGAAACTGCATGACTTTAGTGTGGTCACACGCTCTGAGAGCGCTACAAGATGCTCGTCGATGGTGATCTCGCCGTCAGCTAGAGAACCAGATTCATCTTGCACCTTTTTCATTGCCCTTAAGGCGAACATGTTGGCCTTAGGGAAGTTCTCTGCAAACACGGAGAAACATCAAGAAACAATGGAAAAGGGCAAAGAGTAAGGATAGAGGTACAGTGAAAAGAGCAAGAACTCACTACCGAGAAATGAGTTGATCGCACCGAGCTTGTTCTGCCAGATCTTAGCCTTAGCTTGAAAAGCTTCCAGGTCTTGATGCTCCGACTGAACTGCTAAGTCGGCCTCCTTGAGCAGTTGGTTAGTCTTTTCAGCACTGGCAGCATGCTGGCCATCTTTCTCAGCAAGTTCTTCGCGCATGCCCTTCAACTCGGACTGATGCTTCTGCTCCATATCCGCCATCTGCTGCTTCAGGCGGGTCACCTCGTCCCGCTCCTTCTGGAGCTCGACTCGGTGTTGATCTGCTTATTCAGAACATGCAACTCGTTAGTAACAACAAATCACCTCGGATTTGCCGAGATAAAAATGGAAAATGAGTGAATACTGAGTAGACATAAGATTTCTAAGGAAAAGGGAATTACTTTCGGCGGCGCTGATCTGTTTATGCGGCGCATCTATGGTGGATTGGGCGGAAGCTGTGAAAAGACAACGAGGAAAATTCAAGAGGATGGAACAAAAATAGATCTGTCAAGTAAAAGCAAGCCGAGCAGGAAAAATACCTTGGCCCTAAGCCTCAGCTTTCAGATCTTGATGAGCGAGATCAAGCTTTCGATACTCCTAAATAAGAGCCTAATGCACCTTGGTACGCTCGTTATGCATGATCTACACAAAAAAGATCTAGTCAGAAGATGTATGCAAATGGTTGAGCTTACAGCCGAGTAAATGCATTGCTCGGCAGTAACCTCGGGGACTAGGGATCGAAAATCCGACATGCAAACTTGGCAGGAGGAAGTAAAGGATAGGTTCTAACTCAGAGCTTACAGCCAAATAAGTTCCTTACTCGGCAGTAACCTCGAGGACTAGGGATCATGTATAATATAAAAATACTCAGTACACAAAAGAGTAAATAAATTGCATACCTCATTCACATGATATGCTTTGGCCATCAGGGCGATGGCCTACTAGGTTATCTCGGAAACAACTTTGGGGCCTAGTTTCAGCTTCTGGCTAGAACTGGAGCTCACTTCTTTTTCGCCGGCCGCATTCCAGAAAATTGCATAGCGCTCTGCAGAACCAAGGCCTTGCCAGATCATCGTCCGAGTTAGGACTTGCCCTTTCTTTAGGCTAGACCCCACCCCGGCACGAGTAGCGGCAGCACTGGTGTGCAAGGAACCAGCCTTGGAAACATTGCCAGACCCAGCAACGGCAGATTCGCCCAACTGACCCGCGGTAGCAGGTGTTATTGTTGGTGGTGTGGGCCGAATCTGCGGAGCGGAACCTAGGGTGTGAATCAAATTCATTTGCCTGGAATCTGAGGGCTTGCTAGGCGCAGAGCGAGTTTGGCCTTGAGCTGAAGGACGGGTCTTATTTTTAGCCAAAAAGGCTGAAGGAGCAGGTCTGGGATTGGTTGAGGATACAGGAGCCGACTGAGTAGGCTCAACAACTGATGGAGGAACGACGGCCGGATCAACTGGCGAGCTGACAACAGGGGGAGCAGACTCTTAAATCTTCTGGGAGGACTCAGCGCCGATATTGCTTGCGCCAAGTCCAAGGTTCTATTCGGAAAGAGCAACTAGAGAGGGAGGCCGAATCACCTCAGTCGGACGCGCCGTCGGATCAGCCTCACTCTGAGACTCACGAGCCTCAGTAGTGGGGGAAGTGACCCGAGCGGGGCTCTGCACGACAGGATCAGAGCGAGGAGGAGAAACAGGCCTCGACTGGGAAGAAACCATTGTGGGAGCAGCTTGATTGGCGGACGTAGCAGCGCTGAATAGGCACAGAACAGAAAAAGAAAATGAAAGGTAACGGATAGCTAAAGTTACCTGGAGATGGTCGGATCGCGAGGAGCGTGACGAACGGCTCCGTGAGTGGTGGTCTTGCGAGACTACAAGGACGTGGCTGCAGGAGGAGCGGCGGGATTGACTTGCACTTCTTCGAAGGCTGAGTGCTGGAGGAGTCCCCATGCCGTTTACTCGGCTTAGCTGCTGGGACCTTGCCATATCCGCCTATGACAAGGGGAGGTTCCTCGTGTACCTGGCCAGCTGCATGAGTAAATTACAAGCTCAATGGGATAAGTCAGAAAATTAGGTCAAAGGACAAGTACCTCCAAGACTTCACAGTCCACATCATCATCATCGCAACAATCTCGCAAAGGATTTCGAGTAAAGGTCTTACTCGAAGCAGGAGCAGTGGCAGCATGCGGGATCAGCATGAAGCACTCTAGATCATACTCAACCTCGTCAGCATTAGACCGATCATCAAAATAAGCGTCAGGAGGAACGGTACTGTCATCAACCTGGTGAACGAGATTCTGTGAAAAACAAACAGAATGAAATCAATAAAGAAACAGAACAGCGAGTAAATGCAAGGAAAGCTATGTCGGCAGCGATTCAACGACTCAGAGGCTTACCCACGGTACAGGCCTATCTCGGCTGAAAGGGGCAGCTCTAGGCCCAGTTTTCCGCTAAGTTCAGCTTGAAGATTGAGCTGACTCGGCGGGCCACTGAATCATTGGTAAGCTCTAGAGTGGAATGCCGGGTAGGATCTCGCGGGCCGCTCATGAAGCACATCTTGTGGCTTCTGGCCTGGATGAGGCAGACTCGGCGTGCGATGAAGGCACACATGAGGTCTTCCTCGGTTAAGTGGAAGTTCTCCTCCGAATCAAGTAGCCTCTCTATGATCCCGTGAGCCTCGTTCACAACCGGATTCTTGTCGCGTGGGTCAAGTTTCCATAGCTCCTTGCTGGGGACCTCATCCTTGAAGGGGGGAAGCCGGATGTAGTCATTGGACCCACTATTCTTGACATAGAAAAAGGTTCTATGCCACTTCTTACAAGAGTCAATGCCAGTGACCCGAGGAAAGACCGAATCCCTCCTGGGCGTGATGCTAGCAGCTCCACACCTGGTGGGCCTCTTCTCGGTGCGAGGAACGCCGAGACCAGGCACAACCTGGATCCAGAAATTTAAGTAATTGACCCAAAGAAGAACAGTGGGCTAGATACCAAGATAGCCTTCGTAGGAAGATATGAAACAAGAGAGAGCCAATGGCATTGGCAGGAAGATGATGGGTTTGCAGTTGGAAGGTGGAAATAAAAGACATGAAGAAATTGCTAACTGGAAGAGCAAAGCCACGCTCAAAGTGCTAGAGAAAAACCACCCTCTCGTTGGGCTCGGGCTTGGGGACGATCTCACCTAGAGGGAGGCGACAATCGAACTCGAGAGGAATGCGCCTGGTGGAGCGCAGCCACTCAAGCTCCTCCACCTTGACTTCGGAGCCCTCCCAACCACCACGCTCACCCATGGCCTCGTGCTCCTCCACCTCATCACCGGCATCGCTGGCGTCCATAATGTCACGCAATTCGGGCTCTTCATTCGTTGGAAGAGGCCTGGAGACACAAGGACCCATCGGAGAATTGAAAGGAGAAGTAGAAAATCGCTGGAGTGGAGCGGCAGGAGAGAAGAACTGCAAGGGGCGGTTTAGGATTGGGAGGCGCAAGGAAGAATAAGAAGGCAAGGGGGAAACTGAACAGGCAAAGGCAGTTAAGTTCCTCGTACCCCTACTTAAGGAGAGTAAAAAAACCCGGCGTGGGATCCCTTTGCGCCCTGTGGCCACTGCTGTGTATTTGGCCGAGTAAGCGCATCAGCGAGCGCCACGTGTAGGCGATACATGGAAAATCCATAGCCACGTCATGCTGAGCAGGACACGAGGCATTGAGCGATGGGACTGCCATAGTGACGGGGAGTTACTGCACCGCCGTCACTATGCATTCAGGATTTGAGACAAAATTTGAGGCAAGCAATCATGATTACAGCCTTTCCGTGACTAGGGCAAGCCCAGAATGACTCGGCAACGTCGAAAGTGACTCCGCACGAGGCAAAAAATGACCTAGAAAGTCAATGATGAGACTCTAAAGGGGCTAGATAGACTCGGCAAAGATCGAGGTTACGCCAAACAGTGCGCGACGACAGATTACGCAAAAAGTCAATCATGAGACTCGGCACATTTCCACCTCCCGCCAAAACCCCATGGCCGACAGATTCCCCGGTGATATTGCGGTGGCGAATGGCGGCCACACGCTGCAGACGTGGGAGGCCCGGCTACTCCACAACGCGGGCTATACGGCGCCACCGTACTTTCGTCTCCTAGTCGGCTGGAGTCTCAGCGCCGGCGAGATCCCTATTCCGCCGGTGCTGAGCGATGAGGACATGGCCGGCGAGATCCAGGCGGCTATCGCCACCATGGAAGACACGGATCTTGCCGAGGATCCTAGCAACCTGGTCTTCTGGAAGCAGTTCTTCGCTAATAGGCGCCTCCAGGAGCTCGCCCTACATGATGGACCGCCGGGCTCACCGCCGATGCGTCACAATGCGGCGTTTCGCCGCCGCTGGTGGAGCGTTCCTGGGCGAACGCTCGCCGTTGTGCTGGGGCACATCCAGGCCGGCAACCACCCCCTCCTCGGCATGTAGAAGCGGCATTCGGCATAGGCCATGGCAGCGGCATTTTACGAGTTTAAATTTCATGTTTTCCTAGTTTAAATTCGATGTAATATATGCGTCCTAGCCCTATTTAATGAAATCCGCCTATATTCGCCCAAATTTCACCCAAATTTCGCCGTGTTTAACTGAATTTTGCTGGATGCGGGAACTCGGCCTGGGAACGCGAGTGGGAAACTCGGCGTTCCTAGGCCGAAAACGAGTTTCGTCCGACCCAAACTTGGTCCGGATTTTGGCCTGGGATCGCCCAATGAGTGGGGATGCTCTTAAAACATGTTGATACAATTGTCGTACAATATATCTTCATTGTACTAGCCCGTTGTGAACCACATCTAGTTTGATAACAAATTACTTGACACAAATGCCCTCTTTAGCTGCTACCATAACAGTCATATACTTTGGAACTCATCCAAATCCGTTATGGAACTTACTTTCCATTACATTGTGCCACCCATTGTTTAAATTGAGATAAACTTAATTTGTATCTTGTGACAAAACTAGTATCAATATAACACTTTACAATGAACTATTTATCTATTTTCACCTCTACATAAATAACATATTCTTAGTTCTTCCAAAGATCATAAGAATATCCTTACTATCGTCCAATGATCATCTTATGAATCATTCTGGTATCTGCTCATAACATTTAGAGCATAAGACATATCTGGATGTGTACATATCACAGTATGATTGATCAAAATACTCTTTGTGATTTCATTCACCAAGTGTCAGTACACTTGAATCTTGATTCAACCATTCTTGTGTGACAAGTACCTTTATTGAAATTTCCATATTGAACTTGTTCAATATCTCATCTACGTACATTTGGCACAACCATATTAGCGTCTCAATCTATCCATATAGACATTGATACCAAATATTCGGGTTTTTCCTAAGTGTTTCATCGAGATGAAATTCTTAACCTGTGTCGATAAAAGATACATCGGTTTCAATCAACAATATGTCTTTCACATAACGCATTAGAAATATGTCTTAGCGCTCCCACTTAATTTCTTGCAATTGCAAGCATCTTCATCATCTCCGATGAAACTAAACCTTTTAACAGTTTCATCACGCTAAAGATTCTAATTGCGCGATGATTACTTCAACCATTGAAGTTTGCATGCCCTTTTAGCATCCTTTGAATTAACAAAACCCTTTGGATCGTGTTATGTACACGTCCTAGCTAACCATTTTGTTAGAAGAACTTTGTTTTGTTTATTCAACTACCACATAAAATTTTTATATGTAGTGGTTGCTAAATTAATCCGTCCAGACTAAATATCGCTATGAGAGATCAAATCTTGTCATAGTCAACTGCTTGAATACTGCCGTAAACTTTCTAACGACATGTCGAGTATTTCATAGATGTAAAAAATCCATGTCTATTTATAGATCCAAATACAACCGATAGATCTTACACCTTTACGGAGGGTCTTCCAAATTCAAAAACTAGATTTCTCCGTTTATGGAAATATCACGAATTTTATGGCTTCAAGCCATTTGACGGAGTTAGGACCCATCATCGCTTTTTTGCATGTAGTCGATTCATCATTGTTAAACAACAACGATTTACTCTCAAATCTTAATAGTTGATTGTTTTACCCGGCATACTTGGTTCAATATGAACTTAGACCTCCATGACCACAACTTTTGAGGCACGTGAGATATGAGCATTGTTGCTACCTTCGGGACACTTTCTGGTGCTGCACAACTCAACACATATTATCTAAAATTCAATAACTTTATCGAAGTTCTATTGTCCTCCCACTTAACTTTTCACGAAAAATTCCTTCTAAAAAAACTTGACGTCCTAAGCGATAAACACTTTTGTCTTTGGTGTTATGGAGGAATACCCAACGGTTATTCGAATAACCTACAAAGACATGCTCATCCGACTTTGGTTGTAAACATTTTAATTATGCCTAGCATACCAAAATTTTAAGAAAGGACAACTTGGGTTTTATGCCAAACCATAACTTACATGATCTCATTTAAACGGATCACGATGGCGCTCCTTTCAGTGTAAAAGCGGTAGTCACTAAAGCTTTAATCTTTAAAATAAAATGGCAGTTTTATAACTAACACCTTTGATTTAACCATTTCAAACAAGGTGTCATTACATATCTCGAACACTCCATACTCCTATGGTGTTTCGGGAAATGCAAATCCATGGCATGATTACTCAAATCTTAGATGCTATGCTAAACTTGTAATTCAAATATCTTCCTCTATGATCCAATCATAAATTCTTTATTTTCTTGTTACAATGATTTTCCACTTCATCTTGAAAATCTTTGAACATTTTCAATTATTTCATACTTCTTCCTTATTAAGTAATTATACATATATATTCACTCAAATTTCCGGAGAAAGCATATGAAGTTGAAATCCATCGCTTACGACTACAATGGACTACATACATCAATATGTACAAATTCCAATAAGTTAGTCATTCGTTCCTTTTGGCCTATGAACGGAGTTTCAGTTATCTCTAGAAAAGTCTCACAAGCGTCATTTGATAAAAATCAAAAGGCTACAAAATTCCATCAACATGGAGTTTCTACATGTTTTCTTTCCAATATAATTTAAACAACGATGTCACTTCTTAAGTGATCTTTCAATCATTTGTCTTACGACATTTTTAGCATTTAGTTTTATGGACGTGATTTCTCCAACCAGACTTATAAATCATCCATCTTATATGGAATACAACAATTATTTGAAAAACCTTTTGTTCTCATAATACCTGATCATAATAACAATTATTAAAACAAATCTTGAAGGTAATATTTGATGTCAATGAGAAACACAACAACACCTTGTTTGTTTTCGATGAATATCATCACATATTCTCTTACTGGTTACTTAGGCCATTGCAGGTCATGAATTGTGTTGTCATGTATGACACTTCACACCAACCAATTCGGTATCTAATACCCAAAACCACATTATTTAACAAGAAAAGCATACAACCATAACATGTATATCATCTATATATCCAAGATGGACATTTCCAACCTTTTATCTTTCCGCTAAATATTTCAAAGATTCTCTTTCAGCATTTCCTTTCCCTTTTAAAAGAATGTATCAACATCAACAGTGGCGCCATACACATGACACATAGTCCAAAGCATGTATAGTCAAATATTAATATCTTTGGTCTTGCACTTTGAAGTACATAACCATCATCAAATGTTTGGTGTTCTTTCAAAATCCATTCTCTAGTAATATTTTAGTGTAGTAAACATTTTACCTACATCTTCTATTCATCCTTATCATGAAAACTTTCATGATTAAGCTACCATAGCTTATAAAGGTGAGTCGCGAGTATAATTTTGCTTCCAAAACTTTTTGGAGGACTAGGACAACTAGGGTCTTCAACCTTTGCAAATTCTCATACAATACAAGAACATGTATTTTGTAAAATCACACTCTATCATATTGAAACCAAAACATTGTTTCAGATATCACAATATCTTACACACATGATGGTTTTGAAACAATTCTTTCAGCTCCTAGATAACCTTGATATTAAAACAGTCTTTTGAATATCAAGAATCATGGAGGCAAACATTATACTTTAGACACTAGCACTGGAGTTGTTACTCTTGATTTAATACCAATTATTAAACTTCATGGAGTAAACGGAGTTTGCTGAAAGTTTGCAATAGGACTTTTAAACTTTAGATTGACACTCAAAACAATACGATACCAGTTTGTAAAGTAACTATCCAGAATTCTGTAGTTCTATTATCTCAATTATAACTAAGCGTAATGTGGTGAACGGATGCCAATGACTACAACAATTATGCAAATTCACTTTTATTTAATTTATGATAAATTGTGTTCAACTTTAATCATATTACTTTTGAACTCCCACTCAAAACAACATCCCTCGAGTCGTTTTGGTGATTACACGAACCAAATCCACTACACCAAGTCCGACCATTGCGAGAGATGATGTAGCTTCAAAGGCAAACAATCAACATGTTCATCATATCATCCATATGAATCATGCTTTACCTTTTGGTATTCTGTGTTCCGAGGCCATGTCTGTACATGGTAGGCTCGTCAAGGTTAACCTTAGTATCCGCATGTGCAAATCTGGCTTGCACCCGTTGTATGCACATGTAGAATCTATCACACCCGATCATCACGTGATGCTTCAAAATGATGAGTCTTAGCAACGGTGCCTACTAAGGATGAACACTTTATTACTTGATATTTAGTGAGAGGGATCATCTTATAATGCTACCATTGTGATCTAAGCAATTCAAGATGCATAAAAGGATTAACTGCACATGCAATTCATAGTATGTGATATGATATGGCCTTTCTTCTTGTGCCTTTGATCTTCATATCCAAATCACAAACATGATCTCCATCATCACCAGCGTGGCGTCAAGGTCAATGGCACCGCTTCATGGTTCTCCATCACCATCAACAACTATTACAACTACTTGGAATAAAGCGACTACATGATGTATAGACACGCATGTCTTAATGAATTTAAAGACAACCATAACACTCCTGCCGGTTGCCAACTTACAATAAGGATCATTGCATACATAAAATATAATCACAATCTCATCATGGCCATATCACATCACAACACAAGCCCTGCAAAAATAAGTTAGATGCCTCTAATTTTCTTTGCATGTTTTACGTGGCTGGGGCTTTCGAGTAAGAACCGTTCTAACTTACGATCATGAACCACAATGTTGATACAAGTATTTTCAAGTGCCCATTGTAAATTGAATCTTCACTATGCTGGGAGAGACAGACACCCACAAAGCCACTTGTGCAATGCAAGTTGCATGTTGAGAATGGAGCAAGTCTCATGTACGATGACATGTAAGGTTAGCCCGAGCTGATTCATACCACCATCCCGCAAGATGCAAAGTACACGAAAAGAAAGCATCAACACCCACAAAACCATTGTGTTCTACTCGTGCAACAGATCGATGCATAGACACGACTCTGATACCACTATAGGGTTCGCAACATGGAAAGAAAAAAATTTATATTGCGGGAACACACAAAAGCCAAGATCTAATCTACGAGATCGGTGCGAAGAGTTTGTAGAGAACTAACCTCATAGATCCAAAGCGTTTAACGAGATCAGAATTCTCGTGGTTGATGTATTCGATCACTTGTCGATCTCAAGATCATGTAGACGATCCTTCTGGCGCCACGTTCCGGCAGCACTTCCGCAGTCGGTCACACGCACGGTAGTCGATGAAGATCTTCCTCTCCCTTGTTCCATCAGGGCAGCGGAGGTTGTATATTTCCTCGGAATCCCAACAACATGACAGTGTGGTGGTGGTGGTGGTGGAGGAGGAGAGATTTCTACAGGGCTTCGCCTAAGCTGGAGCAGTGCGGTGGAGGAGAGAGGGGCTTGTGGCGGCTAGGGTTCTAGGCGCCAGGGACAAGGGGTTCCTTGGGGTGCGCCCCAACCCCTCCTTATATAGGTGGGGGTGGCCAAGGGTGTTCCCAACCCAAGTTGAATCCCTCCCTAACTCGGCCATTAAGATAAGAACTTGAAACCTTTTCCACCAAGACTTCCCTCTTACCAAAAACTATAGTTTGACTTTTCAAACTAGGATTTGACTATTCAAACTACGGTTTGACCCTTTTACTAGTCTTGGCCGAATTTACCTTTTAGGGTTTGGTGCGGCTAGCCCCTAGGACATGACACTCTCCAAGTGACCCCCTCCCGGGGTGGTGGACCTTCCAGAACATTCTAGAAGATTCCGGTCAAAACACCAAAAACATTTCCGAACCCTGGAAATTGAATTTCCTTATATGAATCTTATTATCCGGACCATTCCGGATCTCCTCGTGATGTCCTAGATCCAATCCGAGACTCCAGACAACATTTGTTCTCCAATTCACATTCCATATCTACTCAAACAACATCGAATCCTTAAGTGTGTCTCCCTATGGTTCGTGAACTATGCAGACATGAATGAGACACCTCTCCGATCAATAACCATTAGTGGGATCTGGAAATCCATAATGACTCCCACATATTTCTACGATGAATTCGCAATCGAATGAACCATTTAAACACGATACCGATCCCTTTGTCGCGTGATACTTTACTTATCCGAGGTTTGATCGTTGGTATCCCTATACCTAGTTCAACCTCGTTACCGATAAGTACTATTTACTCGTACTGTGATGTGACATTCCTTGTGACCTATTCACATGCTTGCAAGCCAATTGGATGACACTCCACTGAGAAGGCCTAGAGTATATCTATCTGTCATATGGATGGAGAAATCCCACTCTTGATCCATGTGCTTCAATCCATACTTTCATAATACTCAATGCCATCTTTATAACCAACCAGTTACGGAAGTGGCATTTGATGTCACCAAAGCACTCATCCGGTGATAGTGATTAACATGATCTCATGGTCGAAGGATTAGGTTACTATGTATTTAAAAGATTGTAGAAAACAAACTTTAAATGACTTGATCTTATGTTATTCTAACTATAGGAGTGTGTCCATCACATAATTCTCCTAATGATATGACCTTGTTATTAATAACATCCAATGTCCATGATCAGGAAACCATGATCATCTATTAATCAACAAGCTAGTTTAACAAGAAGCTTACTAGGGACTCTTTTATGTCTACAAAACACACAAGTATTAATGTTTCCGGTTAATACAATTATAGCATGTCATGCAAACATTTATCATAAACATAAAGATATGATAATAACCACTTTATTATTGCCTCTTGGGCATATCTCCAACATAATCATGGTATAGTTAACATATATATGTAGATAGATGATCATCAGTAAAATATAGTAAAAAGAGATCGCCACCATGATTGAGTGAGCAAATTAAATTATAAATCAAGGGATTTACATTTGGTATTTCTGTAGTATCTTAAAGGTCACCATGTTCAAATCATTGGCCAACTCATGTGCTGCCGACACTAACAATGTGACTACCTCCTGAATGCATACAAACTCTTAAATATAGAAAAAATACTGTAATAGACTATAAATTAGTGTAAAAGTGGATATACTTAAATTACCACCACCTAATCATAGTTTAGTTAACTCATAGATAGATAGATATGATGATAAGTCAAATATAGCAAAGAATAAATCATCACCATGATCAAGTGAGAAAATTGAATTATAAATCGAGAGATTTACATTTGGTGTTTTTTACATAGCTGAAAAATATAGCATAAAAGTGGATATATTTAAATCACCACCACCTAATCATGGTCTAGTTAACATATATATATAGATAGATGGATAGGTGAATATAAGTCAAATATAGAAAGAATAGATCATGACCATGATATAGTGAGCACATTTAATTATATATCGAGGGATTTACGTTTGGTTTGTGTATAGTATTATTTATGGTCAATCTTGTTCTAATCATTAGCCAACTCATATGGTGTCTCGTATAAACAAGCATCTAACAGTAAGCAAATCAGTAAAAACATGGGACTTACTATTTTTCTTTGTGCAGTCCCATTGGAGGACATCCTATTGTCAGTTTGTTTGTTGAAGACATCTACCGGATCCAGTACTTAGATAGATGATGCATCTTTTTGCTCCTTTGCATATAGGTTCAAGCCACTCATTAATATAAAACAGGTTTGCATTCGATAATAGAAAGCAACGGGTACTTATAAGATTGTAGGGGAGATTCACCCTATGATTCTTCATGTTCTCTATGAGAGAAAATAATATCAGACAGTGGCTGTTGTTGTTTCCAAAGAACTAGATAGATGTTATAGTATAATCACTTGTGAACACGTAAAGCAGGAAATGGCGGAATATAAACAAACATTTTAATGACATAAATGTTTCCCTAAAGACACAATAGAATGCAGTTATAGTCACTCCTTAGCACGAACAAAAGAGATATTACAATAGGAAAGACTAGCAGTAGCGCGTCCTCTATGAAGGGCGAACTAGCAGCACCCCATGATAATCGACTCAGCGTGGGCCTTCTTCATGCTCGCCACGTGGTTGCACGTGTAGGGAGCCAGTCCTAGTACATGTGCGCGAGCAAAGTCCTAACGTGAGCACCTCCTGGTGCATGCCCATACACATGCAAGTTCGACAGTCCCCAGACTCCTAGGTGCATGCGCGCGAGCGCTACTAGTGACTATCGTGCACGTCGCTAGCTTCTTTTTTTTATTAGCCAGGTTTTTGCAAGGTTTTACGTAGTGCTAAAGAAACATCAAAAGGAAAACAATCGAGCGTCCTACATAAACACATGGAAGTGCAATGCCTACCCACAAGCAATGTGTCTAGAAGTTGTGCACTGCCAACCCAGAAGTAGTGTTCTACCTATCGAAGCAGTGCACAACCTACCTAGAAGCATTGCACTGCTGATGAGTGCATATTTGCATCATGTTTTAGATTATTATTTTGCATTGTAGTGGTAGGATGTTGGTATTTTAGGCCTTCGCATGCACCTTTTATGTTTATTTTTACCAGGATCAGAACAGATGATGGATCCGATGGACACAATTCTTGGACCAGTTATATTAGAGTGAAAAGGAGCCAAAAACAATGTAAATCGCTTATTTCAAAAATATCAATAATACCAGAAGAAAACCCGAAGAGATTGGAGGATATAGAGGGTTTAAAGACCAACTATACGACGGGAGTATTTTCGCCGGCCGTATAGTGCCCACCGCAAAGTTGGCGCCGACACCGCCTCCTCAAATAGTTTCACCCCGTGCAACTGGATCGGAGATACTACATACAGAACACTCAGAAGTCGCCAAAAACCTCACCTCGTGAAGGGATCTGGAGGGGGAACTTGCCCTAGGGATCCATCTTCGCCCTAAGCAGACCTGGGAGGCCAAGGCATCGATCTCCATCTTCATCAACCACTGCATCTTCATCACCACCATCATCTCCATACATCCCATCTAGATCTTGTTGTAATTCTTGCACTAGTTGTGGATTTATACAAGTACTATTCATCGATAATCATTACCATTACCATTGCCATGATGCTGTTTGCCTCCATGTCTGAGTAGATCATTAGTTCTTGGGAATATGGAGAAACCCTAGTATATGATTGTGATGAGATAGGGATTATTATGTTATACATCATTATATGTATGTGTTAATGGTCTTCATCTTGATGTTGGGAGTTGTGACCCTCCTTAATATTTGCCTCTTACGGGGACTTGATGAAGGGGATTAATTGTTGGTAGATGGAGGGATGGTAGAACTTATGAATATATAGTCATTGTCATCCTTTACATGCTAACTTGGGGAATCAATGAGAACACATTAAGCCATATCCATGCCGCAGGAGAAATCCCTTAATAGCGGGATAATACGATTGATGTCATTTATCTGTCAGCTGTGGTTATGAAGGATGGTGTGAGCAACGGTTGCTTCCTAATCGTCCATATATGGAGCTCCTCCCACATACATGCATATCATGAGAATATTTGTTATAATAATCTTAATCACTTAGTCTAAATTGCTAGCGGTGTATCCACCACTCCCTAAGAACGCCCTTTTCCCCTATTGCGGTTTCAATCTTTCTTACACATGCGCTTACTACTTTATGCATTAAGTTCTACTTCACTTTAATTTACTATTTCACTCAACCAAAAAACCAAAAAAACAATTCTACTTTTCTTGCATCTTAGAATTATTCCTTAAGTACTTTGTTTAGTTTTAGTTAAAAGCATTTTAATCTTTCGCCTATCGCTCCCTGTGGGATCGATATGTTTATTTTAAAACTAGCTACAAACAATCTATGCACTTGCAGTCACTAAGCTATTTTCTGGCGCCGTTGCCCGGGAGCTTAGCGCTATAAGTCACTTTACTTTTAGTTATTTACTTTCGTTGTAATAATTTTTGATTTGAGTTGCAGGACCATAACAATGGACAACACTCAACATTTAATGAAGCTTGAGCAGTAAGGAATATGGGTTCGCCCATGGACGCTTTTATACATGTCAATAAAAACATAAACCCCAATGGTATTGAGATCCATCCCTTATTATTTGAATTACTTAACTCCAAGAAGTTTGCAGGACCAATGAAGAAAGTCCATATGGATACTTACAATTCTTCGAAGATGTTTTTGGTTCCTTTATATTTGATGATTGTGAACTTGATAAAGTTAAAATCCAGTTTTTAAGAAAACTCTATCCAATAATGTTTGCAACTGGTATAGATCCTTTTGTGCATAAGCACCAAGGACGTGGACAGATTTGACAACCAATTTCCTGTCAAAATATTATTCAGAAAGCAAAGCTCACAGGATGAGAGGTGTTATTATTAGTTTCAAAAATAATCCTGATGAGAGTTTATATGAAGGCTATCTAAGGTATAAAAGCTATCGATACAATTGCCCCAATCACTGTTTGCCTGATTGGTTAGTCACTCATATTTTCTATGGAGGTCTTAATAATAAAAATAGAACGAGCCTAGATACCTCTTCTAATGGTAGTTTTCTATCTTATACCTATGATGAAGCCTGGAAATTAATAATGAAAATGAAAGAGAAAACGAAAAGTATTAAACATGAGGAGAGTAATATGAATAGTTCTTCTGAATATGCTTGTGTTAACAACTTTCTTGTAGATGAAAGGATTTGTGCGATGATTAAAACCCTTAGTATTGATTCTTATTCAGTAAAGAAAATTATCAAGAATTATGCAGGGCATCTACATGTACCTACAGGATGGGAACCTTATAAACCCCTCGAAGAAAAGAAGCGATCAAGAGAGGACACATCATTGGTAGAATTTTCCTCTGAACCTATTCAAGAGAATATTAAGAAAAAGTGCAGGGGGGAGGAACGTATAAGGAGAAGATCAAAGAAACCAGAGAAGAACCCCGATGCTACCAATGCAAATATTGTTATATTTAAGGATCTTATGGAAGCACGAATCATGGAGAATGAAGTGGTTATGCTAGACTTTGAAACTTCGGACTTCATCATAGGTAAGATACGAGGTAGAGAAACTTCTAAACCTATGTCCCCTATATATTGTGGAGAAACTTCCTTATACGGAATTTGTGAGCCGATTTCCAATATAAATATTATGCCTTCATCACTTTATGAGGAACTTCCCTACAATTTAAATAATCCAGATGTGGAACCGGTAGACACTACTATTAAATTGTCTAATATAACTAATCTAAAACCAGAAGGTGTTATTAGAAATATCTATGTCTTTATTGGATCACACATGTACCCTCTTGATTTTTATATTGTTGATATGCCTTGAGACACTTTTTGTCCTATTCTATTAGGCAGAACTTTTGTCTAGAATGAAAGCTCGAATTGATAATAAGAAAGAGACTATTTCAATGATGTTTGGAGAAGAGGAAATGACATTCCATTTTTCCGAACTAAAGAAGAGGCCCTATGAAGTGGAAGATATCAAGGAATAGAAAACAATTGCCGAACTAGCCAGAATTCATTTCAGCACTCCCCAGGATGAATTAGAGAGGAGCTTAGTTAATTGGGAAGAGGCACTAGATGATGAGGAAAGAGAAGATATGGATGATTACCTTGAATCAATTCCGGAAGCACAAGTGTAGAGGTCCCAACCCAATAAGGTAGAGTCCTCCTGTGTTTTACAATGCTAGTCCCTGGATCAATAGCTAGCATCCACAGTTAAGATGTAATATCAAGATACAAAGGTCATAACATAAACTTATAACCAGGAATAACATAAGTTTATTACATCAAACATAGCTCATTTGGCTATTACGTTACATTTGCAGCGGAATAACTATAAGTATGGGTCCATCATCTTCAAAGTGCCACAGGCAGATGTTGGTTGTAGATTTTGTAGTCCTAGTCAATCAAACAATCTTCATTTTAAATCAATCAACCTGCAACATTACAAGTTACAGCCACAAGGGTCAATACGTTTTGAATTGTATTGGCAAGTTTCACTTTTATATATAAGAGTGGATCCTATCATTATATGCATATTTGGCTAAGTAGATTTTAAGGCTTATTTGCATAAGGCAATATTTTATCCTATCTTTTCAAAAGGGTTTTAAAGTCTTTTGTCAAATTTCTTTTCCAAGTGTTCAAATCCTTGTCAAAATCTCTTGAGCACCTTGGTAACCCCAAGTGCATCAAGTTTTATCAAAACTCATGAGTCCCTTGGTAAAGCCCCAAGTACATCATGTTCTTGAGCACCTTGGTAACCCCAAGTGCAACAAGCTTTACAAAATCTCTTTGAATTCCTTGGTAGACACACAAGGGCATCAAGTTTTTATATTAGAAGTTGGAATGTCGAGATCTCCCATAGTTAAAACTTTAGTTGCTCAGTATTGTCCATAACCGGGGACACGGCTAAGTACTTAGATTTTATTTACTTCTGCAGAAGGAGTACACTTTACCCACATGTCACAATCCCATCCTTTTGCCACCAGTGGCCTACTGGATTAGTGCTCACCAAGATGGAGTACTGGCAGATTGAGAATGTGACGAAGTCTTTCCAAAAGGTTCCCCCATACATCATTGCTAGCTTTGTCTTCAGCCCCCATGAAGCATTCCAGATCCCCATGTCCAGTAACTAAAGACAATGTATGGGTCTTCCTAATGTAATTGACTAAGCCAGAGCCATAATAGCATGTGGTTGCACACGAAAGCCACAATTGGAGAAGCATGTTTGATCTCTAAGTTTCCTAGGTGGTTTTCTTTTGGAGCACAACACAAAGTGATTGCCATAGACATGGTTCCCTTTTGTTGCCACCTTCTCCAAAACTTAAAGCATCCTCCACCTAGGTGGTTCATTGAGTCCTTGTTTTATTAAGTAAAACACAAGTCTTTTTCTCAACCTTTGTAGAATCTCAACATGTATCTCTTTTCAAAACATAGCATGGCTAAGCATGTACAACTTCAATATTTTCACTAAGGAGTGTTTAGGGAATCCTATTAGGATTTAGTATAGTATAAGTATAAAATATCTTTTCATGCATATTTTCAAAATCCACTAAGTATAATAATATAAATAGTAGGACTTTTGTATGATAGTGTAACTTGCCTTTTTGGTAGGGAATGGGGGTTCACTTCCTTGATCTTGCTAGTTTCACACTTTGCTAATTTCACTACAAGTCAATCAAGCAAATCACCAAATCAACTAACATTCCAAACAAAGGTTAAACAAAGTATTTCACACACAAAGCAATGGAGTCTAAGTCATGCAAAGGTGGTTTCTTTTGCAAGGTTGGTCTCTACTAGGTTTATAAACTTTGTATGGTCCAAATTGGTCATTTACCAAAATGGCAAAGTCATTTGTAATTGGGTTTTATCTTAAGACCATTTTAAAATTCATTCATCATTTTATGTGGTGAAAATTATTCTTATCAAAGCAAAACTTTAGGTTTTTCACCAAGTGAGTTGCCTTTGGCAAGGTTTGATGTTTTGGGTCAGTAAGGTTTGGTCTAAAACATTTTCCCAAAGTTTTCCTTGCAAAAACATTTCCATGATAAAATCAAGGGGTTTATTTGGTTAGAAAATGGCTAAGTTAAATAATTCAACTTATATTTTACCAAAATCATTTTTAACACCAAGGGTTGGTTCCTAGGGTCAGTAAGGTCACTACAAATCATTTTGCAAAGGTTTTGTCATTAAATTCAATTTTGAACAATTTTTATACTCTAAACAAGTACACAAATGTTTCTGCAATTTCAACCAAGCTAACAGATACTATTTTCAAAACTAAGGCCAGGGTTAGCTAGGGCTTGTTCTCCTGAATCCGACGACATAAAATTTGTCAAATTTGGACGTGTGGTTCAAAAGTTATAAGGGTTTGAAGTTTGCAAATAATTCTGATTCAAAAAATCTGTTTTAAACTAGAGCTGGCCACGCGTCAAGTTTTAATTGGCCGAAAACGGTTCGCACGGATCGCGCACTGCAGGCCGTTATATCTAAGTCATATCGCACGGTTCAGAGCTAGTGTACCCTTTCAGTTAAATGAATCTATTGCATTCGTTGGATTTAAATCGAACGGCTACGGTGCGGCTGACCAGAGGAGGGCGGCGCTAGCGGCGACAGACGGTGGCGCGGACTCTGGCGGTGAAGTTCTGGCTAAAACAGGAAGCGAGAGAGAGGGAGGAGTGGCTCACAGTGCTCGCAAGGTCGTGGGGAAGCTCGACGTGGTTTCGAGGAGGCGAGGGGCTCACAGGGACGGGCTCGATTTCTCGCCGGAGTAAAGGACGGCGTCGGGTGGTCTCAGTCGTGGTCGAAGACGACGTTGTAGATCGTCCTAGGACAAAACAGAGGCATGGTTAAGTGCGGGAGGTCACGGAGAGGTCATGTGCACGAACGAGAAGGTACGGGGCGGTCGGAATCTACCTGAGTTCTTGCCGGAGTTGAAGGCAGACGCGGCGGTGTCGGAAGCTTGACGTAGGCGACGTTCTGGGGCGCCCGCGGTTGAACAGAGGGTACTGGCAGATGCGTCAGGTAGTGGGGAAGCTGTGAGTTTGGTCGGGGAGGCTCGGGAAGGTGTGGCTTGGCCGGAATCGACAGAGGAAGCTCGTCGGAGCGGTGATGGTATAGAGAGAATTGGAGGCAGCCTAGGGGCAGAGAGGAGGAGTGGTCTGGGGGAAAAGGAGGAGGAGGCGCTGAGGTTTTAACACGCATGATCAAGGCGATTAATGGTGGCCGCATTAAGGCGTATTGAATCCGTGGAATCAAGGCCTGCAACGGCAGCGAGGGGGGAGAGGCGTGGTTCGCACGAGGAAGAAGAAGGAGCTGGATGCGTGGGGTCTGCTGGCAGTGAAAGAAAAGAAGTGGAGAGGGGTCCACCTGTCAGCCTCAGGGCGGGTTTCTATTGCGGTGCAGAAAACGGTTCGGGAGAGGAGGTGGGCTAATGGGTTATTGGGCTGTTTGGGCTGGGCCTTGTTGGGCTGCTGTTATTATTTTTTTTCCTGTCTATTTCTTTTTCTTTTTCTATTTCTGATTTCTGTTTTGAATTTCCAATCAATTATTCACACATTCAAACAACACTCAAATTAATTCAAACAAACAACAAAATTTTCATTTGAATTTGGTTCTGTTTATCAACATAATCCAAATCCCAAAATAGAATAATAATTTTATATTTAATTTAGGATCCATTTAATAATTAAATAAAATGGACCATGGTTCATTAATAAAATAGGGTTTGGTTCATTTAACAAAATCTTCTTTGAAATCCAAATGTTTTCAAAACCAAATCAGTGGGTTTTATTTGGAAATAAAGAATATTTGGAAAATTTGTTTAAAACAAAATAACTTCTTATTTTAGGGTCCATTAGTAATTAAATAAAAATGGGTCTTAGTTATTAAATCAAATAGAGTTTGATTCCATTAATAAAAATCTTTATTTGAAACCTAAATATTTTCAAAACCAAATCAGTAGGTTTTATTTGGAAATATTAAATACTTGGAGATTTGTTTTAAAATAAAATACTTTTTATTTTAGAGTCCATTATTAATTAAATATAATAGACTTTCATTATTAAATCAACTAGGGATTGTTTTATTGAGAATATTTACTTTAAAATCTAAAACAAAACTAAAACACTTTAGTAGGTTTTATTTGTGAATAACAAATATTTAGGAAAACTTATTTAAATTAAACAAATAAGTTTTTGTTGGTTTATAAATGATAGAACCTTTATTAATAAAACTTGGATATTAAATCCTTATTAATTTATTTTAAATAAACCTTTGCTAATTTTATTTAGAGTAAAATGTTTTAATTCCAAAGTTTGGCCAAGGTTTAATTTGGCTTTGTAAAATATTCTTTATTTATGAATTCATTCTTTTTCATTTGAAAATCAAAGCTTTTTTTTTATTTAAAAATTCCAAATAGTAATTTTTTTAAACATTTTAATTTCCTTTAATAAATGTTTATCTTTATAAATCTCTTTAGGGTTTTATTTGATTCAAATGGGTTTGAGGTTCCATTCAAAAAGTTTCTTCTGGCTCTGAAAATCAAACAAAGTTTTATTTTATTCATTTATTTTCACATTACAAGATTTGGAAAATCTTGGGATGTGACAGGCTACCACCCTTAAAATAAATCTCGTCCCGAGATTTGGGAAGGCTGGGGTTACAAGCAAGTTCAAAACAACTAGGGTACTACCACCCTTAAAAATTTTCAAACAAAAATTACATATTGGCCTTCTTGGGTCCTGGAAAACTTCTCTAAGCCAACTTTTGCTTTATTACTACACTTGACTCATGGGCCAAGGTTGAGTTTCTCCATAGGCTTGTTCAACTTGTTTTTCATCCTTTCTGGACAGTTGCTTGCATAATGTCCTGAATTCTTGCAGTTGAAACAATTAATGTCCTTAAGTTCTTTGCGTTGCTCTTGTGGGCAAGTTGCTACATAGTGGCCTGGTTCTTTGCAGTTGTTGCACCACACTTGGTTAATCTCTTTATTCTTCTTGTTCTCTAGGCATCCACTGGAGTAGTGTCCCATTTCCTTACATTTACGACATTGCACAAGGCTCATGTCTTGCTTGGGCTTCTTGATTTTCCTTGATCCTTTGAATTGGGTTGTCTTGTTTGGATGTAGAAGTGGTCCTTTTCCTTTGGTAGACTTGGATCCTTCTTGTTTCCTTTGTTCCACCATGGCATAGATAGGACATAGACCTGAAGTATGATCACTTCCTTCACACAGGTAGCAAGTAGCTTGAGAGGTAGGACATTGTCCAACAGGGTGATCTTCTTCACAATTGGGGCATTGTCCTTCATGCTCCTTGGAGGTATGATCCTTGTCTCCACAAATAATGCAAGCTGGGGCTTCATCTAGAACAATATTCTTTTCATCCTTGTTATCATAAACTCTTTTTGGATAGTTTTCTTCCATGCTAATCATTTGATTACTCACCTTAAGCATCAGTTGAGACTGTTCTTCCAAAAACCTTTGGAGTGCTGGATCCTTATCACTATTGTTGACTAGGAACTGAGCTGTTAGTTGGTTCAACTGGTGTTGGGTTGCTATGAGCTCTTTCATGCTATCAGCTTGGTTGGTGTTGGTGTCATCAACCTTGGAGTCCTTTGGAGTAGTCATCTGTTTGGGTTTGAAGGGAGTTTAGAATAGGCAAGATATTTCTAAGGAATTATTTCTAAACACACACATCACAATTCACACAAACAATGTGCATGCAATCACAAACATCTTTTCATTCAAACAACAAAATTCAAGCACATTTTTAGGCAACAAAATATTTTTGTTACACCACATAAGTTGGTGGTTTTGACTTAACTATAAATATGGTGGTCCATTTATATGGTTCACTTGTGATCTTTCCTTCCTTCATAATTCTTCTTGTATGAGATCTTGGTTTCCTTGAGAAAACTCTTGGTTGCAATACTTCAAAGCTGTTGATGGCTTCTTCTTATTTTGCATTCCCTCAGTCTCTAAATCTTGAGTAAGATTTCCTTGTTTCATTTGTGGTCCTTAGTAGTTTCTAAGTTGGAAGTCCTTAGTGAATATGCTGAAGATGTTGAAGTCATTAGAGTTGAAGATGTTGAAGTCATTAGAGTTGAAGAAGTTGAAGTAGTCCTTTGCTCATGGTGTAGTATTTGGCCATGGGTAGGCTTTTCCATCAAGTTGAAGTGGAAGAGATGTAGAGTTGAAACCAAATGGTTGAGGAAAGAGTTTACAAGTATTTTGTAAATAAGTTTTGGAACAAAATACAACTCCTATATTTTCTAAGGGTTTTTGTCCAATCCTAGGGTTTACAAATCCTACAGGCAACACAATGCTCTGATACCATCTGCAGAGGTCCCAACCCAATAAGGTAGAGTCCTCCTGTGTTTTACAATGCTAGTCCCTGGATCAATAGCTAGCATCCACAGTTAAGATGTAATATCAAGATACAAAGGTCATAACATAAACTTATAACCAGGAATAACATAAGTTTATTACATCAAACATAGCTCATTTGGCTATTACATTACATTTACAGCGGAATAACTATAAGTATGGGTCCATCATCTTCAAAGTGCCACAGGCAGATGTTGGTTGTAGATTTTGTAGTCCTAGTCAATCAAACAATCTTCATTTTAAATCAATCAACCTGCAATATTACAAGTTACAGCCACAAGGGTCAATACGTTTTGAATTGTATTGGCAAGTTTCACTTTTATATATAAGAGTGGATCCTATCATTATATGCATATTTGGCTAAGTAGATTTTAAGGCTTATTTGCATAAGGCAATATTTTATCCTATCTTTTCAAAAGGGTTTTAAAGTCTTTTGTCAAATTTCTTTTCCAAGTGTTCAAATCCTTCTCAAAATATCTTGAGCACCTTGGTAACCCCAAGTGCATCAAGTTTTATCAAAACTCATGAGTCCCTTGGTAAAGCCCCAAGTACATCATGTTCTTGAGCACCTTGGTAACCCCAAGTGCAACAAGCTTTACAAAATCTCTTTGAATTCCTTGGTAGACACACAAGGGCATCAAGTTTTTATATTAGAAGTTGGAATGTCGAGATCTCCCATAGTTAAAACTTTAGTTGCTCAGTATTGTCCATAACCGGGGACACGGCTAAGTACTTAGATTTTATTTACTTCTGCAGAAGGAGTACACTTTACCCACATGTCACAATCCCATCCTTTTGCCACCAGTGGCCTACTGGATTAGTGCTCACCAAGATGGAGTACTGGCAGATTGAGAATGTGACGAAGTCTTTCCAAAAGGTTCCCCCATACATCATTGCTAGCTTTGTCTTCAGCCCCCATGAAGCATTCCAGATCCCCATGTCCAGTAACTAAAGACAATGTATGGGTATTCCTAATGTAATTGACTAAGCCAGAGCCATAATAGCATGTGGTTGCACACGAAAGACACAATTGGAGAAGCATGTTTAATCTCTAAGTTTCCTAGGTGGTTTTCTTTTGGAGCACAACACAAAGTGATTGCCATAGACATGGTTCCCTTTTGTTGCCACCTTCTCCAAAACTTAAAGCATCCTCCACCTAGGTGGTTCATTGAGTCCTTGTTTTATTAAGTAAAACACAAGTCTTTTTCTCAACCTTTGTAGAATCTCAACATGTATCTCTTTTCAAAACATAGCATGGCTAAGCATGTACAACTTCAATATTTTCACTAAGGAGTGTTTAGGGAATCCTATTAGGATTTAGTATAGTATAAGTATAAAATATCTTTTCATGCATATTTTCAAAATCCACTAAGTATAATAATATAAATAGTAGGACTTTTGTATGATAGTGTAACTTGCCTTTTTGGTAGGGAATGGGGGTTCACTTCCTTGATCTTGCTAGTTTCACACTTTGCTAATTTCACTACAAGTCAATCAAGCAAATCACCAAATCAACTAACATTCCAAACAAAGGTTAAACAAAGTATTTCACACACAAAGCAATGGAGTCTAAGTCATGCAAAGGTGGTTTCTTTTGCAAGGTTGGTCTCTACTAGGTTTATAAACTTTGTATGGTCCAAATTGGTCATTTACCAAAATGGCAAAGTCATTTGTAATTGGGTTTTATCTTAAGACCATTTTAAAATTCATTCATCATTTTATGTGGTGAAAATTATTCTTATCAAAGCAAAACTTTAGGTTTTTCACCAAGTGAGTTGCCTTTGGCAAGGTTTGATGTTTTGGGTCAGTAAGGTTTGGTCTAAAACATTTTCCCAAAGTTTTCCTTGCAAAAACATTTCCATGATAAAATCAAGGGGTTTATTTGGTTAGAAAATGGCTAAGTTAAATAATTCAACTTATATTTTACCAAAATCATTTTTAACACCAAGGGTTGGTTCCTAGGGTCAGTAAGGTCACTACAAATCATTTTGCAAAGGTTTTGTCATTAAATTCAATTTTGAACAATTTTTATACTCTAAACAAGTACACAAATGTTTCTGCAATTTCAACCAAGCTAACAGATACTATTTTCAAAACTAAGGCCAGGGTTAGCTAGGGCTTGTTCTCCTGAATCCGACGACATAAAATTTGTCAAATTTGGACGTGTGGTTCAAAAGTTATAAGGGTTTGAAGTTTGCAAATAATTCTGATTCAAAAAATCTGTTTTAAACTAGAGCTGGCCACGCGTCAAGTTTTAATTGGCCGAAAATGGTTCGCACGGATCGCGCACTGCAGGCCGTTATATCTAAGTCATATCGCACGGTTCAGAGCTAGTGTACCCTTTCAGTTAAATGAATCTATTGCATTCGTTGGATTTAAATCGAACGGCTACGGTGCGGCTGACCAGAGGAGGGCGGCGCTAGCGGCGACAGACGGTGGCGCGGACTCTGGCGGTGAAGTTCTGGCTAAAACAGGAAGCGAGAGAGAGGGAGGAGTGGCTCACAGTGCTCGCAAGGTCGTGGGGAAGCTCGACGTGGTTTCGAGGAGGCGAGGGGCTCACAGGGACGGGCTCGATTTCTCGCCGGAGTAAAGGACGGCGTCGGGTGGTCTCAGTCGTGGTCGAAGACGACGTTGTAGATCGTCCTAGGACAAAACAGAGGCATGGTTAAGTGCGGGAGGTCACGGAGAGGTCATGTGCACGAACGAGAAGGTACGGGGCGGTCGGAATCTACCTGAGTTCTTGCCGGAGTTGAAGGCAGACGCGGCGGCATCGGAAGCTTGACGTAGGCGACGTTCTGGGGCGCCCGCGGTTGAACAGAGGGTACTGGGAGATGCGTCAGGTAGTGGGGAAGCTGTGAGTTTGGTCGGGGAGGCTCGGGAAGGTGTGGCTTGGCCGGAATCGACAGAGGAAGCTCGTCGGAGCGGCGATGGTATAGAGAGAATTGGAGGCAGCCTAGGGGCAGAGAGGAGGAGTGGTCTGGGGGAAAAGGAGGAGGAGGCGTTGAGGTTTTAACACCCATGATCAAGGCGATTAATGGTGGCCGCATTAAGGCGTATTGAATCCGCGGAATCAAGGCCTGCAACGGCAGCGAGGGGGGAGAGGCGTGGTTCGCGCGAGGAAGAAGAAGGAGCTGGATGCGTGGGGTCTGCTGGCAGTGAAAGAAAAGAAGTGGAGAGGGGTCCACCTGTCAGCCTCAGGGCGGGTTTCTATTGCGGTGCAGAAAACGGTTCGGGAGAGGAGGTGGGCTAATGGGTTATTGGGCTGTTTGGGCTGGGCCTTGTTGGGCTGCTGTTATTATTTTTTTTCCTGTCTATTTCTTTTTCTTTTTCTATTTCTGATTTCTGTTTTGAATTTCCAATCAATTATTCACACATTCAAACAACACTCAAATTAATTCAAACAAACAACAAAATTTTCATTTGAATTTGGTTCTGTTTATCAACATAATCCAAATCCCAAAATAGAATAATAATTTTATATTTAATTTAGGATCCATTTAATAATTAAATAAAATGGACCATGGTTCATTAATAAAATAGGGTTTGGTTCATTTAACAAAATCTTCTTTGAAATCCAAATGTTTTCAAAACCAAATCAGTGGGTTTTATTTGGAAATAAAGAATATTTGGAAAATTTGTTTAAAACAAAATAACTTCTTATTTTAGGGTCCATTAGTAATTAAATAAAAATGGGTCTTAGTTATTAAATCAAATAGAGTTTGATTCCATTAATAAAAATCTTTATTTGAAACCTAAATATTTTCAAAACCAAATCAGTAGGTTTTATTTGGAAATATTAAATACTTGGAGATTTGTTTTAAAATAAAATACTTTTTATTTTAGAGTCCATTATTAATTAAATATAATAGACTTTCATTATTAAATCAACTAGGGATTGTTTTATTGAGAATATTTACTTTAAAATCTAAAACAAAACTAAAACACTTTAGTAGGTTTTATTTGTGAATAACAAATATTTAGGAAAACTTATTTAAATTAAACAAATAAGTTTTTGTTGGTTTATAAATGATAGAACCTTTATTAATAAAACTTGGATATTAAATCCTTATTAATTTATTTTAAATAAACCTTTGCTAATTTTATTTAGAGTAAAATGTTTTAATTCCAAAGTTTGGCCAAGGTTTAATTTGGCTTTATAAAATATTCTTTATTTATGAATTCATTCTTTTTCATTTGAAAATCAAAGCTTTTTTTTATTTAAAAATTCCAAATAGTAATTTTTTTAAACATTTTAATTTCCTTTAATAAATGTTTATCTTTATAAATCTCTTTAGGGTTTTATTTGATTCAAATGGGTTTGAGGTTCCATTCAAAAAGTTTCTTCTGGCTCTGAAAATCAAACAAAGTTTTATTTTATTCATTTATTTTCACATTACAAGATTTGGAAAATCTTGGGATGTGACAACAAGACCCACATGACTATGGAGAATTGGTCAGAAAAGGAGACGAAGAACCTCAACCAATTGAATTGAAAGGACTTCTAGACAATATGAGGTATGAATTTTTAGATAATGAAAATAAATGTCTTGTTATTATTAGTAAACATTTATCAGAAAATGAAACAAATAAAATTATTTCGGTTTTGATCAAACATCGTGAAGCATTTAGGTATACTCTAAGTGACATTAAAGGAATAGATCCATCCATTGTGACACATAAGATTAGCATGCTTGAAGATGATGTACCTGTAGTTTACACACAGAGAAGGATTAATCCGAAAATGAAAGAAGTAGTAGGAAAATAAGTTATACGCTTATTAGATGCCGACATAATGTATCATATTTCTGATAGTAAATAGGTTAGCCTAGCTCATTGCATACCAAGACATGGGGGTCTTGATGCAGCTATGAATGAGGATGGTGAGCTAGTCCCTATAAGACCTATTGTGGGGTATTGCATGTGCATCGATTTTAGAAAACTAAACCGTGAGACACAGAAAAATCATAAACCTATACCGTTCATGGATAGAATTTTAGAAAGACTAAGCAATAATTCTTATTTTTGTTTTCTTGATGGTTATTCCGGTTATTGTCAAATTGCTATACAGCCCGAAGATCAAGAGAAAACAACTTTCACATGTCCTTATGGTACTTATGCTTATATATTAATCCCATTTGGATTATATAACGCAGCTGCAACCTTTCAAGAATGTGTTTAAAAAATCTTTGATGATCTTGTTAAGAAGATATGGAAGTTTTAACAAATGATTTAGTTGTTTGTGGAACAACATTTGATAATTGTCTCTATAATCTAACCAAGGTTTGCAGAGATGCAGTCAATCAAATTTAGTTTTGAATTGGGAGCAATGTCGATTCATGGAAAGAGAAGGTAAAGTTTTTGGACATAAGGTTTCAGAAAAGGTATAGAAATAGATAAGACCAATATAAGTGTTATAAAAAATCTTCCCATACCCCAAGACATTAAAAACTTAAAAATGTTTCTGGGCATGCAGGTTTTTATAAGCGTTTTATAAAAGAGTTTACTAAATTAGCTATGCCTCTCACTAACCTTCTTGATAAAGAAACTCTGTTCTACTTAGACCATGACTGCATTGCAGCTTTTGAAAATCTTAAAAACAAATTAGTTTTAGCACCTATCATGCAATCTCCAAAATGGGATGAAACTTTTGAAATCATGTGTGATACTAGTGACTATGCTGTAGGAGCTGTACTAGGACAGCGAGACGGGAAGAATTTAAATGTTATTCATTATGCTAGTAGGACTCTTAATAAGATTCAGAAAAATTATGTTACCATCGAGAAAGAGTTCCTGGCTATAATTTTTGCCTGTGAAAAATTTAGATCTTACATTATTAATTCTAGAGTAATAATTCATAAATATCACCAAGCTTTGCGTCACCTTCTTGTGAAAAAGGATGCAAATCCAGGTTGATTAGGTGGGTGTTATTACTACAAGAATATGATTTGTAGATAGTAGATAGGGGTGTAAGGATAATCTAGTAGAAGATCATCTATCTAGGATGGAGGGAATAATTACCAACCCCGTACCTATAAATGGGTCATTTCTGGGAGAATACTTAGCAAAAGTTGAAGTCGTTGATCCGTGGTATGTAGATTATGCTAATTATCTCGCAGGAAAATTTGTACCTCCTGGTATGACAAGAAATAAAAGAATGAAATTCTTTAATGATCTCAAATACTACTTTTGGGATGATCTGTTTCTTTATTGTCATGGACCTGACGAAATGATTTGAAAGTGTGTTTCTAATCATGAAATGAATGCAATTTTGCAAGCTTGTCATGGCAGCCTGTATGGTGGACATCATGCAGGCAAGAGAACTGCAGAAAAGGTACTTCAAACCGGATTCTATTAGCCCACCTTGTTGAAGGATGCACACATGTATGTGGAATATTGTAATGCTTGCCAAAGAAGAGGTAATATAAGCAGAAGACAAGAGATTGCAATGAATTATAGTCTTATAATTGAACCGTTTGATGTATGGGTAATGGATTACATGGGATCCTTTATAGAATCAAATGGCTACACTCATATTCTTGTTGCTGTAGATTATTTTACTAAATGGGTTGAAGCTATTCCAACTAATCTGGATTACATGGGATCCTTTATAGAATCAAATGGCTACACTCATATTCTTGTTGCTGTAGATTATTTTACTAAATGGGTTGAAGCTATTCCAACTAATCATGCAGATGCATCTACTTTCGTGAAGATGATCAAGGATGTCATATTTCCCAGGTTTGGAGTTCCTAGATGTTTAATTACTGACGGTGGTTCTCATTTTATGAAAGGAACTTCCATGAAAATCCTTTGCAAATATGGAGTAACTCACCGTGTTGCTTCAGCATATCATCCTCAAATGAGTGGTCAAGTGGAACTCTCTAATAGAGAACCGAAGACCATACTCAGAAGATGGTGGATAAATCAAGAAAAGATTGGTCATACAAGCTAAATGACACTCTTTGGGCATACCTAACTACATTTAAAAATCCGATGGGTATGACGCCATATAAGATGGTACATGGTAAGGCGTGCCATCTACCTTTATAATTGGAACATAGAGCCTTTTGGGCAGTCAATAATTTAAACTATGATCTTAAAGCAGTAGGAGAAAAATGTTGATTAGACATACTGTCACATCCCAAAATTTTCCAAATTTTGAAATGTGAAAATAAATAAATAAACAAAATAAATAATTATTGAAATTTAGGGTGAAAAGAAAATTTTGGTTCCAAATGGAAACATCAAAACTCACCTTGAACAAACTTTGAAATTTTTTGAATCCAACAAATATCAATCAAGTGAAATGCATTCATCAATGAAAGAATCTTGAAATTCAAACACTTGGAAAAGTTAAACCAAAACTCTAGAAACCTAATGGAAGAAAATCATTTCCAAGTTATCTCAAAGAGTATGGATTTAATCCATATAAAAATTTAGCAACAAGCATTTATAAATGATCAAGAATGATAAATAAAAATATTATAAAACCATAGAAATTGATTTCACTCAATTTGGAGTCACAGATAAAAACTTATAAATTTATTAAGTTGAAAGGAATTAAATTCCAAAGCTAATAAAGCTCCTATCTAAAATCCAAACCAAATTATTAGTAAAGTAATCCTAAAAGGATTTAAAAGGATAAACAAATATTAAATAAAAATATACAAATTGGAATCACCAATTTTGAATCTTTAAATAAAAATATATGGATTTTATAAGACAGATAAATAAATAAATAAATAAGGAATATTTAAAAGGCAAATTAAACCTTGGCCAAATCCATAAGCAAATGAAATAAAGATAATCCAAATAAAATAAAGGGATAAAGATTATTCCAATAAAATTATGTGGCATTAAACCATATTCTAATTATATTTTAATAAAGATAAAATCCCAAATAGAAATGATTAATTAAATCATGAGAAAATGATAAATAGGAATTTACCAAAGTAGATTAAAAAGTTATCTAATTAACTTAAAATAAATATTTGAATAAAGTTTATATGGATTTAAAACAATATTTGATTTTATTTAATTGAAGACAAATGCTCAATTTAAATGATTAATAAATCAAATTAAACATATTTCAAATAATTCAAAATGAATTAATTAACATCCTATTAAATAAATAAAGCCTACTTAAAAGGTTTGGAGAAAATAAGAATTCAAATAAAAATTTAATTTATATTAAAACCTTAATTGGTTAAAGACAAGTGGCTAGTTTGAATAATTAATAATCATAGAAGAATAAAAGAAAATTATTTAAAATGGTCTTTAAAATACATGTTTGAACAGAACATAAACTTATTGAAAAGTTTGAAAAGATTTGAACTGAAAAAGGGTTTGAAATCATTTGAATTAAATCAAAATAGAAAATGATAATCAGAAAAAGAAAAGGAAACAGAATAAGAAAAAAATGAAAACAAACCAGCCCAACAGAACCCCAGCCCATCTAGCCCAGCATGCCCATTTTCCCTCTCCCCCACAGAAAATGATTCGTACCAGAAATTACACCCGCGCAGTCACTGAATCACGGGCCTCACCCTTTCTCTCTCTCTAACGCTGACGAAGCGACGCCACGCTGACAGCCCTTCGTCCTCACCCGCGCGAAGACTACGCCGGCCTTTCTACCGATGATCAATCCCTGTCAATACACGTTAATCACGCCAGTAATTCCTTCCCCGACCACGCGTACTAAATCGCCTGCCTCTCCTCTCCATTTCCCCTCTCTCGCTCGCACCAGATCGCTCACAGGCTGCTCCAATTGCTCGCAGCGAGCACCACTGTTCCGACGAGCTTTTCGGCGAATCCCGGATGTCCCTCACCACCCCTTACCTCCTAGTCTCCACGGTAACATTCTCCACCCTCTTGCGCACCTTCCAGTACCCCGAGCTAGCTCTTGTACCCTGTATCCTCGACTCCGTCTTCAACCGAGCAACGCCACCGTCTGCTATTACACCGTCGACCTCTATCCGGTAATCCTGTCCGCCCCTTCCCTCTCGTTGACACACGTATGATCTACTCTCCCGTGCGCATCTAAGGCCGCCTGTTTCGTGTCCTAGCGTGCTTCGAAACCTCGCCCCCATCAACAGCAGTACGTGCCCGACGATAGGAGCTTCTCCGGCAAGCAATCCCCGACGTCACCGTGCTCCCCTATCCCTGCAACGACCACCTCGAGAACCAGCACATCACGGAGAGTCTGGTCAGATACTTCTCTCCCGCTCTCGCTTCCTGTATCGCCGGCGACGCCACTGCCAGACCGCTCCGCCGCCAGCCAGCGGCGCCCATTTTTGGTTATTCGATTTGAGTCGTAGGATCTTGATCGGATGGGCACGATAGAAGGGGTATGTTTGATCTGTGCCGTAGGATGCTAGTTAGATATAACGATCCACAACACGCGATCCACGTGAAACAGTATCGTCCAGTAAAGTCTTGACACGTGGCCAGCCTTCGATTTAAAAACCAGATTTTGTTCTATTGAAGGTTCAAACTTGCAAAAATAATAACTTTAAATCTAAACGTCCAAATTTTACAAATTTTATATCAATGGAATCAGAAAAAATAATTCTATCCAACCATGCACTTTGTTTAGTGATTTGCTTCTGTAAAATTGGTTGTATTTGCAGAAACATGTGTAGGCATATTCTGACTATAAAATTTATTTGCAGAAATCAATATAGTTTTGTCCTATCTTTTCAAAATAGTTTTTGATCTTTGTCAAATCTTTTTGAACTTATTGGAAAACTCCAAGTGCTTCTAATCCCTTGTTGTCACCCTCAATTTTTTAACTTTGAGAAATTGGAATGTCCAGATCTTCCATAGCTTCAGGCCTTAGTTGCTTAGTGTTGTCCATAACCGGGGACACGGCTAAGTACTTAGAATTTGATCTTCTGCAGAAGTTGTACACTTTACCCACATGACACAATCTCATCTTGATGCCACCAGTGGCCGCTGGATAAGTACTCACCAAGATGGAGTACTGGCAGATTGAGAATGTGACAAAGTCTTTCCATAGAAGTCCTCCCAATACACAATGCTAGCTTGTCTTCCAGGCACCAATGTAGGGTTCCAAGTTCCCTAGCACAAATCTAGTTAACCTGAAGATGCCAATGCATGGATCTTCCACTATGTAGTTGACTAAGCCAGAGCCCATTTAGCATGTGGCTGTACACGGAAGCCACTGTACGAGAAACATGTTCAATCTCTAAGTCCCTGGGTGGTTTTCTTCTAGTGCACAACAAAAATAGATTGGCCATATAAACATGGTTCCTTTTGTTGCCACCTTGTCCAAAACTTGAGTATCCTTGTCCACCCAGGTGGTTCATTAAGTACTTGTTTTATTATATAAAACATATATCTTTTCAATACTTCATATATTCATAACATGTATCCCATCCCAATATATAGCAGGACTAATCATACTACAACTACAATGTTTCCACTAAGGGATATATAAGGGTAACCTATTAGGATTTAGCATAGCATAAAATATAGTAAAGCTTATCATGCATGTTTCAAAAATCCACTAAGTGTAATGAAAATAATAGGACTTGGATGATAGTGTCACTTGCCTTTTTGGTAGAGAATGTTGGTTCACTTCTTGATCTTGCTAATATCACACTCTTCTAACTTCACTACAAATCAATCAAGCAAACATATATTCAACTAGCATTCCAACCAATATTCAAACAATTCATCACACATAAGATAATAGAAACAAAGTCATGCATGCAAGCATGCAAAAGATAGTTTTATTTGCAAAGGTGGTTTCTACTAGGCTCTAAACATTATAAAGTTCAAAGTGATCATTTGCTAAAGTGGTAAAACCATTTGCAAAAGAGTTTTATCTATAAACCATTTCTTAAATCAAATCTATATTTTATGTGGTTGAAAATTCTTTTATCAAAGCAATAATTTTGTATTGCTCACCAAATAAGTTGTTAATTAACAAAACTTGGTGTTTAGGGTCAGAAGGTTTGAATCAAAACATTTCTCAAAGGTTTTACTCAAAAATCATTTCCATATCAAAATCAATATTTTTATTTGACTAGAAATGAGCTAATTCATGTATTTATTCCTAAACTTCACAAAATTCATTTTTAAATCCTTGAGATGGTTCCTAAGGTCAGTAGGTTAACAAAAAACCATTTTTCAAAGATTTCACATTAAAATTTTATCCTGAACAATTTTTATATTCAAAATAAGCCTACACATGTTTCTGCAAATTCAACCAATTTACCAGAAGCAAAACATTAAACAAAGTGCATGGTTACAAAGTACATGTTCTACTGATTCCATTGATATAAAATTTGCAAAATTTGGACATGTAGATTTTGAGTTATGAATTTTACAAGTTTGCATACAAATCTGATTCAGAATTCTGTTTTAAATCAAACCAATGCCACGCGGCGCAACCTAATTGGCTTGTACCGCTTCGGGTGGATCGGCCTCCGTGGATCGTTGGATCTAACTTAAAATGAATGGATCAGATAGGCGCGTACCCCTTCGTCTAGTTCTAATCGCAGCCGCAGGATCAACATCTAACGGACACAGCTCCTCTGACCGTGGTTGGGCGGCGCTGGCGGCGGCGACACTCGGCTAGCGGTGCTGTGGCGGCTACAGGAAACTAGGGAGAGGAAGGAGGTTCTCACCGTGTTCGCCTTGACGTGCTTATGCTCAACCCGTTCACGAGGAGGCAGGGGGCGCACGGGAACGAAGGAAATCGCTCGCCGGAGTAGTTCCTGGCGAATGGCGGCTCTGGTGGTCGTCGGGGATGGAGCTACAGATCATGCCGAGGCAAAACAAGGATAGGGTCAGATGCGGAAGAGCGTGGGGAGTACGGGAGTGTCAACAGGAGGGCTTGGGGCGGTCGGAGTTACCTGGGAAATGTCACCGGAGCAATGGCAGACGGTGGTGGTGAGTTGAGCTTGAAGTTGCCAACGTTCTGGAGCGGGCGCGAGCGAACAAGTGGCACGGGGAGATGTGCCAGGAGGTGGAGAATGTGCTAGCGTGCAGAGGGAGGCGAGAGGTGGCCGTGGTTCTCCGGATTTTACTGGAGAACGTTGCCGGAGCAGAAAGTTTCGAGTTCTCGATTCGCTCAGCCTGGGGGGCAGAGAGGGAGAGGCGAGTGAGGGGAAAAGTAGAGAAGAGGCGTGCGCTTAAGTGTGCGTGATCACGGTGAGGATTAAGTCAGGCAATTAAGTGTATTGACGCCGGCAATAACGCGGCAGCAACGGCAGGGGCGTGGTTTGGGGTTGAAGACGACGGTGAGGTGGCGGTGGGACCTGTCTGTCAGCGAGGTGGAGGGGAAAAGAGTGGGGCCTGCCTGTCTGCGTCTGTGTGGGTGCGAGTGTGGGTGAAAAAACGTTTCGCGCGTGGGGGTTTAGTTGGGCTGGACTGGTGGGCTGCTGGGCCTACTGAGTTGGGTCAGGTTTGATTCATTTTTTTATACTGATTGTCTTTTTCTTTTTCTATTTGATTTTCTGTTTTGATTTATTCAAACAATTCAAACACTCAAATGATTTCAAATCTTTGACAAACTTTGTATAATTTTTATTTCTGTTTAACAACACAAACCAAAGTCCAAAATAAAATACTTTTATTCATTTAGGATATATTTAATAATTAAATAAAATAGCCCTTAGTTATTAATTCAAATAGAATTTGATTTATTAAAATCTCCACTTGAAATCTAAATAATACCAAAATCATTTCAGTAGGTTTTATTTTAAAATCTAAAACACTTGGAAAACTTATTTAAAATAAATTAATAAGTTTTAGTGTTTATTTAAAATGGGAAAAGCCTTTACTTAAATAAAATTGGATATTAAATCCTCATTATTTTATTTAAATAGACCTTTACTCTTTTTATCAAATAGAAATATTTTATTTCAAAAACTTGGCCAAGTTTTAATTTGGCTTTATAAAATAATCCTCATTTAATATTCTACCTTTGCTTTATAAAAACCATAACTTTTTATTTAAAGGTCCAAAATAGTAATTCCAATTATTAAAACTTTCTTTATTAATTGTTTATCTTTTTAAATCCATTTAGGATTTTATTTTATCCAAATAGGTTTGAAAGTTTCCAATTGGATTCAAAAAGTTTCTTCTCACCCTAATTTTCAACAAAGTTTTATTTTGTTTATTTATTTTTCACATTTCAAAATTTGGAAAATTTTGGGATATGACAGGCTACCACCCTTAAAATAAATCTCGTCCCGAGATTTGGAAAGGCTAAAGGTTACAAGTTGGCTTCAAGGCAACTAGGGTACTACCACCCTTAAAAATAAAGTCTCATAGGGTTACATTGATGGTTCACTTGACTATAGGTTCAACACTTAATATCCAGACAAGGAATCCTTATTTGACTCAACTGAGTTAACTAGTTTCTGACATCCACTTCTTCTATCTCTTCAAAGTTTCCATCCATATCAATGTGGTTCACATGTCCCTTCTGGGTCACATTGGAGTCATTTCCATTGGCTCTTCTAACATCCTTGTTCTTTTTCTTCTCAGGACAGTCTGATGCATAATGTCCAAGTTCCTTGCAATTATAGCATTGCAACTGGCTAATGTCTTTCTTCTTGAAAGTGTCATGTTGGTTCTGATCAAGGTCATCTCCATTATCATTATCATTTCCATTATTCTCACTTCCATTGTTGTAGTGGTGATACTGATGTGGTTCAGAATCTTCATTACTCTTTTTGAATGAATGCTTCCTTTTTGATGATCCTAAGTGATTCTTGAGTTTATGCTTCCTCTTTCTGTTCTCAACTTGATTCATCTTGTTTTCCAAAATGGTGGCTTTGTCACAGAGTGATTGATAAGTTGGGACATAGGCAACAACTAGCTGTAGGTTCAATTCATCATTAAGTCCTTCAAGAAATTTTTCTTTTCTCTTAGCATCTGTATCAACTTCATCTGGTGCATAGCGTGCCAGATTGTTGAATTCTTCAATATATTCAGCCACACTAAGATGACGTTGTTTCAGATTGTGAAATTCCTTTTTCTTCAAGTACATTACTCCAGGTGAGATGTGAGTTGTTCTAAATCCATCTTCAAAAATAGCCCATGTTACATCTTCAAGGGGAGTGGTGATTTGAAAGTTGTCCCACCATGTTGCTGCTGGTCCTTCAAGCAGAAATGCTGCAAACCTTATTTTTTCTTCATCAGTGCAACCAACAGTCACTAATTCTTTGTTCACTGAACGTAACCAATCATCATCTTCCATTGGGTCAGTTGTTCCAGAGAATCTTGCAGGCCTAAGTTTCAGAAACTTGGTGAGCATGTCAAGTGCTGGAGGGTTATTCTGATTTTTGTTGTTGTTGTTGTTGTTGTTGTTGTTGTTGTTGTTGTTGTTGTTGTTGTTGTTGTTGTTGTTGTTGTTCTGATTCTGTATGAGTGTGGTCATCGTCTGCATCAGTTGAGTTTGGCCTGTCATCAACTGTTGCATCTCTGGGGTGATGTTGTTGTTTTGGTTGGGGTTGGCACGACGGGGAGGCATCTGTTGGTTTGATAGGGATAAGTATGATGGATAGGTTTTAAGAAGTTCTAACACACAACTCAAAAACCAACCAAGTTCAATCAAACAATCAAACCATCAAACAATCAACAAGCAACTATCCACTTAACAACTTATGAACTTAACTCATGAGTTGAAGGAAACAACAAGTTTTCTTGAAAATAATAACTTAGTATAATCATACCTCATAGGTCAATATGATCCATACTCTAACTTGATATCAATGTCTTTGGTAGGCAATTCTGATGTCTCTTGGTTTTTCACTTGTAGTCCTTAGTGATATCCAAGGTTGAAGTCCTTGGTGAAAAATGTTGAAGATGTTGAAGTCATTAGAGTTGATAAAATCTTTTGTACATGGTGAAGTCTTTGGCCATGGGGTAGGTTTGTCCATCAAGTTTGAAATAGAAGAGATGTAGAATCAAAACCAAAATGGTTGAGGAAAGAGTTTACAAGATTGTTTGTAAATAAGTTTTGGAACAGAAACAACTCCTATTTTTCTAAGGGGTTTTGTCCAATCCTAGGGTTACAATCCTACAGGCAACACAGTGCTCTGATACCATCTGTAAGGTTCCCAACCTTTAATAAGGTAGAGATCCCTGTGTTTACAATGCTAGTCCCCGGATCAATAGCTAGCATCCACAGTTAAGATGTAATATCAAGATACAAAGGTCATAACACAACTTTATAACCAGGAATAAAATAAATTATTACATCTTACACAGCTCATTAGGCTATTACATTACATTGCAGCAAAATATCTATAAGCATGGGGTACTTCATCTTCAAAGTGCCACAGGCAAACATGTTGGTTGTATTCTTGTAATCCTATTCAACAAACTTCACTAACATCAAACAAACCTACAACAATATAAGTTGCAGCCACAAGGGTCAATACATTTGAATTGTATTGGCAAGTTTCACTACTATGTAGAAATAAGTGGATCCTATCATTACATGCATATTTGGCTAAGTAGGGTTTAGGCTCATTTGCAGAAATCAATATAGTTTTGTCCTATCTTTTCAAAATAGTTTTTGATCTTTGTCAAATATTTTTGAACTTATTGGAAAACTCCAAGTGCTTCTAATCCCTTGTTGTCACCCTCAAGTTTTTAACTTTGAGAAATTGAATGTCGAGATCTTCCATAGCTTCAGGCCTTAGTTGCTTAGTGTTGTCCATAACCGGGGACACGGCTAAGTACTTAGAATTTGATCTTCTGCAGAAGTTGTACACTTTACCCACATGACACAATCTCATCTTGATGCCACCAGTGGCCGCTGGATAAGTACTCACCAAGATGGAGTACTGGCAGATTGAGAATGTGACAAAGTCTTTCCGTAGAAGTCCTCCCAATACACAATGCTAGCTTGTCTTCCAGGCACCAATGTAGGGTTCCAAGTTCCCTAGCACAAATCTAGTTAACCTGAAGATGCCAATGCATGGGTCTTCCACTATGTAGTTGACTAAGCCAGAGCCCATTTAGCATGTGGCTGTACACGGAAGCCACTGTACGAGAAACATGTTCAATCTCTAAGTCCCTGGGTGGTTTTCTTCTAGTGCACAACAAAAAGAGATTGGCCATATAAACATGGTTCCTTTTGTTGCCACCTTGTCCAAAACTTGAGTATCCTTGTCCACCTAGGTGGTTCATTAAGCACTTGTTTTATTATATAAAACATATATCTTTTCAATACTTCATATATTCATAACATGTATCCCATCCCAATATATAGCAGGGCTAAGCATACTACAACTACAATGTTTCCACTAAGGGAGATATAAGGGTATCCTATTAGGATTTAGCATAGCATAAAATATAGTAAAGCTTATCATGCATGTTTCAAAAATCCACTAAGTGTAATGAAAATAATAGGACTTGGATGATAGTGTCACTTGCCTTTTTGGTAGAGAATGTTGGTTCACTTCTTGATCTTGCTAATATCACACTCTTCTAACTTCACTACAAATCAATCAAGCAAACATAGATTCAACTAGCATTCCAACCAATATTCAAACAATTCATCACACATAAAATAATAGAAACAAAGTCATGCATGCAAGCATGCAAAAGATAGTTTTATTTGCAAAGGTGGTTTCTACTAGGCTCTAAACATTATAAAGTTCAAAGTGGTCATTTGCTAAAGTGGTAAAACCATTTGCAAAAGAGTTTTATCTATAAACCATTTCTTAAATCAAATCTATATTTTATGTGGTTGAAAATTCTTTTATCAAAGCAATAATTTTGTATTGCTCACCAAATAAGTTGTTAATTCACAAAACTTGGTGTTTAGGGTCAGAAGGTTTGAATCAAAACATTCCTCAAAGGTTTTACTCAAAAATCATTTCCATATCAAAATCAATATTTTTATTTGACTAGAAATGAGCTAATTCAAGTATTTATTTCTAAACTTCACAAAATTAATTTTTAAATCCATGAGTTGGTTCCTAAGGTCAGTAGGTTCACAACAAACCATTTTGCAAAGATTTCACATTAAAATTTTATCTAGAACAATTTTTATATTCAAAATAAGCCTACACATGTTTCTGCAAATTCAGCCAATTTACCAGAAGCAAAACATTAAACAAAGTGCATGGTTACAAAGTACATGTTCTACTGATTCCATTGATATAAAATTTGCAAAATTTGGACATGTAGATTTTGAGTCATGAATTTTACAAGTTTGCATACAAATCTGATTCAGAATTCTGTTTTAAATCAAACCAATGCCACGCGGCGCAACCTAATTGGCTGGTACCGCTTCGGGTGGACCGGCCTCCGTGGATCGTTGGATCTAACTTAAAACGAATGGATCAGATGGGCGCGTACCCCTTCGTCTAGTTCTAATCGCAGCCGCAGGATCAACATCTAACGGACATAGCTCCTCTGACCTTGGTTGGGCGGCGCTGACGGCGGCTGGCGGCGGCGACGCTCGGCTAGCGGTGCTGCGGCGGCTACAGGAATCTAGGGAGAGGAAGGAGGTGCTCACCGTGTTCGCCTTGACGTGCTGATGCTCAACCCGTTCACGAGGTGGCAGGGGGCGCACGGGAACGAAGGAAATCGCTCGCCGGAGTAGTTCCTGGCGACTGGCGGCTCTGGTGGTCGTCGGGGATGGAGCTACAGATCGTGCTGAGGAAAAACAAGGACAGGTTCAGATGCGGAAGAGCGTGGGGAGTACGGGAGTGTCAACAGGAGGGCTTGGGGGGTCGGAGTTACCTGGGAAAGGTCGCCGGAGCAATGGCAGACGGTGGTGGTGAGTTGAGCTTGAAGTTGCCGACGTTCTGGAGCGGGCACGAGCGAACAAGTGGCACGGGGAGATGCACCAGGAGGTGGAGAATGTGCTAGCGTGCAGAGGGAGGCGAGAGGTGGACATGGTTCGCCGGATTTTACTTGAGAAGGTCGCCGGAGCAGAAAGTGTCGAGCTCTCGATTCGCTCAGCCTGGGGGCAGAGAGGGAGAGGCGAGTGAGGGGAAAGGTAGAGGAGAGGCGTGCACTTAACTCTGCATGATGACGACGAGGATTAAGTCAGGCAATTAAGCGTATTGACGCCGGCAATAACGCGGCAGCAACGGCAGGGGCGTGGTTTGGGGTTGAAGACGACGGTGAGGTGGCGGTGGGACCTGTCTATCAGCGAGGTGGAGGGGAAAAGAGTGGGGCCTGCCTGTCTGTGTCTATGTGGGTGCGAGTGTGGGTGAAAAAACGTTTCGCGCGTGGGGGTTTAGTTGGGCTAGACTGGTGGGCTGCTGGGCCTACTGAGTTGGGTCAGGTTTGATTCATTTTTTTTATACTAATTGTCTTTTTCTTTTTCTATTTGATTTTCTGTTTTGATTTATTCAAACAATTCAAACACTCAAATGTTTTCAAATCTTTGCCAAACTTTGTATAATTTTTATTTCTGTTTAACGACACAAACCAAAGTCCAAAATAAAATACTTTTATTCATTTAGGATCTATTTAATAATTAAATAAAATAGCCCATAGTTATTAATTCAAATAGGATTTGATTTATTAAAATCTCCACTTGAAATCTAAATAATACCAAAATCATTTCAGTAGGTTTTATTTGAAAATCTAAAACACTTGGAAAACTTATTTAAAATAAATTAATAAGTTTTAGTGTTTATTTAAAATGGGAAAAGCCTTTACTTAAATAAAATTGGATATTAAATCCTCATTATTTTATTTAAATAGACCTTTACTCTTTTTATCAAATAGAAATATTTTATTTCAAAAGCTTGGCCAAGTTTTAATTTGGCTTTATAAAATAATCCTCATTTAATATTCTACCTTTCCTTTATAAAAACCATAACTTTTTATTTAAAGGTCCAAAATAGTAATTCCAATTATTAAAACTTTCTTTATTAATTGTTTATATTTTTAAATCCCTTTAGGATTTTATTTGATCCAAATAGGTTTGAAAGTTTCCAATTGGATTCAAAAAGTTTCTTCTCACCCTAATTTTCAACAAAGTTTTATTTTGTTTATTTGTTTTTCACATTTCAAAATTTGGAAAATTTTGGGATGTGACATATGTGAATGAATCACCTGGGTGGAAAGGGACTTGCATGGATGTATTTTTGTTGAGTGGTTACACAAGGCCAGGGGACTGGTGAACCTTGTGTATCACACTTGTGGAATGCCACCCAGGAACAAAGAGATTTGAGACGTCAAATGTTGAGAAGCTTCAAGTGCAGCCACTTGGCATTATGGGCTCTGCCTAGATCATATAGGTTGCAATAACTTAGCCAAATGGACAGTTGGTGGTAGGGGATGATAGGTTTGGAACGCGTCCATTTTGGTCTAGGGGAAGGCTTCTGAAAGATCTTGTCTCAATGCATATCGAGTCTTGTGGGGAAAGTGCACCACCTCTCGAGAGAGTAAAATCTATGTACTTAGCCGTGTCCCCGACAATGGACAATTTGAGCATCAAGACATGGAAGCTATCAAGAATCTCCTCATCCCAATTTCTAAGTTAAAAACTTGTGGTTGAACAAGGGTTAAAGGATCTTCAATCAATGATTGGTAGATGCCTTGGGTGATTTTGACAAAACAAAAACTTAGTGTTTTCAAATGATAAGGATAATATATTTTGAGCAAAGCAAGCCTAAGATCCACTTAGCCAAATGTATATAGATGATAGATACCACTATACTACCATAGTATCACTTGCCAATACAATTCAAATGTATTGACCCTTGTGGCTATAATTTATTATGTTGCAGGTTTGTTTAATGTTAGTGAAGTGTGTTGATTAGGATTACAAGTCTACAACCAACATGATTGCCTGTGGCACTTTGAAGATGAAGGACTCCATGCTACAGTTATTTATGTTGCATTGTAATGAGATAGCCAAATGAGCTATGTAAGATGTAATGAATTATTTTATTCCTGGTTATAAAGTTGTACTATGACCTTTGTTTCTTGATATTACATCTTAATTGTGGATACTAGCTATTGATCCAGGGACTAGCATTGTAAATACAGGGATCTCTACCTTATTAAAGGTTGGGACCTCTACACATACATGCTTTAGATGAGTTTAGGAGTGAGGCTTATGAAAATGCTATATTGTTTAAGGTAAAAGTAAAAAGATGGCATGGTAAAAAATAGAGAATAAGGTCTTTAAAAGTGGAGATAAATTTTTGCTCTATAATTCTCGTCTTAAGTTGTTTCCATGAAAGCTCAGATCAAAGTGGGAAGGCCCCTATATAGTTGAATAAGCTTATGCATCGAGATAAATGAAGCTCCAGGGGAAAACACCCACTCTTTCATGGGTGGTGAATGCACAACACTTGAAACATTATCGCGCAAAAGAAGATATAAGTGCACTCACCTTACGAGTAATTACCCGAGAAGAGTTGATTGAGCAAAAGTATGGAAGGAACGGTAACTGGAAGAAGGATAAGATCGAGACAAAGTGAGCAACACTATGGTCAAGCTATAAACCATAAAAGAGCTCTTCATGGGAGGAAACCCATGTGAAATAAAGGGACGGGTAAGTTTTAAATTTTCAAGTAAGTTTTAGTTAAGTTTGAGATTGAATAAAGGAACACTTGAAGCTCTTGTGAAATAAAATAAATTTGGTTATGATAAAAATCTCATTCAATGAATGTTAATGTTGGTCGAAAATTTAAGCTGTCATTTTTCTGTTAAATTTTGTATTTCATAAATTTTCAGAGTAATAAAGAATTCCCAAAGAAACAGATAAATTTTGATGTGTACTATAGCCTTAACAACCAACTCTACGACGAGAATTAAAATTCTAGCCGTATAGTTCTGGTCGTATAGTTATTCACCGCATCCCCAACTTTTTATGCCAAGATACAGAAGGTTTAACGACCAACTATATGGCAGGAGTAAATTTCCCGGCCATATAGTGCGGTCATATAGTTGGTATCGCCGTAGATAAATAAAAAAATTATAGTCGGTTCGGAACTATACGACAGGATCTATACAGGACACACCTGTATAGTTACTAGTTAAGCTTTGCGGCTAGGGTTTTTGACCTCTCCTTTTAAAGACGATTGCATCTAACCTTTTTCATTAAGTTTTTGTAGAGGTATAGCCTCCAGCCTAAAAAAACATCGCCATCTCCATACAAGCCCCTTCTAACAACATCCGTGCAACGAAGCCATGCAGCCTTTCCATGTCAGCAAGATTTGGAGGAATAAGGAAGAGAAGCCCGTGAAGAGGATCAAGGGGGTGGAACCAAAAGAAGCATCATCGTCATCCAACTCGGAGATCAAGCCTCTCCCAAATTTGGAGGACATGTTCCCGCAAAGGATGGAGATGATGAGGGAAGAAGATCACAGAAGGAGAAAGGATGAGTATCTCCCTAATCCCTACCGGCACAACATAGGATCTTACTATAAACCACCTCTTAGTCCGCCACCTCTTAAACCCAAGAAGATGCAGCAAGATGAGATTCATGATAAGATCTATCAATTGTAAAAAGCTTCAAAGGCATGTGTTGAAACTATTGGAGAGGGGATTGACTCCTACTGGATGATGAGCAAAGACCTTGAGAAAAAGGTCAATGACATTGATGGTAGATTTGTTTTCTTGATTAAAATTGTTTTTGAGTTTACATATGAGAAGAAATTCCTTCAGAGGAAAAATTTGAAGCTTCAATATGACATGGCCGAGCTCAGCATTCGCCTCGTAAGCATAGCTAAAGTTAGCAACACAGGAGAAGAAGGCGATACTCTTCCTACCCAGGAGGAGGAATAGGTACTGGCAAGGAGTTATTTGATCCCGATTGGCTTGATTCCAAGCTTGGGGAGATCTCAAATGGGGCCATTTGCAAACTAGCTTGATAACTGTTGTTGTATGAAAATTCTGTGAAAGGTAGACAGTCTTCCCATTTAGGTCCATACTCTAGCACACATGATCTCAACATATCTTCGAGTATTTGATTCATTCACTCTGTTTGTCCATCAGTCTGAGGGTGATAAGCTATGCTGAAATCCAGTCGGGTTCCTAAACCTTCTTGGACTTTCTTCCAGAATCTCGAGGTAAACTGAGTTCCTCGATCCGATACAATGTTCTTGGGAACTCCGTGCAAACTCATGATCCTAGCGATGTACAACTCTGCTAGCTTCGAACTCTAGTATGTGGTATTGACTGTAAGAAATGGGCTACCTTGGACAATCTGTCAACTATGACCCAAATAGAGTCATTTCCCCTACTCGAAGTAGGCAATCCGGTGCTAAAGTCCATTCCAACATAATCCCATTTCCATTCCGGAATCTGTAATGGTTGCAACAGTCCTGCGGGTCTTTGATTTCCCGCCTTGACTCTCTGTCATATATCACACTTGGCGATATATCTTCCGATTTCACTCTTCATCTTATGCCACCAAAATTGCTCCTTCAAATCCTGATACATCTTTGTTCCTCCGGGGTGGATAGAATAAAGGGTATCATGGGCCTCTTTCAAAATGACTTCTTTCAACTCTGAATCTGCTGGTACACAGAGACGTCCTTTGTACCACAGAACTCCTTCTTCGTCTTTGGTGAATCCGGGAACTTTGCCTGTACCGATACGACGTTTGATTCCTTCGATACTAGCATTTACTTTCTGTGCCTCCTTGATTTGAATGATCAAAGTGGGTTGAAGTTCTATGCTAGCCAAAAATCCTTCACTCACTAATTCCATTCGGAAATCTTCCGTCTCTTTGTGCAAACTTGGTTGCTCCTTCAAAATCATGGAGTTCAAGCGGCACGACAATCTGCTAAGGGCATCTGCTACCACGTTGGCTTTACCAGGGTGATAGTGAATGTCCAGGTCATAGTCCTTGATTAGCTTAATCCATCTTCTCTGCCTCATATTCAGCTCCTTCTGAGTGAATATATACTTCAGGCTCTTGTGATCCGAGTAAATCTCACAATGGTTTCCCATCAGATAATGCCTCCATGTCTTCAGGGCTAGAACTACGGCTGCTAGTTCAAGGTCATGGGTTGGATATTTCTTCTCATGATGCTTCAGTTTTCGAGATATATAAGATATAACTTTGCCTCCTTGCATTAGCACACATCCAAGACCAATCTTGGATGCGTCACAATACACATCAAATGGCTTCATGATATCCGGCATGGTCAAGATTGGTGCTGAAATCAATCTCCTCTTGAGTTCCTGAAAACTTGCTTCACATTTGTCTATCCATTCAAACTTCTTGTCCTTCTTCAGCAATTGGGTCATGGGTCTGGAAATACTCGAGAATCCTTCTACGAACTTGTGGTAGTATCCCGCTAATCCGAGAAATGCACGAACTTGGGTTTGAGTGGTTGGGGCTTGCCAATCTTCAACATCTTTCACCTTCGCAGGGTCAACAGCAATTCCTCCAGCTAATACAATATGTCTGAGAAATCCTACCTCCTATAACTAGAATTCACATTTGCTAAACTTGGCATATAGCTGATGCTCTCTAATGTTCCAAGAATGGTCCTTAGGTGTAGCTCATGTTCTTCTTCTGATTTGGAATAAATCAGAATGCCATCAATGAAAACAACGACAAACTTATCCAGGAAGTCCATAAAAATATTATTCATCAGGTTCATGAAATAAGCGGGGGCATTGGTTAATCCAAAATACATGACAGTATACTCATACAATCCATATCGGGTGGTAAAGACAGTCTTTGGAATATCCTCTGCGCGAATCTTGAGTTGATGATAGCCAGTTCTAAGATCAATCTTAGAAAATACTTTGGCACCAGTCAACTGGTCAAACAGGTCTTCTATCTTTGGCAACGGGTACTTGTTCTTGATGGTGACATCATTCAACTTCCGATAATCCGTACACAAACGGTTACCTCCATCTTTCTTGTCCACAAACAAAAAAGGTGATCTCCATGGTGACGCACTTGGTTGAATAAATCCAATTTCCAGCATGGCATCCAGTTGCTTCTTCAGTTCCACTAGTTCCGACGGGTTCATACTATATGGTCTCTGGGCTATGGGTCCGGTTCCAAGTATTAGTTCAATGATAAACTCGATATCCCGATCTGGGGGCATACCGGGCAAAACATTTGGAAATACATCGGGGTATTCACAGACTATCAAGACTTGGTCAATGGTTGGCTGGGCTATACTCTTGTTGCACTTGAATTGACGGGGCAAGGTTTCAGATACATGCTCGACTGATATTACGACTGTACTGGTCATGGTTATGGCTTTCTTGGCACAGTTAATTAATCCTTTGTGTTTGGACATCCAATCCATTCCTAGTACTACTTCCAAACCTTTAGTTCCGAGTACTATTAGATTAGCATAAAAATCTATGCCATGGATTCAAATAGGGATGGCTTTGCAAATTTGTCTAGCTTTGGTGGTTGAACCAGGTATTTGAACAATCATAACATGCTTCAATTTGGTTGGTTGAATCTTACTAGTGCATGCAAAATATTCAGTAACAAATGAGTGCGATGCCCCAAAATCAAACAACACTCTTGCAAGTACTGAGTTAACAGAAAACATACCCAGAACGACATCTGGCGCTTCTTGGGCTTCTTCAGCATGCATGAGAAAGAGACGGTTGTTGTGGTTGAGAGAATTCCCTGGGGCAAACCTTCTTCCAGGATGAACACGATGCTACTGCTGAGCTGGGGCATTTGCATTGGGGGCTGCGGCGATCTTCTTGGGGCACTCATTGGAATAGTGACCCTTGGTTCCACATTCATAACAAGTCTTGTGACTTGTCCTTTGCTGCAACAGGCACAGCATTGCTTCCAGTCCTTGGGGCAGTGTTGGTGTTGGTGGCGACATTGTTGTTGTTGAGCTTAGCGGTGCATGGTTGAAATTGCTGGGGTTGCCGGGGTTGTTGTGGTTTCCTCCGGGCCTTGGGTTTCCACGGTTGGGATAGGTCAGACGGTTCATCGGGGGTCTGTTGTTTTTGGGGCAAAACCTGGAGATGGGTTGGGGCGATACTTTGGTGTATGGTGGGTTCCTGGTTGATGCATCATGCGACGCTTGCGGTTCTCATTAGCTTGGTTGATCTTTCCTTCCATCTGAATGGCAGAGTCAACTAAGGCTTTAATATCTGCAAAGGGGATATTGACTAACACTGTCTGCATTTCATCATGCAGACCATTCAAGAATCTCTCTTTCTTCTTGGCTTTAGTGTCTATCTCATCTGGTGCATACCTAGCCAATAACAAGAATTTTTCACGGTATTCCACTACTGTCATCCTTCCTTGCTTCAGTTCCCTGAATTCATCTCTCATCCTCATGATCAAACCCGATGGCACCTGGGTTCTGCTGAACTTGACTTTGAACTCTTCCCAGGTCATCAGCTGACCTCCTGTCATTGCGCGAACGTTGTTCCACCATGCTCTTGCATCTTCGGCCAGATAGTGGGTAGCAAACAACACTTTCTCGTTAGCTTCCACTCCTGCAACTTCCAGATTGTTCTCCTTGGTTTGCAACCAGTCATCTGCATCTAGGGGCTCTTCTGACTTAGTGAAAATAGGTGGATTGGTGTTCTGGAAATTCTTGAGCTATGATCCATGGTTGTCCTGATTTCCATGGCCTTGATTATTGTTGGCCATCTGAGCTATCTGTTGAAGGGTGGCTAAGTTGGCTTGACGTTCGGCTCTTTCGGCTTCGCGGTCCGAAACCAACATTTGCAAGAGTTGCAACATCAGGTCCGGGGCTGAGTTGCTTCCTCCGCGAGGCATCTGAAGATGGAGATAGATCATGAGAAAATAGGGAAATTTCTAAGGTTCAGGGGTTTCAAAAAAAATTTAAAGTTTGATCCAGATTTTTCTAGCAACTTGATTTTCATTCATTCATAGCACACGATACAAACACACACCACAACAAAGTAAAACAGATGGTTTTAAGAACCATTCTGGGAAACTACGATACAGTGGGACCGACTACAACTCAGTAACGCTAGTCCTCAAGTGCTACTACTCCTTGGAGTCAGTGTCCTCATCATCCTCATCATCATCATCGATGAAGGCGAAGTCATCCTCATCGGTGAAGAAGTCCATGGCCTGATCCTCCAGAAGTCATCATCATCGCTGAGATAGTAGTAGGGGTCTCCACGAAGGTCTTCCCCTGCATTCTCCCTCTCCTCCAACTGCATGTCTCTCTCGTGGATGGTCTCCTCCAAATCCAGGATCTAGTGGCGAAGATGGGCAATGATGCGCTCCTTCTTGTCGAGCTGACGGCGACGAGACCTGCGATCCTTCACTAGCATGGCGATGGTCTGATCCTTCTTCGCGGCGATGGCGCACTTGTGGTTGGCCTAGGAACGGGCATTGTCCAACTCCTTCTGGCGGTCATACATCATGAAGCTGAGGTGGTCCAATTGACTCTTCAGCTCGTGGTGGTATGGGGCCTCCAGTGGCTGTCCCATAACATCACGCCTTGGGTAGAACTCAAAGTGAGTACCCTTGATTTGATTGATACTCTGCCCACACAGATGGGCAAGAGCTTCCTGCATTGCCCTGGCAAGTCCATCGAGCCAGTTGTTCTCTCTTAAGGTGAACTGAATTCCCTCTGCAGTGAGGGGTTCAATCTTTCCTCTGAGACTTGCAACAACTAACCACTACAGATCTTCTCCTTCCCGATCATTGAGTTGAGATCCGAAGAACTCGGGGTGTGGACGCTCCAGCATCTCCGACAGCTGGTCCAAGTCACGCTCAAAGATGAGGTCTCCTCCATTCCCCAACTGATAAAACTTGTTGTACTTCACGTCCATCTATAAGAATATAGGATGAGTAAGTTAGTAGAGTGACCAAGTGTGTCAAATTTTATGTGAGTTTGCAAGAATTTTTGAGGAACATGAATTTTCATGAAAGAATCCAAGTGATAAGAATGAGAATAAGTTTTTGTAAATACTCACTTCCTTTGGTTTTGTAAACTAAGTTTTTGATTCAAACGTCCATTCTAACTAGGGTCTCCGATGGTCAGGATGGCTCTGACACCAACTTGTCACCACCCGGATTTTTAATCACAGATGCCTGTTATGCCATACATCGCAATCCTAGGATTACCATTTTTGCGAGACATAACAGATTGGATATCACAGTACATCATCCATTACAAACCATACATAAGGTCTTACACAAATAAGGATCTCAGGATCCATTTCTTAATACAATTCAAGCAGCGAAATAACGTAATAGTAACGATAGCGTAGGCGAAGCTCCATCTTCAGGGTCACAGGCAATGCTGACGATGGGAGATGATCCTAGTTGTCGTAACCTTCCTGCGGTCCATCATCCTGATACTCCTATTCATACTCTTTAAGTACTCGCAAACTAATACTAACATGTGAAGGTTTTTTTTAGTAGTATACTAAGCTCTAGGGTTGTTTTGCAAAAAGCCAGATTTACCTCTACTAAGTTTAGAAGCAAAGAAAGCTAGTTGAAAATTTTATAACACCTAAGTGGGAACTTGAATTTCATATCACAACTCTGTTGTGGTCAAGTCAAAGTCATAAATCATTTCACAAGTCATTTTGAAAACATCTGACGATGGAACAGTATGGCCACTCCAACTGTCCATAACTGCAGACGTGGCTATTCGAATAGTTTGACACTCTGCAGAGATTATACACTTTCACCACAACATTCAATACATCCGTCAGGAACAATCCTGAATTCACCAGACTTAGTATGCGGATAATCAATCATATCCTTTCAATTACACGCCCTAGTATAAGCACCTCTCCTGTGAGTTTGGCCTCCCAACCATGACCAACTTTCATCTTGGGTACTACACAGGTGGACAATCTTCATAAGGTATATAAATTTCCAGTCAAGCCCTACCCAAATTTTGGGTATTGTGGTTGTACGGTAAGATTGAAATGGTATCGGATCCAGACAACCATCAGTTTTCTAAAGGGGCTAAGGCTCATGCCTTAACATTTTCATCATCAAAATCATTTGGTATTCGGAAACACATGTCAAAACATTTCAGTAGAATGACTCATCATGCTAAGGTTTTCATAACCATTTTCACCAAGTATTCCCATCTAAAGTTGATCAAGTTTTATGCTTAGCACTAGCATCTACAGGTGGGGATAAATACTAATGGTGGATAATAAACAAGTGGGGATTAGCTAAGTTTAATCTCATGCCTTAGGATGACATAAAGATTATCTAACTTAGGCCAATTTTTATGCTCTTTATGCTACCTTCCAATATCCTTCTATTATCTACAAGGTACTAAGTAAAATTTAAGAGAAAGCTTTGATAAATAAAATAAAGTATTAAGCTTGCAAGTAAAACTAGGATTGGGTATCAAGTGGTGTAAGCTTGCAGGTAAAACTTGCATGGTTTAGCTTTCTAAGATAGTAGTATAAGCTTTCTAAGTTGCAAGTGTTAGCTTGCTAAGGTAATAGCTTGCAAGTATTGGCTTTCCTTGTGCAGAGCAGTGGTTGAAGTTCTCCTCGGCTTCTTCCTCGTAGTATCCTCCTTCCTCCTCGTATGCTTGGTCGGTACTAGCGTCTATAAATAAATATGAGGTACACAATCACCAAACAATACTTAACTTCTAATCATCACACAAAGTTTCACACTAGATGATCTAGCATCAGCACTAACATTACCAGATTAAAGCACTTGTCCCATTTATTTTATTTGAGAAAAGTAATTTCTACTCATTGAAAAACTACTTAAGATTTAATATTCTCCAACTCAAACATGGGATCATGTCCACATATTTTAGTACATGGGAATGTGATTTAAAGTGGTGTCACAATTTAATAAGGTTTAACCTTTTTATTTTATTTAATTAAAGTGACTAGAAATGCCTATATGGCATTCTTTTATTACTTGATCATTATTTCTATAAGTAAACCTATATATTTTTATATATTCTGAAAGGTATGGTTAAATGTGATTTTTGAAAGTTGGAATCAACTCAAAATATATTATGGTTGAATTTTGAAAAATGTTTGAATGCAGAAAAGCTTCTGCCTTGTTATTTTTACCATGGGTGATCTACAAATCTAAATGGTTTGAATCCAACGGGCTTGGATTAAGCATTCCAGTACCTTTCTAACAAAATTAGTTTCATGCATTTTGGTTCAGTGAATCGAGCTGGGTTGATTTTTGAATCTAGGTATAGAACTGGGTTTGAAATTAAATGAATAAAACTAAATTTGAATTAGTGGGTTGCACGGGATGTTTAACTGGGCCGGCCCACTACGCACAGTGCACGCACGGGGTGTTTAAGTGAGCGACCCCACTTGCCAGTGAGACAACGAGGGGCGAAGCGGTATGGGGCGATTAGGACCGTAGGATCTAACTCTAATCGAACGGCTCTGGTTTATCGTCCATGTCGGGCAGCGCCGACGAGACAGAACGCTAGCGCAGCCGGTGGGGGTCGTGGGAGGCTCACCGGGTCTTAGGCGATGGTCGGCGACGGGGCGAACGACGAAGTCGGCGACGGTGATCCTCCTGGTACCGGCAGCTTCTCCTGGGGCGGCTCCAATCGACGACGCCTCTCCTCCTCTGCAGCGGCGAACTCCGGTGAAATTCTAGCCACCTTGTGATCGCCTTGCTCCGGGAGTGAGTGGGGGGTATCAGTGAGAGGTGGAGAGTGAACTGGTGTGAAGAAAACGAGCGGGAGAGGCCTCCTTTTATAGTGGCTGAAGGGGACTGAATGGCGCGGGCTGAGCTCGTCGAGGTCAGCTGCACAGCGAGCTAACGGCATGGGCGACGATAGGCGGCGGTGCATTGCCTCCTGGCGAAGCTCAACGGCGTGGTGGCGAGTCATGGGGCGGTGCTGATCGGTCGGAACACGTCGACGCTCTGGGCGGGTCCGACGGCGATTTTAATGGCGCACAGGCGCTCCTGGTCACGCGGTGGTGAACGAGCATGTCTGGGCGGTTCCTGGTGCGGTGGTGATCACGTACGTGAGCGGCAAAGGCGGGGCGCGGTTCGTGCGAGCGTGTCGAGCATGACGCTTTGGCGCTGGCCGCAGAGAGAATGGTCGCGCACGTTCTGGGTGGTCCAGTGGCTAGCAGGGTTTGAGCGTTGGACAGGGGGTGGCGGTGGACGGTGGAGTGTCTGCTAGACAAGGTTGACGAGGCTAGTTAGGCTTGTAGCTTGCTGTCTACATTGGGGTTGGCAATTGGGCTCGGCCATGGTCACCATTGATGGCATTTTTGAGTTTACAGTGAGCTAGAGCTAGTTAAACTAGTTAGATGATCTACTGAGAGTGTAGAGAGAGCTAGGGAGAGGACAAGGTTGGCACAACACTGCTCACTATAGTGTTTGTTGTTTAATTTGATTTGTGCCCGGAAGGTGTTTGATGAAATGGCTGAAAGAAATTCAAATTTGAATTTTGGATTCAAACTTGGTGGGTTGGCTAGGCACATACTAGGGAGTCTCTGGTTTGTTGGATTGGTCAAGGGGCACTGGTTTGGTTGGGTTTTGAAAAGGTGTGATCCTCACATATGATAAAGATTCAACTTTGAAATGTGATTTGAATCAAGTTGCCAAATGTTTCTGCAAGTTTGAAAGGTGGGCTTTGATTCACTTTTACTTGGTCTTGCAAGGGGTGAAAAGAATTGGAAAAGTTTGTGTTTGAAATCTTGGACTAGAAACACTCAAAATGACCTAGTGAGCAAGATTGGCAAAAATGACCATTTGCCTTATTTGAATTGTTTTTGATTTTCTCTTGATTTGTTTCTGCTTGGAAGTGTTTTAGATGATGTTATTTTCATATTTAAACCATTTCTTACTATTTAGGTTAATCACACAAGTCCATTCATGCATTTATCAAATCATCACATACACACATGTATTCATATGATTTTAATTAATCAAAGTTTTGTTAGCCCTAATTTTAGTGATTAGAATTTGATGATCATTGTTTCATATTTTTGGGATGTTACAATTTCCTGAAGTGATGTTGGAGTACGATATTAGAGGTGCTCAAGTGCAATCCAGAGAACTATCGCAGACCCAAGTTAATCTCGACAAAATCTTCGTCGCCACCCAAGTAGGAGACTGAACCCGCGGCACCCCAAGTTCGCCTTCTCGGATTCCAAGATCTTCTTCGCGGACGTCAAGGACCTAGACCGGAACCCCGAAGACCGATCCCGTCGAAGACCGAACCCTGGCGGCCAAGACCTTCGACCCATGTGTGACCTCTTTTGCCGAGACCCTATTTTATAAATGATATATATACTTGTTGCATCTCAATTGTCATGCTTGCATACATATTTGTGTGGTTTGGGGGCATTATGCCGATTCACCTCGTAATTAAATATGGAGGCCATATGCGGGCGATTCTAGTCTAATATTGGTCCCATTTAAATTTGTGCATCGAACCGATACCATATTTTGCCATGTTAATACAACATTTAAATTGTGGGGTATCTAAAGAACATGAACCACCTAATTAATTGCCGGGACCCCGGTTCCGCTTAATATGGCCTAATTGCATCGCATCTTTACCATGTCCTACATCATACATGCATCATGCCCGATCTTTTGCCGTAGTATTAAATAGTGCATCCGGTGTTTCTTTTAGTGAATTGCTTCTTCACGGATTAGGCCGATGAGTTGATGTGAGCTTCGCTCCGATCTTCGGATGAACCTTCAGCAATGTTTTTTAGGCGAGCATCCTTCCCCCTTTCTACCTATTTTACCTTTATAGTCGTTATTTCCTCCTATTGATCTATTGCTATCTATGTTGCGATGCTCTATTTTTGTACGCATGATATCCCTTGCAGCCATTATATTGCCTTGGAAACCTCCTATTACCTGTTGTTTGGTAGATAGTCGGCCTTGCGAGTCGTAGTTGCTTGCTCAGGTGTTGTTTCGATATTGTCAAGTACCACCGTTGTTGGAGAAAAGCCTCATGCTTAATGTTGGACATGATCACGGCTTTAATTATAGTTTAATAACTAAAATTGAAAGTAGGTAAATAATGTAGAGGCACAAGTGGTCAATAGATGTTATTTGGTTTTTAACCGTCCACTTGTGTCCCGTAGGACCCCGAGTACTTGATACCTGTTCTTTGAAAATTCGAACTATCCGCATGTGGGACCATGAATCCCCTTAACCCTAGCTTGAGTCATTTAATTTCTAGGGGCCACAAAGTAGTTTGGGGCTTTATTCCTATCCTGTACTTATGCCATGCTTTACTACTTTAATTACTATCGCGCGTGGAGCGCCTATACTTTTAGGTAAGTGGAATGTTTCTGCGGTATCCACAAGCCCGGTCACACTTTTAGGTTCCCAGTCGTTTACAACCATTGACACAAACATCTGGGTCCATCTCGGAGCCGGCCAACTTCGTCGCGGGTTGCTTAGTGGGGTGGCCCCCCTGAAATCAAATATGAATCTCGCGAATGTTCTGTCGTGATGCCTCGTTGGGTTTTCATTTGGTTTTTTCCGAGGTTGATCGTGCATGTGTTTCTATTTGTGCCCCCCTGCAGGGTAAAACTTTCTGAAAGCCGTGTCTGCTGTTATGGACGACTTGGAGCACAGTATCTCGATCATAGACATCTATAACTAAACTAGTGCTATAAATTTGACTTTATAATGACTAGTAATCAGCTTCACTACAACAGAATGGCTAAATAAAAGTACTAACAACTGCTGGTTTTGGGATGCCTCATGCTATATGTATCTGACTAGTAAGTATTGCAACTACAACGGAATGGTTAACTAAAACTTCCCACTGTTTATAATATCAGGATGACACATGCTATCTATATCTGACAAGTAATTGCCGCAACTATAACGGAATGAATAAAACTGCCAACTGTGTGGGTTCCTTGGTTGAGTTCCTCGTTTGGTCTCGAGGGGGAAATACCAGGATGGGTATGCTTGGTGATAGTTTCAGGTTGGATCCGAATAGGTCTTTCTTATCCCTATCTGATAGCCACCTGTTGTATTGAGTCTCTATAGGTTGTTTATTGCATGTTGCGCTACCGCTTCAGTCCACCATACCTATGTAGGCGAGGACCACGGAATTCTAGTCTCGCCGTGTACTGGCCTCAGTACTGACCGCTCTCTTTTTCCTTTGCCCTTTGTAGGTACCCCTTTTTTTAAGCAGGTTTTGAGATCGACGTCGTTAGCAGGGTTACCCTTCCGGCTTGTCCTGGGCAGGGTTATGGACGCCATTGGTTATTCTTCAAGGCTCTTAGCTCAATTTGCATATTGTCCGTACTCGGACGCCGAATCGTTTTAAAGGTGATTTGGATCTTTGTATTGTATATTTGTATTCTTGACTTTTTAAGTCATTGTTGTATATATCTGTTATGTGGGCTCCATCGTGGACTATTGTGCAATGGCATTACTTCATTTTCCACCCGCACAAAAGTGCCTGGTGGGCACCTTTGAATCGTTTCTATGTGGGTTTGGCGGTAATCGCTGAAACTTGCATAGGGCCAATTCTGAGGGTGTTACAACCACCTACCCAAAAAAAAAGTTCGTTACAACCCATCAACATGGGGTCTAGTTTTATGGATATCAATAGCGCAGTAGTGCGAACATATTTTGATATGGATGTACCGTTCAAAATGTATTACTCCCTTCGACCCATATTATTTGACTTAGATTCATCTCAAATGAATGTATCTAGTCAAGTTTTAGTGCTAGATACATCCGCATCTAGACAAACTTGAGTCAAGTAATATGGGTCGGAGGAGTAACTTTTTACTAATCAAACAATAAAGATAAAAAGGGACAAAAAATGGGTCGGTGAGTCCTTGACAGGAGCACCACGCAACAATTCAAACTCATCACGGTTCCTTACTCGCACGCTGATACGTCCAAAACGTATCTACTTTCCCGAACACTTTTGCTATTGTTTCTTCTCTAAACTCGTGTGATTTGGATACAACTAACACGGAATGATGCTATTTTCAGCAGTCTTGGTGTCTAGTTTTTGTGCAGAAAATCAACTATTAGGAAAAATCCCGGAAAATATGCCAAAAACCCTATTTCACTAGAAGATTCACGGAGCCAGAAGACGAGACGGAGTGGAGCCTTGAGGGGCCCACACCCTCCTGTCGCGCGGGCTAGGCCTGGCCGTGCCTGGAGGGGGTGTGGCCACCTCAGGCACCCCCTCGGCCTCCCTCTTTTCCTATAAGTTGTCCTCTGACCTAAAAACTCAGTGGGGTTCGACGTTTTTCCAGAAAGAGTTCCGCTGCGCCGCCACCACCAGAAACCGCGATTCAGAGCCAGAAACTCTGTTCTGGCACCCTGCTGGGACGGGGAATTTAGAGAGGATCGTCGCCATCATCATCACCAACGCCTCTCCATCAACCATCTATGTTTCCCTCATCCACGAGTGAGTAATCCCCCGCTGTAGGCTATGGGGATGGTAGGGATTGGATGAGTTCTATCATGTAATTGAATAAGATTGTTAGGGCATGGTGCCTAGTATCTCTATTAGTGCTATTTGACTTTGTTGCAACTTGTTGTGCTTAATGCTTGTCACTAGGTCCCGAGTGCCATGATCTCAGATCTAAACTTTATTATTGATTTATGATGATAGTATTGTTTGTGATCTTATCTACAACTTGTGTACACATATCATTGTCCGGATCCAAAAGCCCCGAAGTGACAGAAATTGGGACAACCGGAGGGGATGGCTGTGATGTGAGGATCACATGTGTTCATGGAGTGTTAATGCTTTGATCCGGTGCTCTATTAAAAGGAGCGCCTTAATTTCCAGTAGATTCCCTTGAGGCCTCGCTGCAACGGGCTGGTAGGACAAAAGATGTTGTGCAAGTTTTCATTCCGAGCACGTATGACTATATATGGAGCACATGCCTATGATTGTTTAGTACTTGGATGCTTTATCTTATTTTATCTGCAAATGCCCTAGATCTTGAAGTTACATGTTTAGACTTGTCCATGCAACGCCCGTCCATCCATCCCTATGCCTACCGCACTCATATCCCACTATTTGCTACTATTTTTACTATTGATCTTGTTCTACTGCTGCTGTCACTTTACTATTGCTACTATAAAACTGTTGCTACTGATAAACTTCTATGAGCAAGACTATTTCTAGGTGCAGCTGAATTGACAACTCAGTTGTTAAGGCTTATAAGTATTCTTTGACTCCCCTTGTGTCGAATCAATAAATTGGGTAGTACTACCCTCGAAGACTGTTGCGATCCCCTATACTTGTGGGTCATCACACACGAAAATCGCGGCGCTCTCATCTCTCCACGTGGCGCACAGGCGAAGGAAGCAGAAAAGCACCAAATTTGTTGTCCACCCGCCACGTGCTATAAGGAGCAACGGCGTGGGATCGCCCTCTGGTGAGCGCTTTTTTTAGTTTTTCTGAATTACAATGGTTTAACTTGTAAAATAGGATTGCAAAAAATATGTGAAGTGCCATAAAATTTTCCATGATCTACAGAGCAGGCAGTTACTGTACTAACATTAGGAAGAACAAGATAGACATTATCAGTGTTGTAGCAATAGACAAAGCAAATGCACATTATAAGGACATAACTTGCGAACTTGTAGCACAGGTAGGCAATTTTAGATGTTTAGTGAATTAACATTTGCGATGAACTGCATAATACCAATAAACTCCAATGATGCCATTTTTGTACTACCAAGATTTTTTATATGTTAAGAGTAATTATTGGTCAAAGGAAAAACACGCAAAACAAGGAGCCTTATTCCTTGAACTTGAGGGAGTACTTCAATGCCTAGATTTAACATAGACTACATCGAATTTATTAAGAAAGAGTCGGATATCAAGTAAGCCAGTATTGAGATAGGAATTTACCACCAATATAGAAATGCAGTTCACTGTCGCAGTCTTATGCCTACTATATTGAAACGAATAAGCAATTCTGGTTTACCTAGGTCACAGTGTCATCTACGCATACACGACATCTTTGTGGGTCATGTCAAGGATGACGAGGGTGCCCGGTAGTGGTGAGTCGTGCTGAAGCAGATAGATCACGGCGGCATCGGTGAAGCACATCTGTGCAGGTTGTTGATGGGTCTGGCCTGCTTGACAATATGGTCGGTGAAGGAGATCTAGTTTAGTGCATGGCATTGTCGATGAAGCAGATATGTTGCGATCAATTATGGATTAGAGGCGCTACACAAGAGCATCAGTGAAGCAGATCTCGTGTAGTGGACTTTTGAGTCCGTGAAGCAGATCGAATGCAGCGCACACTGGTAGGTCAACTACTAAGGACGAGAGAGTCGGCAAACTAACAGGGTTGTCTGGAAGAGGGTGTCAGCGAACTAGGTTCGGTAAGGTGGACATCGGTTGATCCGGTAGACTAGTGAGGAGTATATGTAATCGAGGTACGGCGTGTAGGCCGGCGATGTGCAGTGGTGTAGGAAGCATAGGTGGTGAAAGAACATGTTGGGCCCCCATGTGTGGTTTTGGTAATTGATGACAATCTTTATGGACTAATGTGTGTATTAAGTTGTACTTGTAGGAATTGTCCATTGGCATTGCTTGGAGCATGTGTTGACTTCAAGATAGATGAAATGAGAAGAAGATGTGTTGTGCAAGCTCAAAATGCACCATCTATAGAAGATATCATGTTTGATGCTTGCCATCCTCGGTGATCATGGATCGATGATGAGGAATCAAGAAAGGTGTCCATCTTGAGAAGGACAAGATCGTCTACATCGATCTCAAGTGGATTGCTCAAGGCAAAGGTATAATATTGATAGGTTTTCCCTTTTGCCGGTCTCATGTTTGTTGGGAGACCGGGTTTAGGATAGATAACCGTACTATCAAGAAGGGCTCTCGAATGAGTAACTCGGTCACATCGTTCGGAGAGAGATCAAAACTTTGCATACTTGCATCATCATATTTGGTTGTTATTTGGTCTTATCCATGTGAGGATATAGAGCTTGTGGTAATCTCCATAACAAGCTCTAGTCCATCAAAAACGGATTTCCCTTTTATATCTTATTGCGTTTTGATCTTGGAGGTTTTACCGGTTTGTATTTTAGAGATAGGTAAAACCTTCCATTATTTGGTTCTTACTCATGTGAGGATTTAGAGCTTGTGTTAATCTCCATGACAAGCTCTCGTTCATCGAAAACGGATTTCATATGCATTTTCTATTACGTTTTTGATGTTGAAGGTTTTATCGGTTCATCTTTTTGATAGAGGTTAAACCTTTCGTCATTTGGATCTATCCTCCCTTGCTGGACTATAATGTTTCTTTGCATTATCTTTTAGAGCTTGTTGTCCTCTTCTAAACGAGCCCAAGATCATCAAAATCGGAGTCCGGATGCAAAAGTTATGGCCGTTTTCGTTCAGGGATGACCGGTAGTACCGGACCAGGGTCCGGTAGTACCGCTTCGTAGTACCGGTCGGTACTGAAAAAGGTGCGTTTGGCGACCTGGGATCCCCAGGGATTGTCCGGTAGTACCGGGATTGTCCGGTAGTACCGGGAATGTCCGGTAGTACCGGGATTCGTGCTTTTTTGGCTTCAACGGTTGGATTTTCGGGGAACCTATTTAAGGGGCCTTCTTCCCCAATGGTTCCCTAACCATTCTTGCAAGTTTTCCCCTCCATTGTTGACCTTCTTGAGCTTGCTTTCTCTCAATCCCTCCAATGCTTCTTGCATATTCTTGAGGGATTTGATAGAGGAGATCTAGATCTACAATCCCACCAATCAATCTCTCCTCTAAGTGAGGGGAACATATTGGGATCTAGATCTTGGAGTCTTTTGTGGATTTCCTCCATTGTTCTTCCTCTCTTATTCCCCCATAAGCTTTTGTATCTTTGGTGGAATTTGGGAGAGAAGGATTTGAACACCTTTGTGGTTTTCTTGCCATTTGCATTTGGTGCATCGGTGTGAGTTCTCCTCGGAGTATTTGGTTCGTGTTACTCATTGGAGCTTGTCCCTCTTGGGTTCTTGGAACCCTAGACGGTTTTGTGGCCTTGGTGGCATTGTGGCCTTGGTGGCATTTGTTGAGGCCTTTTGTGGCATTTGTTGGGAGCCTCCAATTAAGTTGTGGAGTTGTGCCCCAACCTTGTGAGAGGTTCCGGTTGCCACCGACAAGTGCACCGATAGTGGAAGCGTGGATCGATCCCATTGGGGTGAGATTCACCGGAGAATAAGGGAGGCCTTTTGTGGCGTTGGTGGTTTGATACCACCCCCTCTCCAAACGAGACGTACTCCATGTTGGGAGGAACTCGGTAAAATATCGGTGTCCCCGCGTGCCTCGGTTATCTCTATACCCGAGCTCTTTACTTATGCACTTTACATTGTGATAGCCTTCGTGCTTGAAGTAATATATATCTTGCTATCACTTTGTTGCTTGTATTGCTTATCATAAGTTGTTGGTGCACATAGGTAAACCTTAGTTGTTTCTAGGTTGTGCTTTACAAAGTAAACACTAGTTTTATTCCGCCCTTGTTGAGCCGCTCTAGGAAAAGTTTTAATCGCCTATTCACCCCCCCCCCTCTAGGCGACATCCGTATCCTTTCAATTGGTATCAGAGCCCGGTCTCTCATTTTAGGCTTCACCACCTTGAGAGTAAAGATGTCGGCTAGAGGATTAGTGCACAATGGCATGTTCACATTCGATGGCACAAATTATGATATATGGAAAAAATCGCATGCTCATTCATTTTCGGGACATGGACCCAAATTTGGAGCATATTGTAGATATAGGTTTTTCTCCTCCAATGGATTTCAAAAATCTATCTAGTGAGGATGAGAAAAACTTATATCTCGATGCTCAAGCTTCTAATGTGCTTGTTAATGCTTTGAGCTATGTAGTTACTTCGTCAATCATTCCTTTTTGGAGCGCTCATGAGTTATGGACAAAACTTCAAGATAAATATGTTGTGTCCAACATTATTGAGGATGATTGTGTTGCTTCCACTTCCGGTCGAGATGAGTTCTCATCCTCTACCACTTCACCAACATGTGAATTTTCACAAGGTAATGATATGGTGAGTGGTGATAGAAATTGCAATTTGGATAGTGTGCTTACTATTTGTAATCCCTCATCCCTATCAAGTTGCAATGATCTATCTTTGGACTTTAACACTTCTAGCACTACAAACTCCTTACATGCTTGTGTTAATAGTCCTTGCATATCATGTAGAAATGACTTGAATAAATCTCATGATGATATGCTTGTGTTGTCTTGTTGCCATGATAAAAATACTTCCATTTCCTCTAGTGCTTGTGTTGCTAATCATGTAGATGAAAATGAAGATTCTATGGGCCAAGACAAGGTCTTGAAGAGAGCTACAAGTGCAATCTCATCATCACCTTCCTCCGGTTCTCACATGTGCCTTATGGCTAAGGGAACAAAGGTAACCTCTTTGAATCCCATTGTATCACATGATGATGATGAGGTTGGGAATGATAATGATGATTATAGAGGTAAGTATGATATTACCTCTATCAAGAAAATGGGAGAGGTTGTCTATAGTGCTCTCTACAAAAATAAAATTGCTTCCTCCAACCTTCTTGAAATCTTGAATTATGCTATAGAAGGAAATGATCTTATTGAGGAGCAAGAAAACATAATTGATGAAAAGTTTGCACTTGAGCGTGAATATGCTAATGAACTTGCTCAAGTAAAGGACTCCCTTGAAGAAGAACAAACCACCAAAGAATCTCTTGAGGAGACTTTTACTCTAGAATTATCTAGAGTAAAGGAATACCATGATAGAGAACTTGCGGTGGCTAACTCCTTCAAGATTAAAAATGATGAACTTGAAGTTGCTTATGCTAAACTTGTTGAGGATTTTAAGCACCTCGAAAATGGCTCTCGGGTCGTTAAGAGGGAGCTCATCAAACTCACCGAGTCACATGAGCAACTTAAAGCTTCATATTCAAAAGAGCTTGCCAAGTTGCCCTCACCTCTCACTAATAATGATGATGCTTGTGCTACTAACTCTATTTCTTGTGAAGCATATATTTTGGAGGAGAATGTTGAGATAAAGGCTCAACTTGCGTTGCTAACTAGCAACTATGGGAAATTAGAATAAAGTCATGTTAAGCTCTCAAGCTCGCATGAGGATCTTCTAGTCTCCCATGGTAGGTTAAAGTTAGCTCATGAGGCCATCATGTCAAAGGTAACATCTAGTGGGCCTCATGTGGACATTAGCACTACATCTACTCCAAATGTTATATTGCCATGTGCTAGCCCGTGTAGTTCATCCTCTCACAACCATGATGTATCTTGTGATGAATTACATTCCATGCCTTGTTGCTCTAACAATGTAGCATCTATTTCCTCTAGTACTTTTGTTGAAACTAACCATGTAGAGGAAATAAAAGAGCTCAAGGATCAAGTCACTTCTTTGAGAAATGACTTGAAAAAGGGTCATCAAGGGAAGGCCGCACTCAACAAAATCTTGAGTGTGCAAAAATCCCCCAATGACAAGAGTGGGCTTGGATTCAACTCAAATGTCAAGAACAAGTCCACTATCAAGTTGAAGCACAAGGATAACAAGAAGAATGGCCAAGATCAAGTCAAGAATCCGGCCAACATTGTTTGCTTCAAGTGCAAGGAAGAATGGCATCATGTCAAACGTTGCCCATTAAATAAGAAGTCCCTTGGCAAGAAGCAACAAGGGAAGCGGCCTCAAGCTCTACATATTGTTAGAGATGGGCCTCCTCCCAAGAAGACTCAAGCTCTTCCTCAAGTTGTTTCTTCATCCAAGAAGAAAGATGGAAAGAGTAGAACTTGCTACATATGCCACGAGAAGGGGCACATTTCCTCCTCATGCACTATTGGTATCTCCTCATCCCATCCTATCGTGATTGATGATTCTTATTCTCTTTGTAAGGATGAGGTTGGCAATGTGTTTGCCAAATGGTGCTCAATGTGGTGTCAAGAAAAGAACCATTTGGGTTGCCAAACCTATTGTGACTAACCTCTTAGGACCCAACTTGGTTGGGGACCAACAAACCAAAACTTGATCAATAGGTGTGTTTTGGAGGGCATTGGAGTCTTGGCTACATTATGAAGAATTGAGGGATCTTCATTAATTATTATTTTCAAGCCAAGCCATTTTGGTTATCTTGATTATATTATATTTACAATGTTCCTCCTTGCGGTAACATATGCTAAACTCTTTACATTGAAAGTTACTCGCCCCTTTGTGCATGTGTTGGTTTTGTATCTTTCATGTTTTTGTACATGTTGTGCTATCCACTTAATTATCTTGAAATCAAGATTATTTGTGTATGATTAGGTGGCACACCATGTATGTGTGTTTCTTGTGTTTGAGCCTTGCTTGGTTATATTTGGTATCCTATTTGGCTCTTGTGAGAAATTAATGGATTATCCTATTTTGGGGGAGTGTTATGCTTAGGCATTCCACAATCCTAAAAATGTGTGTACATGAGGATTACCACCTAGTATTTATATTGGATTCTTGTCTAGTCTCTATGTGGTATAATTCTCATGAGAAATTTAAGTTTTATAATGTCCATTAATTATCTCTATTTGTATCCTTTTGCCTCGTGTTGTTTTTATGGTAGTATCACATTATGGGGGAGTCTTATGCTTAGTGCATATTACAATCCTAGAAAATGTGAATATTCGAGGTTATGTCACTTAGAATTGATATTGATAATTATCTAGCGCCTATGTGACACATTGGCTCATACAAGTTCCTATTTGCATGAATGGCTTTATTGATCTTATTTTGGATCGTGTATATGAGAATGTTTCTTGGTATGCGTTTCCTCATATTTAGATATATATATCCTCATGGAAACCATTTGCTTCAAGTTACTCTATTCACTAGTGATTGTGTGACTTGGGGAAGCTACCAAGAATCTTGTTCGAAGTATCATGCTCAATTTCTTATATTTAGTTATATGCTTCTTGTTGTGACTATGATCTTGGATATCCATGCAAGCTACCTTGGGAAAATTATTCTATTTCTTGTCCTTGTACAATGAGTACCCAACTTATGGTAGAATTTATTGATCATATTCACTTTGGCCCTTGCTTAATTTTATCCTATATTTGGCCAAGAAAATGTTTTGTGTTGTCTCCCAAGCCTTCCTTGCTTCTTGTGGATCTTCTTATTTTATTGATATCCTCTTGTGTTTTACTTATTATAGGTACTAGTGATGATCCCATTTGTGTGCATTTTGCATTTAAAAGGAAAATCCTACAAAATGCACTATCCATGGGGGAGCTATCCTATATTATTTAGAACACTCATATTTATGCTTCTTTGTTTTGATCCATATCGTGTTTTATGTGCTTGGAACCTCAATCTTTTCATTTTGGTACTTGTGCCATCATGTGAAGTTTGGGGAGTTTGGTTTCTTGTTGGAACCTTGCTCTTTTTGGGAGTTGGTTTTGTCTCATTCCTTGTTTCTTGATTTGACCATTTTAGAATGAGATAAATCCTTGAGCATTTTTATTTCTATCTATCTTTTGCTCCTTGGATTATGCCTAGTTCATTTGTTGAAATTGTGATCTTTCATGTGTTGAATTGGTTCGTTGATACAATTTGGACATCGTTTGTCATGTCACACTCTTGTGTGTGCAATCTCGATTTACTTGGTATTTTGTTCAAATTGTATCTCCTTTTTGGTTCTTGAAAGCTTCATGCATGCATATTTACTATATGATTATATTATGGCATGCTTGCTTTCTTTGATCCAATATATAGGGGAAACTCCACCAATTCCCATCGGCTAAGTTGTGCATGAAATTCAATTTCATATCAATGTGCACATAATTATGTGGAGTCTCTCCTATGTATTGTAGTTTCTCTAACTACTTTGGACCCAATAAGTTTGGGGACCATTTTGTACTTAATTGTGTTTTAGGTACATTGGAGATATATTGGATGCTTGTCTTTCAATTTTGAAGAAGTGGTGCGTACATGAAAAGTTGATTCAAGCTATAGGATGATCAACGAATTCATATACTCTACATCCTACCAATTATATCTCGGTAACAAGTATCTCTTTATCATGCTCATATATCTTGTTTCCAACCGTTTGTCGGTTGCCTTCTAGCATGAATTCATGTATTTGTAATTGTTGTAGTTCTATCCATGGCTTTAAGAGAACTCTCTATTGTAAATGTGTATAAGTTGAGATGAGTACATATAGTTGGGACTATACAAAATCATGCATATGATCCTCCAATCCCAAATATATCAATCTAGCAATTTTATTGCCTATCATCTCCTCAACTTCTCTCATATGCAATAGTGAGATTTTGCTAGTCTATTTTCTCTTATGATACTTGTTGCCTTTCTTCATATATTTCAACTTTCAACTTTTCCCTTGGTGATAGTTGTAATATATGTAGTGTGTTTGTTTTTGAAGTCCATTATGTACAATAAGATATATGTGAGCCTTTGGCCATGCTTTGAAGCAAAAATCTTATTGATATATGTTATGACTTCATTTTTGCCTTTCATGTGCTTTCTTGTATAATCTTCTTGATGTGTGCATTTTTCTTCTTTGGAATATGTCTTTATGATATTTTCCACTTAGATACATATACACATACGAGAAGATAATTTTAGTTGATTTTTAATCCTTGGAGACCACCTTTCTATTCCTTTTGATTCTTCGGTGGCTTCCAAATTTATTTTCCTATGAGTGCTTGTTCCTCTTGTTTGCATCTCCGGACACTCATATTTGTTCTTTCATGTCTTGTATTGTTAAATTAATTTGGATGAGTGAGGAGTCCATGACTATGCACCTCGTTCCCAAATGCAATTATCATAATTGGTGCATTCTCTTTGGGGAGCTCATCTAATTCATTTAATAATACTCATTTGCATTCTTTCACATTTGTTGTGTTTTAAATGCTTATGGGGGAGCAAGGATTCCATATTTGTGCATTATGTATTCCAATACATTTATTTTGAATTGTGCACAAACCTTGGGGAGCCTCTCTATTTGTTATTTAAAACACTCTTTTGCTCATATCATAATATCTTGTTGTTTCCATTTGGACTCATTTGTTGTTTTCAAATTGGTTTGTCGGACCTTGTAGTTGCTTGCATCATTTGACTTTATTTTTGCAATCTTCGGGTCCTCGATATAGTTCAACTCCCTCCCAAGTATTCATCATTGGATATGTGCGAAGACACACCTTTGGAGGAATTATTACTATATTTGCCTTCTAGAACTTGTCACCCATTTCGGCAATTGATGCCAATGGGGGAGAAGTTTTAGAGGGTTTAAGGGAAGTTGGTTTATGCATTGAGTTTGTTCTTGTGCATTTGCTTCTCATGCTCTTGCATCTTTGTTGTTGCTTAGCATGTGGTATATAGAGGAAACTCCACCAATGATAATGATTGGCAATATATGCAATGAAATTCAAGTTCATCACACATGCATAGATTGTGGGGGAGTTTGCTCTATATATGATGGTGGTACCAATATCATATACTTTTGTAGTATTTGATATTGGTATTACCATTTTATTCATTAAAATTCCTTATATAAACCCTCTTAAGGGGATTGTCATCAATTACCAAAATGGGGGAGATTGAAAGAACATGTTGGGCCCCCATGTGTGGTTTTGGTAATTGATGACAATCTTTATGGACTAATGTGTGTATTAAGTTGTACTTGTAGGAATTGTCCATTGGCATTGCTTGGAGCATGTGTTGACTTCAATATAGATGAAATGAGAAGAATATGTGTTGTGCAAGCTCAAAATGCGCCATCTATAGAAGATATCATGTTTGATGCTTGCCATCCTCGGTGATCATGGATCGATGATGAGGAATCAAGAAAGGTGTCCATCTTGAGAAGGACAAGATCGTCTACATCGATCTCAAGTGGATTGCTCAAGGCAAAGGTATAATATTGATAGGTTTTCCCTTTTGCCGGTCTCATGTTTGTTGGGAGACCGGGTTTAGGATAGATAACCGTACTATCAAGAAGGGCTCTCGAATGAGTAACTCGGTCACATCGTTCGGAGAGAGATCAAAACTTTGCATACTTGCATCATCATATTTGGTTGTTATTTGGTCTTATCCATGTGAGGATATAGAGCTTGTGGTAATCTCCATAACAAGCTCTAGTCCATCAAAAACGAATTTCCCTTTTATATCTTATTGCGTTTTGATCTTGGAGGTTTTACCGGTTTGTATTTTAGAGATAGGTAAAACCTTCCATTATTTGGTTCTTACTCATGTGAGGATTTAGAGCTTGTGTTAATCTCCATGACAAGCTCTCGTTCATCGAAAACGGATTTCATATGCATTTTCTATTACGTTTTTGATGTTGAAGGTTTTATCGGTTCATCTTTTTGATAGAGGTTAAACCTTTCGTCATTTGGATCTATCCTCCCTTGATGGACTATAATGTTTCTTTGCATTATCTTTTAGAGCTTGTTGTCCTCTTCGAAACGAGCCCAAGATCATCAAAATCGGAGTCCGGATGCAAAAGTTATGGCCGTTTTCGTTCAGGGATGACCGGTAGTACCGGACCAGGGTCCGGTAGTACCGGAGGTCCGGTAGTACCGCTTCGTAGTACCGGTCGGTACTGAAAAAGGTGCGTTTGGCGACCTGGGATCCCCAGGGATTGTCCGGTAGTACCGGGATTGTCCGGTAGTACCGGGAATGTCCGGTAGTACCGGGATTCGTGCTTTTTTGGCTTCAACGGTTGGATTTTCGGGGAACCTATTTAAGGGGCCTTCTTCCCCAATGGTTCCCTAACCATTCTTGTAAGTTTTCCCCTCCATTGTTGACCTTCTTGAGCTTGCTTTCTCTCAATCCCTCCAATGCTTCTTGCATATTCTTGAGGGATTTGATAGAGGAGATCTAGATCTACAATCCCCCCAATCAATCTCTCCTCTAAGTGAGGGGAACATATTGGGATCTAGATCTTGGAGTCTTTTGTGGATTTCCTCCATTGTTCTTCCTCTCTTATTCCCCCATAAGCTTTTGTAGCTTTGGTGGAATTTGGGAGAGAAGGATTTGAACACCTTTGTGGTTTTCTTGCCATTTGCATTTGGTGCATCGGTGTGAGTTCTCCTCGGAGGATTTGGTTCGTGTTACTCATTGGAGCTTGTCCCTCTTGGGTTCTTGGAACCCTAGACGGTTTTGTGGCCTTGGTGGCATTGTGGCCTTGGTGGCATTTGTTGAGGCCTTTTGTGGCATTTGTTGGGAGCCTCCAATTAAGTTGTGGAGTTGTGCCCCAACCTTGTGAGAGGTTCCGGTTGCCACCGACAAGTGCACCGATAGTGGAAGCGTGGATCGATCCCATTGGGGTGAGATTCACCGGAGAATAAGGGAGGCCTTTTGTGGTGTTGGTGGTTTGATACCACCCCCTCTCCAAACGAGACGTACTCCATGTTGGGAGGAACTCGGTAAAATATCGGTGTCCCCGCGTGCCTCGGTTATCTCTATACCCGAGCTCTTTACTTATGCACTTTACATTGTGATAGCCTTCGTGCTTGAAGTAATATATATCTTGCTATCACTTTGTTGCTTGTATTGCTTAGCATAAGTTGTTGGTGCACATAGGTAAACCTTAGTTGTTTCTAGGTTGTGCTTTACAAAGTAAACACTAGTTTTATTCCGCCCTTGTTTAGCCGCTCTAGGAAAAGTTTTAATCGCCTATTCACCCCCCCCTCTAGGCGACATCCGTATCCTTTCAGGTGGGATAGGGGTTTGGTGTGTCATGTGGGCCAGCGAAGTGCGGCGGGGATTTTCCGATGCCGTGGTGTAGGAGTGATACGTCGGAAATGTATCTATAATTTTTGATGTTCCATGCTTGTTTAGTATCTAATTTGCTTTCCTTTGTCCACACTTTGAGGTGCTTTTCATATGTTTTCTGGTACTAACCTATTAACAAGTTGCCACAGTGCCAGTTGCCTGTTTTCTGCTGTTTTTGGTTCCAGAAAAGCTAGTAAGGAAACATTCTTGGAATTGGACGGGACAAAAGCCAAAGTCAATATTTCACCGAGGAGAACACAGAGTCCAGAGGAGAGACGGAGGGGCGCCACAGGGCGGTTGCACCCCCCAGGCACGGGCCCACCCTAGGCCGCGCCTGGGCAGAGTGTGGGCCCCCTGGCCACCTCCCAGCCTTGCCTCTTCGCCTATAAGAAGCCCCCGATGCCTAAACCCTAAGCACCCGATCAATATTCCACAAAACCGGCTGTAGCCGCCTCCTCCATCGTCCCTAGATCGGGGGGATCTGAAGCTCTTCCCAGAACCCTGCCGAAAGAGAGATCATCCCGGAGGCCTTCTTCTTCATCATTCCAGCCTCCGGTATGAAGCGTGAGTAGTTCCACCTTGGACTACGGGTCCATGTAGTAGCTAGATGGTTGTATCTCCTCCTTTGTGCTTTCATGTCTAGATCTTGTGAGCTCCGTTCATGATCAAGATCTCATCTATTTGTAATCATGCATGTTGTGTTTGCGGGGATCCGATGGATATTGAGATTACTATGTCAGATTGATTAATGGTTTTGTCTTATTGATTCTATCATGTATGTGTTGTTTGTGATCTTGCATGCTCTCCGTTGTTATTAGCTATCTTGGCCAAGTAGTTGCTAGTGACTCCAAGTGGGGGTATTTATGCTTGATAGTGGGTTCATGCCTCTATTTAATCAAGCGAAGTGACAGAAATCTCTAAGGTTATAGATGTTCTATTGCCACTAGGGAGAAAACAACGGTCTCTTGTTCATGGAGCAAGTGGATTGTTTACCTTACACACTTTGCTTAAAGAAGTTGTCTGTTGCTTGCAACTTAATACTGGAGGGGGTTCGGATGATAACCCAAAGGTGGACTTCTAGTCATAGATGCAGTTGGATGGCGGTCTATGTATCTTGTATTTCCCAATCGAATCTCATATGATCTTTATGTCTAGTATTACATTGTTATGCCTTTCTCAGTCCTGTCAATTGCCCTGCTGTAATTTGTTTACCTAGCATGCCATGTTTGTTTATTTAAGGAGAACACCTCTACTAAACTATGGACCCCGGTCCAATCTTTACCATTGATACATATTCCACTGTTACTGTTTACTTGCTGCAAACCATCATCACCTTCCACACCATATAGTTAATCCTTTGTTACAACAACTGGTGAGATTGACAATCTCACTGTTAGTTGGGGCAAAGTCTTGAGTTTGTGTTGTGCAGGTTTCCATGTTGCTTGCAACACCTTTTAGACGTTTCCTTCCTCCTACTGGTTCGATAACCTCAGTTTCTTACTGAGGGAAGACTTGCTTCTATGCTGCATCCTACCTTGCTCTTGGGGTTTTCCAACGAAGCGCTCCACGTTGACGCAGCGCCATCAAGGAGCTGGAGGTGAGATAGGGGTTGTGTGGCGTGTAGGCCGGCGAAGTGCCGCGGGGATGTTACAGTGCGGTGGTGCAGGAGCTGGAGGTGAGAGGGGGTTAGGTGGCATGTAGGCTGGCAAAGCGCGGTGGGGAGTATCCATTGCGGTGGTGCAAGAGCCGGAGGTGAAATAGGGGTTAGGGTTTTCGGAATGCTATGGGGGAAATTGTGCCGATGGAAGGTGGACAACCCAGATTTTCAGAGTTGTGGTGACCGGGGGGATGAACATTACGAATGATACCCACACCCCGACTATAGTAGTTAGGCCATTGTTAGGGGTAGAAAAGGAATTTCATACTGCTAACACTTGGGGCGAAATATTTCGGTGGAGGTGAGGCGGGAGGATTTGGTACTCTATGATTTTAAATTTGGCTATACAGTAGAAAAGATATAGAAAAATAATATCCTATCCTAGGAGTATCTATAGTCCAAGGACTAGAAAAATAGTTTACTATAATGTCCTAGCCTTTATAGGTACAGAGTATTTCCGGACCCATTTCTACAAAAATAGGATCTCTGCCTTCGGCTTAATTACGTAGACACATGTTATTACCCACTACGAAGGTAGTAATATGAACTAGTAATACTATGTTATTACCCACTATGAACATGCTAAGAGACAACCTCTCCAATGGATTACTATCTCTTAAAGACATGCATGCATGTGATTGAGGTACTAGAAATTATTTTTTGTCTATACCGGCGTGCAAGAGTTACCTAAGTAATCCACATCGGTAACTATAGTTATCCTATGATACTACGCTAAGGCTGGTCATAGTGGAAGTATAATATTACTAGTATCATGGATATGATACTACCCCTATAGTGCTTAGTATCATCTAGTTATATCATAGTCTTATTTAATTATTTATAGAATCTCAATAAAATTTGATGTACAAGATGTATTTGACATTTTTTTACATGTGCTATGATACCAGTAGCATCTCTCTCTCTTTATTAATTATTGTGCCACATAATTATTTTTCCAAGGTGGCATGCATGATACACCTTATGATACCACCACTAGGGCCAGTCTAAGAGACTCCCATTGTTGTGATGAAAGGCCTAAGTCTGGTCATAGTGGCAAGTAATTTAGAGTAGTAATATCCATATGTTACTAGTACCTTCATAGTGTCATAAGTATAGTAACATAGGAATGCTCATTTATTATTTTGTAGACTCATTTTGCATTGAAAAGTGTGATGTGATGGTAACTATTATGTTACTTAATTTGCTTCTCTCTTTATTAATTTCTTGTCACATCATCCTTTTAGTCTAGGTGGCATCTATGTGACCACCTATGTTACTCCCACTATGACTAGCCTAAACCCATTATGTTCAAGCACTAGTGCTTTAATTCCAAAAGAAAGAATGGAAGATATACTCCCTCCATTCACTTATAGTTTATGTTATAGCTTTTTAAAATTTTCCCTTTTACTTTACTTCTCAAGGCAATTTATTTCATCATCTATAGCCATACTCTAGCTCCTCCTAAGCTCACCTTAGTATACTAGTAAGTTGCACATGTCTTGCACACGCGAGAATCAGATAATAGAAGTATGACATATCATTTTTTATATAAAATTATAATAGGTGAGCTCAAAACATAATTATAAGTGTGAACTCCATAAATTAGTATCAGGTGTATATTTGGTTCTTGTACTTTGTATCACATAGAAATCAACCTATTAACTACCTAATACTTGACACGTTCTAGAGAAATGACGAAGAAGATTCTACTAGAATTATTAGGAAGTGTGTTTTGCGGTTTGTGCATAGTGTTTATTGTGCTAAAGACTATCAATAGAATCTTTTAGATGCTAGAATGGATAGAAGATCCAATGTTTTGAAATGTTGGGATTTTCCAGTCTTAATCTAACGGTCAAAGTTCAAAGTTACTCATACACTATGTAGTGGTAAGATTATATAATAGGTAAAGCTCAAAAAATTATAAATTTGATTGACACCTATAAAGTATGAGTGTATATTTGGTTCTTGTACTTTGTCTCATGTAGAAGTCAACATTTATTAGATATACATAATACTTGAAAATTTTGGTAACATGGTCTAGAGAAACAGAGAAGCAGATACTAGAATGATGGAGAAGTGTGTTTTAAGGTTTTTGCATCGCGTTCATTGTGCTAAAGACTATCAATAGTATCTTTTAGATGCTAGAATGGAAAAGAAGATCCAAAGGCTGATAATGTTGGGATTCACGAGTCTTGATCCAACACTCAATATTCGAAGTTATTCGTACACTATATATAATAAAAACTAGTAATAATATACTTATATACAAGTGTATATACACATGCATTGCATGTTGTAACATTAGAGAGCCTATTTCTTTGATAATATAAATATGATTATATTGTGTCTTGCATGTTGCAAAATAATATAGGATTATTTCTAGTAGATACAAAAACCTAGTCATTTCTTTGTTTGAAATGTAGTGCACACCCATTGGTCAGAGAATAAAGAGATGGGAAAAAAGGAAAAGCGAGAAAAATATGCATATGTCTGGAACTCATTTACTGGTTTATTGTAATACTTTTTCTTTAATATTATCCTGAGATGTTTGTTCCACTCTACTCTTGTCCAGTTAGTTGTCGAGGGGAGGGGGGTATATGTGTCCGTAATATACAGAAAATGCATCCACAATATTGCACCCATATATCTGTTATTTTCTTCCATTATCTCTTGTGTTCTGCTTCTTATGATTTCATAGTTTAGGCCGTGTTGCTTTGGATGGCCGTCCCCGTCCCCCTTGCAACCATTCATTTACTCAAGATGGCATCATCCCTCTGTTGTAGCGGTGTGAAATTGTTTTTGAAAGGGGCACGACACGTTTAGACAGCTATGCATGAGCACAACACCAATAGAAGATGTACTTAATGTGGTGTATACAATCCGGTCGGCCGACAGTATGTACGCTGCACGCAGCTAACAAATTTCGTTTGGGCTAGCTAATCATCCATGCGATATGCATAACAGCTGGAAGGATGCTCCAATGGTTGCGCTTCTATCAGAGAGCTGGCTTGTGCGGGACGATTAAATAATCGTTGTCGCCATGAAACTAATCCAAAGATTGAGCACTTCATTGCAATCACCTGGTAGTTCTAGAACATGGTAGAGAAAACACTTGTTACTGTTCATGGCAAATCCAGCTGCTTTTGACCAATCCAATGGCTAGGATTGATGCACTCACACTAGTTTAAAAGTGGTACATTATATAGGGAAAAAGTATAGAAGTATAGATAATATAAAGTGGTAAGAATAGTGGTAAGATAAGATGTGTTTTGACTAAAACGCAGTCTAAATGTAAACGGAGAGAGAGTACTACTACTTCCATACAAAAATGTATAGTAAGCTTCATCCATAAAATTGATCCACAAATAAATTCCATAGGAGTACGTGGGCAGGGATGATGGTAAACAACATGCTCTTCGTCTCCACAACCGCTCATGCATGCAGCTCCCCATCTTCGTAGCGGTTTCTTTCAACTTCACGATCCCATTCCTTTTTTGTCATTTTTCTCACCCACCCGGACCTCTGCAAAACAAAAGAAGGTGCCAATCACCATCCATGGCATCGCTGTTCAACAAAATGTACTTCCTGGACCCTAGCAACACCACCATACTACAGCTGGTGTATACCAACAAAGTGTCGGCAGTGAATGATTACGTCGAGAAAATCCAAACGCTCCTAGAGGAAGCGGGTGACAAGATTGTTGGCCTCGGTGTCGAGTACACCAACGATCAATCATCGATGCAGAAGGCCGGTGTCGTCCAGTGATACCTTCAGTCCAGATTCACGGATGTAGTATAATAGTCTTTTTCCCTAATAGACCTAGGTTTAATCGACCCTTCGGAATCAATGCTAAAAGGAATTACAAGGGACATGTCTACAAGACTTTTTTGTTTTACCTTTATTTACCGGACCAATCTAGTTTACTTTATATCGTGAGTTGGTTCAATGGATGGAGATAGGCCAGGGTTGAAGATTCACCTGCAGCTTCATATTATATGGGATAAAAGATAACAATAGGCACAATCATGTGTAATTTATTAATAGGGATAAACTTTGTGGGCAGCACATCCTGATATACTAAACCCCTACGAGTCACAGTCATAGCAATAGCCTTTTGATCCAACTATTTGCACCACAAAGTACCGGGCTACAAACCGTTATTAAGTGGAAAACACATATCAAAGCCTTAAGAAGAGATGTTGATGTTGTTCCTGAATGGGTCGCTAAGAGAAGACCATATAGCCCTTTCTGTCACTGGGTTTCCTATGAGATCGCTGCTAGCCAAGTATCTCACCTCAATCCTTTATCGATCTCGGGGGTCTTGGGTACCTACAAGTCCAAAGATCACAACAAGATACAAAGAAACAAAAGATACAAATCCCTTAAACAATACACAATGCTCCCATAGATTAGATGCACATAATTGCTGCGAGGTTTCACCCCAACCTGCAGCCCGTGAGGACTACTCACTCATAATAATAAGATCAAGGATAGAAAACATTATGCAAAATACTTAGATTGAAATCAAATATTCTTACAATGGTTGCCGAATCACAAGGAGATCTCAAGTACAAGGTAATGGCTATGGCTAATGGAGAGGATGGAGGATGGAGTATGAACTATGGTGTGGATCTCCTTTGGTGGTGTTGTGATGCAATATGAAAATGGCGGCCCTTTCGGCGGCGGCTAGGACCTCGAAATATATAGGCGCCTTCAGGAAAGTTGTCAGGTTTGATGAGACGAAGCCACCACCACATGGTACAGGCGGGCCCTGTCCATACTAGTAGTTGTTATGGCCTCTGGTGCCTAGTGTTGCTCCAGGATTACTTGGCCGTATAGACTTCCTCAAAATCTTCATTTATGGCTCCTGATTTCGCATTAAAAAGTCTGATTTCGTGCACAACACAATTCAAAGCAATGTTTTGCAAATCTTTGCAATAATTAGTCATTAGCGGCAAGGCTAGATATATTCTTGTCAATTGCTTGATTAACAACAATGTTTAAACACAGAAAACGATTGCTATTTTCACAGCCATCATTCAGCTGTGTGTGGGCATGGATTGCCTGGTCTACCAGATTCGCCTTGTAGACAAGCCATACTCCAAGCTAGCAGAGTTCCTCGTCGACCCTGACATTTCCTTTGCAGGCATCGACATTGGCAACACCGGTATCAGGCTTAGGCGTTCTGTAGTGCTAGTGACGAACTTCATGGACGTCCATAAGAGATGGAAGCCTACCATCTCCACGAATGAGAAGAATTCTTTGGCTGACTATGCTGTGGCCCTCATAGACAGCCGTTAAAAAGCCATGAAGAAGAAGAAGAAGGATGTGGACCACAAGAGTGTGTAACAACCTTAGATCCGCCCTATGCAAGTTTTTGAAGGGAATATGCCCCGAGAGGCAATAATAAAGTTGTTATTATATGTATTCCAAGTATATGATAGATATTTATTTTTCATGCTTTAATTGTATTAATACGGAAATGTTAATACATGTGTGTTTAATAAACAAATAGAAAGTTCCTAGTTATGCCTCTCTTGTAAACTAGCTCGTTGATTAACAAGATGATTAAGGTTTCCTGATCATGGACATTGGATGTTGTTAATAATGAGGTCACGACATTGTTGGAATGATGTGATGAACATTCATCCGAAGTATATCATTACGATCAAAGTCATTGTGTTTATATTGCTATAACATCATACGAGTAATCCTAGTCCTTAGACCATGAGATCATGTCAATCACTAACACTGGAAGAGTATCTTGATAACATCAAATGTCACACCATAACATGGTGACTATAAAGGTGGGTTCAGTGATATGAAGGTGTTATGTAGAGGCTCATGGATCAAGAGTGGAATTTGTCCATCCCAATGATGGACAGATATACTCCGGGCCCTCTCGGTGATATCACATTAGTTAGCTTGCAAGCAAGTGATGTGATCACTAGAATGTTATATCACGGGAACGAGAAAAGAGTTCATGTTGGTAACGAGATCAAACTAGGTATGAAGATACTGATGATCGAATCTCGGACATGTAATATATCACAAGAAAAAGGGATTAAGTTACTAGCGTAAAACGTTCTCATGATCAAAGAAGTCAACGTTGAGTGTGTGGGAGTCAGTATGGATCTCCAGGTCCCGCTTCTGATTATTGATCCGAGAGGGGTCTTGATCATGTCTGCATTATTTGCAAACCATAGGGTGACACACTTAAGGTATACCAACACCATTTGGAGCAAATATGTTCTAGTCGAAAGAATTGCAAAGCACTGGAATTATTTCAATAGACACCAGAATTTTTTCGGGTGAAATTACTGAAATTGGTTCTGCATGTGAAATTGAAAAGTAACAAGGGGTTTTATGTGAATGTTTGTTAATTAATGTAATTGAAAAAATTCTTCATAAATAAATAAATAAAAGGAGTTTTATTTAATGAGAGATTACATTAAATCTAGTGGAAATTTAATGGGAATTTGAGTGGAGAAAATGGAGAGGAAATTTGTGAGTGGGAGCTCCACTCACATGAATGGAGGAAGGGGTGGGGGCATACACATGCTCCATCTGACATGGTTATACCCCGCGGGTACACTATCTCAGCATACCTAGTCCAGCCCAAGGAAGGCCCACGGCAAATATATGCCGGCCCATGAAGACTTTCAGGTGGCCAAGGCCCATGACGCCTTCGGATCCTTGGAGAGCAAGACTAGAGTAGATAGGAAGTTCAAAGGGGTAAACCCTAAAACCTGTAACCGACTCGATATGTGCCTGGGACCTGCCTATCTCTATACAAAGGCCAGGAGGATACGACGAGGAGGCTCTCATACAATCTCTCGCATACTACCGCATACACACCTCCACACCAGATTGCATCTGCGCACCCTTGTAACCTTCGGTTCCATCATAATTAGAGCAGACAAGCAGGAGTAGGGTTTTCCCTCTGGGGGCCTGAACCTAGGTAAACTTCGTGTCCCCGTATTGCTTGTTTGCTAACCGTTCTGCGATTTCCAGCATCCCCATCTTCTCCAAAACCCAAGTCCATAACAATGGGCATTGACGAGATTAAACCTCGTCAAATGGCGCCGTCTGTGGGAACTGGGGACGCTGATTGTGTGATCGTGACGGTCCCAACCCGAGCGATCTACAACTTCGCAGCGAAGGAGAGTCATCTCCTCTTCGGCGCCTTCGACTTCACCGCCCACTCACCGGCCACCATGAAGGACTTCGAGCCCATTGGCAACGGACTCGAGATCCTGTTCGGAAGCTTGTGCTTCTAGGTGGGGCAGACCGGCACTCTCCGCCTTCCAGAACGGGTGCCCCTGCCATCGATCAGGCCCACTTCATGGGCTCCACACCCTGTGCTACGCACATCACTATCAACAGACGAGTCCTATGACAGCAACAGCTACAACTCCGATCTGTGTGATCCACCATCAGATGAAGGGACCTACGGTTCCAGATCCGAAAGTTGCGGCAGCAGCAGGCCGATCTATGAACGCTACCAATGTGCCGCAGTCATCCAGGATCAGGAACACAATCCGCCACCCAACCCGCAGGGTAGAAATGGTGGAAACAGAGGAAGCCAGTCCCCCCCACCCAACGGGGACAACAATAATTGGGTCATCCACCTCAACAAGGAGGGATGGGCTCAAGCACACGAGGCCGTAGCAGGCAACAAAATCCTGCCCGCTGATGCCTCACGAGATCTGCTGATGGCATACCACATGCTCCTCATCGAGGAGCACAAGAAGCAGATCAAGATGCAGGAAGTGCTCGACAAGCGCAAGCAAGCAGCTTCGCACTCCAGTGCGCGACGAGCTATGCTCTCCGCCATGGGCATTGGCTCCAGCTCGCACGGCAACAATGGCAACAAGCACCGTTCTCGGATGGAGAAGATGGACCCTAAAGAGCGTCGTGAGGTGACCCGAGCCCTCAACGCATCCTTCATGGAGATGGATGCCGACGGCAACGTCATCCCGAAAACGCCGCAAGCTGCGATCATGGCAGCCATTGCATACCTCGCATCCCATCCACCTCCGGAGGGGGACCCCAAGAGGGCCATGCACAAGTCCGCACTCACCGGACTCGGACTCGTTGGAGCCGCGCTCCACGGAGAAGCTCCTACGGAGCCAAAGAAGAAGGCCGCGGTCAGGTTCAACCGCAGCCCCACACCCTCATCCGAAGACGAAGAGCACGACCTTCCTTGAAGGCATAAGAGCTCGCGCCGTCGTATCCGCGACTACGACGCTCGAAACGAGCTAACACATCGCAAGATCGACAAAGCGCGTGCCAAGCGCGTATACTCGTCCGAATCCGAGGAGGACGACGATGAAGGAGAACTCTGCGGAGCCCGATGCTTCAGCAGATCCGTCCGGTGGACGCGAATGCCGTGAAACTTCAAGCTTCCTTCGGACACTCCGAAGTTCGACGGCACACAGGACCCCAAGGCGTGGCTCAGCGACCACCTGTCGTCCGTCAAGCTACATGGCGGGAATAAGGAAACCGCCATTCAATGCCTTCAGCTGCAGCTGATGGGCGCAGCCCGAATCTGGCTCAGCAGCCTATCCTCGGGATCCATCCGAAGCTAGGAGGAGCTGGCATACAGTTTTGTCTGAAACTTCAAGGGCACCAGCAAGAGGCCTGCCTCGATTGAGGAGCTGCGCCTGCACCCAACGAACGGGCGAATCCATTCGCTCTCGTACATACTGCGCTGGTCCAACACCAAGAACTCCGCGGCGCACATCTCTGAAGAGAGGGCTATCGACGCCTTCAAGGACAGCGTCGCGCCAGGACTTCAAAGAAGAACTTGGGCGCGTCAAACCCAAGACACTCGACCACCTCATGGACATCGCCAATAGGTGGGCCGACGTTGAGGACTCCGTCCACCGAGCGCACTCGGAGGAAGAAGATGACTACGGTCGGTGACGCGAACGCCGTAGCAAGAGAAGATCACGCGTCTACGACGATCGCGATGGACCCGACATGGTCGCGGCTGGCTACGCCGACCGCCACAACGATGGCAACCGCAACAGCGGCGGATACCGCGGAGGCAATTTCCGCGATGGACGACGCCCAGCATGGTCGTGGCAGTGCCGCAGTCACGATGACGGACCCTCAGCATACGAAAAACTGTCGGGTCCATGCACCATCCACTTCTACATCGACAAGCGGGATGGTAAGAAGAAGGCAAGCCACATGCTCAAGGACTACCACGATTTCCAGAAACTCAGCTGAGGCAGCAAGCCCCGAACCCTGGATTCGGGAACGCACCCGCACCAGGCGAGATCGCGCATGGAGCTCCTCCACCGCCACCTGCAGGAGGACCGAACCACCCAATCGCACCCGCACAGAATAATGATGGGCACGGATATCCCCCGCCGAAAGGAGCGCTGATGATCCAAAAAGGGCGCCCAACGAATAGGGTGCAGAAGAAAATCACCCGTCAGATCAACCTGGCTGTGACAGCTCCACCCGCCATCCCTGAGTACCTCAGCGGATCGGAGTCCTGCATCACGTTCAGCCGTTTAGATCACCCTTGCCAGATCCCTCGCCCAGGTCATGCTGCCCTGGTTCTCGAGGCGCAGATTGGAGGGTTCGAGATGAGCCGCGTCTTCATGGACGGCGGCAACGGCATCAACATGATGTTCGCTAGCACCCTAGCAGCAATGTGGATCCCGCTATGCAGCCTGGAACAGTCAGACACAACGTTCCATGACATCGTCCCAGGAAAGGGAATATTCCCCCTGGGAAAGATATGGCTCGACGTCATCTTCGGCAAGCCGGATAACTTCCGATGCGAGCGGCTCGAGTTTGAAGTGGTGGACTGGCCATCACAATACCACGCCATCCTCGGGCATGTAGCATTCACAAGCCTCCTGGCAGTACCGCACTACGCGTACCTGCTACTCAAGATGCCAGGACCCAGGGGCGTCATCACGATCCACGGGAGCTTCACCCCATCAGACCACTGCAATAGGGACTTCAACAGAATCTCCCAGTCATTCGGCATGCAAGAGGAGCTCGTAAGGCTCCGCGAGGTGACGGACAACGGGGCACCCCCAGTCGCACGACAGAACGCACCAGATATGTCCTTCGACTCCACCGTCAACACAAAGAAGGTGCAGGTCCACCCGACGGATGCCTCCAAGACGACGCTGATCGCCAACGATCTCAGCTCCGCATAGGAAAGCGCGCTCGTCGAATTCCTCTGTGAGCGCTAGGAAATCTTCGCCTGGTGTCCTGCGGACATGCCAGGAGTTCCCAGGGAATTCGCCGAGCATGCACTCAACGTATTTCTAGACGCCAAGCCCGTCAAGTAGTCCATTTGACGATTGTCCGAACCACGGGCCGAAGCAATTGGGGTCGAAGTCAACAGACTACTCGACGCAAACTTCATCAGGGAGATCAAGGAGAGCGAGTGGCTCGCCAACACCGTAATGGTCCCCAAAAAGGACACGGACATCCTGCGGATGTGCGTGGACTTCACATCGCTGAACAAGCACTGCCAGAAGGATCATTTCCCTCTCCCTCGGATCGACCAGATCATCGATTCGATGGCAGGATGCGAGAAGCTCTCCTTCCTCGATGCCTACTCAGGCTATAACCAAATTCGACTGAAGGTCGAAGATCAGGAAAAAACAGCGTTCATCACGCCGTTTGGAGTGTTCTGCTACAACACAATGCCCTTCGGGCTAAAGAACACAGGTGCCACTTACCAACGGTGCATGCAGGCATGCCTGAAGGACCAGATCGGCCGCAATATCCAAGTCTATGTCGACGACATAGTCATCAAAACCAGGGAGGCGAGAACACTCATCGACGATCTCCGCGAGACGTTCGATAATCTCGACCGCTACAGGATCAAGCTTAACCCTGAAAAATGCACCTTCGGCGTCCCATCTGGCCAGCTGCTTGGTTACTTCATCTCCCAGCGAGGGATTGAGGCGAACCCGAAGAAAATGCGGGCCATCATGTCCATGGAGAAGCCGAAGAACCTCAAGGGCGTCCAGCAGCTTGCAGGACGAATTGCAGCATTGAGCAGGTTCATCAGCCGCATGAGCGAGAAAGTCCTGCCATTTTATCAGCTGCTGCGCAAGGCAGACAAATTCGAGTGGACGCCTGAGGCGGATGATGCATTTGAAGATCTAAAACGGCTGCTCTCTACCTCACCCGTCTTGGTTACGCCAAAGGAGCGCGAGCCTCTACTGCTGTACATAGCAGCTACACACTAGGTGGTGAGCACCGTACTGGTGGTCGAGCGACCCGAAGAGGGCAAAACCCATGGGGTCCAACGCCCAATCTACTACCTCAGCGAGGTATTGACGCCGACAAAGCAGAGGTACCCTCACTACCAGAAACTCGCCTACGGCGTGTTCATGACGGCCCGTAGGCTAAGCCACTACTTTCAGGAGCACCAGGTGATGGTCGTCAACAAGGCACCATTAAACAGCATCCTGAACAACCCAGAGGCCATAGGACGCGTGGACCTATGGGGCATTGAGCTGTCACCTCTAGACATCGTGTAGCATCCCAATTGTCTAACAATTGCAATGCTACTAGCCTAGTCTATATAAATGCTACTTCCTATATATAATTGTTGCATCATAATTATATCATGCTCATGTCATCATGCCACCTTGCATTTGAGCATCATATAAAACCCTTTTTGTTTTGGTTCTTCTCTCATATGCATTGTAAATTGTAATTGCCTCTTGATATTATATTTGGTTCTTGATATATTGTTTTAAATGCCCAAGTTGAGTTGGGGGCATATCTTTTATTCAACTCCACCACCTTTCTTGTCCTCACCCCATCATTCCACCATTCCACCATATATGAGCATTGCAACTTATTTGGTTTTACCTCTAGCTCATGTGGGTTGGGATGGATCCAATTCTATCTCCACATGCTCTCATCTTAGCATCATGTTGTTTTCACATTATTGATATGTGGAGCCACCCTTGCATGCATTATGAGTAGTGCTCCTTTTTCCTAGCTTTCATATGAATTATCATGGATTTATGCTCATGTTGGGATATTTTTGGGACTATTAAACATCTAGTGGAACATACACACTAGCATGTCCCATTTTTATTCAAATATGGTCATCTCCAACTACTCCACATGGGGCATCCTTTCACTTCTTTTAACTTGGCTTATTCCATATTTTTGGAATGCATATGTATAAATGCTATGGATATTTATTTTGTTTTCAAAAGATGAAACCTAGCATTAATATTATGCATGGGCCATGCAACCATCTCTATATTTTTGCCTCCTTTGTTTTTATTTGGTCATTTTGAGTGGATCATCTCTCTTCTCCCTACCTCATCTCACCCTCTCTCTTTACCCTCTCTCCTAACCCTAGTTTCCTCTCTAACCTAACCCGAGCTACCCTACCCCTTCCCTAGAACAAACCCTAACCAACCCTAGCTACACCCGAGCCTACCCCCACTCTCTCTCTAGATCTCTCCCTGCCCTGCATGCCCACACCGAACCACCCTCCTTGGCCTCACCCGTCCCCACCTGAAAGCCACCTGCCCTGCCCTGGCCGAGCCCCACCCGAGCACGTGAAGGAGGAGGAGAAAAGGTGGCCTTTTCCACCGTCCACTCCCGCACGGCACCTCCCTCTCCCTCTCTACTATCTACCACCATCTCCCGGCTCTCCTCTGCCTCTCCCAGATTCGCCCAGGGCCTCGCCCTCTCCTCTCCTTCCTCTCCACCACCGTCTACCCCCAACGCCGGCCACCGTCTGCTCCACCGACGCTGCTTCGACCCAGCCGACGAGCGCGACGTGGAGGTGATCGAGGAGGACGAGGAGATCCCTCTGCTTCGCCCTGAAACCGCCAGCGAGGAGGAGAAGCCCAGGAGCGCCGGTACCAGCGCCGCCCGAAGCCAAACCCTAGCTCCGCTCGGCCCCTGCTTCGTCGACGATCGCCAGCGCCTCTGTCCGAACCACCACCGTCAACAGCCTCACGGTGAGCCACGCAACCTCCTAGACACCCTCGTCTTCGTCGTCGTTTCCTGGTCGCGTCGTATGTTCCGTCGAGCACCCTTTGTGCACCGGCGAGCGCGTGCGTCTGCTCGCTCATCGCGTCGCGGAACCTCATCTAGCCACGCAGCAGATCCCTAACAACTACCCCTCCCTAGCCCAGCGGTAGCCGCCGCCGCCCGCGCACGCCAGGTCCCCAGTTCGATCCCCCGCGCGCCGCGCCGTCCGCTGTCGAGCACCATTTTGTCGTCAGAGATTCAGAGAAGAACAACAGTAGCCACCGCCACTTTGCACTTCCCCCCCAAACCTTTTTACTCCTAACTCGCGGTCCGCCTGAGCCCACCTGTCAGCCGTAGTACCACTTTGCAGTTAGGCACCTGGGTTTTACACCGCCTCAACCCGCAGTACCCTGGATCTCCCACGTGTCGCGTCCCCGCTGGCGCGCTCGCGTGTGGCCCTGAGGCTGTCGTGGCCCCACCTGTCATCTGCTGTGGCTAGGTCAAGCCCCTGTAAAAAGCTTTTCTCGCGCGTGTGCTCCTCCAGTCAGCCTGGTCCCACCTGTCACTGTCTGTGTCTATGTCTGGGCTAAGTAACAAAAGTTTCTGCTCTTTTCTGTTTAATACAAATCTTTTAAAATTATTTCAAATTCAAATTCAAATCTGTTTTCAAACAACTTTTAAATTATAATTCCAAATAATACAAATAATATATGTTTTCAAATCAGAAAAATGTGAGGAATTCAAATATGCCCTTCAAAATATATTTTGGACACTTTAATTTCCAAGTTGATTAAAATTACAATAAAATGCCCTTTTTCCTTAATTAATTAACAACTTTTGTTTTATAACTCCAAATTTAACAAATAATATGTCTAAAATGATTAGCTCGACGAGACCTTTCTGTTTATGCATTCTATGTTCTGTTTTGCAGCATGCATAATATAAATATAAAGTATACAGCAACTTATTTGAGTATGAAATATGATTAAAATCCCATAAAATGTTTATTTCTTGTATTCCACACCTCACCCATGCCATGCTACTTTATTGCCATGCAAATTGTGCATCATTCATCATGGCATGATTGTTTGCTTGTCGCATTTTATTCATATGCTTGTGCACTTTATTTATGTTGGCCCTTGTTTGTTTGGTTCTTCTTCGAATAGACGCTGAGCAGGGGATATATCAAGAAACCCAGGAGCACTACCCAGATCCTTCTCTCGCTTCAACTGAGCTGCTAGGCAAGCACTACCACATGCTTGCATACATATATTACCTATTGCCTCTATCTTATTCTTGCATCATTGAGTCGCGATTGCATTAAACTGAATCCCAAGTATTGCATAGCCTTTACTTTTAAACCCCACCGAAGCTTGTTCCTCCATCCCATGAGCCATTACTACAGGAGTTGTTTGAGCCATGCGAGTCGTAGAACAGCATGTGTAGGGTATGTGAGTGTCTATGGATAACGAGGTACCTATACAACTTAACCTGAGTAGTAATGGGATAACTAATGAAAGTGGCACCGGTGAGCAATATCTGCTATTTGGTTTTTCATGCTCACTTGTGTCCCGTAGGACCCCGAGTACTTGATTCATGTTCCTTGAATATTCGCGCTATCCACATCCGGGAGGCTCATGGGACCCCCCTGAGCCAGAGCTTGATTCATTCTTATTTCTTGGGGCCACAATTAGTTTGGGGCTTTATTACTATCCTGTACTTATGCCATGCTTTACTGCTTAATTTAAATTGTGCGAAGTACTGCACCTGTACTGTTTAGGTAAGCGGAGTGTTTTCGCGGTATCGACAAGCCCAGTCACACTTTCGGGTTCCCAGTCGTTTACAGCCATTGATGCAAACCTTGAGTCCGTCTCGGAGCCGGCCAACTTCGTTGCGGGTAGCTTAATGGGGTGGCCCCCTGAAATATTTCTGAATCCTGTGATCGCTTTGTCGTGAATGCCTCGTTGGGTTTTGATTTGGTTTTTCCGAGGTTGATCGAGTGTGTGTTGCTATTTGTGCACCCCTGCAGGGTAAAACTTTCTGAAAGCCGTGTCCGCGGTTATGGACGACTTGGAGCACAGTTTCTCGATCATAGACAAGTATAACTAAAGTACCGCTTTTAATTTGACTAAGTAACTGACTAGTAAATAGTGCAACACTCATGGAATGGATAATAAAACTGCCAACGGATGGGGGGTGTTCGTCCGCTTCCTCGTTGGTAAGCGAGGAGGAGGATGGATCTGTTAATATTACTGTTATAACTGTTGTTATTAATTCACGGACATCCGTCTATCTTTGGTTAGGCGGATGGTTAGCGAGTATCTATAGAATTGTTAGGGTTTATCTTTTGCTGTAATTGCGTCACCCCAGGTTGTGTCCCCTTTAGAGGCATAAAGACTTGCTGAGTACCCCTAGGGTCTCACACGATAAATTATTTGATTCAGATGAACAGGTACACTCACAAGATGGATACTGGGTGGAGGAGACGGACGATGTGGGCAACGATCATTCGGTGTAGAGATTCCGGGAACAGGGATCCGTGAGATCTGTGGGCGGGATGTGTTTATTATGGGGCATCTTATGCCGATTTGCTTCTTATCCGTACTCGGATCTTGTTTGCCGCTTCCGCCTGATACTCTGATGTTTGATGTATGAGGAGATATCCTAAAATATTATATCTATCTAGGACATTTGGATCTTGCCGTATGGCGTTGCAATATTTCTATTTCTTTTAGATGGAATGGCTCTGAGGACTGTTGTATGGTGGCTTGCATACATACTCATTGGTGTATGTAGTTGATCCCTTCGCCTGCCGATTACGCCGCCCGTTCTTGTCCCGATGTTTGGAAATGGTTAGGACGGCCGAAAGGTCTACCTGTGAGTGGCATTTGGGCCCTACCGTACTATCTTAACCATTTCCGCTCATCCAGGCTTGTATAGGAGCGTAATTCACCGAGGTAGTTACACATCGTCTACGAGAAGCGACTCGCGATCAAGTCTCAGGTCCTCCCGGACTTCCTCGTCCACTGGATGGAGCTACAGCTGCCAGACACACCGGACATGACACAGTCATAGACGATGCACTTCGACGTCTCCAAACGCGAGGCTGGAGCAGGAGCCGGGGTTATACTGACCTCCCCACAGGGCGACAAGATGAAGTACGTCCTTCGGATGAAATTCCGAGCTTCCAACAATGAGGCCGAATACGAAGCCCTCATCCACGGCATGAGGATGGCAAAGATCTGCGGCGCAACGCGCCTGGTCATCTACGGAGACTCGAACCTCGTCGTCCAGCAGACGATGAATGAGTGCAACGCACACGCCGAAAACATGATCGCGTACCGCGCACTCTACAACTCACTCGAGGGAGAGTTTGACGGCTGCGAACTTCGGCACGTGGGGAGAGAAAGCAACAAGGAGGACGACATACTCGCCAACATCGGTTCCACCTGTGCACAGGTGCCACCAGGCGTGTTCCTCGAAAAAATCTGTGTACCATCCATCAAGCGGAAATTCCCAAAGGGATCACCCGAAGAAGCAGAGAACTCGGGGCTGCGCTACCCGAAGGACAGGAAGGACCCGAAAAGCTTGACACAGAGATCGTTGTGGTCAACCTGATACAGGTCATGGCAGTCGAAGAAACTTGGACGCAACCATACCTCAAGTACCTAATAGACGGCGAGCTTCCTGATAGCCCGACAAATGTCTGGCGCATATCTCGCCGGTTAAAGGCCTTCACCATCATCAATGGCGAGTTGTACAAGCGCAGCATTTCGGGTGTACTCCAAAGGTGCGTCACCATCGGTGACGGCAAAACATCCTCCAAGACATCCATGAGGGCATCTACGACCATCATGCAGGCAGCCGCTCCCTTGTCGCCAAAGCTCTACGAGCTGGATTCTATTGGCCAATGGCCATGAACGACGCCAAGGACATCGTCCGAAGATGCAACGGGTGGTTCGCCGACAAACCACACACACCTGGATCAGAGCTCAGACCCATACCTTTGGCCTGGCCCTTCACCCAATGGGGCCTCGACATGATTGGCAAACTGCCAAGGTCCTCGAAAGGGGGTCACGTCTACCTCCTGGTCGCAGTCGACAAATTCACCAAGTGGATTGAGGCAATGCCAGTCACTAACCAAAAGGGCAAAACTGCCATCAAGCTCTTTGAATCCATTGTCTACAGGTTCGGCGTGCCGCACAGCATCATCACCGACAATGGGTCGAACTTCATCTCCAAAGAATTACAGGACTTCTACGAAGACCTCGGAATCAACATCACATACACCTCTGTGGCGCACCCGCAAACAAACGGGAAGGTCGAAAAGGACAACAGCCTCGTCGGTGCTGGCATCAAGAAGCGCCTAATGAGCCCACTCGAGCGACTTGCGGGTGCCTGGACACAAGAGCTACCTTCGGTCCTATGGAGCCTGCGCACAACGCCAAACAGCTCAACCGGCTACACGCCTTTCTTCATGGTACACGGAGCCGAAGTCGTGTTACCAGCAGAAGTACGCCACAAGGCCCCACGGGTCATCGCTTACAGCGAAGCCGAATCGACGGCTGCACTCGAAGATGCTAGTGATACACTCGATGAAGCGCGTGACATAGCAGCGACTCGATCAGCGGTGTACCAACAGAGTCTCCACAACTACCACAGCCGACGGCTGCGCCCAAGGTCCTTCGTCGAAGGAGACCTAGTCTTGCGACTCAAGCAAGAGCGACCGAAGAAATTCGAGTCACCATGGGAATGACCCTACATCGTCACTGAAGTCATCCTAGGTGGCGCCTATCGCCTCAAGCACGTGGAGTCTGGAGTCGCATACTCCAACCCATGGAACGTCGCACAGCTGCGATGGTTCTACCCCTAGCTACCCCCCTATTTTACTTTCAATAAGGCTATTCAGCCAAGGCTACTCAGCTGAACAATGTACCTCCTCAATTACGATATGAATAAAGCTAAGTGTCTCGCCCCAAAATTTTGTTTACTATTCGCATTTTACTCCATGCCACAAACGCACCGGGGGCTCCCCCCACCTCACGACTTCGTCGACTGAGGATACCACGTGTACACCTAAGTAGCTGACCACGTCAGGCTAACGAAAAGGGCATGTATACAAACAAAGCACTATGTGCTAAGACAACAACCAAACCCTTACAACAAAGGGAAAAACACGCCCAGTCGAATATATACAAATTTTACATCTATCTTTTTTTACAGGTACTACCTATTCTGAAGAATAACCTGAGCACGCTGCTCAAACAGATCTACGATCTGTTCGGCATACTGCCTTACAACCGCATAATGTGGACGCATATCCCACTCGCCACCATCTGGCCGAAGAGGCGGCCCAGCCGCTATAGCAGAAAGATCTACATTAGGACGATGTAACCGCACAAGGGAGAGCGCAGCCTTCACCCCCGCGACGAGCTGATGCCGCACCAGTTCCCTGACACGATGCACACTCCGAAACTTCGATAGCAGGCCAGAAAGAGTTGACGGTGCATCATCTAGCGGGAACATCACATGCAGAACCGACGCCAGCGAAGACTTCACTTGACGAAGCACCCGCGATACCTGGTGGACATGATCCTGCACTATCGCAAGGAGCAGGGCACGATCACGGTCCATCCAGAAAAACCCGCCGGCCTCCATGTCCTGCTGAGTCAAGCAATTGATCCGAACAGCAACACGCTCCTTTTCCTCCCTTGGAGCAAGGTTAGCACCTGCAATAGTTGCAAGGGTAAGGCGAAAGGCCAACAGGCGCATCCGAAACAATGAGCAGCAGCTCGAAAAACTCACATTCAAGCTGTTCGGCCAAACGACGCAACTCCCCCATCAAAAATTCCTCTCGAGTAGCGCCTCGCTCCACCTTCGACTTCCAAACATCAGCATGGCCATGCACTCCTAGCAACTCCCTCTCAAGACTACGGATGTGGTCTCGAAGAAACACAAGCTGCGACGCACCATCCAAGGATGGCCACAGCTGTGGTGCAGATGAAGTGTCAGCGGGACCATCACCCAAAGGATCCTAGAGTAAAAGAATATAAGGATATGAACAAATAGAGAAAGGAACTCAGAACTAGGAAATTCATTATGTACAGCAAAAAGGCACTACGTGGCGCAGGGTTTGTTCATAAACATAGTTACAAAAGTTGGAACCAAAAGCTATCCTACTACTACAAAGCCTACGAAGTTGCATCCTGAGTAGCCTCGGAGCCGGAATGCCTCGCCTTAGCCTCCCCCTGCTGCCTCAGGGCGTACTCGGCCAACAGGTCAATCAACTTCGGTCCATAATGCTTACAGCGAGCAGCATAGATGGCGAAGGCTACCTCGGATCCGTCAGCAGCCGTCGGCATCCGGGAGGTGATCTGAGGAAGATCCATCTCAGCTCCAGACGCCAAGGCCATGGCTGGCCCAACAGAGGCGCCGATGCCTTTCTTCTTGCGCTTGTACGCAGCAGGCGCTTCGGCTGATAGCGCCTCCGCCAAGGCGTCGACATCTTCGAGGGCCACGCCCTTGGGGACGAGCTCCTTGTAGAAGCACCCAAGGACCTCCTTGGCCTTGGAAAGCGAGATGATAATGGTACTCCAGCGGTGTTCGACCACCGTAGCAGCATCATCCAGAGCACTTTCGTGCTCCAGAGCACCACAATCAAACTCGATGCCCACGGCATCTAAAGAAACAAAAGAAGCAGCATAAATAAAAGCACCACAAGGAAAGACAAGGAAGCCGAAAGGGGAAGGCGAAGAAACGCACCCGAAACAGCCTTGGCAGCTGCCATCAGCTTGCCGGCTACCTCTTTCTCGCGCGAAGCTATGGCGGTGGTGAGCTGCTCCTCGCGGTCCATAGCCTCCTGCTGCAGGCGCTCCTTGGCCTCGGCCGCGTTGGCTAGCTCCAGCTCGAGGCGTTCCTTCGCTCCAACGGCGACCTCGGCTTTCTTCTCCGCCTGCCCAAGGCTCTTTTTGAGAGCATCAAGCTTGCGGAGAGAGACATTGTGGTCCTCTGCAGTCAGCAACAAACCTATTAGATTGAAGGACAAAAAATACATAAAGAAGCAAAACGAACAGGTCATAAACATACCTTGAAGCTGGCCTCTAATGCCAGATGCTGCTGCACCAGCTGGTTGGCACCTTGCACAAAAGGCTGCAAAAGGAACCACTCGTCAAAAGGACGGCTCGGGGGCTACGCCCAAAAGCGAACGAGCAACGCTCGGGGGCTCCCCCGAGACAAGAAGAAAAAACAAGGATCAGCAGATCATCCGAAAAGGCTCGGGGGCTCACCCTGCGGTAGAAAGCAAAAATTACTTACGTGGTTAGACGGCGACTCCGAAGGTCCGCTCGCAGTCTTTTGAGGGACAACCACCCGATCCTCCTGCGGGGAAGGGTTCGGGGCAGCGCCCTCAGAGGTGGCCACCGTCTGAGGAGGAGGAGGCACAACCTTCGACTCCCCCACCATCTCCCGAGTGCCATCACTGGAGGAGCCGTCGGAGGAGCTGCTACAAAAGAAATATCAGCAAAGCTCAAAAACAAACAGACAAGAGAAAGCAAAAAGAGGCTGAGGAAACTTATGAGTCGAGATCGCTCAAGTCGAAGACAGGAGGGGTCTTCCTGCCCTTCTTCTCTTCCTTCTTTTCTTCTTCCGCTTCGCCGACGGGTGCGGTGCCACAACCCACACGGGAACGGCAGGAATTGGAGAATAAGAGCCCCCATGCCCATCACTGTGATGCTCAAGGCACAACAGGTTCCTAGGCATCGGCGGAGTCGAGGCATCCGACGATTCGCTGGAGCTCCTCGTCCGATTGCGAGTGTGATCCTCGCTCGACTCGTTGGCCTCTTCAGCCGGAGACCGCGCCGATGGTAGCTCGGACATGGAATCCACCACCTCATTGTCCGGAGCATTCAGAAATAGCTCGGGCAATGGAGGCGACATGACCGGCACCTTGAATTCCTGCGAAAAGATAGCAAAAAAATTTCAGTACAGAAGGTGGAAAACCAAACGCAGTCGAAAAATAGCGCTACGCGCACATCACAGTTCTACACCTGTGGAACCGGATGGGAAGCGGAGAACGGAGAAGTCAACGACTTCCCCAAAAGATCCTCTCCAGCCTTGAACTTCAGCAGCGGACGAAGGATCCCGTCGAGATCCCCCTTGGAGAATTCCTCAGCCGAAACCCTCGTCGAATCACGGCGACCCGAATAAAGAAACATCGGGTGCGCCCTAGCCTGGAGCGGCTGCACCCGACGTTTGAGAAAAGTGCGGATGATATCCACACCGTTCACCTCCTTATCCGGAATCAGCTGGAGATCCTCCACCCCGATGATAGAGCCCCTCTATCTCCGCCACCTCGCCATCCAAGATCTGGTTCTTCCAGGACCTCTTCGGCTCGATCTTTTGGGAGGGGTCAAAAGGAGCAAGACCAAAATCCTGCCCAGCCACCGTGGAGTCGCGGATGTAAAACCATCGCCTCCGCCAGTACTGGACAGATTCGGACATGGAAAAGGAGAAGAAAAGAAGATTGGATCGAAGGGAAATGATGCAACCCCCAATGGGATATACACCATCAGAACCAGATTGCCTCTTCACGGAATAGAGCTTCCGGAAGAGGCCAAAGTGCGGCTCGATACCGAGCCATCACTCGCAGAAAGTGACGAAACAAGCAATATGAAGAAGAGAGTTGGGGGAAAGATGATGCAGCTGGATGCCGTAAAGAAAAAGCAGTCCACGAAGGAAATTGTGGACTGGGAAGGAAAAGACCTGAAGAAAAAAAGCGAGGAACATAACCCGAAACCCAGCGGGGGGACGGGGAATTACCTCGTTGCTAGGGAGTTTGATAGCCTCCCTATCCTGCAGGATCAAGCCCCGCTCACGAAGCTTGCGGAGATCACTCTCCCGCGTCTCCGATCGCCGCTAGCCACCGTCGGTGACACGGGTAGCGGTCGAACCTTTCTTGCCACTAGCAGCGCTGGTGCCAACTGCAGAAGAGGACTTCTTAGGCTTGCCCATCGCGGTGCGGAGGTGCTGACGGCGAGAACGTAGGATCAAAGAAGGAAATGTTCGAGGATATTCCAGCGCGCAGAAAGAAAGCTCAGAGAAGTTTGGAGCAGTGAAACAAGAATGGCTGCGGTGAAAACAGATTAACTTTTCTCCAATGATTATAAGGACGAAGATGATGCACGACGACCGTCCATCGGGAAGACCTAGAGCCAACTGCAAGATCTGACCGTCCACGTGTCAGCACACCAGCGAACCGTCGCTCACACGCCGTCCACTACGCACGGAAATCGAGGCGATGCCGTAATATCTCAACGCCGCGCGTGACCGGTCAACTCAAGGTCAGAAGGTGGGACCCATGTTCGTCCAGTCACGTCATCCCTGGCGCCGCAGACGCTTGAGGTCACTGATCGTCAGCACTGACGTCATCAAAAGCTATGCTAGCAACGGTTAAAATTCTTCGGCTATACAATTAAGAGTACTCACTTGAATCTACGATTCGACTAACTACTCGGGGGCTACTCCTATTAGGAGCGCTGGCCGCGCACCCGAAAAGTGAACAAAACACTACATCACTAAATTATTTCTTCGAGTCCTACGTCGAGTCTACGACTCCACTATGGACTCGGGGGCTACTCCCATAGGAATAATGGATTCAAGCATCCGAAAAATTTGTGTCCTACGGACCTGAAGCTGAACAACGGCTGAATTAAAGTCTCTGCTCGAGTCTACGACTCGAACAGACAGCGCTGGTCGCGCACCCTATGAATTCTTCGACTGCGATCCTACGGATCAACATGCAAAACTTTTTCGGCAACTCTGCCCCAATTAATGCTAAGTGAGCAACATTCTCCTCGGCCACCCGAAACACCTCCGCGGTGATAAACATTCGGATGCTGTGTCTGCGACGCAAAGATAAGACCTACAGATATCATCTGATGGTCTGGCAACGCACATGACTGCGCTCTGCTAGTATGAATCCGTGCCAACAGGTGCGATGAAAAATCCCGACGGACGCGTTGGGTACATCATTTAAATTCACTGGAATTCCGCTCCTATAAGTCCTCCGCGGCCTAAGTCGAATTACGCCAGCATATGTTCCGGGTTTGAGTCGAGAGACTCGAACCTGAAGAAGATCGTGTTGTTTTGTCCTAAGACAGTTAACTGACCCTGATCCGTCGGGAGAGTCAGGCACACGCATCAACAATCCCTACACATTCTCTTAAAAGACAGAGTTGCACCCGAAGGATTGAAGATTCCTCAGCCGAATCTACGATTCGACTGAACACTCGGGGGCTACTGACATGGTTATACCCCGCGGGTACACGATCTCACCATACCTAGTCCAGCCCAAGGAAGGCCCACGGCAAATATACGCCGGCCCATGAAGACTTTCGGGTGGCCAAGGCCCATGACGCCTTCGGATCCTTGGAGAGCAAGACTAGAGTAGATAGGAAGTTCAAAGGGGTAAACCCTAAAACCTGTAACCGACTCGATCTGTGCCTGGGACCTGCCTATCTCTATATAAAGGCCAGGAGGGTACGACGAGGAGGCTCTCATACAATCTCTCGCATACCACCGCATACACACCTCCACACCAGATTGCATCTGCGCACCCTTGTAACCTTCGGTTCCATCATAATCAGAGCAGACAAGCAGGAGTAGGGTTTTCCCTCCGGGGGCCTGAACCTGGGTAAACTTCGTGTCCCCGTGTTGCTTGTTTGCTAACCGTTCCGCGATCTCCAGCATCCCCATCTTCTCCAAAACCCAAGTCCATAACAATGGGCATTGATGAGATTAAACCTCGTCACCATCCACACCCTTTGGTGTGCCTCCTCCTCCTATAAACCCCCCCCCTCTCTGTCTCTCACACTCACACTTCCTCATGTAGGATCTCTCTCCCCCTCTAGAATTATTCCCCCATGGTCTCGGGCTAGCGAGATACATGTTCCCGATGGATTTTCGTCTTGAAGGAGTTGCTGCTTCCGCTGCATTGCTGGAGTGAGGAGGCGGAGGTTGTTCGGTGGCTTGAATGTGTGTGCGATCATGGATGCGCTACTGATTTGCGGTGCTATACTTCTTCTCGATCTTGAGATCGGCAAGCGTACGACTATATCATCCACGAGTACAACCTCGTTAAACTTTGTCGGTCTACAAGGGTATGTTCTCTATGGATGTATATCCACCCGTAGCTTATATCTAGTAGATAGATCTTGGTTCTTAGTAGTTCCCATCGTAGGAAATTTTTTGTTTTCTATGCTGCGAACCCAACAATGGTATTAGAGCCTGATCTATGCGTAGATGCTTTGCACGGGTAGTACACATATGAGTATGTGGGCGATGATGATCATGTTATTGATTCTTGTTTGTAATTTATATATTGGTGGCATAGTGGGATGAAGCGGCCCGAACAAACTTTACATATCCTCGCACATGAGACCTGTTCCACGCTTGACATGCAACTTGTTTTGCATAAGTGTCTAGCGGGTGTCTGTCTCTCCTACTATAGTCAATATCTGATTTACAACGAGTTGATAATAACTTAGTTATCATCAGTGTGGTTCCATGTTTGTAGGTAAGAACACTTCTATCTTCGAAAGCCCTAATCCACATATAAATTGCAATGGATAAATTAGAAGCGTCTAGTTTAGATTGTTGCTGGGCTAGTGTCATGATATGATAATGTTGTAAGTTGATGTATAGTTGATGCTCTTACAACACACCTAACGTGTAAGTTCCATAGACCTTGTCCTTACACAAAGGAATGATAAAGATCATACCACGATGCACATGATAGTGATCAAGTGCAATATCATTTCATTTTTCACATATGATGTTTTTTGCATCTGCTTGTTTGGCGTTTTAGTAGCATTATACGATGATCCCTTATTTAGATATCAAGATCAAAATGTGTTCTCCCTTAAGTATGCACCGATTATGTTTCTCTTCTTCAAGACATCACGTGATGATCGGGTGTACTTGAATCCATGATCATATTTCAGTTGTAAGACAGTTTTACACACGCAAATACTAAGATTCTTACTTGGTGAGCCTAGCATATAGACATGGCCTTGAAACACGGACCGAAAGGTTAAGCATGAGTCATATATTTGATATGATGCCCATATATATGCTCGCCTTTGAAACTACACCGACTCACGTGATGATTGGACTTGGTGTAGTGGATTTGGTTCATGTAATCACCAAAAGGACATTAGGGATGTTGTTTTTGAGTGGGAGTTCATTCATAATTTGGATTAGTTTAACTCGATCTAACATAAACTTAGTCTAAATTTTACAAATTCTGTTGTAGATGGCACCACCTGCTTTTAATTTCAATGTGTTCATGGATAAAGAGAAACTTGCGACGAATGGTAGCAACTTTATCGACTGGGCCATGAATTTGAGGATTCTCCTCACTGCTGCACAAAAGCAATATGTGCTAGAAGCGCCACTAGGCCCCCCCACCACTTGATGATGCTCCTGACGAAGAAAACAACGTCTATTTGACTCGTCAGGAGGACCACAACTTAGTTCACTATGATATACTATATGGGCTAGAGACAGAACTTCGAAAGCATTTCGAAAATGGCAATGCCTTTGATACAATGGGTGAATTGAAAATGATTTTCAATAACCATGCTGCAGTAGAGAGTTATAATGCTTCTAAAAGGTTCTTTAGCTGCATGATGGAAGAGAACAACTCCGTTAGTGAGTACGTACTCAAAATGTCTGGGTACGCCGATAAGCTTGTGTCCTTGGGAATAATGAGTCCCATTGACTTAGGCATACATCGTGTTCTCCAATCTCTGCCACCTATCTACAAGAGCTTCATGATGAACTATAACATGCAGGGCATGAAGAAGTCTCTCCCCTAGCTTCTGTCGATTATTAAAACTACAGAGGTGGAGATCAAGAAAGAACATCAAGTATTGATGATCAATAAGACCACCGGTTTCAAGAAAGACAAGAAGGGTAAATAGAAGGGAAAGAAGGGCGGAAAATCTGTTGACGTGCATGAAAAGAAATCCCGATCTAGCCCTAAGTCTGATATCGAGTGCTATTATTGTAAGGGGACTGACCATTGGAAGCACAACCGCCCCAAGTATTTGGCAAACAATAAGTCCAGCAAGACAAACAAAGGTATATATGATATACATGTTATTGATGTGTACTTGACTAGTACTAGCAGTAGCACCTGGGTAATTGATACTTGATCGGTTGCTAATATATGTAATTTGAATCAGAGGTTGCGGAACAAGCGACCGCTAGCAAGGGGTGAGGTCATGATGCGTGTCGGCAATGGATCAAAAGTTGATGTGATTGCCGTCGGAATGCTGCCTCTCCACTTATCGTCGGGATTAGTGATAAATCTAAATAATTGTTATTTGGTGCCTGCACTGAGCATGAACATTGTATCCTGATCATGTTTGATGCGAAGTGGTTATTCATTTAAATCTGAAAATAATGGTTGTTCGATTTATATGAATGATATCTTTTATGGTCATGCACCTATGATGAATGGTCTATTTCTGTTGGATCTCGATAATAGAGTTACACATATTCATAATGTTCATGCTAAAAGGATTAAACTTGATGATGATATATCTGCATATATGTGGCACTGCCGTCTAGGTCATATTGGCGTTAAACGCATGAAGAAACTCCATTCATATGGACTTTTGGAATCACTTGATTTCGAATAATTTGATACATGTGAGCCATACCTTATGGGAAAGATGACTAGAATGCCGTTTTCTGGTTCAATGGAACGAGCGACAGATTTATTGAAAATCATACATACTAATGTATGTGATCCAATGAGCGTGTCGGCGCGTGGTGGATATGGTTATTTTGTTACTTTACACGGATGATTTGAGTAGATATGGGTATATCTATTTGATGAAACACAAGTCTGAAACCTTTGAAAAGTTCATGGAATTTTAGAGTGAAGTGGAAAATCATCATAATAGAAAGATCAAATTTCTACGGTCCGACCATGGAGGTGAGTATCTAAGTTACGAATTTAGCGCACATATGAGAGAGTGTGGAATAGTTTCAAAACTAACACTTGCCAAAACACCACAGCATAATGGTGTGTCAGAACATCGTAATCATACTTTATTAGATATGTTTTGATCTATGATGTCTCTGACTGACTTGCCACTATCATTTTGGGGTTATGCACTAGAAACCGATGCATTCACTTTTAATCAGGCATCATCTAAATCCGTTGAAAATACACGGGGATGCGATGTTTATGTGAAGAAACTTCAGCCTGATAAACTCGAACCCAAAGCGGAAAAATGTGTCTTCATAGGATACCCTAAGGAAACTATTGGTTATTACTTCTATCACAAATCTTAGGGCAAGGTTTTCCTTGCCAATAATGGATCCTTTCTAGAGAAAGAGTTTCTCGCGAAAGGTGTGTGTAGTCAGAAGGTAAAACTCGAAGAGGTTATTGAACCTTCTCTTCATGAAACGGCAAGTAGCGCAGCGCCGGAAATTGTTTCGGAGTTGAATTCACTGAATGAAGAGGGAACTAATGATAATGATCATGAAACTCTGAAAGAGAATACTGCCGAACCTCGCAGGTCAAGCAGGACACATGCAGCTCTTGAACTGTACGAAAATCCTGTTATGAATTTTATGGTTGATGGAATAGATGACCCTGCGAACGTATGAAGAAGCGATGATGATCCTGGATTACAACAAATGGCTAGAAGCCATGAAATCCGAGATGGAATCCATGTATGAAAACCAGGTTTGGACATTGGTGGACTTACCTCACGACCAAAAGTCCATTGAGAACAAATGGATTTTCAAAAGAAAAACTGATGCTGATGGTAATGTAACCATCTAGAAGCTCTACTTGTCGCAAAGGGTTTCGACAAATTCAAGGAGTTGACTACGATGATACATCCTCTCCTGTAGCGATTCTAAAGTCAGTTATGATTATGTTAGGAATTGCTGCATATTTTGATTATGAGATATGGCAGATGGATGTCAAAACTGCATTCCTCAATGGCAACATTGAAGAAGAGTTGTATATGATACAACTAAACGGTTTTGTCGATCCTAAGGATGCTGACAAGGTATGCAAGCTTCACCGATCCATCTATGGACTAAAGCAATTATCCCGAAGTTGGAATCTCCGCTTTGATGAGGTGATCAAAGAGTTTGGATTTGTCCAAACTTATGGAGAGGCTTGTATTTACAAGAAAGTGAGTGAGAGCAATGTGGCATTTCTGATATTATATGTGGATGACATATTACTGATTGAAAATGATGTAGATCTTTTAAACAGTGTTAAAATTTATCTAAACAACAAATTTTCAATGAAGGACCTAGGTGAAGCGTCATACATATTAGGCATAAAGATCTATAGAGATAGATCAAGATGCCTAATAGGGCTATCATAGAGTACATACCTTGATAATATTTTAAAGAAGTTTAAAATGGACAAAATTAAGAAGGGTTTCTTACCTATGTTGCAAGGAAAGACATTGAGTAAGACTCAAATTTCGGCTATGGCAGAAGAAAGAGAGATAATGGACAAGATCCCCTATGCTTCAGCCATAGGCTCTATAATGTATGCCATGCTATGTACAAGACCGGATGTGGCACATGCTATTAGTTTGACTAGTAGATACCAATTTAATCCAGGTACGGAACACTGGATAGCGGTCAAGAATATCCTTAAGTACTTAAAAAGAACTAAGGAAATTTTCTCGTGTACGGAGGTGAAGAAGAGGTCGTCGCTAAATGTTATGTCGAAGCTAGCTTCGATACTGATCCGGATGACTCTAAGTCTCAATCCGGATATGTATTTCTCATGAACGGAGCAACAGTTAGTTGGAGGAGCTCTAAACAACCCGTGGTGGTGGGATCAACAACGGAGGCTGAATATGTTGCTGCTTCGGAAGCAGCATGGGAAGCAGTTTGGATGAAGGAGTTCATAACCGAACTTGGTGTGGTTCCTAGTGCGTTGGACCCATTGGTGATCTATTTTGACAACAATGGAGCCATATCCAATGCTAAGGAACCAAGGTCTCACAAGAATTCCAAGCATATTAAGCGCCAGTTTCACTCCATCTGCGAACATGTCAAGGATGGAGATATAAAGATTTGTAAAGTACACATGGATCTCAATGTAGCATATCCGTTGACTAAAATTCTCCCTAGGGCAAAACATGATCAACAACAGAACTCCATGGGTGTTAGATTTATCACTATGTAACTAGATTATTGTCACTAGTGCAAGTGGGAGACTGAACGGAATAAGCCTTGAGAGGCAATAATGAAGTTGTTATTATATGTATTCCAAGTATATTATAGATGTTTATTTTGCATGCTATAATTGTATTAACACGAAAACATTAATACATGTGTGTTTAATAAACAAATAGAAAGTTCCTAGTTATGCCTCTCTTATAAACTAGCTCGTTGATTAACAAGATGATTCCTGATCATGGACATTGGATGTTGTTAATAACGAGGTCAAAACATTATTGGAATGATGTGATGAACATACATCCAAAATATAGCATTATGATCAAAGTCATTGTGTTTATATTGCTATAAAATCATACGAAGTAATCCTAGTCCTTAGACCATGAGATCATGTCAATCACTAACGCTGGAAGAGTATCTTGATAACATCAAACATCACACCATAACAGGGTGACTATAAAGGTGGTTTTAGTGCTACGAACGTGTAGATCATGGATCAAGAGTGGAATTTTTCCATCCCGATGATGGATAGATATACTCTGGGCCCTCTCGGTGATATCATATTAGTTAGCTTGCAAGCAAGTGATGGGATCACTAGAATGTTATATCACGGGAACAATAAAAGAGTGCATGTCAGTAACGAGATCAAACTAGGTATGGAGATACTGATGATGGAATATCAGACATGTAATATATCACGAGACAAAGGGATTAAGTTACTAGAGTAAAAGGTTCTCAAGATCACAGAAGTAATCGTTGAATCTGTGGGAGTCAGTATGGATGTTCAGGTCCCGCTTCTGATTATTGATCCGAGAGGGGTCTCGACCATGCCTACATTATTCGCAAACCATAGGGTGACACACTTAAGGGATACCAAGACCATTTGGAGCAAATATGTTCTAGAAGAAAGAATTACAAAGCGCTGGAATTATTTTAATGGACACCGAAATTGTTTCGGGTGAAATTGCTAAAACTGGTTCTGCATTTGAAATTGAAAAGTAGCAAGGGATTTTATGTGAATGTTTGTTAATTAATGTAATTGAAAAAATTCTGAATAAATAAATAAAAGGAGTTTTATTTAATGAGAGATTACATTAAATTTGGTGGAAATTTAATGGGAATTTGAATGGGATTTTGAGTGGAGAAAATGGAGAGGCAATTTGTGAGTGGGAGCTCCACTCACATGAATGGAGGAAGGGGTGGGGACAGCCCCATGCACCGCCCACACCCTTTGGGGTTCCCTCCTCCTCCTATAAGAAGCCCCCTCACCTCTCTCTCTCACTCACACCTCCTCGTGAAGGATCTCTCCCCCCTCTAGAATTATTCCCCCATGGTGTCGGACTAGAGAGATACATGTTTCTGGTGGATTTTCGTCTGGAAGGAGTTGCTGCTTCCGCTGCATCACTGGAGCAAGGAGGCGGAGGTTGTTCGGTGGCTTGAACATGTGTGCGATCACAGATGCGCTGCTGATTTGCGGCGCCGGACTTCTTCTCAATCTTGAGATCGACAAGCGTTCGACTATATCATCCATGAGTACAACCTCGTTAAACTTTGTTGGTCTATAAGGATATCTTCTCTATGGATGTATATCCACCTGTGGCTTGCATCTAGTAGATGGAGGTGCTTAGTAGTTCCCATCTTAGGATTTTTTTGTTTTCTACGCTGTGAACCCAACAGTTTTAGCGATTCCCGCCAAACCCGCATATAAACGATTCAAAGTTGCCCACCAGGCACTTTCGTGCGGGTGGAAAACAAAGTAATACCATTACACATTAGTCCACGATGGAACCCATAGAACAGATATATACAACAGCGACTCGACGAGTCAATAATATAGATATAGAGTACAAATATCCAAATCACCATAAAAATGATACAGTATCCGAGTACGAACAAGATGCAAGTGGGACTAAGAGCCCTAAAGAATAACCAATGGCGTCCATAACCCTACCCAGGCCAAGCCGGAACGTTAACCTTGCTAACGACATCGTTCACAAACCTGCTAAACAAAAGGGGCGCCGACAAAGGGCAAAGGAAAAAGCGAGTGGTAAGTACTAAGGCTAGTACAAGGCGAGACTTAGAATATAGCAGTCCTCGCCTACATAGGTATGGTGGAATAAAGTGGCAGCATAACATGCACTAAACAACCTATAGAAACTCGATTCAATTGATGGCTATTAGAGAGGGATAAGAAAGACATATTCGGAGCCAACCTGATACTAACACCAAACAAACCCATCCTGGTGTTTCCCACTCGACACCAAACGAGAAAGTCGTACCGAGGAAACTCACATAGATGGCAATTTTATTCATTCCATTATAGTTGCAGCACTTACTAGTTAGATATAGATAGCAAGATTCATCCTGATATCATAAGCAGTGGGCAGTTTTAGTTAACCGTTTCATTGTAGTTGCAATACTTACTAGTCAGATACCAACTAGCATGAGACATCCCCAAATCTAGTAGTTGTTGGTACTTTTATTTAGCCATTCCATTATACTGAAACTGATTACTAGTCAGTCCAAAGTCAAATTTATAGCATTATTTATAGTTCTCTATGATCGATATACTGTGCTCCAAGTCGTCCATAACCGCGGACACGGCTTTCAGAAAGATTTACCCTGCATGGGGGCACAAATAGCAACACACGCACGATGAACCTCGGAAAAACCAAATAAAAACCCAACGATGCATCATGATAAAGCAATCACAAGATTCATATAATATTTCAGGGGACGCCCCGCTAAGCTATCCGCGACAAAGTTGACCGGCTCCGAAACGGATCCAAAGGTTTGCTTCAATGGCTGTAAACGACTGAAAACCCGAAAGTGTGACTGGGCTTGTCGATACCGCGAAAACACTCCACTTACCTAAATAGTATATTAGTAAACGATCTCCATGAGCAACAGTAGTATATAATATAGTGAACATGGCATAAGTACATGATATTAATAAAACTCCAAACTAGTTTGTGGCCCCAAGAAATATGATATGGCTCAAGCTCTGACTAAGGGGATTTATGGTCCCACGTGCGAATAGTGCGATAGTCAAGGAACCAGTATCAAGTACTCGGGGTCCTACGGGACACCAGTGAGCGGTTAACAAGCAAATAGCATCTATTACCCACCGGTGCCTCTTCATTAGTTATAACTATTCCCAGCATTTTAATATTAGTTGTAATTTAAGTCATGATCATCTCTAACATAAAAGCATAAGGCAACCTTCCAACAACTATGGTACTTGACGACATGCAACAACACCTGAGAAAGCGACGATGACACGCAAGGCCGACTATCTACCAAACAACAAGTAATAGGAGATGTCCAAGGCAATATAGTGGCTGCAAGGGATATCACGGGTACGAAAACTAGAGTATCACAACATAGATAGCAATAGATCAACAAGAAGGAAATAAAGACTATAAAATTAAGATAGATAGAAAGGAAGAGAATGATCGCCTGGGAAACACCGTTGGAGGTTCATCCGAAGATCGGCTCGACACTCGCATCAACTCATCGGCCTAGTCCATAAAGAAGCAAAGCACTAGAAACACCGGATGCACTATTTAATACTACAACAGAAGATCGCGCATGATGCATGTATGATGCATGACATGGAAAAGGTGCGATGAAATTAGACAATATTAAGCGGCACCGCTTCCCGATAATTAATTATACGTTTCATGTTGTTTAGATACCCCGCAATTTAAATGTTGACTTAAGAAAGCAAATAGTGACACCGGTTCGCTATAAAAATTTAATTGGAGCCAATATAGGACTAGAAAAGCCCGGCCTCGATATTTAATCACATGATGAGATGCAAATATGAATGATTTAACAAAATACCCCAAACCACATGATGAGATCCAAATATGAATGATTTATGTCTGACAAGTATATGTTATATATTAATAAAAAAATGATGGGGTCTCGGAAAGAGTGTCACACGTTAGGGGGGTGTTTCGGATCCAGGGTTCGGGTCGACAAGATCGGGCCTTCGGATCCGTGCAGGAGGACTCGGGGTCTTCGGGTCCGGGAAGAAGAGCTTGGCATTCCGGGGGATCGGTTTTCATGTGGCCGGTCTTGGCGTTCAGGAATTTTTAGGGTCCATGCCGTCGAACTTGCCGTTCCGAGAAGAACTTGGAGTATGACAGTTGCATTGTCAGTGGCGATCTCGTGCCCACACCAAGGATTCTCGGGTCGCATCATCAGTTGTCGGTCTCGAGTGGCACCGGCGGTGGACGAACTTGGCGGTTCATGGCGGCCTTGTCTCGTTAGAACAACCGCACGACACATTGCCGACAGGGTACCGTGCGGGGCGGTGAACTCATTCATGTGGTATTCGGCGCGCAGAGGTTGGGGCGGTCCTCCAGGTGATGGTCACGGCGAGGTTGTAGAAGGGATCGATGGGGAGGGCCCATGGCGCTTAGAACGCGAGAACGATGTCACAGTGTGCTGCTCGGCCAGGCCCTGCTCGGAATGCTGCGGCTGCAGGAGAAGCAGAGCCGCTGCAGGTTGCTGCACATACACCTGAGTGGCAACGCCTGGTAGAGGCGCGACAGCGACCGTGACCAAGAGCTACGCCGTATCCAGCAAGGGACGGCCATAGGCAGGGCAGAGCATGGGCGTTGCAGCGGCGAACAGGGAGGCTCGGCACGGGCGGCACACGCGGGGATCCGGGACTAGGCGACGAGGAGGCGGCCAGGGAGGTGGTCGAGGTTGACGAGCGAGCGGTGAGCTCGGGCAGCGCTGCAGCAAGATGCAATGGAGGCGAGGAGGAGCTTGGGCTCGACGGCCGCAGAGACAAGCGGAGGACGGCGGGGTCCAGGGCGGTCAGGAGGTCGAGGGGAAGGCGATAGGGGCCAGCGTCGGGCTCCTAGCATCGAGGGCTCCAGTCCAGGCAGTGGCGGGCTCGGGGCTTGGAGGAGCTGCGGCGGCGCTCGCATCGTGTGCTGGGAGGAAGAGCGGGCAGGAGGCGGGGGATCGATGCGGGAGAGGATAAGGATGTAAACGGTAGCGGCGTCCAGCGGTCCCACATATGCCACCCGCGAAAAATCGATCAAACGGAGTCGGAGGAGGGCCGCAAAACTTACGTGGCTTATGTGGCGGAGCCACCAACGTCGGTGGCGCCAGCGGCTGCGCACTCTACGTCGCCTGCACTATATACCTGCCGCAGTTAACTCCTTCCAGCACGGAGGACCGCAGCCGCCTGCACTATATACCTGCCGCAGTTAACTCCTTCCAGCACGAAGGACCGCAGCGAGAGCGTCCGCATCAATTTGCCTCTTTTCCTGCTTGATGATATGATTCTCACCGAGAAGACACGCAGAGTCGAGTGGACCTGCATGCATGCAATATAGCTAGTAGTAGCTGTTGATTGATCAATTTTTCTCGGCAATGAGCTAGTAGCTAACAAACATTACGGGAAATCTGTTCTTTGCCGTGTAGTAGCTATTGATTGTTCCTTTGCCATGTGTTTTTGCTCGAATACGAGTTGATCGTCAGTGAGTTTGCCGTGCGAAATTAAAAAGAAAACACTTGGCTGCCAAACGCCGCCTGCCGGCCAGTCAGCAGCCGTGCCCATGCGCACTCGTCGCCGCGCCCACTCGCTGCCGCGAGTCTCTCGGCCACAAGTCCCGTGGAGGAAGTGGACAAGCCTTAGTGGCGAGATGCCTCCCGCTGCCGTCGAGCCGGCCGCCGTGTCCACGGGCCCTAGCCGCTGCTCACCGCCGCGTGCTCACGCCCGCGCGCCGCCGTGCTAACGATACCATCTTGACGTTCCCGATCGAAACTCCGTGGTTCGCGCTGGCAGGCAGAGTCGGCAGCAGAGTCTGGAACGAGGGCGCACATATGGAGCAGGTGCGACAGCTTAAATAGAGGAGTCGTCTAGCGAGTTGGAGCCAAGAATAGCTCAGCCTTCCATTGCCTATTCTTTCCACTTTACGCGACACCAGCTCATGTTCTCCTCTCCCGTTCTTTTCGCCATGAGATGAAGTTCTCCGCTCACTGTCTTCCTGTACCATCAGCCTCCACCGCCTCATCTGCGCCCAATCTCAGGCTGCAGCAGCGGCGGCTGCTAGGCGCGCGCATGGCCGGCTCGGCCCCAGCGGCCGGGGAAAGGGGCCAAGAGGGGTCAAGGTTAGCGGGAGCCCGCGTGTGTGGGATAGGTGTTCACCATGCTCGACCCCTACGGGAACGGCCTCATGGCCGTCACCAATCGCTTCGCCCTGCCGCACAGGTACCTTATCACCTGCCGCATACTACTTTCGCGAGGCCACTTAGCTGCATAAAGCCGCCAAACTAAATAAGCGGCATCCAAAAAATCCGTGAATCTAGTATGCGGCTGAAGCGGCCGCTGCAAAATTTTCCACCGGACACGCCACTTACATCCTGAGAGAGGATAGATGGGGAGGAGTACGTGACAAGGGGGTAGGGCCGCGATCGGGAGGAGACGGGGTCGAATGGCGTGTAGGAGCGGGGTGGGTGACCACGTCGTGTCGGCGTGGTTCCGTGTCGCCACGCGCGGGTGGGGTATGTGTTGTGTTGTGTGGGTCTAGGGCGGGGTGTGGTTCTAGGGTGGGGGCGGAAAGTGTAGAGAGGAGAGCAAGATTAGATAGGTGGCGACGTCTATAGGTACGATAGGGATTAGGTGGGGTCTAGCTAGGGTTAGGTTTAGGGTTTGGGTAGCTAGGGTTTTGTGGTTGTGGGCTGGGTGGCCTCCGGTTGGGTCTTTGGGCCTGGCCGTTGGCTGCTGGCCCCCCACAAAAATGTTTTATATAATATTTATTTTCTTTAAAAAACAAAACATTAGCGATTAGGTTTTAGACAATTAAAATATTTGGGAGGACCTAGGGTTTTGATTTTAATAAAGAGGGGAATATCTAGAAAAGAAAATAGGATTTTAGCAAAATACTTTTAGGCAGACAGATGCATGCTGATGTCACTACGATGCACAGAGATAAGACATGCGATTTTCTAGTACTGGTTTTCCTGGGGTGCTACAATTTGATACCACTAACAATGGATCTCGCCCTCGAGATTCGCCTCATGGTACGGGAAAGATGGCCGATAGTCTGAATCTTCTCGCTTCGTGTAGATCCTCACAACACCACTAACAAAGATTCTTTCTCCGTCTTGTAATCGACAACACCACCAACAAGGGGTCCTTGCTCACATTCATCGAGGGAACGCTCCAGATAAAGAACGAATGAAGTTAAAGGTAATTCCACCTCTAACTTCTATGGAAGGAGTATGAATTGCATTGATCCACCATTCAATATACAAAAGCGAATGATAAGAGTAGTGGTATGGTCGTGACTCCATCCCGCACTTAGAGTATTACTCCATACATGAATAGAAGAATTATGCAACCCACTCTCGGAAAAGTCAGACTAAAGATATCGAAAGTGAGGTTCAGAAACAAAGGAGTGATGCGGGTTCTTCATCAGATCTAACGTAGATGATGTCATCGCGTCAGAAAACACCGGAAGATACAAAGAAAGTTTTTAGTGACTTTTGGGTCCCTTGAAAGTGTAGAGGTCCCAACCTTTAATAAGGTAGAGATACCTGTGTTTACAATGCTAGTCCCTGGATCAATAGCTAGCATCCACAGTTAAGATGTAATATCAAGAAGCAAAGGTCATAATACAACTTTATAACCAGGAATAAAATAATTTATTACATCTTACATAGCTCATTTGGCTATCTCATTACAATGCAGCAGAAATAACTATAGCATGGGGTCCTTCATCTTCAAAGTGCCACAGGCAATCATGTTGTTTGTAGACTTGTAATCCTAATAAACACACTTCACTAACATCAAAAAAACCTGCAACATAATAAGTTACAGCCACGAGGGTCAATACATTTGAATTATATGGGCAAGTGATACTATGTATAGTGGAGTCTATCATCTATATGCATTTGGCTAAGTGGAGCTTAGGCTTGCTTTGCTCAAAATAGATTTTCCTTATCATTTGAAAACTCTAAATTTTTGCTTGTCAAAAACACCCAAGGAACTACCAACAGAAATTGGTGAACCTTTAACCCTTGTTCAACCACAAGTTTTTAACTTAGAAATTGGGATGAGGAGATTCTTGATAGCTTCCATGTCTTGATGCTCAAATTGTCCTTTACCAGGGACATGGCTAAGTACTTAGATTTTACACTCTGTAGAGGTGGTGCACTTTCCCACAAGACTTGGTTTCACCAAGACAAGATGTTTCAGAAGCCTTCCCTTAGACCAGAATGGACGCGTTCCAACCTATCAAACCCCTACCACCAACTGTCCATTTGGCAAAGTTGTTGCAACCTATATGATCCAGGCAGAGCCCATAATGCCAAGTGGCTGCACTTCAAGCTTCTCAGAATTTGACATCTCAAATCTCTTTGTTCCTGGGTGGCCATCCCCAAGTGAGATACACAAGGTAAACCATAGAAATGAGCCTTGTGTAACCACTCAACACAAACCATTCCTTCCATTCCACCCAGGTGATTCATTCACTTAGTTGTTTTATTAAACAAAACACAAGTCCTTGACTTAGAAATCTCTATCTATATACTATTATAGTACAGCAGTTTTTGAACTTTCAATTTACCACCATCTCTACAGTGCTCCTGCCAGAACATCAGCTCAAAGTAATATCGGCCGTCGATTAGGCAAATCCAATGGATGAAACATCAGCGAATCCCATGAATACTGGCCGTTGATATGAGTACATCGAGTGGTTCAGACTGCTCATTTGTTCTGCCAAGTCCCTTCTCGAATATTCTCGGCTGAACTCCCGTGCGCGGTGCGCCACCTCCTTTGCTGGTCACATCCATGTCCTCCTCCGCTCCCGGTCTTCCAGCAGGCATCAGGGGCAGCCGCCGGCTCACCCCAGCCTTCTGCCTTTGCCCCGCTTCTGGCTGAGCAATCTCGACGCACCCCATCAGTCCTCTCTTCGTTTGTCATACGCTTTGCTCCAAAAATCTCCACCTGAAATCTCGGCCACATCCTGCGCATGTACCAGTCGCCGGAGAACCCTACTCATGTGCAAGCTTTAGCACTCCTCATCCCCTGCTTCCGTAAGCCGAACCTCCATTCTCATGTACTGCGCACACAGAGTGACGATGGCTCCGCAGCATCCTTGTCACAGAGTATGAGGTCCAAATGAATTATTACCTCTCTTCATTTTCCTTCTTCTTTTTGCATCCCAATGCACCACGAGTAATGCTTCTTACTAACAACAATCAAATCTCACTCATATGTTCAGAATTTTTGGCCCTTGTTGCAGATTGATTTATTGTGTTATTCCTACATGCCAGCTGTTTGTGTTTTTGTCAAAACAACATCTGTTATTGTTACGGTTGATAGTACAGGTACCATCACTGTTGCAAGGCCCAGTACAACTGCCAATACTAAAATAGACATGCCAATATAATCATTCACAGTGACGAAAGCTATTTATGATGCGTCATATCTAAAAGGAGAACCTAATTTATAAAGTGCACTTTGTATGATGGTAACAGTAAACGTGCCTGCATACCATGAAAAGGAAGTAGTGAGACTTCTCTCTGAATCAATTTTTATTGTACCAGTTGTTCATCAAAAATAATATAAAATGTGAAAAGACCCGAGCATGAATAATTGATTTGAACGTAATTCTCTATTTTTATATGATCTAATCTTTTTTCTTTTGGTTTGCTTGTTAGAAAATAATGTTGCGGCTGACTTTTTTTATCATTTTACTTTTAAAATCTATATATTATACCAGCTTTGAGATCAATTGTCGATGATGATGATGATCCACTTAATGGTATAGGTTGCAGGGATTCACATCTACAGTTTTCCAACTAAATCATGCTTTCTCTACAATCTTCCGGAACTATCTTTAACAATTTTTTTAAAAAGTCCTGAAAGATGGTTCATGCTCGCGCCGAGTGCATGAGCTAGTGAGAGCCGCGTCTCGATCGATCCCCAGAACGAGCTCATCTACGCATTGCCACACTCTAGGAGACTCCATCATCGAGAACTTCCTTCAAATTTTTACCTCATGGGTGCCTCAGATCAAATCAACAGCTTTAGAAAAAATCATATCAATTATAGTTTCCAAATATTCTTAGCACAATGTTGTTTCATAAAATTTTAGTGTATATTTAAATTCCGAAACTTGACGTGCATTGCACGTACTGGAATACTAGTATTCCATAGTATGAATATATTCCACCCTTGTTTTCTACTAGCTAAGCTAAGCATGATAGTAGTATGAATCTTAACTTAAAAATTTTTTACTAAGGTTTCATCTACTAGGATTTCCCATGGCATAGTTTACACTTAGCAAAAAATCCATGCAAGTCCTACTTAGAAATATCACTAATGCATAGTGAAAATAATGGGACAAAAGTATGGAGCATCACTTGCCTTTTTGGTAGAGATTATAAGTTCACTCCTTGATCTTGCAATGATCACACTCTTCAAATTCTACTACAATTCAATCAAGCAAGCAAAAATTCAATCTACCATTCAAGCAAACATCACATAAAATAATAGAAACAAAGCAATGCATGCAAGCATGCTAAAGATTGTTTTATTTGGAAAATGGTTTATAATAGGTTATAAACATTCTAAAACACCAATTGGTAATTTTATATAAGAGGCAAAATCATTTGCAAAAGATTTTACTTATAAATCATTTTTAAATCAAATCAATATTTTATGTGGTTGAAAATGCCTTTAGCAAAGCAATAATCTTTATAGGGTTCACCAAATATATTTTTAAATCATAAAACTTTGTGTTTAGGGTCAGAGAGTTTAAATCAAAACATTTCCCAAAGGGTTTCTTCCAAAAGCATTTTTAACATATAAACCACATTTTTATTTGACTAGAAATGTTCTAAATCAAAGATTTTTTTTTGCCTCACAAAATATGTTTTTGAATCCACAAGTTGTTTTATATGGTCAGTAGGTTCAAAACAATCCATTTGCCAAAGATTTTATCACAAAAATAATTTTAGAATGAATTTTATATTCAAAATAAGCCTACACAAGTTTCTACAAAAACAACCAATTTAACAGAAGCAATTTACTAAACAAAGTGCATGGTTGGAAAGTACTTGTCTTGCTGATTCCATTGATATAAAATTTGTAAAATTTGGACGTGTGGATCAAAAGTTATGAATTTTACAAACTTGAACATCTAATAGATCATTTCTGGTTTTTATTAAAACAGACTGGGCCACGTGGTGAGTTCTGATTCGCTGGTACCAGTTCGGTCGGATCAAGAGATGCGAGGCGTTGGATTAAAATAGATCGAGCGGCACAGAATCACTCGACCCCTTCATTTAATTTTCTATCCTATCCACGCGATCTAGATCCAACGGCTGCTGCGAGCTTGACCTAGAATGAGCGGCGCTGGCGGCGGCGCTCTGGTGGCGAGGTTGCCGGCGATACAGGGGGAGAGAAGAGGAGTGGAATGGCTCACCCGAATCGCATGATCTTGCTGATGCTCGTCGTATCCCTGGTTGGCGAAGGGGCGCCCGAGGATGACGGTGATTGCTCGCCGGAGAAGCTTCGGGCGGCAGTGCTCTCGGGTTGTCGTCGTTGGCGACGTTTCGGACCACGCTAAGACAAGATAAGAGCTGCGTTAGCTGCGCACAAGGTCGGCGATCATGTGTGCATCAACGAGAGGAAAGGGGGTGGTCAGATGCTACCTGGGGCACTCGCCGGAGTAGAGGCAGTGGACGGTGGCGAGAGGGCGTCGTCGTTGCCGAGCGTCTGAGGCGCGCGCGGCTAAACAAGCGGTACTGGGAGGTTCGCAGGACAATGGGGAGCGTGCTCGTGTGGTCGAGGGGTAGTGGGGCTGGCTGGCTCCGTCAGAATCGTCGCCGGAAGGTCGTCGGAACAGAGGCGTTCGCAAGCAAAATTGTGGCAGCCTGGTGGCTCTCTAGTAGCGGAGTGTGCGAGAAAAGGGAGAGGAGGCATGGGCGCTTAAATGGGCGAGATTACTGGGCGAGTTATGTGTGCATTGAAGAGGATTTAAGCAGAGAAATCAGCGCAGCAATGGCAGCGGGGTTGGGGATGAACTGGTCGCGGTAGGGAAGAAGGTGAGCTGGCAGGTGGGGTCCGGCGGCAGCGAGAGAGAGAGAGACGAGGTGGGGTCCGGACGTCATCCAGTGTGCGGGTAAGCTCCTGAATGAGAAAAGAACGGTTTGCTGGGGAGAGAGGTGGGCTGCTGGGCTAGGATGGGCTGGGATTGCTGGCTAGGTAGGCTTAGTTCATTTTTTTGTACAGATTTGTTTTTCCTTTTCTTTTTCTATTTATCTGTTTGATTTTTGTTTAATCATTTCAAACACCCATTTGAGTTCAAACTTCAACCAAATTTTGTGTAGATTTTAATACTGATTAATAATACATTCTAAAGTCAAATTTAGAATAATATATTTATTCTTTTTAGGGTATATTAATTATTTAAAATAGGCCCTTGTATTAATTCAAATAAGATTTAATAATATTTTCAAACTCCATTTGAAATCTAAATCTTTCCAAATCCTTTCAATAGGTTTTATTTATTAGGGTGTCAAATAATTCACTTTGAATTATTTGGAATATTTTTAATATGATTTATTAATCATTTAAGTTGGGTATTTGTATTTATCCCAATGAAATCAAATATGGTTTTAATTCCATAAATTTTATTTAGAAGATTTCTTTGATCCTATTTAATTTAGTTAAATAACTTTTATTCCACTTGGGTAAATTTCAAATATTATTCACCCATGATTTAATTAATCATTATTTATTAGGGGTTTTTGTCTTCATCAAAATAGGAATAGAATTTGGTTAATGCCATTTTATTTTATTTAAAAATTCTCTATCCTTTTATTTGGATTTGGATTATAACTATTCCATTTGCTATTAATTTGGCCTTTAAATATTCCTCATTTAATATTTCTTTCTTTATCTTATAAAATCCATAACTTTTTATTTATAGACCAAAACTTGGTGTTTCCAATTTGTATAATCTTATTTAATATTTGTTTATCCTTTAAAATGTCTTTAGGATTATTTGCTCACCATTTGGTATGGAGTTTTATATAGGTGCTTTATTAGCTTTGGAAATTCAATTTCCTTATCTTATTAAATTCATAAGATTTTATCTATGGCTCCAAATTAAGGGAAACCAATTCATATGGTTTTATAATATTTCTATATGTTATTCTTAATCATTTATAAATGTTTGTTGACAAATTTTTATATGGGTCAAAACCATGGTCTTAGAGATATCTTGGAAATGATTTTATTCCATTAGGGTTTTAGGGTTGTGATTTATTTTCCAAGTGTTTAAATTTCAAGATGCATTTATGAAGAATGCATTCCACTTGATTTGAATTTATTTGGATTCAAATATTACTCAAGTTTGTTCAAGATGGGATTTTTAAGTTTCCATTTACAAACAAAAAGTTTCTTTTCACCCTAAATTTCAACAATTATTTATTTAGTTTATTTATTTTTCACATTACAAAATTTGGAAAATTTTGGGATGTGACAGAAAGATACAAGAGAGGAAGCTTCCTCAGATAGCATGAAAGTCGGATGTCGATGCACCGTTACAAGAGGAAGGAAGCGAAACCCTAAAGGTACGACAGAAACCCAACCACGAGAATTCCTGGACTCGAAGAAAAGATAAGAGAGAAGATAAAAACACGCAAAGGTAAGAGGAGAATATCATAGAGGTAAGAAGTAAAAGCAGACATAATCAGATCTATCCAACCGTTTTTTCAAAATAATTTTGACACTCTACATCGACCGTTAGAAAGGTTATCCTACAGGCTGGACCAGTGGGGTATCGCAACAGCTGAGCTCTGATACCACTCTGTAACACCCTCATATGGGCCCTATGCAAGTTTTAGTGATTCCCGCCAAACCCACATAGAAAAGATTCAAAGGTGCCCACTAGGAACTTTAGTGAGGGTGGAAAACGAACTAATACCATTACACATTAGTCCATGATGGAACCCATAGAACAGATATATACAACAACAACTCGACAAGTCAAGAATACATATATACGGTACAAATATCCAAATCACCTTAAAAATGATACAGTATCCGAGTAAAGACAAGATGCAAATGGGGCTAAGAGCCTTGAAGAATAACCAATGGCATCCATAACCCTTCCTAGGCTAATCCGGAAGGGTAACCCTGCTAATGACATTGTTCTCAAACCTGCTAAACAGAAGGGGCAGCGACAAAGGGCAAAGGAAAAGAGAGCGGTCAGTACTAAGGCCAATACATGGCGAGACTTAGAATTCATCGGTCCTCGCCTACATAGGTATGGTGGACTGAAGCAGCAGCGCAGCATGCACTAAACAACCTATAGAGACTCGATTCAACTGATGGCTATCAAAGAGGGATAAGAAAGACATATTCGGATCCAACTGATACTAACATCAAACATACCCGTCTTGGTGTTTCCCCCCTCGAGGCCAAACGAGGAAGTCGTACCGAAGAAACTAACACAGTTGGCAATTTTATTCATTACATTATAGTTGCAACACTTACTAGTCATATATAGATAGCATGAGTCGTCCTGATATCATAAGAAGTGGGCAGTTTTAGTTAAACGTTCCATTGTAGTTGCAATACTTACTAGTCAGATACCAATAGCATGAGACGTCCCCAAATCCAGCAGTTTTTGGTACTTTTATTTAGCCATTCCGTTGTAGTGAAACTAATTACTAGTCATTCCAAAGTCAAATTTATATCACTAGTTATAGTTTTCTATGATCAAGATACTGTGCTCCAAGTCGTCCATAACTGCGGACACGGCTTTCAAAAAGATTTACCCTGCAGGGAGGCACAAATAGCAACACACGCAATATCAACCTCAGAAAAAACAAATAAAAACCCAACAAGGAATCATGACAAAGCAATCACAAGATTCATATAATTTTAGGGGGCCTCCCCACTAAGCTACCCGTGACGAAGTTGGCCGGCTTCGAAACGGACCCAGAAGTTTGCGTCAATGGTTATAAATGACTGGGAACCCGAAAGTGTGACTGGTCTTGTCGATACCGCAAAAACACTCTGCTTACCTAAACAGTAGAGTAGTAAACGCTCTCCACGAGCAATAGTAGTAGATAATGCAGTAAAATTGGCATACGTACATGATAGTAATAAAACCCTAAACTAGTTTGTGGCCTCAAGAAATAAGATATGACTCAAGCTCTGGCTAAGGTGATTCGTGGTCCCACGTGCGGATAGTGCGATAGTCAAGGAACAGGTATCAAGTACTCGGGATTCTACGGGATACTAGTGAGCGGTTAAAAACTAAATAACATCTATTGTCCACCGTTGCCTCTGCATTAGTTATAACTATTCCCAGAATTTTAATATCAGTTGTAATCTAAGTCATGATCATATCCAACATAAAAGCATAAGGCAACCTTCCAACAACTATGGTACTTGACAACACGCAACAACACCTAAGCAAGCGACGATGACACCAAGGCCGACTATCAACCAAACAATAGGTAATAGGAGATGTCCAAGGCAATATAGTGGCTTCAAGGGATATCATGGGTATTAAAACTAGAGCATCGCAACACAGATATCAATAGATCGACATGAGGAAATAAAGACTATAAAAGTAAGATAGGTAGAAAGGAACAGAATGCTTGCCTGGAAAACACCACCGAAGGTTCATCCGGAGGTCGGGTCGACACTCGCATCAACTCATCGGCCTAGTCCATGAAGAATCAAAGCACTAGAAACACCGGATGCATTATTTAATACTACAGGAGAAGATCGGGCATGATGCATGACATAGAAAAGGTGCAATGCAATTAGGCAATATTAAGCGGAACCGGTTCCCGATAATTAATTATATGGTTCATGTTGTTTAGGATTCGAGTGCGGTAGGCATAGGGATGGATGGACGGGCATTGCATGGACGAGTCTAAACATGTAACTTCAAAGAACTAGGGCATCGCAGATAAATAATAACAAGCATCCAAGTACTAAACAATCCTAGGCATGTGCTCCAAATATAGTCATACGTGCTCGCAATGAGAACTTGCACAACATCTTCTGTCCAGCCAGCCCGTGGCAGCGGGGCCTCTAGGGAACTACTGGAAATTAAGGTGCTCCTTTTAATAGAGCACAGGCGCAAAGCATTAACACTCCGTGAACACTTGTGATCCTCACACCACAATCATCCCCTCCGGTTGTCCCAATTATTGTCACTTTGGGGCCTTTGGATCCGGACAATGATATGCGTATACAACTTGCACGTAAGTTCATAAACAATACTATCATAATGATTCAATAATAAGTTCATATCTGATATCATGGCACTCGGGCCCTAGCGACAAGCATTAAGCACAACAAGTTGCAACAAAGTCAAATAGCACTAATAGAGATACTAGGCACTATGCCCCTAACAGATCTTATTCGATTACATGATAGAACTCATCCAATCCCTACCATCCCCAAGCCTACAGCGGGGGATTACTCACTCATGGATGAGGGAAACATCGGTGGTTGATGGAGATGCGTTGGTGATGACGATGGCGATAATCCTCTCCAAATTCCCCATCCCGGCAGGGTGCCAGAACGAAGTTTCTGGATCCGAATCTTGGTTTCTGGTGGCGGCGGCGGAGCGGAACTCTTTTTGGAAAACTATCAAACCCCCCTGTTTTTAGGTCGAGAGGCAACTTATAGACGCGGAGGGAGGCCGAGAAGCTTTCTGGGGTGGCCAAACCTCCCCTAGGCGCGGGGTCAGTGGGCCCGTGCCTGGGGTGGGTCTAGGCCCCCCAGGCCTCCCCTCTGTCTCCCCTTCTGGCTCCGTGGATCTTCTGGTGAAATATAATTTTTGGCATATTTTCCGGGATTTTTCCTGATAGTTCATTTTCTGCACAAAAACAAGACACCAAGGTAATTCTGCTGAAAACAACATCAGTCCGTGTTAGTTGTATCCAAATCACACAAGTTTAGAGTCAAAACAATAGCAAAGTGTTCGAGAAAGTAGATACATTTTGGACGTATCAACTCCCCCCAAGCTTAGCTTATTGCTTGTCCTCAAGCAATTCAGTTGAAAACTGAGTGCGATAAAAGAACTTTCACGAACACTTTGCTTCATATGATGTCTATATTCTCAGCACAGGAGTAGATGCTTAGAAAATTCATAATAAGAAGTATGCAACTAAGTCTACTCAATAGTCATTTTAAGCTATGAAGAGAAAGCAACTCAATAAGAATAAGTAGCATGAAACATAAACATAAGCAACATTGCAATGCTCATAATAAGGTATGATAGAGTGGTATCTCGCTTGCCTTTGTTTGAAGAGAACGATATAAATGCCAAGGCACCTCTGAAGTTCACATGAAGACTAGGGATAAATATATCAGAGATACAAGCATCAAAGTCATGACATAATTAACCAAGTTTTGGAATAAACACAAGAATGACAACTATGCTCTCAAGAAAGTGCTCATAGAATAAGTGGTGACTCAACAAAGTTGTGAAAACGGTTTTGTGAAGGTTTGAAAGGCTTCCTAATGTTGAAAGGAAGGTACTCATTAGCGTTGAGCTCTCATTGCCCCTATCATAGGCATCTTCATGTGGTTAAGGTGAAAGTGAGGTCCACTCTGAATCATATGCTTGACAGACCATAGACTGGAAATCCCAAGTCCCTTGAGTACGAGGGCCGCTCCGCATGCTACTCAACTTTGGTCACCTGAAATTTCTTGTCATTGTAAATACATGCATATCATCGAGAACCACCAACGGGGTACCCCTTGCACATGGTACATGAGCTTTCCCATAACCAAAATGACAAGGCAAGCAGACAATGAGCATCTCAGCAATCTTTTTATTTACCATATGCATAGCTTTTTATTGAGGAAGCTTCATAGATGCTCATTATAGTGATGCTGCAAGTTTCCACCATGATTAAGCATGGCTTAGGCTAGAGGCCCAGGCGTTTCTCTAACACAATGTATAAACTCCATGAACTAACAACTTCCCCTTTTATTTCACATCATCGACATCCGTAAACAAAAGAGCAAAGTATCAACTGGATGAGATATCCAAAAATTGTTGAAAGCGTTCCCCATTACAGCACAGTTCTGCTGACTCCCAGTATATAATAAGGAAGCATATAACTTTCATGGACTAGTCACAATGGTTCAAGATTATTAAGCGCAAGGAATAAAGTGTGCCATCAAGTTCGTGAGAGATTTACTAACTAACTTTCTCAAAACAAACAAACATTTTATTTTGGAAGAAAACACGGCATATATAAAATATGCACTAAAATAGCAAACGATGCAAATAGGTAGGTATGGTGGACACAGCTGGCAATATTTGTTTTGGGGAGTTGGAAGCACAGGTAGAGCACGCACTCAGTGCAAGTGAAGGCTAGCAATAGAGAGGGAGCGACAAACGAGAGAGCAATAGCTGTCATAATCATGCTTGCAACGAAACATGACTAATTATGGCATGAAAGTGATACAAGAACTCTGAGGCAAAATAAATCATCAAGGCTTATGCATGCGTGAGCATGTGCCAAGTCGATTCACATGAACAGCCAGAGGAGGATACCACAATGTCATACCAAAGTATGAATAGAACAATGCAAGCAAACATTCATATGACATGCTACAAACTATTAGCAAGATGGAGCTAATCATAGACAAGCAAGAACTACTAAGCATCCATAATGACATACACCTTACACAAACAGGCTAAGCATGCTCACAATGATGAGTATATGTACAAAAATGAAACAAATAGAGTTCGTTACCAGCCTCTTACCATACCTCGAGTTGTCTTAATCTTCATTATTGCCCTTCACTTGTGTGACTTGAATAATTAACATGAAACCAAAATCCACTGAGGACGGCTGAACCCTGCAAGGAACTCACAAAACCAAAGAATAACAACAAATCTTTTTGGTGTTTTCGATTTTTAGAAACAAGCAAACAAAGAAAACCAAACAAAAACAAAGCAAACCAAACAAAGCAAAATCTTTTTGGATTTTTCTTTTAAGGCAAACCAAAGCAAAGAAACAAAGAAACAAACCAAGAGAAACAACGAAAATATTTTTGGTATTTTTGTGTTTTTGAGAAAGAACCAAAAAGAAAGAGAAACAATGGATATACAAAGAACCGACCGGACATGATATATAGATGAGTGTGATGTCGGTGTACCTACCCCCAAGCTTAGGCTTTTGGCCTAAGTGGGGCTCAATAACGCGGATAGTAACCCCATGCTGGTGGGTCATTATAGGAATGATCATAGTCAGGCACCTGTGATGAAGAAGAAGAAGACGCGCCCCAATCAGATGAGGGCTGTTGGTATGAAGACTCTCCCAAGTTGGAGGGATGAACCGAATTGTCTTTGGCATCCTCTTCAACATTCTCTTCTTGCTAGGAGAGTTCCCCAACATATGTGTCAACCTCCTCCTCCGTAAGTGACCATCCTTGCCTGTTATCAAAGTTAAACAAAGCAGGTGCAGGCAAATAAACTATTTTCTCACTCCTACCTTTTCTCCGACCTTGTTGGACAAAAGATAGTTCATATGGAAAACTTCTCACATTAGCCCCCAAAGAAACAAAACCATGCTGAATCATGGATTCAATATCAAGCCTCTCTATGGAAAACGGAAAATCGTAATAATGAGGCTCTAAACCATGGAAAGCTACCAACCTAGAAGCAATGAGACCTCCACAAATTCCACCCTTCTCACGGTTGGTGGTGAGACGGTGAGCTATCAAAGCACCCAAACTATAAGAACTGTTCCTATTCAGAGCAGCTGCAATAAAAGCTAGATCAAAAGAAGACAACTTTCTAGCAGTCTTTCTAGTAAGAACACACTTGGTAATGAAATAGGAAAAGTATCTAATAGCTGGGAGCTGGATATTACGAATTTTACCACTTTCCTTTGATAAGTCGAAGCCTTGGAAAATCTCAGCATACAAATCGACAAGTGACTTGGGCCTCTCCTTGATCTTCTCACAAGATCCCCACTGAGGTACTCTAATTGCTGCACAGAAATTAACAAAAGGCAGGTTGACAGGCATATTATATATTTTGTAATGGACCATGGGATTAGAAGTAGACCAAGTGAACCAGAAGTCCTGCACAAAATCCATGGTTAGCTTAACATATTGGATTGGTTCACCTTCAACAAAGTGCTCCAACCCCGCATTTGTAACCAAAGTTTGAAAATCTTGGAGAATCCATGTAGCTCTCATAAATTCATGGCATGGATATATGGAAGGAAAAACTGCCTCCTCACGATGAACCTTCATTGGCTCATGCACCATCAAGTCATATTGATTCAGTGAATAAGCACTCATCTTCCTTGCTGAAATTTTTAGACAACCATCAAACCAAGTGATTTCTAAGTTGATAAATGATGAGCAACTACTATAGGAACTTGCTAGAGTACTACACATGCATCAAAACAAAGTTTATAAGCATAGAACAAGCATGCAAGCTCAAACAACCTGTCACCTACAGTAGCAAAATACTCAAGATACAATCTACCAATCACAAATCTAATTGGAAAAGTGGAGGAGGCACATACCAAGGAGCAAACCCTCCAAAAATCAGCACTTGAGATGAGCTGAACAAGGAGATCGAAAATCACGAGCAAGAACAGCAAGAACTCGAGCTTGAGCAAGTTTTCCGGTGTTTTTCGGGAGAGAGAAAGAAGGTGGCTTTGAGGAGGCAGCCTAGAGGGGCCCAAGTGGGCCAGACCCCCCTAGGCGCCACCACTAGGTAGGCCGCGCTTACCATGGGTGTGGGGCCTAGGGGTGCCCCTGGGTCATCTCAGGTGCCACTCTGCCCCTTTTTTGAGGAAAAAATTATTTCGAATTTTCTGGGATTTTTCGGGAAACTTTATTTTTGGCCAATTTTCAGGGTATCAAAATTGATTTTCTCGCAGAAACAGTTTTTTCAGAAGAAGCAAAAGCAAACCAAAAGCCAAACTACAGCAGCTCTAAGAAACTCAAACAAGCAAACAACTAGCAAAACTAAATCTAAAGCAAAGACTAGGAAGGAGAAAGGAAAAATAAAGCAAGTATAACCACAGTGGAAACATTATTTTGTTCATTAAAATCCTTTTTCTAACAAGGTTGATCAAGTCTTGTTACCAAAAAAATCTTATATGAAACAAAACTTTTAATTCCACAAGGTGATTATGTTACCTCATACTTGATAGCAATGGTCCCAATCATAATAATTTCAATATTTTCTTGTGGAATGGGACAATATATTTCTCCAACCTTAATGCCTTCAATATTTTCAGTAGAATTCAGGCAATAGCTTCTAACAACCTTCTTGGGGAAATATACATTGTGTTCTTTGTCATTAATATTGAATGTTACTTTTCCTTGATTACAATTGATGACAGCACCTGCAGTATTAAGAAAAGGTCTCCCAAGAATAATAGACATATTATCATCTTCAGGCATTTCAAGCACAACAAAATCAGTTAAAACCATGCAATTATGAGCAACTCGAATAGGAACATCCTCAGATATACCAACAGGGATAGTAGTTGACTTATCAGCCATTTGCAAAGACATATCAGTTGGTATCAACTTTTCTAGCTGGAGTCTCTTGTAGAGAGAGAAAAGGCATAACACTATCTCCATCTCCCAAATCACATAAAGCAGTTCTAACATAATTATTCTTAATGGAGCAAGGAATAGTTGGTATACCTGGATCACCAAGTTTCTTTGGAACCTTACCATTGAAGGAATAATTAGCAAGTAGAGTAGAAATCTCCTCATTAGGAATCTTCCTTTTATTAGAGACAATATTCTTCATATACTTTGAATAAGGAGGCAATTTAATAGCATCAGTCAAAAGAATTTGCAAGAATAAAGGTTTCATCCACTCACAAAACTTGTTGTAGTGTTCCTCCTCCTTTGACTTGTGTTTCTTACCTGGAAAAGGCATAGGTTTCTGCACCCAAGGTTCTCTCTCTTTACCATGTTTATTAGAAATAAAATCATCTTTTGTGTACCTAGTGTTCTTAGTGTGTTTCTTAGGTTCTTCCCCAACTTCCTCCTTTTCAGGAGACTCATTATTATCACCACTCTCAGTTTCAGCATCAGAGGCAGATATACTATTAGGATCTACAGCAGGTTCAAGTGGTTCTTCAACTTTATTATGTTTCTTTTTCTTCCTCTTACGAGGACTACCACTATCCTCACCTTGTTGGGAATCCTGCTCTATTCTTTTAGGGTGTCCTTCAGGATATAAAGGATCTTGAGTAGCTGCACCACTCTTAGTTCTAATTTCATAAGCATGTTTTTTCCTGAAGCATTAACTAGTATATCCTTTTGCACTTTAGCAAGTTGATCAAGTTGGGTTTGAACCATTTGAAAGTGTTTACAAAGCATTTTAATACCATTAGAAGTTCTTTCCACAATATCTTTCAACTCATGGATAGCTCTAGAGTTTTCCAATAAATGATTCTGAACTTGTTTATTAAAGTGACCTTGTTTAACAATAAAAATGTCAAGTTCCTCTAAGCATTGATCAGGAGGCTTACCATAAGGAATATCACCTTCATAAAAGTGTTGGAGAGAGTGTACCTCAATAGTAGATGAGTGGGGAATTGGCTTACATAATTCTTCTATAGGAGGTAGATTCTTCACATCTTCAGCTCAAATACCTTTCTCCTTTAGACACTTCTTAGCTTCCTTCGTCACTTCATCATTTAATGGAATAACTCACCTCTTATTTGTTGTTGGTGTTGGAATTGGTTCAGGAACAACTAGTTAAGGAGTAATAGGCTCAGGTGAATTCAGCTCAGTTGAAGTCCAATCATCATAATTCTTGCTTATCTTGTTCATTAATTCTTCAGCATCTGTAGGAGTCCTTTTCCTGAAAACACAATCAACAAAGCTATCCAGGTAGGTCTTAGAAGCATCAGTTAGTCCAATATAATAAATATCAAGCAACTCATTCTTAGGTAATGGACATCCAGGATATGCATGAATCAAGGAACATAATCTTTTTCATGACTCGGGCAATTTCTCTTCTTCTTCCTATTTAAAATTAAAAAGTCTCTGCAAAGCAGCATGTCTAGCACTGGGAGGAAAATATTTATGGAAGAAAGAAGCAATCAAGCAATCAGGGCTATCAATGGAACTAGGAGGTAATCTATTAAACCAAGCCCTAGCTTCTCCTTTTAGTGAAAAAGGGAAGATCTTAGCAACAAAGTACTTGCGCATTTTAAAATCATGAGAGAACAAAGCACTCATAGTAGAAAGATCATTCATATGAGCCACAACACTCTCATTTTCAGTACCACAAAACGGTTCTTTCTCAACAATATCTAAATAAGCCAAATCAAGAGAGAAATCATAATTTTTATCTTTAATATCTATGGGAGAGGTGGCAAACTTAGGATCATAGGACTTCTTAGGTATAATAGTATGTCTAGCAAGGAGACTCTTAATAGCACTAGCACCATGTGTGTTTCGGCACTCTTCAACAAATTCATCAGTGAGCTCAATGTAACCATCATTAATATCAAAACTCTCACTAGACTCAGGTGAGCTAACATGTGTAACAGTGTCTTCACTAGGAGTTTTGGTATTTCCTAGACTAGCCATAGTAACATCTATAAAAGGACCTAGTGAACCACTCGCATCAAGCACAGTAGAAGTAACATCATGAGTATCAAAAGCAGTTTCAGATTCAGCAGCAGTAGTAGTGTGTGTAACATGAGCATGTGGTGGTGGTGTTACAAGCTTACTTATAATAGACGGTGAATCAAGAGCAACAGAGGTGTTTATGACTGTACCTCTTCTTGTAGTGGATGGTAAAATAGGGAACTTTCCATCACGAGACTTCCCCATGATGAAAGGAGTAGTAGTGAACAATAATAGATCCAAGTGAACTTACAAATAAAGCTATGCTCCCCGGCAACGGCGTCAGAAAATAGTCTTGATGACCCACAAGTATAGGGGATCGCAACAGTCTTCGCGGGTAGTATTACCCAATTTATTGATTCGACACAAGGGGAGACAAAGAATACTTGCAAGCCTTAACAACTGAGTTGTCAGTTCAGCTGCACCTGGAAATAGTTCTTGCTCACAGAAGTTTATCAGTAGCAACAGTTTGTAGTAGCAACAGCAGAAGTAACAGCAACAGTGAAACAGGAGCAATAGTAACAGTAACGATAACAGTAGGATTCGAGTGCGGTAGGCATAGGGATGCATGGACGGGTGTTGCATGGAGGAGTCTAAACATGTAACTTCAAAGAACTAGGGCATTGCAGATAAATAATAACAAGCATCCAAGTACTAAACAATCCTAGGCATGTGCTCCAAATATAGTCATACGTGCTCGCAATGAGAACTTGCACAACATCTTCTGTCCAGCCAGCCCGTGGCAGCGGGGCCTCTAGGGAACTACTGGCAATTAAGGTGATCCTTTTAATAGAGCACTGGAGGAAAGCATTAACACTCCATGAACACATGTGATCCTCACACAACCATCCCCTCCAGTTGTCCTAATTATTGTCACTTTGGGGCTTTTGGATCCGGACAATGATATGTGCACACAACTTGCAGGTAAGATCATAAACAGTACTATCATAATGATTCAATAATAAGTTCAGATCTGAGATCATGGCACTCGGGCCCTAGTGACAAGCATTAAGCACAACAAGTTGCAACAAAGTCAAATAGCACTAATAGAGATACTAGGCACTATGCCCCTAACAGATCTTATTCGATTACATGATAGAACTCATCCAATCCCTACCATACCCAAGCCTACAGCGGGGGATTACTCACTCATGGATGAGGGAAACATTGGTGGTTGATGGAGATGCGTTGGTGATGACGATGGTGATGATCCTCTCCAAATTCCCCGTCCGGGCAGGGTGCCAGAACGGAGTTTCTGGATCCGAATCTTGGTTTCTGGTGGCGGCGGCGGGTCGGAACTCTTTCTGGAAAACTATCAAACCCCCCTGTTTTTAGGTCGAGAGGAAACTTATAGACGCGGAGGGAGGCCGAGAAGCTGCCTGGGGTGGCCAAACCTCCCCCAGGCGTGGGGTCAGTGGGCCCGCGCCTGGGGTGGGTCTGCCCCCCAGGCCTCCCCTCTGTCTCCCCTTCTGGCTTCGTGGATCTTCTGGTGAAATATAATTTTTGGCATATTTTCCGGGATTTTTCCTGATAGTTCATTTTCTGCACAAAAACAAGACACCAAGGTAATTCTGCTGAAAACAGCGTTAGTCCGTGTTAGTTGTATCCAAATCACACAAGTTTAGAGGAAAAACAATAGCAAAGTGTTCGAGAAAGTAGATATGTTTTGGACGTATCACCAGCATATGGTCTTAATATTTAATTATTTGGCGAGTTGCTGCACGGGCGCCAGAGCGGCAACGCCTGGCAGAGGTGTGGCAGCGACCATGACCTAGAGCTGCGCCGCATCCAGCAAGGGGCGGCCATAGGCGGGACAGAGCACAAGCGTTGCAGCGACAAACATGGAGGCTCTGCGTGGGGCGACACACATGAGGATCGGGGACTAGGCGACGAGGAGGAGGCCAAGGAGGTGGTCGAGGGCGACGAGCGAGCGGTGAGCTTAGGTAGCACCGCGGTGAGGTGCAGCGGAGGCGAGGAGGAGCTTGGGCTCGAGGACCACAGAGACGAGAAGAGCACGACGGGGTCTTGGTCGATTGGGCGAGGGAGGTCCGAAGGTCGAAGGGAAGGTGACGTGGGCCGGCATCGGGCTCCTGGCATGGTCGGCTCCAGTCTAGGCAGTAGCGGGCTCGGGGCTTGGAGGAGCTATGGCGGCTCTCACGTCGCATGCTGGGAGGAAGAGCAGTCATGAGGCGGGGGATCGATGTAGGAGAGGGTCAATGGGGAGGAGGAAGTGATAAGGGGGTGGGGCCACAACCGGGAGGAGACGAGGTCAGATGGCGTGCAGGAGCAGGGATGGGTGATCACGTCATGTCAGCGTGGTTCCATGTCGCTGCGCGTGGGTGGGGTGTGCGTTGTGTTGTGTGGGTCTGGGGCGGGGTGTGGTTCCAGGGTGGGGGAGGAAAGTGTAGATGGGAGAGAGACATTAAATAGGTGGCGGCGGCTACAGGTTTGTAACTACCTCGGTGAATTACGCTCCTAGATACAAGCCTGGATGAGCGGAAATGGTTGAAATAGTACGATGGGGCCCAAAAGCCACTCACGGGTAGACCTTTCGGCCGTCCCAACCATTTCCATTCATCGGGACAAGTACGGGCGGCGTAATCGGCAGGCGAAGGGATCAACTACATACACAAATGAGTATGTATGCAAGCCACCATACAATAGTACATCAGAGCCATACCATCTAGAAAGAAAGGAAATATAGCAACACCATACGGCAAGATTCAAATGACCTAGATAGATATAATATTTTAGGATAATTCCTCATACATCACACATCAGAGTATCAGGCGGAAGCGACAAACAAGATCCGAGTACGGATAAGAAGCAAATTGGCATAAGATGCCCCATAAATAAGCACATCCCGCCCACAGATCTCGCGGATCCCCGTTCCCGGAATCTCTACACCAAACGATCGTTGCCCACATCATCAGCCTCCTCCACCCAGTATCCGTCCTGCGAGTGTACCTGTTCATCTGAACCAATAATTTATCGTGTGAGACCCTAAGGGTACTCAGCAAGTCTTTATGCCTCTAAAGGGGACACAACCTGGGGTGACGCAATTGCAGCAAAAGATAAACCCTAACAGTTCTATAGATTCTCGCTAACCATCCGCCAAACCAAAGATAAACGGGTGTCCGTGAATTAATGATAACAATTATAACAGTAATATCCACAGATCCATCCTCCTCCTCGCTTACCAACGAGGAAGCGGACGAACAACCCCCACATCCGTTGGCAATTTTATTAACCATTCCATGAGTGTTGCACTATTTACTAGTCAGTTACTTACTCAAATTAAAAGCTGTACTTTAGTTATGCTTGTCTATGATCGAGAAACTGTGCTCCAAGTCGTCCATAACCGCGGACACGGCTTTCAGAAAGTTTTACCCTGCAGGGGTGCACAAATAGCAACACACACTCGATCAACCTCGGAAAAACCAAATGAAAACCCAACGAGGCCTTCACGACAAAGCAATCACAGGATTCAGAAATATTTCAGGGGGCCACCCCTTGGAGTACACCCGCAACGAAACTGGCCGGCTCCGAGACGGACTCAAGGTTTGTGGGGCCGGCTGTAAACGACTGGGAACCCGAAAACTCGGGGTGTCGATACCGCGAAAACGGGTCACGATCCTAAACAGTACAGTGTGCTCCTCGCACAATATTAAATAAAGCAGTAAAGCATGGCATAAGTACAGGATAGTAAATAAAACCTCAAACTAGTTTGTGGCCCCAAGAAATAAGAATGAATCAAGCTCTAGCTCAGGGGGGTCCCATAAGCCTCCCGGATGTGGATAGCGCGAATATTCAAGGAACAGGTATCAAGTACTCGGGGTCCTACGGGACACAAGTGGACGGTTAACAACCAAATAACATCTATTGCCCACCTGTGCCTCTGCTTACTTACTTCAATTTTAGTTGTTAAACAGTAATTAAAGTGAACGATAAATAAAGCCAGGATCATCTCCAACATCAAACATGTGGCAACACTCCAACAACTGTGATACTTGACGACACGCAACAGCACTTGAGCAAGCGACTACGACGCGCAAGTCCAACTATCTACCAAACAACAGGTAATAGGATGTGTCCAAGGCAATATAAGGCTGCAAGGGATATCACGGGTACGAAAACTAGAGCAACGCAACACAGATAGCAATAGATCAACAGGAGGGAATAAATACTATAAAAGTAAGATAGGTAGAAAGGGGGAGATGCTCGCCTGAAAACATTGCCGAAGGTTCAAACGAAGATCGGGTCGACACTCGCATCAACTCGACGGCCTTATCCGCGAAGAAGCAAAACACTAGAATAAACACCGGATGCAATATTTAATGTTACGGCAAAAGATCGAGCATGATGCATGTATGATGCATGGCATGGCGAAGGTGCGATGCAATTAGGCAATATTAAGCGGAACCGGGGTCCCGACAATTAAATATATGGTTCTAGTTGTTTAGATGCCCCGCAATTTAAATGTGGTCTTAACATGGCAAAATATATCACCGATTCGCTACACAATTTAAGTGAGGCCGATATGAGACTAGATTTGCCCGCATATGGGCCCCATATTTAATTAGGTGAATCGGCATAAGGCCCCCAAACCACAGACAATATGCATGCATGAACAATTTAATATGCACGAGTTTATATTTCATTTATAAAAATAAGGCTCGAGAAAAGGGTCACACATTAGGGTTCGGCGATCTTGGGCTCCGAGGCTTCGGGGTTCGGTCTCAGGGTTCGACGGGCTCGGCGAGGTTCAGATACAAGAGGAGAACTTGGTTTCCAACGACCGATCTTGCCGCTGACGATGAACTTGAGTGGATCGGGTCCCGGGTCTTCGGATTCGTGAAGTAGATCTTGTCGCTTGGTATCCGTGAAGTAGAACTTGTAGTCCGTCTTTTGTCGGTGGTGAACTTGACCGATGGTCTTCGGGTCCGGGAAGGAGCACTTGGCGTTGCCGAGCGGAAGTTCATGTCGTAACCGTGTCGACGACCTTGGCGTTCAGGGGGAAGTTCTCGGTGTTCCGTGTGGGAGGCCGCGAGGGTTTGGTGACGGAGATCTCGACGGGTCCGGGAGGAAGAACTTGGGTCGGCAACGGATCGGTCTTGGCGTTCGGGTCGAAGTGTTCGGAAGCAGATCTTGGTGTAGGGACGGTCCTTGTCGGCGATTCTTCGGGTGTCCCCATCCCGATATGGTCTTCGGGCTTAGAGGATCGTTGTCGAACTTGGGATCTACATCGGTGCAGTCTTCGGGTGGCCTATGCACGACACGGTTCGTCGGACAGCACCACACCATCTTCGCGGAATCGTCAACATCACCTGGCCACCATTTTCATACACGGCTGCAACTGTGGGAGGACGTTTGCGAGGCCACAGACATGCGGCTCCAGGCAGCGCCGGTCGTCCATGGTGCCATGGAGGGCAAGGCTAGCGGGGGCCGATGCGGTGGCTGGTGTCGAGGCTCAGCAGAGAGGACGCGGCGACGGCAGGGCTGGTGGCGGGCTCGGTGACGCAGGTCGACGAAGCGGGCCCGCCGGCGACGGCAGCGTCAGGCGAGGCAGGGAACGCCGGAGGGGAGGAAGACGGCGGCCGGGGGACGCGGCCCGAGGACGCGCGGGAGGACGACGGCGATGGGGCCGGAGGCGCTGGCGAAGCCGCGGCCGAGGAGGAGGGCAACGGGGAGGAGGTCCTGGCCGGAGAGGGAAGCGGGAGGGGGTCACGGCAGCGGCCGGCGGGAGGAGGCGGCCGTGCGCGGCGGCGCTGGCGAGCTCGCACGCAGGCGGCAGAGCAGGCGGAGCAGGGCGACGACGCGGGACCGGCCGGGGCGGCGGCAGAGGAAGGGTGAGGAGAGCGGGGCGCGGTCGGAGGAGGCAGAGAGAAGGAGGGGACGCCGGCGGCGGAGGCGGGCGGGGATTTGGGTGGTGGCCAGGTGGTTGGCTGGAGGTTAGGGGTGAGGTGGCAGGCCCTGATTGGGTGGGTTTGGGACAGGGGGGTGTGGCGAGCCGTGAGTGGTGGAAGTGATGTGGCTGGTTGGGTGGGTAGAATAGGATTGGTAGAAAAAGGTTTCTAGGTTGGACCGTTTTTACTCTGGGGGTGGTCGACTGGGTCGGATCGGCCCGTTCGACTGCCCCTAAAAATAATATAGATTTTATTTAATTTGAAGATAACTTTTGTAATTAGTTTTAGACAAACAAAATATCCGGAAACATCCGGGGGTTTAATTTGAAATAGAAGGAGGGCTAGTTTCAGAAAACAATAGTCTTTCGCAACATAGTTTCAAGTAAAAATAATATGCATGATGATGTCATGATGATGCAATGCACAAAATCAGCGCGATTTTCTAATAGGGGTTTTGCGGGATGCCACAATTCGACACCACTAACAAGGGATCTCGCCCTCGAGATCCGCCTCATGGTACCGTAAGGAAGGTCGGTGATCTGCGTCTTCTCGCTTCGGGTAGGTCCTCGCGACACCACTAACAAGAGTTCGTTGTCCGTGATCGTCGAGAGAACACTCCGGGAACAAAAGGTCGAAGGTAGAGGTATCCACAATAAAGCCACCCCTAACTTCCGTGGACGGAGTAAAACTGCCGGATCCACTGATTCGATGCACAAGAGCGAATGTTAAGAGTAGTCGGATGGTGATCAGTCCATCGCGTACCCAAACCATTACTCTGCACACGAATAGGCGGATTATGCAACCAACTCTCGGAATTCAGACTGAAGATCTCGACAAGCGAGGTTCGGAGACAAAGGAGTGATGCAGACTCTGCATCGGATCTGGCGTAGATGATGTCGTCGCGTCGGAAAACACCGGAAGGCACGAGAAGGAACAAAGAGAAGTCCACCGGACGAAGGATTCTTCGGATAGCATGAAGACCAGATGTAGCAACACCGTTTCCAAAGGAGGAAGCGAAACCCTGAAGGTACGACGGAAACCCAACCGCGAGAAATCCTGGACTCGAAGAAAGGTAAGAGAGTAGATTCAAATCACGCAGAGGTAAGAGGAGAACAGCAGAGGGGTAAGGAGTAAAATCAGACCTAATCAGAACTATCCAACCGATTTTGCAAAAATAGTTTTTGACACTCTACTTCGACCGTTAGCTAGGTTATCCTACAGGCTGGACTTGTGGGGTATCGTAACTGCTGAGCTCTGATACCAATTGTAACTACCTCGGTGAATTACGCTCCTAGATACAAGCCTGGATGAGCGGAAATGGTTGAAATAGTACGATGGGGCCCAAAAGCCACTCACGGGTAGACCTTTCGGCCGTCCCAACCATTTCCATTCATCGGGACAAGTACGGGCAGCGTAATCGGTAGGCGAAGGGATCAACTACATGCACAAATGAGTATGTATGCAAGCCACCATACAATAGTACATCAGAGCCATACCATCTAGAAAGAAAGGAAATATAGCAACGCCATACGGCAAGATTCAAATGACCTAGATAGATATAATATTTTAGGATAATTCCTCATACATCACACATCAGAGTATCAGGCGGAAGCGACAAACAAGATTCGAGTACGGATAAGAAGCAAATTGGCATAAGATGCCCCATAAATAAGCACATCCCGCCCACAGATCTCGCGGATCCCCGTTCCCGGAATCTCTACACCAAACGATCGTTGCCCACATCATCAGCCTCCTCCACCCAGTATCCGTCCTGCGAGTGTACCTGTTCATTTGAACCAATAATTTATCGTGTGAGACCCTAAGGGTACTCAGCAAGTCTTTATGCCTCTAAAGGGGACACAACCTGGGGTGACGCAATTGCAGCAAAAGATAAACCCTAACAGTTCTATAGATTCTCGCTAACCATCCGCCTAACCAAAGATAGACGGGTGTCCGTGAATTAATGACAACAGTTATAACAGTAATATCCACAGATCCATCCTCCTCCTCGCTTACCAACGAGGAAGCGGACGAACAACCCCCACATCCGTTGGCAATTTTATTAACCATTCCATGAGTGTTGCACTATTTACTAGTCAGTTACTTAGTCAAATTAAAAGCGGTACTTTAGTTATGCTTGTCTATGATCGAGAAACTGTGCTCCAAGTCGTCCATAACCGCGGACACGGCTTTCAGAAAGTTTTACCCTGCAGGGGTGCACAAATAGCAACACACACTCGATCAACCTCGGAAAAACCAAATCAAAACCCAACGAGGCCTTCACGACAAAGCAATCACAGGATTCAGAAATATTTCAGGGGGCCACCCCTTGGAGTACACCCGCAACGAAACTGGCCGGCTCCGAGACGGACTCAAGGTTTGTGGGGCCGGCTGTAAACGACTGGGAACCCGAAAACTCGGGGTGTCGATACCGCGAAAACGGGTCACGATCCTAAACAGTATAGTGTGCTCCTCGCACAATATTAAATAAAGCAGTAAAGCATGGCATAAGTACAGGATAGTAAATAAAACCTCAAACTAGTTTGTGGCCCCAAGAAATAAGAATGAATCAAGCTCTGGCTCAGGGGGGTCCCATAAGCCTCCCGGATGTGGATAGCGCGAATATTCAAGGAACAGGTATCAAGTACTCGGGGTCCTACGGGACACAAGTGGACGGTTAACAACCAAATAACATCTATTGCCCACCTGTGCCTCTGCTTACTTACTTCAATTTTAGTTGTTAAACAGTAATTAAAGTGAACGATAAATAAAGCCAGGATCATCTCCAACATCAAACATGCGGCAACACTCCAACAACTTTGGTACTTGACGACACGCAACAGCACTTGAGCAAGCGACTACGACGCGCAAGTCCAACTATCTACCAAACAACAGGTAATAGGATGTGTCCAAGGCAATATAAGGCTGCAAGGGATATCACGGGTACGAAAACTAGAGCAACGCAACACAGATAGCAATAGATCAACAAGAGGGAATAAATACTATAAAAGTAAGATAGGTAGAAAGGGGGAGATGCTCGCCTGAAAACATTGCCGAAGGTTCAACCGAAGATCGGGTCGACACTCGCATCGACTCGACGGCCTTATCCGCGAAGAAGCAAAACACTAGAATAAACACCGGATGCAATATTTAATGTCACGGCAAAAGATCGAGCATGATGCATGTATGATGCATGGCATGGCGAAGGTGCGATGCAATTAGGCAATATTAAGCGGAACCGGGGTCCCGACAATTAAATATATGGTTCTAGTTGTTTAGATGCCCCGCAATTTAAATGTGGTCTTAACATGGCAAAATATATCACCGGTTCGCTACACCAATTTAAGTGAGGCCGATATAAGACTAGATTTGCCCGCATATGGGCCCCATATTTAATTAGGTGAATCGGCATAAGGCCCCCAAACCACAGACAATATGCATGCATGAACAATTTAATATGCACGAGTTTATATTTCATTTATAAAAATAAGGCTCGAGAAAAGGGTCACACATTAGGGTTCGGCGATCTTGGGCTCCGAGGGTTCGGGGTTCGGTCTCAGGGTTCGACGGGCTCGGCGAGGTTCAGATACAAGAGGAGAACTTGGTTTCCAACGGCCGATATTGCCGCTGACGACGAACTTGAGTGGATCGGGTCCCGGGTCTTCGGATTCGTGAAGTAGATCTTGTCGCTTGGTATCCGTGAAGTAGAACTTGTAGTCCGTCTTTTGTCGGTGGTGAACTTGACCGATGGTCTTCGGGTCCGGGAAGGAGCACTTGGCGTTGCCGAGCGGAAGTTCATGTCGTAACCGTGTCGACGACCTTGGCGTTCAGGGGGAAGTTCTCGGTGTTCCGTGTGGGAGGCCGCGAGGGTTTGGTGACGGAGATCTCGACGGGTCCGGGAGGAAGAACTTGGGTCAGCAACGGATCGGTCTTGGCGTTCGGGTCGAAGTGTTCGGAAGCAGATCTTGGTGTAGGGACGGTCCTTGTCGGCGATTCTTCGGGTGTCCCCATCCCGATATGGTCTTCGGGCTTAGAGGATCGTTGTCGAACTTGGGATCTACATCGGTGCAGTCTTCGGGTGGCCTATGCACGGCACGGTTCGTCGGACAGCACCACACCATCTTCGCGGAATCGTCAACATCACCTGGCCACCATTTTCATACACGGCTCCAACTGTGGGAGGACGTTTGCGAGGCCACAGACATGCGGCTCCAGGCAGCGCCGGTCGTCCATGGTGCCACGGAGGGCAAGGCTAGCGGGGGCCGATGCGGTGGCTGGTGTCGAGGCTCCGCAGAGAGGACGCGGCGACGGCAGGGCTGGTGGCGGGCTCGGTGACGCGGGTCGACGAAGCGGGCCCGCCAGCGACGGCGGCGTCAGGCGAGGTAGGGAACGCCGGAGGGGAGGAAGACGGCGGCCGGGGGACGCGGCCCGAGGACGCGCGGGAGGACGACGGCGATGGGGCCGGAGGCGCTGGCGAAGCCGCGGCCGAGGAGGAGGGCGACGGGGAGGAGGTCCTGGCCGGAGAGGGAAGCGGGAGGGGGTCGCGGCAGCGGCCGGCGGGAGGAGGCGGCCGTGCGCGGCGGCGCTGGCGAGCTCGCACGCAGGCGGCAGAGCAGGCGGAGCAGGCCGACGACGCGGCGCGGCGGCAGAGGAAGGGTGAGGGGAGCGGGGCACGGTCGGAGGAGGGAGAGAGAAGAAGGGGACGCCGGCGACGGAGGCGGCGGGGGATTTGGGTGGTGGCCAGGTGGTTGGCTGGAGGTTAGGGGTGAGGTGGCAGGCCATGATTGGGTGGGTTTGGGACAGGGGGGATGTGGCGAGCCGTGAGTGGTGGAAGTGATGTGGCTGGTTGGGTGGGTAGAATAGGATTGGTAGAAAAAGGTTTCTAGGTTGGACCGTTTTTATTCTGGGGGTGGTCGACTGGGTCGGATTGGCCCGTTCGACTGCCCCTAAAAATAATATAGATTTTATTTAATTTGAAGATAACTTTTGTAATTAGTTTTAGACAAACAAAATATCCGGAAACATCCGGGAGTTTAATTTGAAATAGAAGGAGGGCTAGTTTCAGAAAACAATAGTCTTTCGCAACATAGTTTCAAGTAAAAATAATATGCATGATGATGTCATGATGATGCAATGCACAAAATCAGCGCGATTTTCTAATAGGGGTTTTGCGGGATGCCACAAGGTTGGGTAGGGATTAGGTGGCGTGTATCTAGGGTTAGGTTTATGGTTTGGGTAGCTAGGCTAAAACATTGCAACGAATATTCAAGTCGTTGTCGAATATGTATGGCTATATGGAGGTTCTTCTTTACTTAGTCAATGGGCCATGGCTACCACAGCTGTCTGAATCCTCAGATGAAGAAGATAGCCCCTGGAAGCACTTTTTTGATGGGACGCCGCCACCATCTCTGAGCGACTTTGATAAGATGGATGATGAGACCGAGGAAGAGGAGTCTGAGGACGATGTTTAGAAGGAGACCGAAGACGATGACTCGAAGGAGGCTGAGGACGACGATGAGGATTGTTCATTTCAATCCAAGTTACCAATGTCAAGGTCATATCTACATCACTCGTCCCCTTTTATTTCAATAAATTAAAGAAAACAATAAAAAAAGTTAAGCACTTGTGTATGGTGTCATCTTCCGTAAATGATAAAAATGAATTTTGACAAGGTTTAAAAATATTTGATTCACAATATAACCAGTGATGTGTTAACATACTTGGGTTTCAAGCTAAATAATGACCAAGGTCATGGCCATTATCTACACAGTTTATAATAACGTGTCCATTTCTGGTAGATGGGTTCTTCTTGGCATGGCATACTAATGTTGTTAATGTTACTTTTCAAATTTTATGTATTCAAACATTTCAAATAATTTTAGAAGTGCCACATATAAATGTTTTTTAAAGATAGTGCAAAGAGTATGGCTCTGAATGCCACAACACACTAAATTTCACAGAAAATAGAGTATGGTTTATGGTTAACTAGGTTCATGAATTTTCAAGCCTTCTATCTAATTTCTCATGCTTAAATGACTTTTTGTCAATTGACCAAACCATGTAAAATTTGAAGTACAATTGCGTGATAAATTGCTTGTAAATTTGTCCAAAATTCATATATAATTATTGTACCCATGCAGTCATACTGAAAACCAACGACTGTTTTGAAAGATACAACTTATTCATATGAATTTTCATGCTGACACATCTGACCATGTTACAAAAAATTTAATGAAAATATGGAAACATTGGAAAAATGACCAAGGTCGATTTTTTTGAAAAGGGGAGTATAACCCTGACCTCTTCATCGGTTGATACACACAGCCTTTTATTGAAAAATTCATAGTAAAACAGTAAAAAAGATCTTGTTAAAGTTTCAATATAAGGGACCTAGGCACCTTCACCAGAACTCGACATTTAACCTTTCTTCCTCTTCTTCCCCCTACTCCTTTATGACTTTGCAGCTATGGATCCAAAGACCGGAGCTCCCCTAGGGAAGAAGAAGATTATACAGGTGGTGGGAAAAAAGGCTATGGAGAAAAAGAATACATGTCGCCGTCTTCCGAATCCTGCTCTAGCCACTCCAAGTCGTAGTCTCGCACTAGGAAGCCACATGAAGAAGTAGGTGATGAGGACCATCAAGGCTGGACTGCATTTCCCCGTCGGCTGGATCGGGCGCTACCTTAAGGAGGGTCGGTAATCCTACCACATTGGCTTCAGGGCTCCCGTCTACCTCACGGCTGTTCTCTAGTACCTCACCGCCGAGGTGCTGGAGCTCACCGGGCAAGCTGCCAAGGACAGCAAGAAGATCTGCATCCTCCCGAGGCACGTGATGCTCGGTGTCATGCGCGACGAGGAGCTCAGCAAGCTGCTGGCCGGCGTCACCATCACACACAGCAGCATGCTGCCCAACATCCACGAGTCACTGCTTGGCGATGGTACCATGGAGGACGTAGCCAAGTTGCCCGCGGAGGATGCTGCCAAGTATCCTAAGAAGACCGTGGAATTCTCCTAGAAGTCATTAAGTTGTACAATACTTAATATGAGGTTGGGTTTCTATATTTACAGTTTGGCTAATCATTAGTGTCAATGTAATGTTCGGATCTATGATGCTAAGAAAAAGCTTGTGAGGGTTCTAAAAAAATGTTGCTTTCCTAATATTATCCTATACGACCTTTGTTTAATATTACTCCCTTTTCCACAAGCCAAGCTTCCAGACATATATAGTGGACCAACATGTTGTACGTACTTACTATTCCCGTGTTTGATGAGTTTTCAAGAATCCCAGCTAACCATGCCCACTTGAATGATTTTATATCGATTTATTGAAATTAGGTCAAATTATAACTATAAGTAAATTGTTGGTTGCTTTGAAAGTTTTACGAAAAAGCTTTTGGAAGGACCCATAGAGTAGGCAATTAATATGTCAAAACCAACGTAAGTTTTAACAAAAGGTTCAACTTATTGCTAAGATTTTTCATTTTGACATTTAACAAAATTAGGTCAAACATGAGCTACAAGTAAGCGCGATAGATTTCTCTTGAATTAAATGTCAATCTAGAGGTATATGGGTGCATCTTCTTGTATAGTAGTAAATAATGTCGTAGTTGTGAGATCCAACTATCAAGAAAAAACATTCTCAATTCTCCGAGTGATAATGAGATTTTTCTTTTTTGCAAACAAAGCCTGAAGAATATTGGATCTGAATGCCACAAGCCAAGTTTTCATACATATTTAGTGGGTCAACATGTTGTACATAGGATTACCATGTTTTATGAGTTTTCAAGCTTCGTAGCTTACTTCGCCCACTTGAATGTATATTTGTCGTGAAGGGAATATACCCTAGAGTCAAATATTACATGGCATATTTCATAAAGTTGATGATTATATTTTGTATCATTGTATAACTGTATTGATAGGAAACATTGATACATGTGTGATATACAGACAAACAGTAGTTCCTGGTGAAACTCTAGTCACTAGTTCATTAGTCAACTGATGCTCAAAGGTTTCCTGATCATGAGGGTGCCTCTGCCCCTAATTGTCAATGAGATCATTTCATTAGGAAATGAGATGTTGAACATACCCTATTTATAGTATCATATCACGATCATGTCACACAATTTAGGTTATGATGTTTATGATATATAGTGAATATTTCCTTAGACTGTGAGACCATATCAAATCACTGTTACCCGAGGATGCCTTAAAAACACACAATGCCACTCGGTGAAATGGTGATCATAAAGGATACGTTGGGTATCCGGAGGAACATGTTGAGGATACTATGTCAAGAGCAGGATTTGTCCATCTGTGTGGCATAAGATACTCTAGGCCCACTTAGATAAGTTATATCCATAAGCTGCGCAGCATGTGACTAGGTCACGGGGATATTACTTATCGGAACGAGTAAAGAAGGTATTGTCGGTAACAAGCTTGAACAATGACATAAGGATGTCACTTGATCAAAACCTCAGACAATATAGTATCATAGAGACAAAAGGAATAAGACACAATGTTTACGGTTCAACGAAAAATATCATTGAGTACATAGGTGGTCATCATGGATATCCAGATCCCGATGTTGATCATTGGTCATACAGGAGTCTTGGCCATGTCTGTAGTATTCACGAACTATTGTCTAGAACGCTTAAGGGGTTGATGAAGCTTGGAGATCATAAATGGCTAGTTTGAATCACTGAAGAAGTGAGAAGAGCGAGACCAGAAAATTTCTAGGGAGATCCGAAGTCGTTCGGAGAAAGAATAAGGAAAAGGACCGGAAAAGGGTTTTTGGATAATGGTTATTTAAATATGATTATTATATATTAATTATGAATTAATATATTGTAAAAGAATATTTGAATAAATATTTATAAAAGGATTCTTAAAAGTTAAAAATCCCGTAGGGATTTTACCTAAAAATAAACGGGAAAAAACACAAAAGAATGCAGCAGAAAGGGCTTGTTTTGAACCGACCCAAAATGGGCGACGAATACTAAGCACCGTGTGGGGCAGCGGCTGCTGCCCGCCGCCCGTCGCTGGCCGCCTAGCCCCGGCCCACCCGGGAGCGGGTGCTGGCTGCCGCACGCGCACACACACTAGCGAGGTGGGCCACGAGGCCGCCAACCCAGCGTGTGCCCCGCCCTCCGCTGCTGGCTGCCGCCTAGGCCAAATGGGTCGCTTCCTACTTCCGCCGCCTTGGCTGGCTGGGCTAGGAGCGGGTGACATGGTTATACCCTACGGGTACGTGACTTCAGCATACCTGGTCCAGCCCAAGGAAGGCCCACAGCAGACATACGCTGGCCCATGAAGATTTTCGGGTGGCCAAGGCCCATGACGCCTTCGGATCCTTGGAGAGCAAGACTAGCATAGATAGGAAATTTAAAGGGGTAAAACCCTAGAACCTGTAACCGACTAGGACTATGCCCGGGACCTGCCTAAGTCTATATAAAGGCCAGGAGGGCACGTCCTAGATCTCTCGACTCATACTTTGGCACACGCACCTCCACGCCAGATCGAATCTGCGCACCCTGTAACCTTCGGTTCCGCCGTAATCAAGAGCAGACAAGCAGGAGTAGGGTTTTCCCTCCGGGGGCCTGAACCTGGGTAAATCTCGTGTCCCCTGGTTGCTTGTCTGTTAACCATTCCGCGATCTCCAACATCCCCATCTTCTCCAAAACCCAAGTCCATAACAATGGGCATTGATGAGATTAAACCTCGTCAATTGGCGCCGTCTGTGGGAATCGGGGCTGCTGATTGTGCGATCGTGACGGTCCCGACCTGATCGATCTACAACTCCGCGGAGACGGCGAATCACCTCCTCTTCGGCGCTTTCGACTTCACCGCCCACTCGCCGGCCACCATGAAGGATTTCGAGCCCGTAGGCGACGGACTCGAAATTTTGTTCGGGAGCTTCTGCTTCCAGGTGGGACAAACTGGCACCCTCCGCCTTCCTGAGCGGGTGCCCGTGCCATCAATCAGGCCCGCCTCATGGGCTCCACACCCCGTGCTGCGCACATCACCATCGACAGATGAGTTCTACGACAGCAACAACTGCAACTCCGATCTGTGCGATCCACCTTCGGATGAAGGGACCTACGGTTCCGGATCCGAAAGCTACGGCAGCAGCGGACCGATCTACGAGCGCTACCAATGCGCCGCAGTCATCCAGGAGCAGCAAACGCCTAACCCGCCGCCCAACACGAAACCCAACCCGCAGGACAGAAACAGCGAAAACGGCGGGAACAGAAGAAGCCAGTCCCCCCCACCCAACGGGGAAAACAACGGCCACCTCATCCAACTTAGCAAAGAAGGATGGGTCCAGGCACGCCGTGCCGTCGCAGGTGACATAGTCCTACCTGTGGACTCCCCACGTGATCTACTGATGGCATACCACTAACTCCTCATCGAGGAGCACAAGAAGCAAGTCAAGATGCAGGAGACGCTCGACAAATGCAAGCAAGCAGCCTCTGAGTCCAGCGCGCGACGAGCTGCGCTCTCCGCCATGGCACCTGGCTCTAGCACAAATGGAAACCAGGGAAACAAACACCGCTCTCGGGTGGAGAACATGGATCCCAGGGAACGCCGTTATGTGACCCGAACTCTCCACACATCGTTCATGGATATGGATGCCGATGGCAACATCATCCCGAAGACACCGCAAGCTGCGATCATGGCAGCCACTGCGTATCTCGCGGCCCACCCACCTCCGGAGGGGGACCCGAAAAGAGCCATGCATAAGTCCGCACTCACCAGACTCGGACTCGTCGGAGCTGCGCTCCACGAAGACGCTCCTACGGAGCCGAAGAAGAAAGCTCCGGCCAGACGTGACCGGAGCCCCACCCCTTCATCCAAAGAGGAAGAGGAACACGACCTTCCTCGAAGGAAGAAGAGCTCGCATCGCCATAAACGCGACTACGACGCCAGAGACGCGCTTACACAGCGCAAAATCGACAAAGCACGCTCCAAACGCGCATGCTCGTCCGAGTCTGAGATGGATGAAGATGAAGGAGAACTCTGCGGAACTCGATGCTTCAGCAGATCTGTTCGGCGAACACAGATGCCACGCAATTTCAAGCTTCCTTCGGATACTCCGAAGTTCAACGGCACGCAAGATCCAAAATCTTGGCTCGGCGACCATCTGTCATCCATCAAGCTGCACGGCGGTAACAAAGAAACCGCCATGCAATGCCTTCAGCTGCAGCTGACAGGCGCAGCGCGGGTTTGGCTTAGCAGCTTATCATCAGGGTCCATCCGAAGTTGGGAGGAGCTAGCTTACAGCTTCATCCGAAATTTCAAGGGCACCAGCAAGAGGCCCGCCTCAATCGAAGAGTTGCGAGCCTGCACTCAGAGGACGGGTGAATCTATTCGCTCGTACATACTACGCTGGTCTACCACCAAAAACTCCGCAGCACACATCTCCGAAGAGAGAGCCATCGACGCCTTCAGGGACGGTGTTAAACGCCAAGATTTCAAGGAGGAACTTGGGCGCGTCAAACCCAAAACGCTCGACCACCTCATGGACATCGCCAACAGGTGGGCTGATGGCGAAGATTGCATTCACCGAGCACAATCGGATGAAGAGGACGACTACGGCCGAAGACGGGGACGCCGCAGCAAGAGGAGATCGCGCGTCTATGAGGACCACGACGGACCCGACATGATCGCGGCCGGCTACGCCGACCGCCGCAACGACAACAGCCGCAACAGCGGAGGATACCGAGGAGGAAACTTCCGCGACAGCGGACGACCAGCACAGTCGTGGCAACGCCGCGACCGCGACAACGGACCCTCAGCATTCGACAAACTTTCGGGTCCATGCACCATCCACTTCTACATCGACAAACAGGATGGCAGAAAGAAAGCCAGCCACATGCTCAAGGACTGTCGCGAGTTCCAGAAACTCAGCGAAAGCATGGTGCAGATGAGGCAACAAGCCCCAATCCCTGCGTTCGGAAACGCACCTGCGCCAGGTGAAATAGCACACGGAGCTCCTCCACCGCCGCCTATTGGAGGCCCAAACCAACCAGTCGCACCAGCGCAAAACAACGCCGGGATCGGATACCCCCCACCAAAAGGAGCACTAAATATGATCCAAAAGGGACGCCCCACAAATAGGGTGCAGAAAAAAATCACCCGACAAATCAACTTGTCCGTGGCAACTCCGCCTGCAATCCCTGAGTACCTCAGCGGATCGGAGTCCTGCATCACATTCACTCGCGCGGATCACCCTTGCCAGATCCCTCGCCCAGGGCATGCTGCCCTGGTGCTAGAGGCGCAGATCGGAGGCTTCGAGATGAGTCGCGTCTTCATGGACGGCGGTAGCGACATCAACCTAATGTTCGCAAGCACTCTAGCAGCAATGCGGATCCCGCAATGCAGCCTGGAACAATCAGACACAACGTTCCACGGCATTGTCCCAGGGAAGGGCATATTCCCCCTGGGCAAAATAGGGCTCGACGTCATCTTCGGGAAGCCGGACAACTTTCGGCAGGAGCGACTCGAATTCGAAGTGGTGGACTGGCCGTCGCAATACCACGCCATCCTGGGGCGTGTTGCATTCGCAAGGTTCCTGGCCGTCCCACACTACGCATACCTACTACTCAAGATGCCAGGACCAAGGGGCGTCATCACAGTCCACGGGAGCTTCACCCGATCGGACCAATGCGATAGAGATTTCAACAAAATCTCCCAGTCTTTCGGCATGCAAGATGAGCTTGTAAGGCTCCGTGAGGTGACGGACAATGGGGCACCCCCAGTCACAAGGCAGAACACACCTGACATGTCCTTAGACTCCACCGTCAACACCAAGAAAGTACATGTCCATCCGACGGATGCCTCCAAGACAGCCTTGATCGCCAACGACCTCAGCTCCGCATAGGAAGGCACGCTCGTCGAATTCCTCCGTGAGCGCTGGAAAATCTTCGCCTGGTGTCCTGCGGACATGCCAGGAGTTCCCAGGGAATTCGCCGAGCACGCACTCAATGTCTTCCAGACACCAAGCCAGTCAAGCAGTCCATCCGGAGATTGTCGGAGCCACGAGCCGAAGCCATCGACAAGGAAATCAATAGACTGCTCGCCGCAGACTTCATCAGGGAAATCAAGGAAAGCGAGTGGCTTGAAAACACAGTGATGGTCCCAAAGAAGGACACGGACATCCTGCGGATGTGCGTGGACTTCACGTCACTAAACAAGCATTGCCCAAAGGACCACTTCCCTCTTCCCCGGATCGACCAGATCATCGATTCGACTGCAGGTTGCGAGAAAATCTCCTTCCTCGACGCCTACTCAGGCTATAACCAGATTCGACTCAAGCTCGAAGATCAGGAGAAAACGCCGTTTATCACACCATTCGGAGTATTCTGTTACAACACAATGCCCTTCGGGCTAAAGAACGTGGGTGCCACGTACCAGCGGTGCATGCAGGCCTGCCTCAAGGACCAGATCGGTCGCAACATCCAAGTCTATGTCGACGACATAGTAATAAAAAACAAGGAGGCAAGGACACTTATCGACGATCTCCGCGAGACGTTCGACAACCTTGATCGCTACAGGATCAAGCTCAACCAGGAAAAGTGCGCCTTCGGCGTCCCATCGGGTCAGCTGCTTGGGTACTTCATCTCTCAGCGAGGGATCGATGCGAACCCGAAGAAAATCAGAGCCATCATGGCAATGGAGAAGCCAAAAAACCTCAAAGGCGTCCAGCAACTCGCAGGGCGAATAGCGGCCCTAAGAAGATTCATCAGCCGCATGGGCGAGAAGGCCCTGCCATTCTACCAACTGCTGCGCAAGGCAGACAAGTTCGAGTGGACACCAGAAGCCAACGATGCATTCGAAAGCCTCAAACGGCTCCTCTCCACCTCGCCCGTTTTGGTCACGCCAAAGGAGCGCGAACCCTGCTGCTGTACATAGCAGCCACACACCAGGTGGTCAGCACCGTACTCGTTGTCGAACGACCCGAAGAAGGCAAGACCCATGGGGTCCAGCGCCCAATTTACTACCTCAGCGAGGTACTGACACCAACAAAGCAGAGGTACCCTCACTACCAGAAGCTAGCCTACGGCGTGTTCATGATGGCTCGATGGCTGAGCCATTACTTCCAGGAGCACCAAGTGATGGTCGTCAACGAGGCACCCCTGAACAGCATCCTGAATAATCCAGAGGCCACAGGACGGGTGGCCCTGTGGGGCATCGAACTGTCACCCCTGGACATCGTCTACGAGAAGCGACTCGCAATCAAATCTCAATTCCTTCCGGACTTCCTGGTACATTGGATGGAGCTGCAGCTGCCAGACACCCCAGACATGTCGCAGTCATGGACGATGCACTTTGACGGCTCCAAGCGTGAAGCCGGAGCAGGGGCAGGGGCCATACTGACCTCCCCGCAAGGCGACAAGATGAAGTACGTCCTTCGGATGAAATTCCGAGCCTCCAACAACGAGGCCGAATACGAAGCCCTCATCCATGGCATGAGGATGGCAAAGATATGCGGCGCAACACACCTGGTCATCTACGGTTACTCCAACCTCGTCGTCCAGCAGACGATGAATGAGTGTGACGCACACGCCGAAAACATGATCGCGTACCGCGCACTCTACAACGCACTCGAAGGAGAATTCGACGGTTGCGCGCTCCAACACGTTGGAATAGAAAGCAACAAGGAAGCCGACAGACTCACCAACATCGGCTCCACTTGCGCAAAGGTGCCACCAGGTGTGTTCCTCGAACAGATCTGCATGCCATCCATCAACCGGAAATTCCCCAAGGGATCACCCGAAGAAGCAGAACACTCGGGAGCTACGCTACCCGAAGGACACGAAGGACCCGAAAAACTGGACACAGAGGTAGCCATGGTCAACCTAATGCAGGTCATGGCAGTCGAAGAAACTTGGACGCGACCATACCTCCAGTTCTTGATAAACGGAGAACTGCCTGACAGCCCGACAGATGCCCGGCGCATATCTCGTCGGTCAAAAGCCTTCACCATCATCAACAACGAGCTGTACAAGCGCAGCATCACGGGTGTACTACAACGGTGCGTCACCATCGACGACGGCAAAGCCATACTCCAAGACATCCATGAGGGCATCTGCGGCCACCACGCAGGCAGCCGCTCCCTTGTCGCCAAAGCTCTACGAGCAGGATTCTACTGGCCAACGGCCATGAGTGACGCAAAGGACATCGTCCGAAGATGCAACGGATGCCAACGGTTCGCCGACAAACCGCACGCACCTGGATCCGAGCTCAGACCCGTACCCATAGCCTGGCCTTTTGCTCAATGGGGCCTCGACATGATCGGCAAACTGCCAAAATCCTCGAAAGGGGGACACGTCTTCCTCCTGGTTGCAGTCGACAAATTCACCAAGTGGATCGAGGCCATGCCGGTCACCAACCAGAAAGGCAAAACTGTCGTCAAGTTCTTCGAGTCCATTGTCTATAGGTTCGGCATACCGCACAGCATCATCACCGACAACGGATCGAACTTCATCTCCGAGGAATTCCAGGACTTCTGCGAAGGCCTTGGGATCAACATCACGTACGCCTCAGTGGCACACCCGCAAACGAACGAGCAAGTGGAAAAGGCCAACGGCCTAATCGGCGCTGGCATCAAGAAGCGCCTCATGAGTTCACTCGAACAAAAAGCTGGAGCCTGGACGAAAGAGCTACCATCTGTCCTGTGGAGCTTACGAACTACGCCAAACAGCTCCACCGGCCACACACCGTTCTTCATGGTACACGGAGCCGAGGCCGTGCTACCAGCCGAAGTACGCCACCAGGCCCCATGGGTCGTCGCTTACAGCGAAGCCGAATCCACGATTGCACTCGAAGACGCTGTCGACACACTCGACGAAGCACGGGACATAGCAGCAGCTCGATCAGTGGTGTACCATAAGAGTCTTCGCAACTACCACAGCCGCCGGCTGCGCCCAAGGTCCTTCGTCGAAGGAGACCTCGTCTTGCGACTCAAGCAAAAGCGACCGAATAAATTCGAGTCACCATGGGAAGGACCCTACGTCATCACCGAAGTCATCCCAGGTGGCGCTTATCGCCTCAAGCACGTGGAGTCTGGAGTCGCATACTCCAACCCATGGAACATCGCGCACCTGCGACGATTCTATCCCTAGCTACCTACCCCTTTACTTTCAATAAGGCTTTCAGCCAAGGCTACTCAGCCGAACAATGTACCTCCTCCATTACGATATAAATAAAGCTAAGTGTCTCGCCCCAAAACTTCAGTTCGCTCTATTGCAACTTTACTACATGCTACAAACGCACTCGGGGGCTCCCCCCACCTCACGATTTCATCGACTGAGGATCAAACGTGTACACCTGAGTAGCTGACAACGTCAGGCAAACGAAAAGGACACGTACTCAATCAAAGCATTGCGTGCTCACGACAAACAAACCTTTACAACAAAGGGCACAACACGCCCAGCCGAAATATACAAATTTTACATCTATCTCTTTTTACAGGTACTACCTATGTTGAAGAATAACCTGAGCACGCCGCTCAAACAAATCTACGACCTGTTCGGCATACTGCCTTACGACCGCGTAATGTGGCCGCATGTCCCACTCACCACCATCCGGCCGAAGAGGTGGCCCAGCTGCCACAACAGCCAAATCTACATCAGGCCGGTGCAGCCTCACAAGAGACAATGCAGCCTTGACTCCAGCGACGAGCTGTTGCCGCACCAACTCCTTGACATTGCTCACGCTTCGAAACTTCGACAGAAGACCCGCAAGGCTCGTCGGTACGGCATCCAAAGGAAACATGACGTGCAGCACCGAGGAAAGCGATGTCTGCACTTGGCGGAGCACCCGTGAAACTTGATGAACACGATCCTGCACCGTCGCCAGAGCCATGGCGCGATCACGATCCATCCAGAAGAAGCCGCCAGCCTCCATGTCCTGTTGAGTCAAACAATTGACCCGAACAGCGACACGCTCCTTTTCTTCCCTCGGAGCAAGGTTCGCACCTGCGATAATCGCACAAAATAAGAGTAAGGCCAGCAGGCCCATCCGAAGAACATGAGCCACAGCTCGAACCAAAGAACAACTTACATTGCAGCTGCTCGGACAGCCGAACCAGTTCCGCCATCAAGTACTCCTCTCTGGCTGCACCACGATCCGCCTTGGACTTCCAAACGTCGGCATGACCGCGTAACCCGAGCAACTCCCTCTCCAGACTACGCACACGATCCCGAAGAAAAGTGATTTGCGAGGAATCATCCAAAGATAGTCGCAGCAGCATTGCGGACGGGGTGTCAACAAGGTCAGCACCCGAAGGAACCTATAGCAGCAGAAAAAGAAAGGAACACAGACATTCAGACAAATGATATAGCACATCTCAGAAGAATTCATTAAACATATAAGGCCACTACGTGGCACAAGGATGGTGTTCTTCAAGATATTTACAACAAAAGTAGACTACAAACTACCCTACATCTACAACGCCTAAGATGCGGCACCCTGAGTCGCCTCGGAGCCAGACTGCCTAGCTTTGGCCCCGCCCTGCTGCCGCAGGGCATACTCAGACAGCAAATCAATGAGCTTGGGCCCATATCGCTTGCAGCGCAGAGTAGGCAGCAAAGGCTACCTCGGATCCATCCGCAGTCGTCGGCATCCGGGAGGTGATCTGGGGCAGATCCAGCTCCGCTCCAGCCGCCAAGGCCATCGCCAGCCCGACGGACGCGCCGATGCCCTTCTGCTTGCGCTTGTATGCTGCAGGCGCTTCGGCTGACAGAGCCTCCGCCAGAGCATCCACATCATCGAGGGCCGCGCCCTTAGGAACAAGATCCTTGTAAAAGCGGCCAAGGACCTCCTTCACCTTGGCAAGGGAGCTGACGATGATGCTGCAGCGGTCTTCGACCGCCACAGTAGCATCATCTAGAGCACTCTCGTGCTCTAGAGCAGTGCGGTCAAACTCGATGCCTGTGGCATCTGAGACAAAAAATAAGAAGGAAGACATAAAGAAAAGCAGCACAGAAGAAGACACGAGGCATGAAGAAACAAGCACAAATCTAGCACTCACCCGAAATAGCCTTGGCAGCAGCCATGAGCTTCGCCGCCACCTCTCTTTCACGAGCAGCCGCAACGGTGGCCAGCTGCTCCTCACGATCCGCGGCCTCCTGCTGCAGACGCTCCTTCGCTTCGGCTGCCTTAGTCAGCTCTTGCTCGAGGCGTTCTTTCGCGCCAACGGCGGCTTCGGCCTTCTGCTCCGATTGACCAAGGCTCTTCTTGAGAGCATCGACCTCACGAAGAGAAGTATTATGCTCCTCTGCATTCAAAACAAGAAACGTCAGAAAGCAGGACCGGAATAAACGAAAAGAGCACCAAAAGGCGAATAGGTACCTTGAAGCTGCCGAAGGTTAGCCTCCAGCACCAGACGCTCCTGCACCAGCCGCTTGGCCTCCTGCACAAAAGGCTGCAGAAAAAGAAATAGCAGTAAGAAAAGGACTTGGGGGCTACGCCCAGCACAAAGGAGTAAAAACAAAATTCGCACACGAAGACACTCGGGGGCTCCCCCCGTGACATGAAGCAGAGAAACTTACATGCTCTGATGGCGACTCCGAAGGCCTGCCTGCAAAATTCTGAGGCGCAACCACCTGCACCTCCTGCAACGGAGGATCCGGAGCCGCGCCACCCGAAGTCGCCACCGTCTGAGGAGGAGGAGACGCAATTTTCGACTCCCCCATCATCTCCCGCGCACCATCACTAGAGGAATCGTGGGAGGAATGCCTGCATACGAACCAATCAGCACAAGTGCAAAAATCATGAAGGAACAAGGACAATAGTACAACAAGAAACTTACGAGCCCAGTGAGCTCAGGTCGAAGACAGGAGGAGTCCTTCGGGCCCTCTTCTCCTCTTTCTTCTCTTCCTTCTTCTCCTCCTTCTTTTCTTCCTTCTTCCGCTTCGCTGGCGGGTGCGGCGCTACAGCCCGCACAGGAATGGCAGGAATGGGAGAGGAAGAACCTCCATGACTGTCACTATGACGCTCAAGGCCTAGAGGGTTTCTGGGAGTCGGAGGAGTCGAGGCATCCGAAGACTCGCTGGAGCTCCGTGATCGTTTACGCATATGGTCCTCACTCGACTCGTCAGCATCCTCCGCCGGAGATCGCGCCGACGGCAGCTCGGACACGGACTCAACTACTTCATTATCCGGGGCATTCGGATACTTTTTGGGAAATGGCGGTACCATGCCCGGCACTTTGAAGCTCTGCAAAATCAGCAGGAACTTTGTTAGCAAACAAAGGAAATAAATACTCAGTCGACAAAAAAGCACTACGTGCACAAATCTACACCTGCGGTACGACCAACGTCGAAGAAAATGGAGGAGTTAGCGACTTCCCCAGGATTTCTTCTCCGGCCTTGAACTTCAGCAGCGCGCGAAGGGCCCTGTCAAGATCCCCCTCGGAGATTTTCTCAGTCGAAACCCTCGTCGGATCACGGCGCCCAGAATAAAGAAACATCGGGTGCGCCCTCGCTTGGAGAGGCTGCACCCGACGCTCAAGAAACGTCCGGATGATGTCCACACCGTTCACCTCCTTCTCCGGAATCAGCTGGAGATCCTCCACCCGACGGTAAAGGGCCTCTATCTCCGCCACCTCACCGTCCAAGATTTGGTTTTTCCAAGACCTTTTCTTCTCAATCATTTGGGAGGGGTCAAAGGGAACAAGACCAAAATCTTGCCCGGGCACTACGGAGTCGCGGATATAAAACCATCGCCTCCGCCAGTACTGGACAGATTCGGACATGGAAAAAGAAAAGAAGAGAAGATTGGGACTAAGGGATATGATGCAACCCCCAATGGCATACACACCATCCGAACCAGATTGCCTCTTCACGGAATAGAGCTTTCGGAAGAGGACAAAGTGCGGCTCAATGCCAAGCCAGCACTCGCAAAAAGTAATAAAACAAGCAATGTGGAGAAGAGAATTGGGAGACAGATGATGAAGCTGAATCCCATAGAAGAAGAGCAGTCCACGGAGGAAGTTGTGGACTGGAAAAGAAAACCCACGCATAACGAAGGCAAGAAACATAACCTGATACCCAGATGGGGGACGGGGGATTACCTCATTGCCGGGGAGTTTGACGGCCTCCCTATCTTGCGGGATCAGGCCCCGCTCGCGAAGCTTGCGGAGATCGCTCTCCCGCGTCTCTGATCGCCGCCAGCCACCATCGGTGACACGGGTAGCGGTGGTGCTTTTCTTTCCTCCGGCGGCGCTGGTCCCAACTGCAGATGACGATTTCTTTGGTTTCCCCATTGCGCTACGGCGGCACCGGCGGTGAAAACGCAGAAACGACGACGGAAATGTGGAAGGAAATCCCAGCGCGTAGCAAGAATCGCTAGAGCACAAGGAGGCAGTGAAAACAAGAACTGATGCGGTGAAAACAAACCGCGGCTTTCCCCAATGATTATAACAGCGAAGACGATGCACGGCAACCGTCCATCCAGAAGACCTAACGCCAACGGCAGATCTGACCGTACACGTGTCAACATCACAACGAACCGCCGTTACCACGCCGTCCACTACGCGCGGAAATCGAGGAGACACCGTAATTATCTCCATGCCGCGCGTGACCGGTCAATTCAAAGTCAGCAAGTGGGACCCACGTTCATCCAGTGAAGTCATCTCTGGCGTAGCAGACGCTTGAGGTCATTGATCGTCAGCACTGATGTCATCAAAAGCTATACTAGCACCAACTACAATTCCTCGGCTCCACAGCTAAGAGTACTCACTCGAATCTTCGATTCGACTAAATACTCGGGGGCTACTCCTATCAGGAGCGCTGGCCGCGCACCCGGAAGATGAATAAAGACAAATTATTTTCTTTGAGTCCTACGTCGAGTCTACGACTCCACTACAGACTCGGGGGCTACTCCCATAGGGAGGATGAATTTAAGCATCCGAAAATTTTCGTGTCCTACGGACTTAACAACTGAACAATGCTTGAACTAAAGTCTCTGCTCGAGTCTACGACTCGAACAGACACTCGAGGGCTACTCCCATAGGGAGCGCTGGTCGCGCACCCTATGAAATCTTCGACTACGATCTTTAGGATCAGTACGCAAAAACTTTTTGTCAACTTTGACCTAACAAAACGCTGAGTGAGCGAAAATCTCCTTGGCCACCCGAAGAACCTCCGCGGTGACAAATGTTCGGATGTTGCGTCTGCGATGCAAAGATAAGACCTGCAGATATCATCTGATGGCCTGGCAACGTACACGACTGCGCTCTGCTAGTAAAAATCCATGCCAACAGGCGCGATGAAAAATCCCGACGGACGCGTTGGGTACATCAATTAAAAACACTGGAATTCCACTCCTGTAAGTCCTCCGCGGCCTGAGTCGAATTACGCCAGCATGTGTTCCGCGTTCAAGTTAAGGCACTCGAACCTGATGAAGATCATGTTGTTTCGTCCTAAGACAGTTAACTTACCCTGATCCGTCGGGAGAGTCAGGCACATGTATCAACAATCCCTACACACATATATTGTTAACACCTAGTTGCACCCAAAGGATTGAAGAGTCCTCAACCGAATCTACGATTTGACTGATCACTTGGGGGCTACTGACATGGTTATACCCTACGGATACGTGACTTCAGCATACCTGGTCCAGCCCAAGGAAGGCCCACAGCAGACATACGCTGGCCCATGAAGATTTTCGGGTGGCCAAGGCCCATGACGCCTTCGGATCCTTGGAGAGCAAGACTAGCATAGATAGGAAATTTAAAGGGGTAAAACTCTAGAACCTGTAACCGACTAGGACTATGCCCGGGACCTGCCTAAGTCTATATAAAGGCCAGGAGGGCACGTCCTAGATCTCTCGACTCATACTTTGGCACACGCACCTCCACGCCAGATCGAATCTGCGCACCCTGTAACCTTCGGTTCCGCCGTAATCAAGAGCAGACAAGCAGGAGTAGGGTTTTCCCTCCGGGGGCATGAACCTGGGTAAATCTCGTGTCCCCTGGTTGCTGTCTGTTAACCGTTCTGCGATCTCCAACATCCCCATCTTCTCCAAAACCCAAGTCCATAACAATGGGCATTGATGAGATTAAACCTCGTCAGCGGGTGAGCAGTTGGCCCAACCGGCTGGCTGCATTATGCCCCCATTTTTATATTGTTTTTAGTCCCACATTGGGACCTAAAGGTGGAGGGACCCCCCCTCCTCCTATATAAAGAGGTTCCCATGGGAGGATTAATATACACCAATTTCCACCTGGAAATAAATAAAAGGATTGTGTTGCCTCTCTCCTCTCTCTCTTGCGACCATGGCATCCTTGTCAGGGATGTGAAAGCAAGGAGTTCTTCAGCGTGGAGCACCGTCGCTCTATCGAATTTAGATATGGGAGATCTACTTCCGCATTCTCTGCTGGATCGGGGAGAAGCGAGGGTCAGCGTCAAGCATCGTACGTGTGTGACTCCCTCTGGCGGCACTATGCTTTCGGTGCTGGGAGTTGTCGTGGAGCCACAATGCCATGATGACCTCGAGGTCAGCATCGGGGCATCTTCTTCATCCATGTTCCTCGCGGTATGTTAACAGCGCTTGCTCTTCAAAGGTATGAATACCGTATCTCCTTCCTGTCACTGCATTAGTAGTAGATAGATCTTGGGCTTCTAGGGTTTCCGCGTAGTATTTTTTGATTTTCAACACCGAACCCCAAAAGTGGCATCAAAGCCAATCTATGCATAGTAATGCTAGTATGGGTAGAACACATGTAACACCCCTAATTCTATTAAATAGTAAATAGGGTTTGATTGTGCATTCATGAGCATCATCTAATAAAATGTGCATTAAAAAAGTAAAACAAAACCCTAAAACCTAGTTTCCCTCTCTCTTTGAACCTATTCAAATGGTCTTGATTATTTGAAAAATAACAAAATGTTTGGAACCCAAATAGTATAAAGGGCCCCTTAGTGCCTTCAGATATTTTATAAATCCCCTTGTATTTTGAAACTATTCAAAACAGATTTGTAATTGAAATTACAAATAGAAAAAACAAAACAGAAATAAAAAATGTTTCAGAAAATAAAAACCTATCCCTAAGCCTAACTGGGCCGAGCCTAGCTCCTCTCTCCTTTCTCCCTGCCTCCCACATGCAGTCGCCAGCATCCGCCGCCCTTCCTTTGCCACGGCCCAAATGCAGCCCACCTAGGCCCATCAGCAGCATGCCTCGGCCCATACCGGTTCGCCCCTTTCTCTTTTCTTCCTCCTCTCGCCAGAAGGACGCCGGCGAACAAGAAGCTGCGTGCCAGCGCCATGTTCTCCGTCCGCCATGTCGCTGTCGCCGCCCTGGACCAGATGACTACGCCATAGAACCACACGTCTCTCCTCTCTCTCCCTATCCTCTTATCTCAGTCTCTCTCGCCCTCTATCGCTCACCCCTGCAAAGCCGGAACCATAGCCCAGATCTCACTGGCAAGCCTTGTCGTCTCCGGCCTCCCCTCGCCCTAACGTGAAGACCTGGAGAACCGTCGTGCTGGACTGCGTCTCCTCGTCAAAGGAATCGAGCTAGTTCGCCCTTTGCCGCCGTCGCCGACCTGTTCTTCCCGAGCTCCGTCCGCCGTCAATTCGTCGCTGTTAGACTGTCCCCGGCCTCGTCGACCCCTCCATCGACCTCCTGGTGAGCCAGAGGTCCTCGTGGCCCTCTTCGTTTCCCCTCTCTCTCTGTTTCGTCGCCACCGCAACCACCTGCAAGCCTCGCCGCCGGTAGCCGTCGCGCAGGTTGCTCCGGCGACCCCCTGCAAGCGGCGCCACCACTTTATGATAGCCCGCGACACCCTCTATCCAATGTCCCCAGCTGCATAGCCCCGTACTGTCCCTATCGCCGGATTCGACCCCCAGCAGTAGGCATCTCCATTGCTAACATCATGCTGACGTCAGCATGATGCAATAAGGCTATTTGTTTTATTTAAATGATTTGTAATTCATTTCTGCAATTATTTTGTAAATGTTTAAAGATGATAGGCGGGTCCACCCTGTAAGTAATATTAGCATTTTCAGAAATGTTTTCTAATTAATAAAAATGTAGAAGTAATTCTAAAATGTAAATAATTTTATAATATTCCAAAAATTATTTAAAATGAATTAAAATTGGAGAAATTCATAACTAATTCATTTTACATTAGAAAAATAAAATAATATATCAAAATGTTCATAAAAATAAGATCTAAACAATAGCAATATAAGCATGCATTGTTAAACAACTTAAATGACAAGTTTAATTAGAACACCATAGTAACGCCTCACAGGTGATTCCGGAGTTTCCCCGAGTTAGGGTTTGCACCCCTCAAAATCCCGATTAAACTACCGAGCATGTCTTAGGGTTACATTTCAGTACAAATTAACTTGGCATATTATCATCCATGCTTGAGCATTGCATTGATGCCATGTGTTGATTGTTTCACTTTCTTTTCGGTGTTTGGTTCTTCTCTGGTAGAATACGATGTCGGAATCAAGATCAAGTCCACACTGAAGACCGATATCAATACCGTCGAAGCTCGAATACCAATACTTGATCAACTATAATCAGGTCAAGTACCAGGTGTACGAAGCTCTGCTATCTGGATATCAACTGGCAAAGGCAAGCGAAGCCCCATACATACATATGAATCCTATGCTTTCAAAGTATTTCATTCTTGGCATGTGCATACAATTCCAAAGTCTTTTATTGATAGATGGAGTAATTCTATCTGATGCATGTTACCTTTGAAGCCTATATTTCCTGATCCACTGCTCCTAGCATAACTAGGGTTTGGCTTGTGAAGCGTTGCTAGAGTTGTTACATCTTTTGTGCTTAGCCATGCTTAGATATTATCGCTGGTCCATCCGGTTGATGAATTAGAGCTGTGAATGAACCTAGTTTGGCAGGATGACGTGATATGATCAGAGATGAAATTTAAACATGCTAAGGCTTATATGGGAGGCCACTATGGGTTGTGGTTTTTGCAGTCCCATACTTGCCACTATTAGGACCCGAAGTTCTTGCCTCTTGAACCAAGACGAGCGTACAACCACACGGGGCCATGGGAACCCCTCGACCAACTAACTTGCCTAGTAGATTCCATGAGTCATATAGTTTGGGCGTTCCATTCAACATACGCATTTTGGTTCTTCTCGAAGGAGGTGCATTCATAACAGGTAGGTAAGCGTGGCCGGGAACAAGAGATGCACGACATCCGTAATATTGAACCCTGTACACATCATTAGTGACCGGCTTCAGGACTCAACCCGTTATGGCGGCATCTCCCTAGTGTGTGACTCATGGTCTCCACAAAAGCAAGGTAAAGGTCGTGTCCAACTACTCTCTGCCGGCCTTCCAAGGAAGAGGGCTAATCTATAGTGGCATTAAGAGTCGGTTGGTACGTGTGGGTAAAGTTGTACACCCCTACATGGTATTAATCTTTTCGAAAAGTCGTGTCCACAATTATGGACGACTTGGGAACAGACGTGGTATCGTAGAGAAGAATAACCTAATCGTAAAATTGGCAAGTAAAGTATGCTTAAGGATGCTTCCTCATGGGTATGGGTATGAGGGGGTGGATATCAAGAGATGATCAAATCTAGAGATACCGTTCTCTTATTCCCTTTTAAAATATTCTGATTAGTCGAGATTCTTCTCCCTCTTGTTTTACAAAACAAAGATGGCTTTATGCAAAATAACTTCACCAGCCATAAGTCTTGTGGAGTACACCCTGTACTCACCCTTGCTTCGTTGATACTTTTGCAACAGAGTAAGCGTTACCATAGAGGATGAGTTCTTCACGGCATCGACATTGACGAGTAGCTTGGGGGTTGCCAGTCGGCAGTCTAGGATCTATGGATTGGACATCATCGTTATGCTTCATGCCTCTTAGGCCATTTGTTAAGTTTGCTATATTTAATAGCATAATTTGCCTTCCATTGTTTGATGTGTGTGGTCAGTGACCTCTGCTTGTAATATTTTGGTTCTCTGCTCAATTATGAGCTTTCTGTAATAATTTTTGTGTCGTAGGGTCACTGTTGTGTTACCTATTTTCTCTCTGTACGCTTTCAAGATTAGGTTAGGCTTATGTTCAGACGGAGGTCTGGAATTTTTCTAGCCTTAATCCTGGGGGTGTCACAGGTTTTGGTATCAGAGCAGTACCGCCTGTAGGAAACCTTTCTATTGGTCGATGTTGAGTCTAGTGCTTGTTAAAAACTATTTTCAAAGATAAAAATTATGTGCGAAAACTCTAGTATGCTTCCTTTTCTCCTTATCCAATTTCGCTCTAGTTCTGGGTCATCTTATCTTGTCTTGATTTGGAAAGTTTTGCTATCTCTCGTCCAGTTCTTCAAAACTTAGGTGCCTCCTTAGGCATGTCGTTTCTCAACCAGTTGACCTAGTGTTAAGTTCTCTAGAGTCAGTTGTGTGTGTGTTCCTTGTTTCCTTTGTTCTATTTCTTCGAGAGATTTATTTCTATCATGATCTCTCCACCTTATGGGTCCACAACATCGTGTCGATGGTTCCACAGTGATCTGTTCTAGGCCTCGATGTTTCCTTTCACCTCATGTGCCTCCTTTTTATTTGTTTGGGTACTTCAGAAGTCATTTCTTCTCTTGGAAGCTACCTTGTGATTGCTAGCTTGCAGTGTACGGTTTGTCACTCAAGTAGTATTTACTCCTTTTCTCTGGGTTTTAACCCTTGGACTTAAACCTAAGATCCCTGATTGTGCTGGATTCCGGTGTTGTGAATCTTGTACATGAAGCTGACTTTAACCCAAGATCCATTTCTTTTACACATTACCTCAGAATGGCTAGTACCTTCTAGTATTGCCTTCAAACTTGTGGATATTTTCGCTATTGAACAGTGATGATAAAGGACTTCCCCTACCACATGCTACAGCAGATGTTCTTTAATAGAACAAAATATGTCACGACAAGGGTCCTCCTCGAGAGTCTCACATCTGTGCTCATGTCTCTGCCACACCTCCTTTTCTATGCATTTGTTTTTGGAAGATTGTTGACTTATGCATATACATCTCAGGATTCTATCCTGAGCATGTTCTTTTTGTCCTTGTTGTTTTCCGACCTTTGTCTACCAGTTGGTAGCCAAGTAGTACACTTGCATTGGTGTCTTCTGATGCAAGATACTCTTGTGGTCTGTCATGATAAACCATTTCGGGATGTCAGGAGAAACAACCTCCAGTACCTTGTCATTTCTAAGACCAGGTCAAAGTGTTGTAATCTACGGATCAATAAGCGTTGATTAGCTTATGTTCTGTTCTACCTTAAAGTATCACACCCTTTCTATACTAAGAGGTCATGCTGAGATTCATGACCCTCTTAATGAAGTGATTCTTTTACACATATTTACCCACCTTTCCTATGAGTTGTTCGCACTCATGAGTGTTGTGCGTGCATAATGATGTGGCCATCTAAGATTCTTAGCAATTCTTATTGCTTTGAACTTTAAGGACATTTGTATCATTATTAGCTTGATTGGTTAACCCTATCACTAAGCAAAGGATGATTGTGCTACTAAGTCCGCTATTCAAGTGCACTCTCTTTGATCAAAGAGTTAGGTTCATACCAAAACTCTTAGACTATGTCTTCTTGCCTTACCAAGAAAGTTTCCTTCTTGAGCTCTATGACATATCGGTGGTTCGTGATATTCTAGATGTCTACTAGGAGTATCACCATGTTGCCACATGACCGTGTAGTCAAGTTCTTGAGCCAGCAAGTTCCCTGAACTGCTCCTTTCTCCAAGGATCCGTATTGGATACCCCTTAATTAGTTGGTTGAGCTTAAACAATAACTTGGAGAGTTGTAAGACAAATGTTCTATCCAACTCTGTTCCTCCTTAAAGGGATGTCTAGTTGTGTTTGTGTTGAAGCAAGATAGTATGTCATTTGGGGATATGTTACCTATCCACGCCTTTGATTTGATTTAGGCAATCGTCAAATCAAACTCGGTTCCAAGGAAAATTTTGATTGTGTATCCACTTGTGATGTCTCACTTAAGTACATCTTCATGTCCTCTGGTCTGACCAATGTCTATGCCTTGTTTATACAACATATGAGTCCATCTTCTTGGAGTATTTCGATAAGTTTTTTATTGATCTCATCGATGACATCCTTATCCTCTTCATTCTAGAAAAGATTCATATGGAACATTTGGCATTAATGTTGGGAACTTTTGAGAACCATCTTCGTGTTATCTCGAAGTATGTGTTCTGGATGTTAGAAGCAACCTACCCTGGTTCACATGCAATTGTTGAAAGATGTCGCCATGGATTCGAGTAGAATTATCTTTGTTTCCTCTGGAATCATTTCCAAGTTAGTCAAGCATGTGCGAGGATTTATTGATATGGTAGGTTGATACCTTCACATCTCGAGAAGATCCTCAAAGCACACCAAGCCACTGATTGATTTGTTCATGGAAGATAATAAGTCCACCAAAACTTCAATATCCTCCTAAATGTTTCCTAACAAGGATCCAACTGTGTTTCGTTGCAAACAAATTATGTAGGTGCAATTGTCTTTTGGCAACTTGCTAATACATGTGTTTCGCAATATAGCTCGTCTTTTGGATCTTGACATTGAAGTCCATGTCTTGAGAATCCAGTGACTTTACCTCTGTGGTAAATGTTGCACCCTTTACATTCGAACATGCTGAGTCTGAAGTATCTCTCCACTTAACCAAATCTGAATCTCAAGCAGACATGATGGTTGGTGTTTACCAAGATTTTGACATAGTTATCTTTGAAAATCTGGCAAGATTTTGACATAAGCTCTAGCAGTGCACACAAGCCAAACCTAGTTATTCTAGGAGTAGTGGATCAGATAATATAAGCTCAAAGGGAGTAATGCAACAGATAGGATATTCTATCTATCGATAAAAGACCATAGTAGAATGATACGTCAGAAACGTATCTATAATTTTTGATGCTCCATGCTTGTTTTGTATCAACTTCCTTATGTTTTGTCTACACTTTGAGGTATTTTATACACTTTCTGGAACTAACCTATTGATAAGATGCCACAGTGCCAGTTGCCTGTTTTGTGCTGTTTTTTGGTTTCAGAAAGATAAAATGAATATTCTCGGAATTGGACGGGACATATGCCAAAGTTCAAATTTTTCCTGAACGATACCGAGAATCGAAGACGAGACGGAGGAGGACACCATGGTGGCCACACCCTAGGTGGGCGCGGGGCCCACCCTGTCCGCGCCCACAGGGGGTGTGGGCCCCCTGTCCCTCCACCGACCTTGCCTCCTTCTCCTATAAGAAGACCCCGACTTAGAAACCCTAAAGAATCAACTAGAAAGCCATGAAAAGTTCCACAGCGCCGCCGCCACCGAAGGGGAAATTCGGGGGATAGAAAGTCTCTGTTTCGGCACCCTGCCGGGATGGGGAAGTGCCCCTGGAGCCATCTCCATCGATCTCCACCACCATGTCCATCGCCGTTGCTGATTCCCATGATGAGGAGGGAGTAGTTCTTCCTCGAGGCTAAGGGATCTACCGGTATCTATGTGTTCATCTCTCTCCCTATGCATGATATTGTTGTGGTCATGAGCTTTGTAATCAAGTAGATCTACCTTGCTACTCAAGTGCTTTAATAGATCTCCGGCTCTCCCCATGTGTGTGAAAGTGACAGCGTGCATGCCATGGTGGCACTTTGTCTAGAGTCTACATAAATACTCATCGTGCTTTAATAGATCTATGCTTTTCCCCACGTGTGTGAAAGTGACAGCGTGCACTCCGTGTGTGGCACTTAAGCTAGGTTACATATATATTTATCATGAGTATATGTTGAGTTGGTTGTCTCTATGAAATTTTGGTGTTTGTTGGAACCATCTAGCGCTTAAGGTGACAGTGTGGGATTATCTAGATTGGGAAAGGCGGACTTTGAGGAGTGTTGTTATACCCCTACCATGGATTAGAGTGTCCAACCGAAGAGTAGTTAAGAGTAGTATCATGAAGAGAATATACTTATGAGAGAGTGTTTACTAGTGAAAGTATGATCCCTAGGCCTTGTTTCTAAGAATTGAAACACCATTTGCTACTAGATCTGTTGCATGTTTGCTTGCTTCCTTCTTGTTGCCTTTAGTCTTTACCTCATGGTCAAGCTATTTTCTAGCACCGTTACCACTTGTATTTTACTATCTCTTCGCCAAACTAGTGCACCTATACACCTGACAAGTGTATTGGGTGTGTTGGGGACACAAGAGACTTCTTGTATCTTGATTGCAGGGTTTCTTGAGAGGGATACCTTTGACCACTTCCTCCCTGAGTTCGATAAACCTTGGGTAATCCACTTAAGGGAAAACTTGCTGCTGTTCTACAAACCTCTACACTTGGAGGCCCAACAACTGTCTACAAGAAAAGAAGTGTGTAGACATCAAGCTATTTTCTGGCTCCGTTGCCGGGGAGGAAAGGTAAAAGGCACTCACACTATTTACCCCACGACAACAGCAAGACAGAAAGCTATTTTCTAGCACCGTTGCCGGGGAGGTTTTAGGCCTTTTACCTTTCCTCCATGTCAAGCTCCATCAAGCTATTTTCTGGCGTCGTTGCCGGGGAGGTAAGGCAAAAGGTACTCACATCCTCCGATGTGAGTGCTCGAAGTTATTTCCTTTAGATTCTGCAATTTTGTCTTTTTGTTTCTTGTTTTCACTAGTTAGGTTTAATGGAAAACAACAAAAAAATTAGAGAGCTTTATAGCATTTATCTTGAGTTAGGACATGAAGTGTTTGAAGAGAAAATTAAAAAACCTATGGAGCTTTGTTTGCATGCTAATAGCAATATTATTAGTATGAATTCTTTGTACACCATTATTGCTAATTCTATGGAAAATTCTAAGCTTGGGGAAGCTAGTTTTTATGAAAATGATCTTTTTAGTTCACCAGCTTTGGAAGATAGCTATTCCATTGCATATGATGATACCAAACCTCCAATATATGATGATTACAATGATGAGTATGATATTTCTAGTCCACCTACTATTGAGGAGAAAATTAATTGTGATTACAATCTGCCTCCTATATTTGATGATCATGGTGATGAGAATAATAGTGATAGCTATTTTGTTGAATTTTCTCCCACTACAATTAATAAGAATGACTATGCTTATGTGGAGAGTAATAATCATTTTATGCATGTGGCTGATGATAAGAATGTTTTATGTGATAGTTATATTGTTAATTTTATTCATGTTGCTACTGAAAGTTATTATGAGAGAGGGAAACATGGTCTTATGTATCTCAACAATATTAAGTTTCCCCTCTTTATGTTGAAAGTCTTGAAGTTGCACTTGTTTTATCTTCCTATGCTTGTCACTTTGTTCTTTGTGAATTTATTTGGATACAAGATTCCTATGCGTAGGAAGTGGGTTAGACTTAAATGTGTTTTGAATTTGCTTCTTGATGATCTCTTTTACTTCAATTCATATTTCTTATGTGAGCATCTTCTCAAACTATCATGCCTAACTTAAAGGCGTTAAATAAAAGTACTTGTTGGGAGATAACCCAAGAGTTTTCTTGAGTCTTGGAAGTCATTACTTCAGTAATGACCTCTCCTTATCCTTTTTATTTTCTTTTTGTGCCAAGGATAACCTCTAATGAGAGGGAAGTAAGATTTGGGGAGTTGCTGTCCCGAAATAGATTTTTGTGCTCCACCGTAAAAATTCGTGAGGAATCTCTATAAGTCGGATGAGCTGATATTTTGTGAATAAATCCCCAGTATGTTATCTAACTTTCGTTAGTTCAACAATTTTTGATTTGAGCGACACAAGGTCTTCGAAAAAATCGGTTTCTACCTGCTGGTCTGTTTTGACAGATTCTTCCATTATTTACATTTGCCTCTTTATTGATTTCTTTTTGGGTTCTTTTTGGTAAATTAAGATTTTTGATGGAATTGCTAAAGTATCTTGTGTCTTTAGTGAAAGTTTTGCTGTTTTGAAACTAAACCCAAAGGTCTATTATCTTTTAAATGCAGCTTAGGTCTTTCTAGACAATTCGTTTTTACTGTTTCATGCACAAGTTGTGTTGTTCTTGGAGCGTCTTAGTTTTCGTTTTTGGTTTTTGTTTGCATAGTTTGCTTGAGTAAAGTTGGTTGATCCCAGCACACTTGTTTTGGAGAGAGACGCACTCTGTTTTCATTGTCTAGAACACTCTAGTTTTCACTCTTATTGTTCTGTGAGTTTTCACTTTTTCTAGCACTGCGTTTAACCTTAATTTTCTTATGCTTTCAACTTAGAAACTTTTAGTTCTTCTTTGTGGATTTGTGAGACAAGCTCACTGATCTTTATTGAGTACTATATTTGTGAGTTCTTTCAAATAAGTCTATTGGTGTTGGAAAAGAGTAGGAAGCTTCATGCTTAAGTGGTACAAAAAGGGAGCTTGTTTTGACTATGACTTATACTTTATCATGTCATGTTAGATGTTGTTTTGACCTTATGCTTAGTGATTATTGCTGTAGCACGACTTGTTTCAAACAATTATGATTGCTTAATGTGCCTTGAAGGAATCATGCGTTGTTTTAGCATACAAAAGCATAATATTGTGGTATTCTCCTTTGATGCTTTGTTTAGGTTGACTTGGCACATGCTCACACCATGTTATGACTATGAACAAGTCACCATAGCCTCTATTATCATTTAGTCCTTGACTTGTGGTACCACTTTATGCTTTCATTGATAATATTTTGTCGCTCTACATGATTATGGCCATTATTTATCTCTTAGTTGGTCCCTCCCAGTCTCTTGCTAGCCTCCACTTGTATTGAGTAAGCTCTATTCATGCATCCAACTCCCAAGAAACCAAGTTATTCTAAAGTGTATACTATAAATTCCTATGCATGGTGTGTTACACCATTCCGAGTATATTCTTGTTTTCATCTATCTTTCATTTTAAAAGTATTTTGTTATGTGAAAACTTAGTGATTAAATCTCTCAAAAACTTGATGGCACACTTTATTTTTCTTGCCCCTAATAAACTTGAACCATTGTGTCATCTATGTTGTATATGCTTGCACTTATATGTTGGAATTAGCAGAACTGTGCTGTCACGAGGAACGCTTTCAACATTGCACTTGTACTTTGTACACAGTTGATATCATGCTGTTTTGTTTATGGACGTCGTCGGTGTGAAATAAAAAGGGAGGTTGTAACTCCATGGAGTTATGTATGTGTGTTAGAGAAATGCCTGGGCCGCTAGCCTAAGCCATGCCTAATCATGATGGAAACTTGCAGCATCAGCATAATGACATCTATGAAGCTTTCTTCTTATAAAAAAAGAGACACACTGAAAAGAGGAAAGAGAGAAAAAAGCACCATTTCCCATGGTAAATAAGAAGATTGCTGAGATGTTCATTGTCTACTTGCCTTGTCATTTTGATTATGGGATAGCTCCTGTATCATGTGCAAGGGGTACCCCATTGGCGGTTCTCTATGATACACATGTACTTACTATGACAAGAACTTAAAGGTGACTAAAGTTGAGTAGCATGAGGTGCGGCCCTCGTATTCAAGGGACATGAGATTGCCAACTTATACTTTGTCAAGCATATACTCCATATTTTGTTTACTTTAACCTTAATCACTTCAAGATGCTTATGATAGCGGCAACGAGAGATGAAAGCTAACAAGTAACATAATTTTTGGAAGCTCTTTTTGAGACTTGAAATCCCTGCTTCCCTTTATGAAGGGCCTTTCTTCCACTTTTATATTGAGTCTCCACCTTCTACCCTTAGGCACCAATTAAGAGAGCATAGTTGCCATTCTTAGTTCTATGTGCATTGTCCCAAAACTTATTGAACTTTGAAGGTGTCCTATGCATTTATTTGCTACTCCATGAGTGACAAGTTAAATGCCACTATGCTATGTTTTCTATATGTGAAACAAACAAACGTCTTTCAATGCATTTTTATTCATGATCTTTGTTTGTAACCTTTCATGTTGCATGCATAGTTATTTTGTATTATTGTTATAAATCCATCTTTCATGCTCATGTTTAGAGTTCTTTGATCCTAGATTTTAATGCTTGCAAATGGTTTGATCATGATTGTGATGGTGCATGTCCTCAAAAATTATTCTTTTTATCACTTACCTACTGAGAAGGAGTTAAGCTCTGGGATGCTTGATACGTCGGAAACGTATCTATAATTTTTGATGCTCCATGCTTGTTTTGTATCAACTTCCTTATGTTTTGTCTACACTTTGAGGTATTTTATACACTTTCTGGAACTAACCTATTGACAAGATGCCACAGTGCCAGTTGCCTGTTTTCTGCTGTTTTTGGTTTCAGAAAGCTAAAAAATGAATATTCTCGGAATTGGACGGGACAAAAGCCAAAGTTCATATTTTTCCTGAACGATACGGAAAATGGAAGACGAGACGGAGGAGGACACCATGGTGGCCATACCCTAGGTGGGCGCGGGGCCTACCCTGGCCGCGCCCACAGGGGGTGTGGGCCCCCTGGCCCTCCATCGACCTTGCCTCCTTCGCCTATAAGAAGCCCCTGACTTAGAAACCCTAAAGAATCGACCAGAAAGCCACAAAAAGTTCCGCTGTGCCGCCGCTACCGAAGGGGAGATTCGGGGGACAGAAATTCTCTGTTCCGGCACCCTGCCGGGACAGGGAAGTGCCCCCGGAGCCATCTCCATCAATCTCCACCACCATCTCAATCGTCGTTGCTGATTCCTATGATGAGGAGAGTAGTTCTTCCTCGAGGCTAAGGGCTCTACCGGTAGCTATGTGTTCATCTCTCTCCCTATGTATTATCTTGTTGTGGTCATGAGCTTTGTAATCAAGTAGATCTACCTTGCTACTCAAGTGCTTTACTAGATCTCCGGCTCTCCCCATGTGTGTGAAAGTGACAGCGTGCACGCCATGGTGGCACTTAGGCTAGAGTCTACATAAATACTCATCATGCTTTAATAGATCTATGCTTTTCCCCACGTGTGTGGAAGTGACAGCGTGCATACCGTGTGTGTGTGTGGCACTTAAGCTAGGTTACATATATATTTATCATGAGTATATTTTGAGTTGGTTGTCTCTATGAAATTGTGGTCTTTGTTGGAACCATCTAGTGCTCAAGGTGACAGTGTGGGGTTATCTAGATTGGGAAAGACGGACATTGAGGAGTGTTGTTATAGCCCTACCATGGATTAGAGTGTCCAACCAGAGAGTACTTAAGAGTAGTATAATGAAGAGAATATATTTATGAGAGAGTGTTCACTAGTGAAAGTATGATCCCTAGGCCTTGTTTCTAAGTATTGAAAAACTGTTTTCTACTAGATCTGTTGCATGTTTGCTTGCTTCCTTCTTGTTGCCTTTAGTCTTTACCTCATCGTCAAGCTATTTTCTAGCACCGTTACCACTTTTACTATCTCTTCACCGAACTAATGCACCTATACACCTGACAAGTGTATTGGTTGTGTTGGGGACACAAGAGACTTCTTGTATCTTGATTGCAGGATTGCTTGAGAGGAATAACTTTGACCACTTCCTCCCTGAGTTCGATAAACCTTGGGTAATCCACTTAAGGGAAAACTTGCTGCTGTTCTACAAACCTCTGCACTTGGAGGCCCAACAACTGTCTACGAGAATAGAAGTGCGTAGACATCATAGAATCGTATGCATCATGGAAGGATTTGAAATACTTTGAAATCATAGGATTATATCATGGTGGGGCTATGCTTGCCTTTGCCAGCTGATAACCGATAAGCAGATCTTCGGACATCTTATGCTTGACTTGGTTATAGTTTGTCAAGTATTGTTCGTAGATCTTTGATCTTCGTCGATGTTGATCTCGGTCTTTGATCTCGATATCGTATTCTACCGGGAAGAACCAAACCACCGAAAAGAAAGGAAACAATCAACACATGGCATCGATGCAATGCTCAAGAAAGGATGATGATATGAGTGGTTAAATTGTATTGAAAAGTAACCTTAAGGCATGCTCGGCAGTTTAATCGGGGTTCCGAGGGGTACAAACCCTAACTCGGGGAAACTCCGGAATCACCTATGAGGGTTAATATGTTCTTCTAATTAAACTTGTGATTAAAGTTGTTGATCAATGCATGATTATAGCTCTAATAGATAGTTCTCATTTTTCTAAATATTTTGATATATTATACATATTTTTCTGACTTATAAATCATCTATACTATTAAAAATATTGGTACCGTTCGTCACCCCTAAATTTTTCCGTCTGCCTGGTTTTGACAGTTTTTCCCCTCGCAGTTCGAACATATTACATGGACTGCCACCGTTGAGTCAACGCACGGTTCCTTTGCACACGAACACAGGCACCCCTAGAAAAAACAGAGAAAGAGGCGACAGGACTGCCGCCTGGTTCAGTCTCCGTTCACCAGTCCAACGCCGCCTCCTATTCCATCGATTCCTACCCCGAGCCAAGCGCAGCCGCACCTGGATCCTGGCCACCTACAACAGCCTCTCCTCTCACTCTTGATCATCTAGTGGCGCTTCCACTTGCCTCAAGATCTGACAGCGGTGCCGTCCCCATCCCTGCATCGTGTGCGGACAATGGCGCCGCCCCATCCCTTGTTGCATCATGCGGCGCCCCACAGTCCGGCCATCTTTCGCTGGGAATCGATGTGAATGCCGGAGGGGAGTATCTGAGTCACTTCTTCTGCCCGGTGTGCAGGCGCTAGCTTGGGCAATCGCGTTGATGGTGGAGTCCTGGGAGCCCGGCCAGACCACCTGTTGCACTTTGTGCGCTCCAGCTGGAGCTTTTGTAGTCAAGGTTGAGGATGCGTCGGCGTAAGGGAAAGAGCAGCAGGGGCGTTGGCGTCCGCGTCGAGCGGCCATGGCGGCGTCGTAGTACAGTATGTGGTCCATCTCCTGGATAAGTTGAGCGGCCGTGGAGATCTTCCTTGTCGATTTGAAGGTAGAAGGACTAGGATATGCAGCCACAGCTCCTCCGACAAACAACGAGATGCTCCTCCTGTGCCGTAGTTCCTCCGGGAGAAACGAGACTTCTCTGCGGGTGGTCGAGGTCTAGGATTCATCGGCACATGGTAGCTGAGGTCTAGGATCCAATATGCCCACTCCGTCCCTATCCTAATTCAACAACTGTTTACACTGACAATTTTTCTGCTTTCCCGTTTTGTTTGTCTCTTCTAAGAAGAACAAACGTTCTTTTGCGGGGTTATTACTTATGAGAACGAATTTGTTCATATTGTTTTGTACTGTTTCCTTATAAACCAATAATATTGTAGTTTCGATACGATGCTCTTGGAACAGCTTCTGACAGTAAGTGATTGTACAATATATTTTGTTTTGAGAAATTAGTACGACCTCTGCAATATTCGTATATGTACAGCACTTTTAACAGTGCCCGTATAACATAGTTGAATGTAATCTATGCTCAGGTTAGTCTTTTTTTTTAGGTTAGTGTCCGTCACAGTAGCTGACTAGACTACACTTAATTGTGGTGATATGATACTATAAGTTTATTAGTTCTGTGTAGTGAGAAAGTACTTCTCACCATCACTGATTTTCATTTCCTTGATATCAAGAGTTCAAATTTTATAGATCCATTATCTATCAGTTTCACTCTACAGGTTTGTCAATGCTAATCTAAGTTCTAATCTTGAGATGGACCACTATGATAGCATGTACATACAATGGCCATCTGGACAACCACATCCTTCGCATGGATAGTAATAGGGAAAGAAATCTGTTGCTGGTGTGCCATTGTTGCATGTGAGTGATTGTGGGTTTAATCCGAGATATTCGGAAGACTAACATTATTGAGTATGCAATTTTCACACGCATTAATTTAATGTGTTGAGAGGAAAAAAAACTTAAAAGAGGGTCACTGGATAGTCATTCGAATAAAGCAAATGCAAGACGATACTTGTCAAAAGTCACTCATAAGCTATGTGAAACGCATATATCTCATATATTATACTCCTTCCGTCCCATGTCTTAGGTTTTTCAAATTTTAGATAAATCCATATACTAAATATAGATTTCCAAATTTTGACAAATTTAAGACATCTATTTTAAGACAGAGAGATTACGTGTTTCGCTAAATATATCTAAATCTGAGTTTATTGTGCCGTGGCAATACACGGACACTCGGCTAGTTTTTCTAGTCTCGCGTATAAATGCTCTACTGAAATTGCTGCTGTACAGGCTCGCTGCAAAAAATTGAATACCTGGAGAGCAATGTGGAAAAGAACGGCGGCCACCAGCACGACAAGCAAACAACAGCAGACTAGCACGCAGCGGCACTGGAGCGTGCAAATCAGTCGAGGGCCGGTGTGACGGAGACTGGAGGCGCCTTGGTCGCAGAGTAGAGGCAGGAGAGCCAGTGCTAGGCGGCGATGCGGTCCACTTCCATGTGAGAAAAGAAAATAAATAAAAAAGTAATCTATCTATCTATCTTCTATATTAATTTACGTTGAGGTGGGTTGAGGTAGGTTCGTCTACACAGTTTTTGGTTTTGATTTTTTATTGGACGGATTTGCCCCTGACAGTTGTGGGTAGTTACTTGAGGTGCCACCACCAAGTTGATCTGGTGATTCAAATGACCAAATCAACGAAGAAAAAAAATCAACCCTGGACCCGGACAAGGAAATCTTCTCCTTTCGGAGTCGACCGCCTCGCGCGGTGCGGCCCTTCTCCCTCCGCCGTGCCCTCTGCTCTCGAAACAGGCATTCGCCCCGCTTTATAAATAAAGCACACAGGTGAGACCGCAGCTGGGCCAGACAGCACAACGACCAAAGAAAGACACAACACGATACACGATACTGGGGCGAACTAGCCCCAACAAAAACACGAAAGAGAAATAAAAAAGAAAACAATGCCAACATCGGTAGATCGACTAGACGATGATGGCTCTCCACCGCTGTGCCCTCCGAAAAATTCCGACCACATGCCTAGACCTTTGAAACGTCGCGCAACAAGCAGCACCTTCAACAAGGGGAGCGACGAAGACGTCGCTACTGCCTGGACCTGTCCTAGGGTTTCCCCCGTACGCGGAGGTGAGTGGGACAGGGGTGCCTCCGACGGCCTTCAGGAAGGAATGGCGACACCCGCAGGCGTCACCCCGTCGGTGTCGAAGGCCGACAAGGATTTCTCCCGAACCCCAACGACCCACTACCCCGAACGCTCTGAAGTCTGTCACCCATCACGCCGCCCACCAACACGCACCACCACGGTCTTGACGCCACCATCATCGTCTCACTGTGAACACCACTGCGAGGCCTAGAGAACAGGCGAGAGAGTACACGGGATCAGATGCGGCAGCCCCATGGCCGTGCGGGAGGGAACAGCCTCCACCGCCGTAGCGGTAGCCGACCGGACACGATAGCAGAGGCACACCAGGCCTCCTGCCCCGGCCGGGCCTGAAACGGGCCCGCAAAGCCCCTGCCTTCATGCAGCAGCAAGCCGGCAACAGTGCCACCGTACCTCCGAACCCCAATACTCCACATCCGCCTCCAGGGAGCGACTGCAGCCTCAGCAGCACCGTCGGCCCGCCCAGGCCCATCTGAGACCCGAAGGGGCCCAGATTTGGGCTGAGCAGGCCCAACCGCCGCTGGCCGATGCTAGCACGACGCCCTGCAGCAAGCTGCGCCACCACGAGAAGTGCCACCCGCACCAGCGCCGGGAAGCCCGCCGCCGCGCCGGACCGAAGCCGCCTGGGAGCACCCCCGTCACCACGCCGCCCCGCGCAGATGCGGTCACGAGAGGGGAAAAGCAAGGGGCCGCCGCCGCCGACGCCGCCCGGGGCTTGCCCGGGTGCGCGCGCCGACGACGGCGGAGGAGAGGAGGGCGGGGGAGGGCGCCTGGAGGAGGGAGACGGGGGCGCGGCCGGTCGCCCGCGGGAGGCGAGCCGGTCGCGAGAGAGAAGGGGGCGTGCCCTCTGCCACTGCCGCCATCGCATCCTCGCCGCTAAGAGCGCCCCTCCTCCGTCCAGTACCGCCTCCGGCCGCCCTCCGGTCGCCATTGGTAAGTAACGTGCCCTTCCTTTATTTTCTCCCCCAATCCCCAGGACCCCCAACCGACTGGTCCCCTTTCGCTCCTGGTCGGCCAGCGAGTCCCGACAGCGCCACCACGCAGAGCTCCGCGAGGCGCTCCTGGTGAGTTCCTGGACAGCGAGCCCGCCACCGCCGCCACGCACCCGAAAAGCTTTGTGCTCGATGCGTCGCGCCTGGCTTTTCGTCTATCTTGAATCGAACCTAGCTCAGCGTGGCGCTTGATGTGTCGCGCCTGGATTTTCTACCATCTCGAATCGAACCCAGCTCAGCTATGCGCCGGGAGTGGATCGCAGTCAGGCATGGCCTGATTTGGAAAGGGCTTGTTTGGTTATTCCAATCCCCAAGTGAATTCGGATGGATCGGAGGGGAATCAAGGGGATTTTGATCTAGAAGGGAATTAATACCCATCAATCCCTGTCATCCCCGCCCAATTCAAGTGAAACCGAACAAGGCCTAAGAGAATTAGAATCTGCCCAAATCATGGAGACATGGGGACGGGAGGCTCGAGCAAGCAGGGGTCAAGGTCGCCGCTAAACTTTATTAGGACTTATCTTTACATAATTGCATTCCATGTACCAAACAATAAGAGAGATAAATCAGTAGCGCAGTGTTTTGCCGGAGGCAATCATCAATGAGTGATGCTACATTTTACTTTTTCTTAACAAAATCGAACAAAATCGTGCAGGTTAATGCCTCGCATGTCAGCTACATTAAGATCAGGATGAAAATCTACAGTTATGCATGATTGGATGCCATTAGTGTAGAAACAAAATATTATCCATGTCCGTGAACTTGGTTTCTGTTATCTGAAGCTAAGTCAATGTGCATCTCTTCAATTTTTAGGATCGCCTGAAATCACGACTGGTTGATGGATTTCAGGCCATGAGTGCAAATGAAACTAAACTGTACATGTACTTAAATATCTCTGTTATTTTGGTGTTCATCGTTTCACTTATAAGTCATTTCACACACGGTTTTAATATGATTAACTTCTTTAACTCGCAACATTGATTTTAAGCATTACAAAGAAAATGCCCCGTGAAATCATGAGTAATCGATGGACTTTGGTTATTAAATGCGGTATGAAACTAAATTTACAACTGCATTTCAATTTTTATACGTGTCCTTGTGAAAGCATGCACTCTTAGTATAATTAGTTTCTTTTACTCACAACCATGGTGTTAGCCATTGTAAAAAACCGTAGTTGAGAAAATGGACGAAAGCTTCAAATGTCCATTTCTATTTGTTGGTTTTCTATTCAACCAATTTATGTGTTATTTTTTAGGTTATAATATCGAAATGGTGCAGATTTATTGATAAATATTACATTTAAATGTTTCAAGTTTTGCGTATTACTTGCGGATAAAAGATAGATTACGTCGGTGATTCGAAATAATTAGAGAGGCCGTTGCAACGCACGGGCATTTAGCTAGTTAGTTATTAAATTTACAAGATTTATTCAATTTCTAAAATTATTTAACCATATAATGCGTCAGGCTGACGTCAGCTCAACCCTAACCCTAACTTTTCTGACCAAAGCACAGGCTAGCCATAGTGACTGACGAGTAGGACTTAGCCCACGTCGGCAAGCCACGCAGGCGCCACACGGGCTCGCCGGTGAACACTGCAGATGACGGCGGCTGACGACGCTAGGGCATGAGCGGGGACGCGTAGTTGCTTGCGTTCGCTGGACTGAATAGGGACGGCGCCACCTTTAAATGGTCGCCGGAGCGACCGTTGCTACGACGATTGGCGACAGCAGAGGGCGGCGCACGAAGAGGGAGCGAACCAGAGCGAGAGGGGAGAAACGGAGGGGGTCCAAGAGGACCGTAGGCTCACAGCGATGTCGACAGAGTGGTCGAGGAGGCACGGGAAGGTCTTGAACGGCGTCAATGGCGAAGGTAGGCGGCGTCGGGCTCGGGGAAGACGGGTTTGATTCGAGGAACTAGGGTCTTCTCGGATTGCACGCTTCAGCGGGGAGAAGAAGGGGTCGAGGCAGAGCCGATGGTGGCCTCAGATGGGCGAGGGGAGGCCGGAGACGGCGAAGCGACGCCGCGGCCGTACGGCTAGGGTTCCGGCCAAACTCAGAAACGAGAGAGAGAGGGAGACTCTGGGGAAGAGTGAGAGGATAGGGGTGAGCAGGAGGGCGTCGTGGCGATCTTATCTCGTCCAGAATAGCGGCAGAGCGGGGATCTTGGCGCGGCGACGATCGACGGTGGTGCCGGCGACAGGCAGCTATCTGCCTGTCTGCAGGTAGATGACGACGGGCAGGGGCGAAGGGGTACGGGCCAGTAGCAGGCCGCACATGGGCTGCGAGCTGCGCTAGCTTCTACGCGCGTGCAGGAAAGAGGGAGAGGGAGAGTTGGGATCGGCCCAGGTAGCTAGGGTTTGCTTATTTTTTCCTGGAAACTGTTTTTCTATTTGTCTTATTTCCTCTTTGTATTTTTATTTCAAATACTGTTTTGAATAATTCAAAACTACCAGAGGGTTTGTAAAGTATGTAAAATACTCAAGAGCCCTTATATTCAATTTGGGCCCATTTTTGTGATTTCAAAATTTCAAAACCTCTTTGAATAGGTTTTCAAATAGAGAGAGAGAGGATTAGGGTTTAGGGTTTCACTTGAATTTTCTTCAATGCACAATTTAAGCTATGATGCTCATGAATGCATAATAAGAACCCTAATTAGACATTAGCTAAAACTGGGGTGTTACAACTCTATCCCCCCTACGAGAATCTCGACCCGAGATTCCAAAGGTAGGAAAAGAGATAGAGAGAGATAGAAACAGGTCCACTCTAAAGATAAGAGGGAAAACACACTAAACAACACACAAAGTATCTCATGGTTAACTCATGGATGGAGTGTTCAGAAACAACTCTGAGATGGCTACATGAAATACAACAAGGTAACAGAGGAAACAAGAGGAGAAGGTTTCAAGTTATTAGATAGATGGTCTTCATAAGTACTAAGACCATGGAACTCATAGAAGAGTTTAAGCTTCTGAAGAGGAAGGTTCCAACAGAAAGAACATGATCACAGACTTCGATAGGGAACCTCTACTAAAATACTTAGGTAGAGATTTCGGGTTGTGGAGATAGGGATCAACAAAATCAAGTTGTTGAACTACTTTTGAAACAAAAGAGACACTTTTTCATTCAACAAAAGGCTTAAGACAGAAAGAGGTTTTGGGTGGGGAGGACTCATAAGAGTCACAAGGAACCTGTATCAAGAGAAACTATTGATTACCAAAACCATAGTCACTCTTAAAACATGGCTGAGAAAAGGAAGGAAACTCTTTATTCATCCAGGACTATCAAGATCTTTGCCGAAGATCAGGATATCACTTTACCCCACCATATGAATAAGCAATAAGATTCCCGAGGACACGAGAAAAAGAAACTTCATTCTCAGACTTCAATTACTTGGCACAACAAAATGCTTGCCATCATAAAGGGCCTGGAGGATCGACCGAGAGACATTTAGCAACACTACTTTAGATGTTCTCCTTGATGTTCGAGAAATCAGACATCAAGTAAAGGTCGGACTTCGAAGGATACCATAAGGATAACTCCTATAGGCAAATAATAGAGGAAGCCTCATGAAGAGTGGTTGTTATAGCTGAATCAAAGAATATGGCAAAAGGTCTTTCCGGCTAAGTGTGTCAACCGTTACATCAATCTTGCCAGACTTGCAAAGATACCTATGTAAAAAAACTTGAGGAACGCCAACCATCATTGTTGCTTGAGATTTAGCTTTTGTTAGGCGAAATGATACTTCAGACTTAGCATGTCCGAATATAAAGTTTGTAACATTTACCATGAAGGCAAAGTTACTAGATTCTCAAGACATGGACTATGGTGTCCAACTCCAAAAGACTGAGCTAGATTTCTAGACCCACTTATTCAGCAACTTGTCGAAAGACAACTACACACATATAAAGTACTAACAATAAAACACACATGTGTCCTTAAGGAAAGAAAGATAACTCTCTTGAATCCATGGCAACATCTTTCAGCTATTACACGTGAATCAGAGAAGGTTACTTCTAACATCCAGAACACGTACTTCGAAATGATATGAATACGGTTCTCGAAAGTTTCCAACATTAATGCCCAATGTTCCATATGGATCCAGTCTAACATGGAAATGATAAGGATATTGTCGAAGGGCTCAAGAACAAACTTATCGAGACACTCCAAGAAGATGGCCTCATATGTCATATGAACAAGGCAAAAGTATTGGTCAGACCAAAGGACATGAAGATGTACTCAAGTGAAACATCACAAGTAGAAACATCATCAAGATAATCCTTTGAACTGAGTTTGATTTGACGATATCCCAAATCAAATCAAAGATGGGGGAGATCACATATCCATGAGATACTATCTTTCTCAGAACGAATGAAACTAGACATCCCTTTGAGAAGGAACTCGGTCGGATAGAAATTTTGTCTTACAACTCTTGAAGTTGTTGCTTAAGCTCAACCAACTGCTCAGGGGTATCCAAAAAAGATCCTTGGAGAAAGGAGAAGTTCAGAGAACTTGCTTGCTCAAGAACTTGTCAACACGGTCATGTGGCAACAAGGCGATACTTCTAGAAAGACAACTAGAATATCACGAACCACCGATATGTCACTTAGTTCCAGAGGAGGCTTGCTTGGTAAGGCAAGAGGACATAGTCTCAGAGCTTCGGCACAAACCTAACTCTTTGACCGAAGAGAGTGCACCAGAATAACATACTTGGTAACACAATCATCCTTTGCTTAGTGAAGGGGTTAACCAATCACACTAAGAATGACTCAAATGTCCTTAGAGTTCAAAACAATAATAATTGCTCAGAATCTCAAATAGCCACATTATTACGGACATGCATCACTCACAAGAACGAAAGCTCGGAAAAGGGTGGGTAACGATGTGTAAAAACATCACTTCATTAAGGGGTCATAAAACTCGGCACAACCTCTTAGTATAAAAGAGTGTGATACGTTAAGGTAGAACAGATGAAAGACACTCAACGCCTCTTAATCTACAGATTACAACACTTTGAACTGGTCCTAGATATGACGAGGTTCTGGAGTTTGTTTCTCCTAGACATTCCAAATGGTTTGTCATGACGGACCACAAGAGTATCTTGCATCAGAAGACACCAATGCACATTTACTACTTGGCTACCAACTGGTAGACAAAGGTCAGACCACAACAAGAAAAAAGGAACATGCTCAGGATGGAATCCCGAAATGTGGATGCATAAGTCAACAACCTTCCGAAAACCAACGCATAGAAAAGGTAAGGTGTGCCAGAGTCACGAATATAGGTGCGATACTCATGAGGAGTACTCTTGTCGTGACCTATTTAGTTCCACTAAAGAACATCTGCCATGGTATGTGGTAGGGGAAGTCCTTTGTTGTCAAGATTCAATCGCAACAAGAACCACAAGCTTGAAGGATAGAATTGTAATACCAGCCATCCTGAGGTAATGTACGATCATTAACAACAGGTGTCAAAGGAATGGATCTTGGATTAAAGGCCAGCTTCATGTACAAGATTCACAATAATAGAATCCATCACAATCCGGGATCTTCGATTAAGGTCCAAGGGTTAAAACCCGAGAAAGGAGTAAATACTACTTGAGTGACATAGAGTACACTACAAGATAGTAATCACGAGGTAGCTTCCAAGAGAAGAAATGACTTCTGAAGTACCCAACAAATAGAAAGGAGGCATACGAGGCGAAATGAAACCTCGAATCCTGGAACAAAACACTGTGGAACCAACATTGTAATATTGTGGGTCCAAAGGATAGAGAGATCATGATACAAAGGAATCTCTCAAATGAATACGAGCAAAGGGAAACAGGGAATTCACAACACACACAACTCTAGAGAACTCAACTAGGTCAACTGGTTGAGAAAACACATGTCCAAAAGGCACCTAAGCTTTGAAAGACTAGAAGAGATATCAAAACTTCTCCAAACTCAACATCAGATAAGATGACCCAGAGTTAGAGCAAAATTGGATAAGAAGAAAAAGAAGGATACTAGAGTTTTCGCGAATACTTTTCATCTTTAAAATAGTTTTCACAAACACTAGACTCAACATCGACCAATAGCAAGGTTTTCCTACAGTCAGTACCGCTCTAATACCAAAACCTGTGACACCCCCGGGATCAGGGCTAAACAAATTCTAGACCTTAGTTTGACATGAGCTTAAACTTGAGCTCGAGGGTATTCAGTGAAGAATTGGTAACACATCAGTGATCCTACGGCACAAAAAATTATTACGGCAAGCTCATAACTGAGCGAAGAGCCAAATTATTACAAGCAGAGGTCACTAACCACAGACATCAAACAACGGAAGGAAAATTATGCTATTAAGTATAGCAAACTTAACAAATGGCCTAAGAGGCCTGAAGAATAACGATGACGTCCCAGTCCATAGATTCCAGGTTGTCGGCCGGGAACCCCAATATACTCGTCGGTGTCGATGTTGTACGGAACTTGTCTCCAGGTGAACACTTACTCTGCCAAAAGTATCAACAAAGAAAGGGTGAGTACAAGGTGTACTCCGCAAGACTTATGGCTGGTGGAGTTGTTTTGCATAAAGCCACTTTTGTTTATAAAACAAGAGATAGAATAAGCTCGTCTATTCAGAGTATTTTAAAAGGGGATAAGAGAGCGACATCTCCAAAGAATTGATCATCATGTTGATATCCACCAAATCATCATCATCTCAACCCTAACTAGGATCACCCCCTCGTACCCATGAGGAGGCATCCTTAATCAAACGTTGATCTGCCAAGTTTTAAGATTAGGTTGTGGTTCTATATGATCTTAGAATATGGTCACCAAGCGTTCATAACCGTGAACACGGATTTTCGAAAAGATTTAACCCTGCAGGGGTGTACAACTTTACCCACACGTACTAACCTTCTCTTAATGCCACTAGATAAGCCCTCTTCCTTGGAAGGCCGGCAGAGGGTGGTTAGACACGACCTTTACCTTGCTTTTGCCGAGACCATGAGTCACGCCCTAAGGATGGTTCCGCCGTAATGGGTCAAATCCTGAAGTCGGTCCCTAGAGATGTGAGGCGAGGTTGGTTTACTAGGGGCTCCATCCACCTGAAGCAACCCCGGCCATGCTTACCTACCTGTTATGATGCACCTTCACCCGCCAAATCTTTCAAAAGGTTTTCAATGCGTATGTCGAATGGAACGCCCGAATTATGTGACTCATGGAATCTACTAGGCAAGTTGTCACTCGTGAGGCTTTCCAGGACCCGTGTGGTTGTAAGCTTGTCTTGGTTCCAAAGGCAAGAACTCAGTTCCTAGTGGTGGCGAGCATGGGACTAGAAAAACCACATCCCACTGTCGCCTCCCATACCAGCCTTAGCATGTTTAATCTCATATCACCTTTGATCTCATCTCATCACGTTCTCCTGTCATACTAGATTCTCTACATCTGATACACCATCTGGATGAACCAGAACTGACAGCTATGCATGGCTAAGCAGGCACATATATAAGCTCTAGCAGTGCACACAAGCCAAAACTAGTTATTCTAGGAGCAGTGGATCAGATAATATAAGCTCAAAGGGAGTAATGCAGCAGATAGGATATTCTATCTATCGATAAAAGACCACATAAGAATCGTATGCATCATGGCAGGATTTGAAATACGTTCGAAATCATAGGATTATATCATGGTGGGGCTATGCTTGCCTTTGCCAGTTGATAACCGATAAGCAGATCTTCATATATCTTGTACTTGACTATGTTATAGTTGGTCAAGTATTGTTCATTGATCTTTTATCTTCGACGGTGTTGATCTCGGTCTTTGATCTCGATATCGATATCGTATTCTACCGAGAAGAACCAAACCACCGAAAAGAAAGGAAACTATCAACACATGGCATCGATGCAATGCTCAAGTAAGGATGATGATATGACTAGTTAAATTGTATTGAAAAGTAACCCTAAGGCATGCTCGACAGTTTAATCGGGGTTCCGAGGGGTACAAACCCTAACTCGGGGAAACTCCGGAATCACCTATGAAGGTTACTATGTTCTTCTAATTAAACTTGTCATTGAATTTGTTGATCAATGCCTGATTATAGATCTAATAGATAGTTCTCATTTTTCTAAATATTTTGATATATTATACATATTTTTCTAACTTATAAATCATTAGTTATTGAATTTACAAGATTTATTCAATTTTTGGAATTATTTAACCATATAATGCGTCAGGCTGACGTCAGCTCAACCCTAACCCTAACATTTCTCACCAAAGCAGATGCTAGCCATAGTGGCTGACGAGTGGGACCTGGCCCACGTCGGCAAGCCACGCGGGCTCGCCGGTGAACACTGCAGATGGCGGCGGCTGACGACGCTAGGGCATGAGCGGGGACAGACAGTTGCTTGCGTTCGAACCAACGCTTCGCGCTCGACCGAATAGGGGCAGCGCCACCTCTAAATGGTTGCCGGAGTGACGACTGCTACGACGACTGGCGGCAACAGAGGGCGGCGCACGAAGAAGGAGCAAACCAGAGCGAGAGGGGAGAAACGGAGGGGTCCATGAGGACCATAGGCTCATAGAGATGCCGACAGAGTGGTTGAGGAGGCACGTGAAGGTCTTGAACGACATCAATGGTGATGGCAGGCGGCGTAGGGATCGGGGAAGACGGGATCGATTCGAGGAACTAGGGTCTTCCCGGCTCACACGCTTCGGCGGGAAGGAAGAAGGGGTCGAGGCGGAGGCAATGGTGGCCTGAGATGGGCGAGGGGAGGCCGAAGACTGCGACGCAACGCGGCGGCCGTATGTCTAGGGTTTCGGCCAAGCTCAGAAACGAGAGAGAGGGAGACGCTGGGGAAGAGTAAGAGGATAGGGGTGAGCAGGAGGGCGTCGTGGTGATCTTATCTCGTCTAGAACAGCGGCGGAGCGGGGATCTTGGCGCGATGATGATCGACAGCGGCGCCGGCTACAGGCAGCTATCTGCCTGTCTGTAGGTAGACGACGACGGGCAGGGGCGAAGTTGTACGGGCAGGTAGCGGGCCGCGCATGGGCTACGAGCTGCGCTAGCTGCTGCGCGCGTGCAGGAAAGATGGAGAGGGAGAGATGGGCTCGGCCGAGGTAGCTAGGGTTTGCTTATTTTTTTCCTGGAAACTGTTTTTCTATTTCTCTTTTGTATTTCCTTTTTGTAGTTTTATTTCAAATTCTGTTTTTGAATAATTCAAAAATACCATAGGGTTTGTAAAGTATGTAAAATACTCAAGAGCCCTTATATTCAATTTGGGACCATTATTTTTGTGATTTAAAAATTTCAAAACCTCTTTGAATAGGTTTCAAATAGAGAGAGAGAGGATTAGGGTTTAGGTTTTTACTTGAATTATCTTCAATGCACAGTTTAAGCTATGATGCTCACGAATACATAATCAGAACCCTAATTAGACATTAGCTAAACCTGGGGTGTTACAATGGATTTCTATGATTTTGCAGAACATTTGAGAAACATTGCGGTGGAGCAAATAGCTGGAGAAGTCATTGATGATGACGGTATATGTGATATACAAAAGTTTATAAATGTTATAATCTTGCAAACATTCGTTGCAATAACAAAGTATCTAATACTTATTCTGTTTTATGAAAACAGGTACTTCTGCATGAGATATGGCTGCAACACAGGAGGTGACATTGCGTGTTGATGGCAGGCATGATGATGATGGCCGACGAAACTCTCCCTCAAGATTTTTCATATAGTTTATAGTTTTTTGAATAATTATTGTAAACGTGGAATACGAACCTTTTATAGTGTGTCTTACATTTTGTGAGACGGTTATTCATACAAGTTTGTAACAAGTCAGTTGTTCTTCTTTTATGAGTGATTTCTATTTATGTTCATATGTTATTTTTGATTATGTTTGAATTGTTCGAATGAAGGAAACTAATTGATAATACATGAGCATTTGTAAAGTGCCCTAGTCGGCACAATGTGGGAAAGACATCTGGCAATAAAACAAGTAGTTCATAGTGGCATTAATAACAAACCATCAATTGTAAATAGCAAACACTCACCTGGAATAAAGTAAACCATCTAAAATTTGTAAAAGTGTTTGTGAGGAGGGTTCAAATCGTCAATGCCCATTGTTATGGACTTGGGTTTTGGAGAAGATGGGGATGCTGGAAGTCGCGAGATGGTTAACAGACACGTAGCAAGGGGACACGAGGTTTACCCATGTTTAGGCCCCCGGAGGGAAAACCCTACTCCTGCTTGTCTGTTCTTGATTACGGCGGAACAGAAGGTTATAGGGGTGCGTAGATGCGATCTGGCGTGAGGTGTCTGTATGAGTTGGGAAGGTCCTCCTCGCCGTGCCCTCCTGGCCTTTATATAGATAGGCCAGGTCCCGGGGGTAGGTTGAGTCGGTTACAAGTTAGAGTTTCACCCTTGAATAATCTATCTATAGCCTGGCCATGTATTCTAAGGAGCCGAACTTGTACTGGGCTTGCCCCCCCCCCCGAAATCTTCTTGGACAACAAGTCTTCACGTGGGCCTTCCCTGTGCTGCACCGGGTATACCCATGTGAGGCACCCATAGGGTATATCCATGTCAGTAGCCCCCGAGTGTTCAGTCAAATCGTAGATTCGACTGGAGAATCTATAATATTTCAGGTGCTTCTCATTTGAACCTATCGTTTGAATAAATATGTTAGTTCATAGGGATTGTTGATACGTGTGCCTAACTCACCCGACGGATCAGGGTTAGTTAACTGTCATTGGGCAAAACAACATGATCTTCTTCAGACTCGAGTCCCCAGAATTGAAACCGGAACAATGCTTGTGTAATTCGAGTCAGGACATTGAGGTCTTACAGGAGTCAAATTCTAGTGTTTTGAGTTAGATACCCAACGCATCCGTCGGGATTTTTCATCGTCCATGTTGTCACGGTATGTTACTTGCAAAACGCAGCCTGGTACATTACCAGGCCATCAGATGATATCTGTAGGACTTATCTTTGTGTCATAGAAACAGCATCCGAAAGTTTGCCACCACGGAGGTATTTTGGGTGACCAAGGAGACTTCTTATCACTTAGCGTTAATTCGGGCAAAGTTACCAAAAAGATTTTTATTATACTTGATCCAAAGGATCTCATTCGAATAGTTCACAGGATGCGCGACCAGCGCTCCCATGGGAGTAGCCCCCGTGTGTGTGTTCGAGTCATAGGCTTGAGCGGAGACTTTAGTTCAGTATTTGCGGTCATTCGATTGTCTGTCCAAAGGTTGTATTTTTTTGAATACGCGACCAACGCTCCCTATGGGTGTAGCCCCCGAGTCCGTAGTGGAGTCTCAGACTCGATGTAGGACTCGAAGATTTCTTCGAGGCATTCTTACCATTGTATTTTCTCAGGTGCTCGGCGAGCGCTCCTGATAGGAGTAGCCCACGAGTAGTTGGTTGAGTCGTAGACTTGAGTAAGTACTTTTTGTTCAGTTGAAAGTTTCGAACCGTTGCTGGCTTTGCATTGATGACATCATTACTGACGCTTGGTGAGCTCAACCGTCCGCGGCAGCAGAGACGATGCGACGGGACGACCATGGGTCCCACCTTCTGACATGATTTTGACTAGTCACGCATAACATGGGCGAAAATTACCGCGCCTCCTCGGTTTCCATGCGTAGTGGGCGATGTGTTTGCCACAGTTCGTGCGGATGTTGACATGTGTACGGTGAGATGAGAGGCATGCTTTAGGGCTTATACATCAACGTCTCCGCTTCGTTGTCCTTGTCCTTTTATACTGTGGGAAAAACAGAGGCATTTTTACCACTTTGCCATTTGCGTTCATCTTTCACCATTGCTGCCATTTCCAGAGCTCATGCTTGTTCTATGCACTGGACATGCTCCATGTGTTCCCTTCGTCTTTCCTTCGCTCAAATCGTCACGCTCGCCGCACCACCACAATGGGCAAGCTGAAGAAGAGCTCCTCCGCTGCAGTGGGATCAAGCACCACCGGCGCCGCCAAAAAGGTCACTGCTCCAAGACGCACCACCGATGGTGGATGGCGGCGCAATGAGATGAGGGAGGAGGATTTGCGCAAGATTCGCGAGTCCGGCCTGATCTCCAAGAACAAGGGCGATGCCATCCTTCCTGATCAGGAGGTAATCCCACGCCCACCCGAAGGGTTTCGGGTTATGTTTTATGCATTTGTTGTTCGTGGTCCACGAATTTCTTCGTGGGCATCTATTTCTCTATGGGCTTCAACTTCATTATTTGTCGCCCAATTCTCTTCTCCACATCGCCTGTTTTATCACTCTTTGTGAGTGCTGGCTCGGTAACGAGCCTCACTTTGGCCTTTTCCGTAGACTTTACTCTGTGAAGAGGCAATCTGGCACCGGTGGTGTCTATCCACTAGTGGGTGCGGGATTTCCATCCGCCCCACTGTCCAATTTTCCTCCTTCTATCTCTGCGAGTCCATCCAGCAGTGGTGGAAGAAGTGGTTCTACATCCGCGACGTCAAGCTAGACGGCCAGCTATATGGGCTCGCTCCTTTCGACTCCACCCAGAAGATCATCCGGAAGCGCTTATGGTCAAACAATATCATGGAAGTTGAATCCGATGAGGTGGAGAAGCTCTATAAGCGGGTGGAGGCCCTTCAGCTGACTCCAGGCAAAGTGGTCAATGGTGGTGATATTATTCGCACCTTCCTCAAGCGTCGGGTGCAACCGCTCCAAGCGAGGGCGCATCCGATGTTTTTGTATGCTGGCGCCAATGACTCGATGAGGAGTTTTGTCGGTGGAAATGTCCTCGACTGATATTGACAGGGTGCTTCGACCTCTGCTGAAGCACAAGGCTGAAGATGATCTTCTGGGGAAGTGTCTGACTCCCCCCTTCAATGCCAAGAAAGCGGTCCCTCAAGTGAAACCTGTAGTTGCATGTAATGTATTTCGAGTGCTTTTTTGGTATTTTTTCTTGACTCATGTCACCTTTTGTCTTCAACTTGCAGGGCTATAAGGTAGAGGGCATGATGCCGCCTCTGCATGAAAAGTTCGAGGCTGCACCATATGGTGGGGACGTGGAGTCTAAATCCGAGGCCCCCCTGCTCAGTCGCCAACCACCAAAGCCCCCGAGTAGAGAGAAGGGCTATCTCGAAAGAGGTCCCAGAGCGAGAGTTCAGATGGGGCGACGCCACCCATGCCGAAGGGTCCCGCTTTCCTGGAGCATCATGGCAAGGATGAGGGTGCGACCACCCCCATTGTGGCCGTGCCTGTTTGAGCCATGGCTCCTTAGCCGCCGACCAAGAAGAAGAAGAAGAAGAAGAAGAAGAAGAAAGAGGAGCCCGTCTTCAACTTATCCGACATTCCTTCGTAAGTTTATAATCTCCTTTGCTGTTTTTGATGCGCTAAGTATTAGCTTTTGTGCTGATTTCGTTCGTCGAATGTCTTAGTAGGCACTCCTCCGAAAAATCCTTCGGGGCGAATCTCAGAGAGATGCATGGGGAGTCAAAAGTTGTTTCGACATTCCCGAAGATGGTGTACGATTCTGAGGATGAGAAATCGAGCTTCCTATTGCCAAGGGATCACTCAGTTGTTGCTCAGAAGAAGAAAATAAAACCTTCAGAGTCTTCGGGTGACCATGTAAGTACTCTTTTTTTCCTCATGGGGGAGCACCCGAGCCCTTTATTCATCATGTGTGTTTCTTCCCTTGCAACCCTTTGTCCGTGACACCAATCGGCTGGTCCAGCAGCACCTTGCTCTATAAGGCGACCTTAAGCAGCTTCAAGGCTCGTATGTTTCCTTCGCTTGGTTTCGAGGTCTACTTGTGTGTTCTGACTTCTCTTTATTGCATATTTCAGATGAAAACAATGAAGCTCTCCGCAAGCTGAATGCGCTCCAGAAGAGTCTCGGCTAGGCGGAGACCAAAATAAAGGATGCTGCAGAGGCCCTGCAGCGCCAACAGAAAGAGGCTGAAGACCGTGAGCAGCAGCTCACGGCTGCCGCAGCGTCGCGGGAGAAAGCCATGGCTGAAAAGCTTATGGCTGCTGCCAAAGTGATATCCGGTAAGCCACCATGTTCCTCTTTAGAGTGTGCTATTCTTCAGGTGAAGCTCCTTTTGCATCATCCGAAGATTTTGCTGTTTCTTGCAGATGCTTCTGGTGTTACGTTTGATCATAGCTTCCTGGAGCATGGGGATCCCCTGGGAGATACCGTTGTAGAAGATCGCTGCACCTCTGCTGTGGACTCGCTGGACAAGGCCAAGGATGTCCTCGCCCGCTTATACAAGGAGATCAACCCGAAGGGCGTTGCCCTTGATGACGTCGACTCTCTCGCAGAAGCTCTGATGGGTGATGCTCCGGCAAAGTATATGTTAGGGATATGCTAAATCGGTATCACCATAGCATGTCTCTAATCCGGATAACCCAGGTGGCTCACAGTTGGTAGCAAGGCCCATGGTCTGCTGGGCGACCCAGTTAGATGGATCCAGAAGGGAGGCCCATGCCAGATAAAGGAAGGCTATGGATGAGTCACCAGAGTACCCGGAGCCTTGGAGTACAAGACACATTAGACTAGTTGTGTATCGTGTAGGACTCTATAACCTGTCCGGCTAGGACTTTGCCTGTAACCCTAGGATCTGGCGACTATATAAGCTAGACCTATGGGAGCCTTTAGGGTATAAATCAGACGATACAACTCATACCACGCACAGCGAACTGATCCCTGTAACTCGGCGTATTGCCATTATAGTGATTTATAGAAGGAGTAGGATCCCGGCACCGTCATGGGATCTGAACCTGGGTAAGCTATGTTACCTCGTACCCGCCAACCTTCCGCCTTACCCCACGTCTCTAAACACGCTCTGTGAGGACCCCTTCATGGCGTACTCATTGGCAATACCACGACAGTTGGCGCCCACCATGGGGCAAGAGGCGCTTTAGCCTCTTCAACGGGCGAGGTCCAAGCTCTTTGCAGGAATCGGCGAAACCGTAGACATCGGCCGTGTTCTCTTCTCTGGCAACATTCCGATCGTCCCTCCCAATGAGTTCTTGATCCCATCGAAGACGAACCCCACCCGCTGCTCGATCATCCCTATCAGGGACATCCACCTCTTCATCGGTGAAACCGACTCGGGCAATAGTTCCCTAGAAGTCGGAGGATCATCAAGGCCCACACGGACCGGCTACGGGCAGGATACGTTCGCGGAAGGATCGAAGTCGGATCTCTCTTTGGAGTTTGCCATAATAGATCGGAAAAAATCAAGGCCCACCCAAGCCGCCCCTGTGCAGGATATAATGGTGGAAGATCGCTGCAAATCCGCCGGAGTCGCCTGTGCATCTGGAAAGCAGAGATCCAAGTTCGTCAGCATGGTAACCATCTTCGACCTGGTGCATTGCATTCAGAGAGAGGGTGAAAACCCCCGCGATTACCTAGCTAGGTGGCTCCGTATACGGGCCGACCTGGAGCATTACCCCAATGATGATGCCATGTATCACTTTGTGGAAGGACTGGACCACGGTACACTTCTTTGACATAGTTTAAGGCGGATGCAGGCTTTGGGACACCTCACTTTTGAAGGCATGGTGAACACCGTCAACAACTTCGCGGCCGCTGATGCAGAAGCTCAGGCAGCGCTCACAGTCCTACCCGACGCCCCTCCGCCTTAGCCACCGCCACCATCGCCTCTAGTCGTCGTTGATGCAGCTGCACCACCGCCTCCAGTCATCGTCGCTGCTGTCGCACCACCACCACCCATCATCGAGGAGGCCCGACACCCTCTGACTCCATCCTGGACTCGCTCTACACTGACATCAGCGCTAACTCAGAGGAGATAGACTTCAGCCCGGAGGAAGTCGACTCTGCTATGCAAGAGATGGAGGAGGATATCAGACGCGATGAGCAGGCCGACAATGTCATCACATCCTGAGAGGTGTTCGTCTCTATTGGGATCGTGATGGAGGAAGATAAACCTGTACAAGCTCCCTCTAAAGCGCTGGACAAGTGGAAGGGACCACCTGTTGCTGCCGACAATGATCGTGCAAAGGCCATACCCCCTTCGCCTAACCCAGTGTAGCATTCGCACGAACTCAACATCGGTCCGAGTAACAACAACACCGCAAACCCGCCGCCTCCGGTATCTACGTCTGCAGCTGCCCAAATCACTCCAGCTGATAGAGTGATGTACGGTAATTTGCTCATCAAGCCCATGACTGTGGCTCATATACGGAACGTAGTCCAGCTTGACGAGAAGCGCCAGCAGCTGCTGGAGGAAGCGTAGTCCATTGCGGAGCAAGGCGCAAAGCTGGATCAATATCTAGCCAAGGCGTATAAGTCAATAGAGAAAGCTAGAACCATGGAGGCCGAGTACAAGACTCTGCTCAAGCAGCAGAAGGCTAAGAAAGCTCCATCTCGCGTCATCAACGATCCCGGTGTACGGCGAAACCTTGGATGGGCTCCGCTGAAGCCGCCACAAGCCAAGCCATACATTGACAGCGAAGGCAGGCAGGTCATGCCCACTCCTATTCTCAACCTAGCCATCGTCAAGACCCTTCTGGAGAAAGATAGATCACCCGCAGCTGTGGAACCGGTGTATGACCTTGTAGAAAAGGTGGTGAAATAGCAGGAGAAGGCCACCTCCCAGAGGCTTGTGTCTGACCCAGCATATTGCCAGTCTAGCAATCCTAAGCCGCCAAGGGACCGATCTCCTCAGGATGTCGGGTCTCAGACGGGTTCATCGAAACAGAAACAAAGGGATGCACACAACAGGAAGGACGCTATCCCCATATCCTTTGAGCATGGAGGCAAAGCTCATCCTCATCGCCCATTTCCACCGCCCGATCTCCCCGACATCGTGAAGATCCCAAATCTCACAATCGTACAGACATGCCTCCGCCAAGTCAAAGCGGCATCGTTATCCGAGACAACATGGAGCAACCCTGTCACGATGGAGAACGCAACCAAGGGCATAAGAGCAGGTCACGCCATGACCCTCCGTGCCCTGCAAGCAACCGCAACAAGCACGAGGCATTGCAGGAGGGTAACAGCAAGAAGGCTAACCCACCGCCACCTGCGCCTCCATCGCCATCTAGCAGCCACCATGGCGGAGGAGGTCCACGTCGTTCACTTAGCCCATCCCCTGGCGGCAAGAAGAAAAGAACAAGCCCAAAGCCATACGACGCACGTTCACGCCTAGACAAGATTCACGAGGCCCGGGAATGACAATACCTGGGACCACGTTGTTTTGGACCTGTGATACGGACCGCAACTTACCCCAGGGGATTCCGGATTGACAAGACCATCAAGCCCTACGACGACACCGCCAAACCAGCTACGTGGTTGCAGGATTACGACAACATGGTGGAGATCGCGGGGGTAGCCCCAACGTTGCCGTCAAGTAGCTCCCACTGATGTTGACCGGCACGGCCCGCCAATGGATTGATGACTTGCCGGAGAATTCCATATGCAATTGGTTGGACATGCAAGAAGCATTCACCAAGAACTTCGAGGGTACATATAAGCGTCCCTGCATCGTTGGCGACCTACGGTGGTGCGTGCAAGAGAAAGACGAGTCATCTCGCGCCTACCTCTCCCGCTGGCTGGATACGAAGAATTCCTGCGCAGGAGTGCACGCTCAGACCGCCATGGCCGCCTTCATCGATGGGTTGGAGAAAGGTACATTGCTCCGACATAAGTTGAAGCGCCTGCAGAACAATCACAGGCTCGATCTCAACCAGATGATCCAGCTGGCCAGTGAGTTTGCATCTGCCAACGACGATGCTCGCGGCTCCTTGCCGGCAACAGCCATTTCAACTCAAGCTAAGAGGAACAACAACACCAAATGGAAGAACCCGCCAGAACAAAAGCAAACCTCCGACATGGTCGCCATGACATTTGCAGGACGAGGTGATGGCGGACAGCGTGGCTGAGGACGGGGGTTGGTCGTGGGCAGCAACGAGGTAGTGAAACTACCCCGACAGTGCTCCGCTTTCCCCAAACGTACGAGGAGTACCGTGATATGCCATGCCTCGTACACCTCAACACCAACGGCAAGGACACTCACACCAATCGCCATTGCAAGTTTGTCAACAACCTGAAGGATGACCCGGAGTCCGGTTACAAGCAAAGTCGGAAAAATAGACCGCGAGGCAAGGGCAAGGGAAGAAGAAGGAAGAGCAGTCCAAGGATTCAAGTGACATGGACGAGGATGGTGACCCCAAGCATGACGACAAGAGCGACGGTAAGGGCAATAACCCCTTTGAGAAGAAGGCTGTCGTCTACCACGCTTTCCTTGGCACCCCTACTATCCGGCAACAGAAAACCTCCATGAGGATACTGATGGCCACCCTACCCCCAGTTCCCCAGTACCTGCGCTGGTCGGAGATTCCAATCACTTGGGATAGGAAGGATCACCCAGACCTCATCCCTATGGAGAACCAGTACGCTATGGTCATCAACCCCCTGATTGACGACAACGAGTTCACCAAATGCATGGTGGACAGTGGAAGAAGCATCAACATCATGTACCTGGATACACTGCACAAGATGAACTTGATGGAGGCCAACCTAAGGCGGACCAGCACCGTGTTCCATGGCGTAGTTCCAGGCCGGGAGGGTCGGTCCCTCGGGTGCATCATGCTTTAGGTCGCTTTTGGTGATGTTAATAATTACCGCCAAGAGCGCATGACCTTCGAGGTGGTCCCCTTCAAGAGCGTGTACCACGTCATCTTCGGACACGACATATTCAACGCCTTCATGGCCAAGCCATGCTTCGTCTATAACAAGCTCAAGATACCCAGACCAAACGGCATCATCGGGACTACGAGACTGGAGAAGCAGCCTTTGCAGAAGTTGTCCTCTACAACGAGGAATTCAAGGAGATCCAGAGCAAGGTCGATGCCATGGAGATGCCGGCATCGAAGAAGCAGATTTCTGACTCTGATCCCGCCTTCAAGGCCGCCATCGAGACCAAGCTGGTGGAACTTGTGGTAGGCGATGCCTCCAAGACCACCTCCATTGGGACGAACCTGGACCCTAAATAGGAAAGCGCGCTCGTCGATTTCCTCCATGAGAATAGGTACATCTTTTCCTGGCCACCTGCCGACATGAAAGGTGTACCTAGGGAACTTGCCGAGCATAGCTTGAATATTGATCCAAAATGCAAACCGGTGAAACAACCTCTACGACGCTTCGGAGACAAGAAGAGACGCGCCATAGACAAAGAGATAAATAGGTTACTTAAGGCTAGTTTTATCCGAGAAGTCCTTCACACCCGATGGGTGGACAATCCTATACTTGTCCCCAAAAAGGGAACCAAAGAATTAAGAATGTGCGTTGATTGAACAAAGCATCTCCCAAAGGTCCGTTTGCTTTGCCTCGCATTGCCCAAGTCATTGAATCGACGGCTAGCTTGGAACTTTTGTGTTTTCTCGATGCATACTCAGGATACCACCAGATAAAGATGAGGAAGTCAGACCAATTGGCCACTTCATTCACCACACTTTATGGCATGTTCTGCTATGTCACGATCCCCTTTGGGCTAAAAAACACAGGTGCTACGTACCAGCGGACTATGCAGCGTTGCCTCTATGATCAAATTGGTCAGAACGTTCACGCCTATGTGGACGATATAGCGGTGATGTCTAAAAAGTCAAATGACTTAATCTCTGACTTAAAAGAAACCTTTGATAATCTACGGAAATACAACATGATGCTTAACCCTAAGAAGTGCGTCTTCGGGGTACCAGCCGGCAAATTGTTGGGATTCATCATTTCCAGCGTGGAATCACAGTCAACTGGAGAAGATCAAGGCCATCCTAAACATAAACCGTCCGACATGCCTGAAGGTCATCCAACGGCTTACAGGCTGCATTGCAGCAGTTAGCCGGTTCATCAGCCGACTTGGAGAGAAGGCTCTGCCGCTGTACAAGTTGCTGAAGAAGGCGGACAAATTTACATGGACAGACGAAGCAGATGCTGCACTTCAGAAGCTAAAGGAGATACTTTCCTCGGCACCTATACTCGCAAGACCCAAGCCTATGGGGCCTATGTTAATCTACATGGCGGCCACTAACCGGGTATTCAGCATCATCGTCGTGGTAGATAGGAAAGAACCAGGGCATGAGTACGGAGTTCAAGGACCAGTTTATGTAAGCGAGGTCTTGACGGAGTCCAAGCAGCGTTACCCGCACTACCAGAAGCTAGCTTATGGAGTGCCTTGCTTCTCGGAAGCTAAGGCACTACTTCCAGGAGCACCCTATCACAGTTGTGAGCAAATCTCCACTGTCCGACATCATCAACAACTGCGGCGCTATAGGAAGGGTTGCGAAGTGGGGCATTGAGCTTGCCTCCTTCGAGATCACCTACAAGAGACGCGATGCTATCAAATCACAGGTCTTGGCGGATATCATCGCAGATTGGACGGAGATGCCAGATGCTACCCCCATACCAGAGCCAGAATATTGGGCGATGCACTTTAATGGATCAAAGCTACTCAATGGCTCGGGGGCTGGTGTACTACTACAGTCACCAACAGGGTAAAAGCTGCACTACGTTCTGCAAATCCACTTCGAGGCTACAAATAACATGGTGGAATACGAAGCACTCATTCACGGACTTCGTGTAACCAAGGATATTGGAATCAAGCGCATAGTTTGCTGTGGAGATTCCGACTTGGTTTCCTAGAAGGTGGATGGCACGTGGAACACGCGGAACCCTATGATGGCGGCATATCGAGACGAAGTGGACAATATAGCCAAGAGTTTCTTAGGCTACGAAGTCAAGTATGTCCCTATGGAGGAAAATGAGGCAGCTGATCTATTGCCGAAGCTTGGATCAGGGCGCAAACAAATTCCGCCTGGCGTTTTTCTGGAGCATCTACGGACACCATCCGTGAAGGGAGCAGACCCTGATAACCCGGATAGAGTTGACTCTTTCGTTCACAGAGTGACAAAGGTCCCTCCGGCTTGGACAAAAGCATTCATGTAGTATCTCGTCCACGGAACTTTGCCCATCGACGAGGTCGAAAGTCGGCAAATAGTACGTCGATCAAAGGGCTATACCATAATCAATGGACAGCTCTACAAAAGAAGCACCACTGGTGTATACCTCAAGTGTGTTTCCCAGCAAGAGGGTATCGAAATCTTTTTGAGATCCATCTTGGAGATTGCGGGAATTGCGCCTCTCCTCGATCGTTGGTCTCCTAAGCCTTCCGGCAAGGACTCTACTGGCTGACCGCGAAGTTGGACGCCGACAAGCTGGTTGAGACATGCATGGGATGCCAGTATTATGCCCGACAACCACATGTTCCAGCTGAAGAATTGCGAACAATACCAATAACTTGGCCGTTTGCAGTCTGGGGGCTAGACATGGTTGGTCCATTACAGACGACACCATGTGTGTTTACGCATCTGCTAGTAGCAGTTGATAAATTCACCAAATGGATCGAAGCTAAACCCATTAGAAAGCTTGATGGGGAAACTGCCATTAGGTTTGTTTGGGATCTAGTGGTGAGATTTGGTCTCCCACATAGCATTATCACTGACAATGGAAGCAACTTATCACTCGGAAAAGTGGAAGCTTATTGTTGGGATAAGGGAATCCGACTTGACCTAGCATCTGTGGCACATCCATAGTCCAATGGGCAAGTTGAGCGACCCAATGGATTAATTCTGCAGGGAATCAAGCCACGTCTTGAGGCACCACTACATAGAGCAGCTGGAGCCTGGGGGAGGAGTTACCATCTGTGTTGTGGAGTTTACGAACTACACCCAACAGATCTACCGGCTACACCCCTTATTTCATGGTATATGGAGCAGAAGCCATCCTGCCTTCCGACATCCTTCACGATTCACCATGAGTTCCCACCTACGACGAATATGATGCTAAAGAGTCCAGGCTCCTAGATGTGGACCTTCTCGATGAAGAGCGCGTTATGGCATGCCAAAGATCCGCCATCTACTAGCAGAAGCTACGTAGCTACCATAGTCACCGCGTTCGGCATCGCTCGTTTAAAGAGGGGGATCTGGTGATCCTACTTAGGCAGAAGAAGTCACACAAATTATCCCCGCCATGGGAAGAACCGTTCATCATAGGCAGGGCGCTACTCAATGGGTCTTACTACCTCGTTGATAATCATGAACTTGAGGATAGACCCAGCGATGACCATAAGCATAAGCGACGTGACCCGGAGCTTGATCGGCCATGGAACATAGCACAGTTACGTCCTTTTTACACTTAGCATATTTTTTATCTACTGTGTACCTCTTATATGATCAATGAAATAAAGCTATTTGGTTCACTCATATTCTTGAGTCTTTTACCTCCTTTAGTGTTCATTTTTGGATCATATAAAACCTTTATGCGCAAGTTTTGCATTTGCACTTGTGAAAATTCCACCTACGGGCGTTAGCTTAAGTTTTCTAGTCTACACGTTCTTTGTTGTTTATGTGGATTCTAGAATAGTGACTTTTGGCACTTGAAGTCGGTGATTTTGAGCTTAGGTTTTTGATGGTGCCATTGGGCATCATCGGTTGAGCGCATGGTTCCGACTACGAGTCTTCCGGCTCACGAAAAGTCAAGCATAAAAACCAAAGTAATCGATAAGCCAGCACTTGCTTAAAAAATATATACATGCTGGAACGAGTACTTAAGAAGCATGAAACATATAGCTATTTTTTCCGCCTTAAGATTAACACAGTAGTTTTTTCCGCATACATAAATCCAGAGGAAACAAATATTACAAAGTGTTTTTCATTCCTCTGGCGCAGGAGACTTTGAGGTAGCATCGTCGGTAGCAGAAGAGCTATCCTGATCATCTTCAAAGTCGGTGGTCTTGAGGGACTCGGAGGAGCTAGGCTGGTCGCCATCAATGATCTCAAGAGGCACAAAGGAGTTTGGATCAACCAACTCGGCTACCCTGGTGTCGTAGCCGGCGAGTGATGCCCAGATAGCTTTGTGATCAATCTTCTGGCCGTCATCGTCTATGTCGGGCAGACCCGAGGTCACCGTGTCGATGTCGGCATTCTCGTAGTAGGCCTTGACCATCGCCAGGGACAATCTATCACCAGCCCGGGTACATGAAGCTTTCCATCTTATGATACGCTCGGGGGCTTGGCATAGAATTTCCGAGTATTTCATGACGGAATCCACCGCCTTGAGGTTGATGTTTAGGGACTTGGCAATCTCTTTGGCTTGCTTGATGGTGGTACTGATGAAGTTGCCGACGAGGACCATGCATTCCTTTGGCGGAGGAGGCGTATTGGTTAGACCAATAGGAGCTGCAATTCCGGCCAACCAATGGAGTACGTGAGATCAATAACACAAAAAAGTTCAGAGTACCTGGCTTACAAAAATACAAGACGGAGATCGCTTACCAAAGATGCTCGCCTCGGCTTGTTGGAGTGTCTCCGCCATGGAGTCATGTTCCTATCGGAGGACCTTGTAAGCCTCAAGGTTGCGTTTGTTCTGCTCATCGGTAGCTTTCTTCTGCTCCTTGAGGATCGCAATTTCCTCCTTCAGTCGGTTGATCTCCATGTTGGCAGACTCCTGCAAGGCCTTCATGGACTCTTCATGCATCTTCAGAGTGTCAGCCCTCTCCTGCTTGAGGATCTTTTTCTCGCTATCCAGCAGTTCTATGTGCTTGGATTGCTCGACAATGTCATTCGTGTTGGCAATAGTTTCTGCAAGCCGGAAAAATGATAGCACACAATGAGTAGTCGGAGAGTGATGGCACAAGACCAAGTTTGAGTGCAAAATTTAAAGGAAAAAAAGACTCTTGCTCTTGGTGATTTGATCCTTCAAGAAGGCAGTTTTACCCTTTTCAGCTTCCAGTTCAGCGCGCATCTTGTGGAACTTCTCGTTGTGGACGCCTCTCTGAGCATTATCACTCTGTGGAAACAAGATCAAAGTTTCTTAGTCTACTTGGAGCATCTAGCCGGATAAAAATCCACCTAGAGGCTTGGGGGCTATAGTGAGAGTTGTTAACTTGGCAATATGCTTAGTCTTTCTTTAAGCATCTAGTCAGAACTAATTCTGTTTCAACTAGAGGCTTGGGGGCTACAGTATTGAAATTTACAAACACTGCGTATGCTACTCTTCAAAGTATCTAGTCGGAATAATTCATTCAAACTACATACTTGGGGGCTATAGTGCGAAGTTTCTAGCTTAGTCACTCTTAAAGCATTCAGACACAAAGACCTATTTCCATCTAAATCCTCGAGGGATATAGTGGGATACTAAATATGAAATGCAAAAGGCAAATAAAACTTATGAGTGTGATGATCTTGAGATTGGTAGTGCTCTCGGCAAATATCTCGCTGAAGGAAAGACTATTTCCGCACAGGATATCCGCCTGCCTGAGCATCTCCTCAAGACCACATGTCGGAGAAGTTGGCGTTGCACCAGGAGCCAGAGCTGAGCTACTCGGTGTAAGCGTCGGTTAGACAATCTTTAGGAAATCTGTTGGCATCTTGGGTGCGGTGGCGCCGCCTTCGGCAGAAGTTTCCGCCTTCCAACATTACCTTACCGCTACCAGTGGCATCCTTAGCTGGAGCTTCAGCCATTTTGGTTGCGGTGCTTTCTTGTGTCGCCTGCTCGCCGGCAACAACAAGTCCCGCGGCAGCACCTTGGTCCTCTTCCATGGAGGAAGGGCCAGATGCTACCTTAGCTGGAGAGTTTGTCGGTGCGGCAACAGGTTGGACACTAGGACTTGTAGGGGTAATGGCGGGAGATGCTTGGTGAAACATATCTTTATTGCTTTTAGAAGCCCCCAATGTTTTGGAGGTGTTCTTCAAACTCAAACTAGCCTTCTTCCTGAAACATGCAAAAGTATAAGTACATGAATAAGACGAACCAGAGACAATGTCGGATGATAAGAAGCTTACACAACAATTGGTGCCTTGGTAAACGGGATGTCGGTGATTCTTCTTTTCTCCGCCTCCAGGGCAGCGGTGGACTTCTTGGAGGCTCTGCCCTCCGTCTTCTTCTTCTTGCCTCCGTCGGCATCGCCACAGGTGGATCTCTTCCACTTACGCGCCAATAGGACATCATCGTCGGACAGGACGGTGACTTCCTTCATCTTGGGGCCATAGACTTGGACAACCATGCTATCCTCATCTAGACTCTTTAGTTTTTAAGTGAATCCCGAAGTGTTAAATGTAATGGTAATGGATAGACAGAAGAACTGCAGTATATGTCATACACGGAAACTAAAACAGGTACCTCTGGGAAATTTCCGTCCTCGAAAATGTCATAGGTGATGGTGAAGCCACACTTCCTGTACTTCACCGTGACGATGTCCTTGAGGCAGAGCTTGATGGAGTCACTCGAGAAGTTGTCATCGAAGATGCGGAGTCTATCCTTCCTATCCTTGGTATACTGGGGCATCAGCTTCACGCGGTGATGCAGAGGCTGAATCCGCCTGATGAACCAGCACATGGCTAGGTCCAACCCGGTCAGACCCGTCTCTACGAACCACTCGATGCGCCTTACAGCGCGGGAAGCTTCATCATCGGAGGGGAGGAGGGCTTGGGATCTCCATGTTGGGGATTCAGCGGTGGCCCCGTCGACAAAGTCCGGGTATGATGCTTTTCGGCCAGCCAGACGGATATATGGGCTGTAGAAGTACGTCCTCTACCAATTTTTGTAGGACTCGTGGCCTACAATGTCGGGGAATCGCCGGCCAGGACGGATGTTGAAGCTAATGGTTCCACAGTTTCTGAGCTCATCCTTGCTCACTCCGGCTTCCCTCTTGACGGTGAAGAATTATATAAACAGATCTAGCCTAGGCCTAATTCCTAGGTAACCCTCACAAAGCACCGCGTAGTTGCTAAGCGCGAGGATGCTATTTGGAGACAGGTTTTGAGGTTGAACCCAGTAGTGGCTAAGGACCTCTAAGAAGAAGTCGGAGATTGGGAGGGAGACACCGCGTACCAGTTGGGCTTTGAGGTATACCTTTTGTCTGGCTTGGGGAGAAGGGATGACCTCGCCGGCTGGCGCCGCCCGCCAGACCAGCCCCTCCGTCGCAGGGAGGTACCCCTCGGCGAGCTTCTCCTTGAGATTGCTATTTGTGATATCGGAGCCGCGCCACTCTCCCTTGTGAGACTCGCCCTCCTCCTCCAGCGGTTCCAGCCCAGCTGGAATATGGTCACCGCTGGTGGATTCCACCACCACGGTGCGTGGCAGCACCAGGCCCTCTGGGGGCACCTGAATGGAGCCTGCCGGCTTCGCCGCGACGTCGCTCATTGCCGCCATGGATGGGGTTGCGCTGCTGCTCGCCATTGGTGTGGGGAGGAAGGTGATTATGGGAATGGGGAAAGCTAGTGTTTTTCTTGGTGCACGCGGAGAGCTCGAGGAGACGTTCGCTAGAGGAAGAAGATGACGCGAGGAAGAATGCGTGAAATGATAAAATTTACCATGGTTATAATTTATAACACTCGGCGTCAAGATCCATGCGGAATGATCAAACGGTTGCTACGTGGACAACGTGTGCGTGGAAATTTCGCCACGTTCCCACCGCTGCCGCCAATGTTTCTCATCCTTCGCATGGGAAAAACGGCTATGATTGCGTTCTCTACATGTGTGAGTTACGAGGCGTTGCTGACCTATGGTTTACGTTGCTCTACTGGCACATGCAGGTGAACCATCCCATCTGAAGATTCCGGCATGGACGGATCCAGTCCGGCTACGAGAAGAGTACGATGGAAGATTCAGCAGTTCTCCGACTTACACGTTGAAGACGGAGAGCATTGCAGGGTTCTTGGGAGGACTACATGATATTGCTTGACGATTTGCCGACATTCGTCTAGATGGAGCATTCAAACTGAATAGGCAAGACGGCGCAAGATCTCGGATTTCTCTGGGGGCTATTATTGGGGATATGCTAAATGGGATCACCATAGCATGTCTCTAATCCAGACAACCCGGGTGGCCCACAGTTGGTATCAAGGCCCATGGCCTGATGGGCGGCCCAGTTAGATGGATCCAGAAGGGAGGCCCATGCCAGATAAAGGAAGGCTACGAAGGAGTCACCAGAGTACCTGGAGCCTTGGAGTGCAAGACACGTTAGACTAGTTGTGTACCCTGTAGGACTCTATAACCTATTCGGCTAGGACTTTGCCTGTAACCCTAGGATCTGGCGACTATATAATCCAGACCTATGAGAGCCTTTAGGGCATAACTCAGACGATACAACTCATACTGCGCATAGCAAACCGATCCCTATAACTCGGCGTATTGCCATTATAGTGATTTATAGAGGGAGTAGGATCCCGCCACCATCGTTGGATCAGGAACTGGGTAAGCTGTGTTACCTCGTACCCGCCAACCTTCCGCCTTACCCCATGTCTCTAAACACGCTCTGTGAGGACCCCTCCATGGCGTACTCGTCGGCAATACCACGACAGTATAAGCGGGAGCAGAAAGGGGTTGGTGCTGCTATGGGGCTGGTGATGGCCGCGACGTCTGGCGCGCAACTGGATCTTCAACAGATCACATCCAGGTGACGGCGGCGGATGGCACCGAGGTAGCGTTTGCTTCCTTCGCCTCCCGCTGCAAGCACTTTGGTCCTAAGCTGATTGATCTCCTGGCCACCTAATCGCTGGAGCAGCAGCGGGCGGCCAGGGCTAGGTATTCTGAGTCTGAAGCTGCTACGGATGCTTCCGCCTAAGCCTTCTGTTCTTGTAGTTGTAGCTTAGTTTCTTTCTCTTCTACGCATGTAATGCTTTTGGGCTGACCAAATGTTACTCTGCCACATAGTGGCTTTATTTCTATAAATATAAGTGCATCTTTTGACTGTTGTCGAATGTCGCCATTTTGATGTTGCTTGTACACCCTTAGGGTCCTTAGAGTGCTGATCCGGTGGTTACACCTTCTCCTATGTTTGGCGCTTGTCCATCGCTGAGTGAGGCGTCGCAGTTGCCATTTATGCGTGATCGCATCCGAAGCCTGGAGAGGGACATTCTCAGCATCCGTGGTTATGCGGATGTTTGGAAGTCCAAGGCCGAATGGGCCACTACGAGGGAAGAGTTCCTCCTTGAAGAATTTCGCCAGGTTGGCGAGCAAATCCAGTGTAAGGTACCCTAAGCCTTTGTCCCTTCGACTATGCCGGGTGTTTATGCCATCTCACCGGCTACTTTTGTGCAGTTGTGAATATTCTTCCGAAGGAAGAGAAAGAGCGTGTTGCGATTCAGATGAATTGCTTGAAGCAACAGGAGTTGGAGGCCAGCGGCTTCTTTCGGATGGACTGTGACCGGGCGATTATTCTCGTAGCGATGCAAGATCGCGTCCACCAAGTGCTTTGGGTGTTGAAGCAAACAAGGTCATCACTCGCGGCGATTTGGGCCACGATGTTTCCTATGGACTCTACACCCTCCAGCTTCTTGGGCTTGCTTGGAAAATTTCGCGATACGGGCCACGTAAAGGAGCTGGTGTGCCATCAGCTGGCAGCGGGTGTGAAGGCAGCCCTGTCGCTTGTTCGGCTGCATTCGTGATGTCAACCTTGCGGAGATAGCAGCTGGGCCACCTCCCCCTCTAGGTGGTATGGCGTGAGATACGCGTCCGCACTACACAGTGGTGGCGCAATATGCTGAAGAAATTGTAGATGTGTTAGAGAATGGACGAACGTCCTGCTCCAGCATGGTTGGGTTTTGTAAGTAGAAAACGAAACAATGTAAAGTCTGTATATTGTCGAGTGGGCTTTTAATGCCCATGTAAAGTTGTATGTATTGGAACATAGTGCATTGTTTGATTATAGATTGTGCATGTACTTTTCGTTAGCCTGACGTGGTCAGCTACTCAGGTTATATGCATTGTTGTAAATCAACAAATTCGTATGGTGAGGCGCAACCCTCGAGCGTATTTTAGCGATAATAAATGTAAGAGAGAAATTTTTTGGGCCAAAGAACTTAGATTTTATTCATCGTAATGTTGAAGGTACAGTGTTCGGTTGAGTAGCCTGGCTGAATAGCCTTAATGAAAGTAAAAGACAACAAAGGGTAGAAGCATCGCATTTTTGTGACGTTCTAGATGTTGGAGTATTCGACTCCTGACTCGACCTCCTTTAGGCGGTAGGCGCCACCCGGGATTACTTCAGTGACGACGTAGGGTCCTTCCCAGGGTGACTCGAGCTTTAGATGCCCTTCCTGCTTGAGGCCGAATACGAGGTCTCATTCGACGAAGGACCTTGGGCGTAACCGACAACTATGTTAGTTGTGGAGACTTTGCTGGTACACCGCTGAGCGAGCCGCGGCGTTGTCACGAGCTTCGCCTAGCGTGACGATGGTGTCTTCGAGTGCGGCCAATGATTCGGCCTCGCTATAGGCAACGACCCGCGGGGCCTTGTAGCATACCTCAGCAGGCAACATGGCTTCGGCTCCGTGCACCATGAAGAAAGGCGTGTAGCCAATTGAGCTGTTTGGCGTTGTGTGCAGGCTCCATAGGACGCAGGGTAGCTCCTCTGCCCAGGATCCCACAAGACTTTCAAGTGGGCGTAGCATACGCTTCTTGATGCCGTTTCCGATGAGGCTGTTGGCCTTTTTGACCTGCCCATTGGTTTGCGGATGTGAAATGGACGTGTATGCGAGGTTGATCCTGAGGTCTTCGCAGAAGCCTCGAAACTCCTTCGAGGTGAATTTCGATCCGTTGTTGGTAATGATGTTGTGGGGCACTCCAAACCTGTAGATAATGGACTCGAAGAACTTGATGGAGGCGGCGCCAGTCTGGTTAGTAACGGGAATGGCCTGGATCCACTTAGAGAATTTGTCGACTGACACCAGGAGGAAGACGTGACCTCCTGGCGAGGACTTTGGCAGTTTTCCGATCATGTCGAGTCCCCACTGGGCGAAGGGCCAGGCCACCTGTATTGGCCCCATCTCTGATCCTGGCACGTGTGGCTTGTTGGCGTACCTCTGGCAGGCATTGCATCTCTATACGATGCCTTTGGTGAATCTCATCGCCGTTGGTGAGTAAAAGCCCGCTCGTAGAGCTTTGGTGACGAGGGCGCGACTGCCTATGTGGTGGCCACAGATACCCTCATGGATGTCGAGGAGGATACTCTTTCTGTCTCTGTTGGTGACGCACCACTGGAGTACACCCGAGATGCTGTGTTTGTACAGCTCGCCATTTATGATGGTGAAGGCCATTGATCGGTGGGCTATGTGTCGGGCGTCTGTCGGGTCCTCAGGCAGCTGCTTGCTTATCAGGTAGTGGAGGTATGGTTGGGTCTATGTCTACTCAACCGCCAAGACCTGCATGAGGCTCACCAGTTCGACCTCTTTATCGAGCTCTTCGGGTCCCTCGGTTGTCTCGGGTGCCACAGCCCCCGAGTGTCCTGCTGCTTCGGCTGTGTCCTTCGGGAATTTTTGCTTGATGGAGGGCACATAGATTTATTCGAGGAACACACCAAGTGGGACTGGGGAACAGGTGGAGCCGATGTTGGCGAGTTTGTCGGCCTCTTTGTTTCTTCCTCTGCTAACATGCCGATGTTCGCAACTGTCGAAGTCCCCTTCGAGTGCATTATAGAGTGCATGATATGCGATCCTGTTAGCGCAATGAGTGTCGCACTCGTTCATCGTCTGCTACACGACGAGGTTGGAGTCACCGTAGATGACAAGGCGTGTGGCTCCGCACACCTTGGCCATCTTCATGCCATGTATGGGTACCTCATATTCGGCCTCGTTGTTGGATGTGCGGAAATTCATCCGAATGACGTATTTCATCTCGTCCCCTTGAGGGGATGTCAGGATCACGCCGGCTCCTGCTCTAGCCTCGCGCTTGGATCCGTCGAAGTGCATTTTCCAGGACTGGGACATGTTCTAAGTGTCTGGCAGCTGGAGCTCCATCTAGTGAACGAAGAAGTCCGGGAGCACCTGAGACTTGATGGCGGTGCGCCGCTCGTAGTTGATGTCTCGAGGAGATAGCTCAATGCCCCACGAGGATACTCGTCGTGTTGCCTCGGGGATGTTCAGGATGTTCGACAGTGGTGCGTCTCTGACGACCACGATCTGATCCTCTTGGAAGTAGTGGCTCAATCGACGTGCCATCATGAATATGCCATAGGCGAGCTTCTGGTAGTGAGGATACCTTTGCTTTGTCGGGGTTAGTACCTCGCTGAGGTAGTAGACTAGGCGTTGTACCCCGTGGGTCTTTCCGTCTTCGGGTCTCTCGACCACAAGGGCTGTACTGACCACCTGGTGCGTGGCTGCAATGTATAGCAGCAAGGGCTCCCTCTCCTTTTGCCTTACCAACACCGGGGATGTGGAGAGCATGCGTTTGAGGTCCTCAAATGCTGCGTCTGCCTTGGCCGTCCACTCAAATTTGTCGGCTTTGCGTAGCAGCTGGTAGAAAGGGAGGGCCTTCTTGCCCATGCGGCTGATGAACTTGCTGAGCACCGTCATTCGCCCAGCCAACTGCTGGACCCCCTTGACGTTTTTAGGCTTCTCTATGGATAGCATAGCCCTGATTTTCTTCGGGTTAGCCTCGATGCCACACTCAGAGATGAAGTACCCGAGTAATTGGCCGGACGGGACACCGAAGGCGCACTTGTCCGGGTTCATCTTGATGTTGTAGCAATCAAGGTTATCAAACATCTCGCGGAGATCGTCGATGAGCGTTCTGGCCTCCTTGGTCTTGATGACTATGTCGTCGACATAGACCTGCACATTGCGACCCATCTGGCTCTTTAGACAGGCCTGCATGCATCATTGATATGTGGCGGCCATGTTCTTCAACCCGAAGGCATGGTGTTGTAGAAGAGCACCCCGAATGGCGTGATGAACGCCATTTTCTCCTGATCTTCGACCTTCAGCCGAATTTGGTTGTAGCCTGAGTAGGCATCAAGGAACGAGAGTTTCTTGCATCCTGTTGTGGATTCAATGATTTGATCGATCCGTGGTAGAGGAAAGTGGTCCTTAGGGCAGTGTTTGTTAAGCGACGTGAAGTCCACACACATCTACAGGATGTTCGTGTCCTTCTTAGGGACTAGCACGGGGTTGTCCATCCACTTGCTTTCCTTTATCTCCCTGATGAAGTTGGCATCGAGGAGTCTGTTGACTTTGATACCAACATCTTCGGATCTTGGCTCGGACAGTCGATGCATCGACTGCTTAACTGGCTTCGCATTTGGAAACACATTGAGTGCATGCTCGGCGAATTCTCTGGGAACTGCTAGCATGGCCGTAGGACACCAAGCAAAAATTTCCCAGCGCTCACGAAGGAATTCGATGAGCGCGTTTTCCTATGCGGGACTCAGGCCGTTGGCGATCAACGCCGTCTTGGAGGCATCCGTCGGGTGGACCTGCACCTTTTTAGTGTTGATTGTGGAGTCGAACGACATATTAGGTGCGTTTTGCCTGGTGACTGGGGGCAGACCGTTGTTTGTGACCTCCTTCAGCCTTGTGAGCTCCTCCTTCATGCCGAACGATTTGGAGATTCTGTTGAAATCCCTGTGATGGCTCAGATGATGTAGAGCTCGTTGGGATCCCCAAGAGGAAGGTATGATGAGCATAACATCAAGTTTCCCTCAGTTATGAAACCAAGGTTATCGAACCAATAGGAATAAGGAAACAACTCCAAGGTGTTGCTAGAAACTTGGAACCTGCAAAACACAACCACAATAGTTTGCCCCAACTTACAATGAGGTTGTCAATCTCACCAGTTTGATGAAAACAAAGGATTAAACATATAGTGTGGAAGATAGTAATTGCTCGTAGAAAGTAAAGAGTAAATGGTAAATAGTAGATGGTGTATCAATGGTAAGGAATGTATCGGGGTCTACAGTTCACTAGAGGTGTTCTCCATAAGATAAATACCATGCTGGGTGAACAAATTACAACGGGGCAATTGACCGATTGGGAATGCATAATAATGCATATACTAGACATCTTGATCTCTACAAGATTTTTTTGGGCATTACAACATGATACATAGACTGTAATCCAACTGCATGTATGACTAATAATCCACCTTCAGGTTATCATCCGAACCCCTTCTAGTATTAAGTTGCAAGCAACGGATAATTCATTAAACAAAGTGTGTAAAGTAAACAATACAATTTACCTTGGACAAAGGATTGTTGTTTTCTCCCTAGTAGCAATAGCACATCTACAACCTTATAAGTTTCTATCACTCTCCCAGATTACTAGAGGCATGAACCTACTATCGAGCATAAATACTCCCTAGTAGCAACAACTCATCTACAACCTTAGAAGTTCCTGGCCTTTATATAGATAGGCTAGGTCCCAGGGGTAGGTCGAGTCGGTTACAAGTTAGGGTTTCACCCTTGAATAATCTATCTATAGCCTGGCCGTGTCTTCCAAGGATTCGAACTTGTACTGGGCTTGGGCCACCCAAAATCTTCTTGGACAACACGTCTTCATGTGGGCCTACCTTGGGCTGGACCGGGTATACCAATGTGAGGCACCCGTAGGGTATATCCATGTCAATTTGGCTCTGTGTGATAAAACCAAAGAATTGATGAATAAGTCCTTAGAAAAAATTGTAAGAAAAGTTTCATAACTAGAACCAAAGAAGGGAAAGCTAGTATTGCTAAAGAGTTGGTACATTTTCAAGAAAGTGTGTTTCTCGACAATGGTGTTCATGAAATGAAAGTAGGAGCATTATGAAGATCTATAACCATGCATCAGGATGATTGAGAAGCACAAGTGGACACTGTTCTAGAACACGACTCTTCATGTTATAATGAAAAAAGGAGTCAATGATTTGATTGATGTAGTTTTCACTTATGCTTTTACAAAAAGTAGTAGGATTCAAAAATATGCCCTACATATGAAGTAGATATAAATATGAATTGATTGTCTCGTTACTGAAACAAGACATACCTACGAAGAACAAGGAAGATGATGGTAAACTAAGGTTATAAGAAATCCTAAAATTAAAACTTCACTTGAGATTAGAAAGTAAAACTATTACTGAATCTCGACAAGGAGTTAATTGATATTTCTAAAGGACTGCAAGGTTATAAGAAATAAGTGGGAGTCTTAGAAAGACAAAAGCGCAATTCGTCAAGAAGGGTTTTGAGTGAATTTGAATGAATTTGATTCAGAGTGCTGAATGGATTTTAGAGTCTTGTAATAAGCGAAACTCTCGAATTAATAATTGATCAAGGAATTTCTAATTGTTGGAAAATGTCGAGAATGTATATGCAAAATGCATAAAGCTAAGTGGCATCTAGGGAGTTTTCTTGAATTAATATGTGAATGACATATTTTTGAGGAAGTATTGTTAAGTTCAAAGCTCGCTTATGTAGCTGACATATTTTCAGTGGGAGCTTAATAGGATTCATATGTGTGAATGTCATATTGTGAACAAATTACCAAAAATCCCAATAAATGAATAAATGATGATTTATAGAACATACGACATTGAAATCTGGGAGCTTGAGATATGTCCTATGTAATTATGTTGGAATGAATTCCTAACACATTCTGAATAGTTTAGAATATGAATTGATTTAAGAAGAGTCCTTAAATAATTCAACAAGGGGTTAGGAAATATCATTAAGTGTATAAGTCCATGATTTAAAGAATGGGATGTTCGAACATCCACTAAGTTGTAACATAGGATTCTAAACTGAAATCATGACAAACACTCAACATAATTTGATCCATGTTCTTATTTGAAAGAACAAGTTCAGAAATGATTAGTGAATCATTGAACGGTGAGTTAGGATTGTCCACAACATATGGAGAGATCTATAGACATGTTTCTGGATCTATCAAGACAACATACTTAAAGTATAAAGGATATATGTTAAATTTATAAAGATAGGAAATCTCTGCATTGAAGGTTACCTCAGGCATAGTTGAAGCGTGATGGCTAAATATTCGAAATTGTAAAGGGTGCATTTTCAAATTGAAAATCTACATTTAATAACGAAGTACGTGAATACTATCATGTGTTGTACAAATGTTAAAGCTTTTAGAAGAAGATTCTCACAGAGTGTGTTCCAAATACTTAGCGCCTATAAGAAAATTCCTAGATACGTATCTAAAGTCATTGCCGGTATCTGAAACTTGAATAACCCCATTCCGTTGCTAAAACATGAAACGTGCACAAGATTTTATCATAAGAGATGATAAAGGTATTAGTGTATTCAGGATGATATTAATAAGTTGCAAAGCGTACACGAGGAATGAAAGTGTTCATTTCTCAGACTTAGAACTCTTCCATGAGAAAGCATAATCATAAGCACCAAGGAGTATGGTACTAATGATTGGATAACAAATGTAGCTAGTTTATTTGTACTCTAGTGCAAGTGGGAGACTGAAGGGAATATGCCCTACAGTTAAATATTAGATAGCATATTTCATAAAGTTTATGATTAAGTTTTGTATCATTCTATAACTGTATTGATAGGAAACATCGATACACGTGTGATATATGGACAAACTGTAGTTCCTGGTGAAACTCTAGTCACCGATTCATTGGTCAACTAATGATCAAAGGTTTCCTGGTCATGAGAGTGCCTCGGCCCCTAATTGACAATGAGATCATTTCATTAGGGAATGAGATGGTGAACATACCGTTCTATAACATCGTATCATGATCATGTCATGAAGTTCAGGTTATGATGTTTAGGAAACATAGTGACTATTTCCTTAGACTATGAGACAATATCAAATCACTTTTACCCGAGGATGCCTTAACATCACTGTGACCAATTTCAGCAACCCTGATTTGTTGTCCAAAAGGCAAAAATCAGAGGGAACAAAAACTTTTTCTTGTTAAGTGTTGCAATGTTTGATGATTGTTTGCTTGCGCTTATGCAACTGGTTGTGTATTAGATGATATACTCCTTACCTCAACACTAGTTGACAAACCCCTATCAAGGGGCTCCGAAGGGACTTAGTTTTAAAAACCATTCACTCGGATGGCTGTTCTACCCCAAACCCCTAGTCTTGGCTCATCTTATTATTCTCATATGTTTTGACAATTCAAACTTGAACCAAGATGACTTTGGCTCAAAAAAATGTTTTACTAGCTTATATTAACAAAACTATGGAGACCTATATATAATCTCCTTATGTTTTCAAGACAGAACTTTCAACTACTCTTATCCCTAGGTTTTCCAAAAACTTTCCTAAAACCTTTTCATTCCAATCTTGGCAGAAATACCAAGAGGATCTTATGTTAGTTTAAATCCCAACCTCTTCAAAACACCCATGATTACCTCAATCTAGGCTTGATGGTAACCTTAGTAGTAGTGGATAAGTTTGATAAGATGAGTTGACTTGATCTGCTATTTGATGAATTTCCTTGATCTACTAATTTTCTTGTGTTCTTATGAACTAGAGTGAGTTAATCTAGTAGATCATCTCTTAGGACCCAATCTATGTTTGATATCATCAATATCAAACCAAGCATCCCAAAATGGATCTATCCTCAGTCACCCAAGTGACTCTCAAATCTACTTACACCGATCAATCCTGAGCTAATCCTTTGCATTAGCCTTCAACTCATCAAAGACCAAATATAAGCATGAAGTCACTCCATCCAGGTTATATTGAAATATTATCCACTTGATGACAAGATTAAACCCTTGCATCCTCTCCAACTCTTCCACTCTTTCATAATAGTCCAAATCCACAAATCTGCCAAATTTGGCTAAGTCTGGAATCCTTATCTGGATTCAATCATGGAGACTCCACATGTTCTAACCTATGTGCATTCTTGAGAATGTACTTGAACCATCTTATAGTACATCATTAGTGCTACCAAATCCCACTCTTTCCCTTGGCTCCTGGTCGTGCTCCACTGTAGCACCACTACCCCACTCCTGGTCGTGCTCACTGTAGCACCACTGTAGCACCCCATCCTTTGTCTTTTATGCTTGTATGAGAGGAGACACAAGGCATATCACTACCTTGCTCTTAAAAGCCTTGCAGCTGATTCCCTCTCTGCTCACACCCCAACCAGAAACCCACTCACCAGCCCACAGCTTACCCCTCCCTAGTTTTATCCCTCTCCCTTGCTCTCCATGGACCTAGTCCATTGTAGACCTTTATCTCTTGGTATAAGAGGGAAGATCCCCCACCTGCCCCTCATTTCCTCTCATTTTCCCCTCTCCCCTCCACTCACCTCCCCGAGCACCCCTCTCTCTCTTCTACTCTATCCTACCCGGAGGAAGCAGAAGAGAGAAGGTTCGGCCTCCTCTCAAAAATCAAGCAAGGCTCCCTCTACACTGCCCCTCTCCCTCTGCATGTCACACCAAGAGACTCCCCTTTCCCTTCTGGTTCTAACCCTGGCCTCATTTTCCACATGCAACAGCACCTAGAGTTTCCCCGGCGAGCTCCCAATGTCGTGCCCTGGCTGTCCTCGTGCGAGCTCCTTCCCAGAAGCAAACAACGCTGTTCCGCCCATACCTGGAGTCGCCGTTGTCGACCGCTTCGCCCCATTACCTCCCTGACCCCTCTCGAGCACCTGGTAAGCCACTCCACCCCTTCTCTGCCCTCGCTAGGGTTGGCTCTCACTACTGGCGTCGAGAGGAAGAGGACGAGCTAGGGCCGTCCATCGCCCTCTAATTGTATGCCCCCGCCCCTCCATACCTCTTCGCTGTGCCGCTCTCACTGACAAGTGGGCCCATACCACATTTGGATTTTCGCCGACGTGCGCTCCCGCTGTCAGGATGGGCCGAAATCCGCGCCGTGCAGCCCAGCCATGTGTAGATCCGGCCTAGCTATCAGCCCCTTGTTCCTTTTAGTTTTCCCTCCGGATCTGAAAAATTGCAGTTTGGTTTAATTCAAAATGAAAATGGAAAATGACTCTAATTGGCAAGATCTAATTTTTCCTAAATGCACACATGTATTATCTAACATACAAAGACACTATTTAGCCCAGTTGGTGTTTAGAATAATTATAGTAATCCTATCCCCTAGATGTATCCTTTTTACCAACTAAATCTTTCTATGAGTTTTACAACTCCATTTGAATTGAATCCTTTTGTACTACAAGGTAGTGACCATACCTCGCATGCCACACTGGCCCTATATTAAATTGCTTTCTAGTTTTACCATAGTACAAATAACAAAAACATCACATATATGACTTTAGGGTTTTCTCTAGGTCAAACCAACCGTGGTATTGACCAAATTCCAGCTATGGAAAATCACAAACCCTAATGCTTGACAAACCCTAGAAGCACATAATTTTCTAAGCCCCTTTTATTTATGGGATTTCTATTTTCGTGCCCTGATTCGTTAGCTGTACTTAGTTTTCCCCAGTCGCTTAGTTTTTTCTCACTTTTGTCCAGCTCCTATTATGGAACTCTCACATCGGTCTGAAACTCGCTCTCCATCAGGTCCCGTTAGTGGACCCTCGCAGTTACATTCTTACAAGTGGGGCCGCATTCAGGTGGGTCCCGTAGTGGACCTTCGTCGTTACGTGCCGACAAGTAGGACGCACGCCCGTTACGTGATGAAAGGTGGGGCCACATTCAGTCGGGTCCCGTAGTAGTACCCCAATGGTGTGAGGCCGGCTTGTTGGAACGCATTTTGGGGGATGTGGTGTGGGACCATGTGGGGCGCGTATGGTAGTTACGTGCGCCCTGTCGCCTAAATTGGAAGATTTTTTTATTATTATTTTTATGATTGGCCTTTTTAAGAGCGCATTTTCCCTTTATGTCGCTAAGAGTTGTTATTTTTGCTCAAAAGGAAGCGAATCTAGAGCAGCTTCTCTCTTTATTCATGGTTCCTTTTGGCCCTCGTATTTACCCAATCTGGTAGCAAATCTAACCAGCACCATAAATATGTAGATGAACAGTGCATATGTAGATAAAGTAGCTAACAAAGGATTATATAGTACGATACTTAAACCAGGTTCGACATTTAAGCTGCTTAGCAGCATCAGCTTACAAGTTCAACACAGACAACAAAACAAAAGAAGCTGCTTTACAACAGTAGCAGCAGCATCAACACAGGATCAGTGGCCCCTCATAACCTGCGCTAGGAGGGCCTCCGCCTCCTCCCTGTGGCGCTTCCTCCACTTCATGCTGCCCATTCCCTTGACCTTGGGCGCCTTGGGATTGATCGTGGGCATGCGACCCTCCTCGATGGCCACCTTCTGGAGGTTGCGGAGGTGAAAACCGAGCGCCTTGTGCTGGGCTCTAAAGGCGTTGGCATTATTTGACAGGCCGCAGGTCTTCACGTCCTCAGCATGCATCATGAGGGAGTTGAAGTCGGTGGAGAGGCTCCTGGTGCAGAAGGGGCACCTGTAGACGTCGCCGACGAAGAAACCGTTGAACTGGCCGGACTTCATCTTCCTCAGCACCTGACGAGTCTTGATGTCCATGGACTCATCGTTGCTGCAAACGTCGCTGCTATCCACCTATTACAAAAAACATTAGTGTGCAATGAGGACATGATTGAGATACCATGATTATCGGGATTGATTACTTGCATAAATTAACTAATTGAGATCCCCTGATTATTCCCCAATCCCGAAATCTCAAACCAAATCGAATACTGATCCCAACTACAGATCGGTGCTAGTGCTGATCCCAACTAGGGGCATTCATCAAAATACAAGATCTAACACAAGAGGATTAGCTACTACAAAAATACCTAGCATCCACCAATTAGCCGAGCCCTAATAACACATGATCTAGCATCCAACGACGGGAATGGGCGAAGAACAAAGGAAGGGGAGAAAACCCTAGTTACCTCCGACCATGGGTCGGCTAAGCTGGTGTCGAAGGGATTCTCTGGCCTAATGTAATCGTTGTCCCCGTAGGGGTCCCAGCTGTGCGGGATCTACAGGCGAACGACGGGGGCCTGTATAGGGATGGGGGCCTCCTCGCCGGCAGCTACAACGGAAGCGAGGATAGGGCTCTAGATGGGGATGGCGGCTGCCTTCAATGCCTCGACAGGGGCTAGTACGAGGATGGGGGCCTCCTCGTCGGCCGTGTTGGAGGCGACGATGGCCACCGCACCGATCTTCTCCATCGCCAGCGTGGTTGGTGTTTTATTGGGGGTTTGCAGAAGGTGATGGGACAGTGGAGATGGTTGCGTGAGTGAGTGAGTGAGTGATGAGTGAGAGTGAGGAGGCCTCTATAAAGGTGAAGGGAGGAGACGTTTCGTTGCACCACCGTGCACCACGTAACCGTGTGTGCTACTGCACCGTCCATGGTCACACGCGTCCGCTACCGCCCCGTGCACCGCGACACGCGTACCGTGCATCATGTTTTCCCCCTCATGTCTAACCTTGGCCACTTAGTTGTGCTCAGTTATTCCCTCAAGTGTAGCACTGGCAGTTTGGTCGTACTCAGTTTTGCCCTCCAGTCCTAACACTGCCATGTGCAATATACTCACTTTTACCCTCCGGTGGCTGGTCAAAAAAGAGTCAACAAATGGGTTTTAGCTAGCTAATTGAGTCATTGTATGCACAACAAATTCAAAAAGATCAAAACATAGTGGCATCTATCCAGGGAGTCTTATTATGTAACCTGCCACCATAAGAAATGTATATAGATCAAGTTTTAACCTAAATCACCACTTCTCAAGTCACCTACTATCTATGAAGGTTCATGGATTTCTACTCAAGCCTCTCCCCAAAACATTATTTGTCTGAATGAGGCAATAATTGTCAAACTGATGTATATTTGAATTTCAAATAGTTTGATGTATGCCAATATGTATTTTATTGTATAAAAGAAGCATTTTCCATTTTTAAATATCTTTTTGTTTTATATTTGAACCCCCTTGTCAGTTTTGCCCTTCGTTTTTAAGTTCTACTTAGTTTTCCTCTCTCCCTCTTAGTGACAAACTCTCACACCTGTGCTCATCTTGGCTACTATGCTCTGATTGGTCGAGACAGTTGTCACACGGATCATACCCACCAACCATTGATCCTCTATGATCTAGCGGACATGATAACCCCTGTATCTGTCGGGGGGCACCCTCTATCCATGCAAAATAACGAGTTTGCCATCGATGCTTTAAATCCATAAACAAAAGATTTTGAATATAATTTCAAGGGAAAGTGTTCAAAGGTGTATAATTTTTGCATTATATTTCATTCCATGTCCTAAGTGCAATTTCAAAGAGTTCAAAGGTGTATAATTTTGGCCATATGCAAGTTTATGCATTACATCCCTACATTCTATGAAAATGATAATCTTTCAAGATTTTCTTAGCATATCATTATCACGTATTAAGTGTGATTTCATAGTGTTCAAAGGTAAACACCCTTTTCCTTTACATTAAGAGTTGTATAATTTTTCAATTTGAAAGTGTTCAAAAGTAGAGTCAATTATAAACAATCTTTTACATTAAGAGTTGTATAATTTTTCAATTTGATAGTGTTCAAGAGTAGTGTCAATTATAAACACTCTTTTCCATTAAGAGTTATATAATTTTTCAATTTGAAAGTGTTCAAGACTAGTGTCAATTATAAACACTCTTTTACATTAAGAGCTGTATATTTTTTTAAATTTGAAATTGTCCAAGAGTTGTGTCAATTATAAACACTCTTTTACATTAAGAGTTGTATATATATTTTTTAATTTGAAAGTGTTCAAGGGTTGTGTCAATTATAAACACTCTTGTACATTAAGAGTTGTATAATTTTTTTAATTTGAAAGTGTTCAAGACTAGTGTCAATTATAAACACTCTTTTACATCAAGAGTTGTATAATTTTTTCAATTTGAAAGTGTTCAAGAGTTGTGTCAATTATAAACACTCTTTTACATTAAAGTTGTATGGTTTTTTAATTTGAAAGTGTTCAAGAGTTGTGTCAATTATAAACACTCTTTTACAATAAGAGTTGTATAATTTTTTTAAATCTGAATGTGTTCAAGAGTTGTGTCAATTATAAACACTCTTTTACATTAAGAGTTGTATATATTTTTTTTAATTTGAAAGTGTTCAAGAGTTGTGTCAATTATAAACACTCTTGTACATTAAGAGTTGTATATTTTTTTTAATTTGAAAGTGAATCACTAGCCATGCGAGAGTTGTGTCAATTATAGTTTTAGACCACACGAGAGTTTCATAATTATGAACACTCTTGCAAACCAACTGAATCGCCACTTCTCCAGGGGAATTTACAATACGTTTTAGGGAGATTTTATCTATCTCTGAGAGTTATGGAGGTTGAAACCATCGCTGGGAAGTAAAATCCAGAGAGATATTGTTCACAACCATGAATTACGCTAGCACTGGATCAATCCTATTCAAAAAGCAAGGCAGTTAGTTGAGCACCAGCAATTCGCATTCAAATACTGCCAATAATCAACCCACAAAAGGGAAACAATGCTTACCCAGATGAAATCCATGCGTTAGATCCCCGTGATTCCACCCAATCTTCTCCGTGCTCGACAGGAATGGACGGTGCACCAGCCGGCGATGCAAATAGTTCTACGAAATGGGTAGATCTAGCAAGGGCGGAAGAAGAGCCAGAGGTGGAGTGGGATCCACGGCTAGGGGAGGGGGCGGCTCTGGGGACGAGGACGAAATAAGGTAGGAGGGCACGACGGCAGGGAAGCAGAGCAGAGGTGTCGGAGCTGTTCCAGGCTCAGGGGGAAGCGAATTCTTTGGGTGAGCTAGAATGGCCGGTCCGACGTGTCTCCATGCGGACCCACTCTTCACCACATATGCAAGACCCGTCCCAACGCGGCCCCACCCTTCACCACGTAGGTTGGACCCGTCCCAACGCGGCCCCACCGGCCAGGCATGTAATGGTCGAGGCCTTGTAACGTAACTCTCAACGCCCGACCCGCCCCAACGCGGTCCCACCAGTAAGCATGTAATGGTCAAGCCTTTGACCTGACGGCATCCCTCGGTCTGAGCGTCTGCGAGCGCCCGCGAAGGTTTATTAACATGGCGAGGGGAAAAGTGAGGAAAAGTTAAGAGGCTGGGGAAAAGTGAGTACAACTAACAAACAAGGGCACGAAAATAGAAATCCCTTTATTTATTTTGAATTAATATTTTATATGCATAGTTAATTCAATAATAAAATCACTTTAGTAGTTCTGCAAATCCAAAAAGGGTGATTCCAATTTCCAAAGAAAGATATTCTAAATACCTACCATGTGTCCTTAGAATCACATCAAAATCTCTTGTATATTAATTCTGGTTTAAAAGAGAAATATCTTCCAGGACTGCCTTTGGGAATTTCCTGAGGGCATTCTGTTAAATATTTTGAGATTATTCCATCTTCTCTTGAATTAGAACAACAAATCCTACCTAATCATCCAAGGAAATTATTTTTGTAACTCCATAACCTTTCTGATGAATTATTTCCTAAAATTAGAGTTGTACTCACTATAAAATTATATATAAATCAATGGAAATTGATAAAATAGTGAAAGCACTTTTGTTGGTTTCAATTTATCACTACCGTTCTAATGATATCATTTTGTATATTTATATCATACAGAAATTGACCTTGGTTTAAAAACCCTTTATTAATTAGTCATAGTCTCCTAAATCCATTAAAGAAGAACCCCCAAATGCTTTATAATGCATTTCCAATTGCTCTAAATCCGAGAAATCAAAACCTATTGAATTGTAGGATGTATTCCTTGTTTGTTTACTATATTTTATGATGCTTGTATTCCTTGTATTGATTGGTGTGTTGCTTTTTTGTATGTTTGATCGATAACAGCGATAGTTGCGATTGGGTGACACCAAGAAGAAAGAAGCCCGGGGTTATTATTATTATTGTGGTATTTATGGTATTCTAAAAGAAGTAAGGGAAATCTCGCTGATCATAGGCAAGCCACCTTATTGCTCATAAGACTTTGACCTACTATTTTCATTATGCATGTTTAACCTATTCATTTATGCAAATTGCATTGTTTTACTTTTCTATGCTTATATGTGGGAAGGCTTGGCTCCTCCAAGCCATTAGTACTTTAGTACCAATAGGTACAAACTCCTTGATGACACCTACTTGACCCTAGTAATGTATGTGGTGCATAGTAACACCCTCCTTTGGAGACCCGGTTTTATCCAACCTAAAAATATAGGATGTGAAGACCCCAGACAAAGGTTTATAAAAAAGTTTTGTGAGAAAACTTTGGCGAGATTCGACCCACCAAGAGAAGTGTGGGACCCTAGATTTATGGTCCGAGAATCCCCATTATGCCTGTCATTCACATTCCCATGATCAGTGCCGTGAGCATAACCGACGAGTATCATTACATCATCCAGAAAGTAACGAGTTCGAAACTTACATCATTGCCATTATGGCGATTACAATCATCAATAGCAGAATTCTTCAGTCGCAGAGCACATGTCAAGCTTTAACCTACAGGCAACTAACTGGGAAGACGGCTGATGACCCACATGTATAGGGGGTGTATCATAGTACTTTCGATAAATAGGAGTGTTGATCCCAACGAGGAGCAGAAGGTGTTGACTAGTGGTATGGAGTAGGAAATCTCTGTAAATACTTAGCAAATGGATTGTTAGGGGTTTTCTGATAAAGCAAAGAAATAAAGTGCAAGTAATAGAGACAACGAACAATTGCAGCAAGTGGCCCAATCCTTTCTTAGCAAAGGACAAGCTGGTGAAAATGCTTATAAGGACCAAACGTTCTCGAGGACACATGGGAATTCTGTCAAGTGCTTTCGCTCCCAATAGATGAGTAGTATTCTTTGGTGTTTTAAGTGTTGTGTGGGTGAACCTGTGATAACGTACTGACCTTACTTAGACTAATACATACTTGTGATTAAACCCCCTACAATCATCCACAACTACAGGAAAGCAATTAAGATATAAACCTAACCAGAGCCTTAAACTCTAAGATCCTACGCTCCCTTGTGCAATGGTGTCCTAACGGGCTTTCAGGTTTCTGTCACTCCGGCAACCCTACAATTAGTATCCAAATACACAATGCATTCCCCTAGGACCATAAATGGTGAAGTATCATGTAGTCAACGTTCACATGAGACCACTAGAAGAATAGCACCACAACTTAAATACTAAACCATTGAATAATATCTCAACAAAAATCGACTACTAACAACATGACTTCTCCCATGTCCTCAAGAACTAAACGAACTACTCATAAGACATCATATGGATCAAGATCAAAGATGATATGGTGATGGATAACAATCTGAACATAAACAATAATCCAATGGTTCCACTCACAAGCATCAACTACAATAGTAATCAACAACGGGAAAGTTTTTCCCTAAGAACTATGCATGTATTCAACACAATTTTTATAGCAGGATGGAGTGTTCATGGTGGTGCTGGTGGAGATGATGGTGTGGATGATGATGATGATCCCGATGAATTCTAGCTTGATGATGGTGTTGATGGCGATGATGTCCCCTCTCCGGGAAGGAATTTCCCCGGTAGAAATATGTCTGCCGGAGAGCTCTTTCTCTCTCGGTGTTTTCCGCCCGGCAGAGGCGGCGGAATCATTCTGTGGTCGCTCCTCGTGTTTTAGGGTTTCAAGTTGAAGATATATGAGAGAGGGTGGACCTAGAGGTGGGCCAGGTGGGCCACACGCCCTGTAGGCACGGCCTAGGGGTGGCCCGCGCTTGGGGGGGTGTGGACCCCCTGTGGCCCATCTCCGCCTCCCCTTCTGGCTTTCTTCGTCTTCTAGGGAAAAATGATTTTCCGTAGTTTTTCTGGTATTTTTATGATCTTCGCGAAATTGCCTCAAAACACCTCTTGTTCCATCAGAATACTGACTCCGGCAGTTCATCCTCCAAGAATCATCCATCATGCAAAAACAGATGAAAAGACATGAGTAACACCTCTTAATATGAAATATATCAAAGAATAGAGGCAAATTATGATATAGAATGGTGATGCAAATTGGACGTATGAACTACCCCCAAGCTTAGACCTTCGCTTGTCCCCAAGCGTAAACTGAGCTCGGTAAACATGCCCACAGGTTTATGGAGTGAAGTGTTGATAAAAGAATATGGACAAGAAGCATCACACTTACCATTACACAACTCATAGAAGAAAACAACTCACCATTATATAACTTAGCTTCCAACAAGTATAGGAGTCACAATAGATATGCATAAAGATAAATCTTAATTGGATTTGGCAAACTTTATTATTGGTCAGAGAACAACAGGCAAACAATTTCACAAAAAGCTTTTGTAGAAGTCTTCACAACAAGAGTACTCTTTGCTCAGACATAAAAGATTTTTCACAATGATGGCTTTCAAAGTAATACTAAATAGATAAGAGTCTTGTGCAAACAAGGAATATAAAGAACATGATTGAATAAATCATCATATGAATGCTTGAAACACAACAACTCAAATTCTTGTTGGAGATAGAGAGGAAAAGGTTTACTGACTCAACTTAGAAGTAGGAGAAAGGCCCTTCATAGAGGGAAGCAGGGATTTCAAGTCATAAAGAGCTTCCAAAAGATTATGGCATTTACTAGCTTTGAGCCCTCATTGCCCCTATCATACGCATCTTGAGGTGATTAAGGTTAAAGTGAACAAGGATGGAGTATATGCTTGATGAAATATTAGTTGGCAATCTCATGTCCCTTGAGTACGAGGGCCGCTCCTCATGCTACTCAACTTTAGTTACCGGTAAGTTCTTGTCATTGTAAGTATATGTGTATCATAAAGAACAGCCAACGGGGTACCCCTTGCACATGATACAGAAGCTATCCCATAATCAAAATGACAAGGCAAGCAGACAGTGAGCATCTCAGCGATCTTTTTATTTGCTATTTGCATAGGTTTTTATTGAGGATGCTTCACAGATTGCTCAGTATGGTTATGTTGCAAGTTTCCACCATGATTAGGCATGGCTTAGGCTAGCGGCCCAGGCGTTTCTCTAACACACATACATAACTCCATGGACTTACAAGCTCCCCTTTTATTTCACACCGACGACATCTGCAAACAAAAGAGCATGATATCAACTGGATATGTATCCATAAGTGTTGAAAGCGTTCCCTGTGACAACACAGTTCTGCTAATCCCAACGTATAGATGCAAGCATATACAACTTCGATGACACAATGGTTCAAGTTTATTAGGGGCAAGAAAATAAGGTGTGCCTTCAAGTTCGTGAGAGCTTTACTAACTAGTTTTCACATAACAAAATAATTTTTAATTCGAAAGATAGATGAAGCTTGAGAATTTGCTTGGAATGGCAATAATGCTAATAGGTAGATATGGTGGACACAAATGGCACAGGTTTGGTTCAAAGGGGTTGGATGCATGAGAAGTATGCCTTCTCAAAACAGGTTTTAGGCTAGCAAGGCTGGGTAGCAAGCAAAAGAGTTGAAGGAAACAAGCAAACCTACAAGTGATAAAGCCAAAGATGCAATCTTCCTTTTAGACACAAAAGATCTTAAATAAAGAATACTAAGCTTATGAGCCAATCAAGAAAGAAAATAAATGATACAAAATACCTGTAAGCTTTTTCTCTTTTCCTTTCAAACCTCAAAAAGTGTTGCTGTTGACCAAAGACTGGTTTGCCAAAACCAATTTAGATATACTTGATGCTCCCAAAGTGATACCAATACTGATCAACAAGATCAATCATATAATAGAGATTGCAAACTAAAATAAGAAGTTCAAAAATTAAAAGATGAAACTTCTCATTAATATTCCATAAAGGCACTCACACCAAGGGATACATAGATAATCAACTAAAGGAGAGATACTTCCACATGCAAACCAACCTATAAAATAATTTCTCTACCAAAGATATGAATCTACTAAAAAGGTAAAAGATAAAAGATAATGATGTGATACCGTGGCACTCCCCCAAGCTTGGAACAAGCCAAGGGGATGCCTAACCTGATGAAAAATTACTCCTTCGGTGGTGGTGGTGTTCTCTTGATAAGCTCTTCAATCAGTTTCCTCAAATCCTCAATCTTGAAGGTTAGAGTACGAATCAACTCCAAATTTTGCTCAATGCGGTTCATGATCATATCGGACCGAGAGTCCCAATCCTTGCTATTCTTTCCCCACTCTTCCTTCTTAGTGTGGTCCTTCCCTGCATGGTTAGAGCGAGGCAAATCCCAAACCGAGGGCAAGTTCCCTTTAGGCGCCTGTTGGTATTGTTGCTCAATTAATAGAGTATGGAAAGGGTTCTTGGTGCGTGAAGGAGGTGACCATGGAGCGAGGATATGATACGGGGTTTTCCCTCCTGTAGACATCCGTGCGGTCCTCCTAAGCTTGGTAAGATTTGCTACCACTCCAATGCTTGCGATGGTTGAGAGGGTGTCCAGATGCTCGTCCTCCTCCATGTCTTCTTCATCCCCTACCAAAATCTCCTCCTCCTTCGGGTTTTGAGGATCATCTTCATTGGGATTCTTGCCTTTGTCGTTAGCGGAGACCATGGTGCTCTAAACTTTGAGAAGATTTCCTGACAGAGATAGATCAAAATGAAAACATGACGAGAACACGATATACGAACCTCGGGGGATCCGGGGGGTCATATATTACGAAGTTTCAATGCATAAGGAAGGTACTGGTGCGAAAACAAGGCGGAGACGGAGCTCAGGAGGCTCACACCCCCTCTAGGCGCGGCCAGCTGGGGCCCGCACCTAGGGTGGGCGTGGCCACCCTGGCCTCCGTTTTATCCTCTGTTTCGTTTTGTAACCTTCCGTATGTAATAAAAACATCAAAAATATAAAAATATAGGGTTTTCACGCACCTTCTGTTTTTACCACTTTTACCTACTCAAAGACGAACTCTGCAGATTCCTTTTCTCCTTCTCCTGGAAATTTCATTCATGCAAGGCTTTACACAAACCTCAATGGAAACAGTAGTGTATGAAAAACAATAAACATTTAGGTTCAAACTTCAACTGAAATCCATCAAAACAAAAGCTACTTTAGCAACTCCTTTCAAAAAACCCAAAAGAATCTGGAAGGGAATCAATATAAGAGGCAAATACAAATGATGGCAGAAATTTGTCAAAATAGACCAGCAGGTAAAGATTGATTTTTTAGAAAACTCTGTTGCACAAATGAAAACGTGCAAAACTAATGGAAGTTGGGTAACAACTTGGAGAACAAGCACAGAAAAATACAGCTCCATCCCAAGTAACGAGATCCTTCACGAAGTTTTACAACGCAGCACAAAAATCTGTCCCAGGACAGCCACTTTTCACAACTCCTCTACTTCTCCAAAGTAGTTGTTCTTGACACAAAAACCAAAACAAAAAGGATACGGAGCGGTTATTACTGAGGTAATAACTTCCAAGACTCAAAAAAACTATTGGGTTATCTCCCAAGAAGTACTTTTATTTAATTCCTTTAAGTTAGGCTTGAAAATTTCGAAGATGCTCACATAGGAGATATAGATTTGAAGTGAAAGAGAGCATCAAGAAGCAAATATCCAACACATTTGAGTCCAACCCACTTCCTATGCAAGGGATTATCATGAGAAAACAAATTGTTGAAACAAAAAGCCACTAGCATAGGTAGACAAAACAAATGCAACTTCAAAGCTTTCAACATAAAACTGGGAAACTTAATATTATTGAGATGCATAAAACCATGTTTCCTTCTCTCATAATAACTTTCAGTAGAACTTTGAATAAAATTGACAATATAACTGTCACTGACAACAACTTTATCATCAGAATGAGCATACTTACAATCATCAAAAAGAGGTCCAAGGTCATAAACTGGATCAATAGAAGCAAGTTGTTCCATCCTAAAATCTTTATTAGGCAAGCTATTTTCACAAGGAGCTTTAGCAAATTTGGAAAAATTAAACTCATAAGACTCTCCATCAGCCTTAGTCAAAACTTTTTCTGTAACACCCTCAGAATCGGCCCTATGCAAGTTTTAGCGATTCCCGCCAAACCCGCATAGAAACGATTCGAAGGTGCCCACCAGGCACTTTCGTGCGGGTGGAAAACAAAGTAATAACATTACACAACCGTCCTCGATGGGACCCACAGAACAGATATATATACAACACGACTCTATGAGTCAAGAATTCAGATATACAATACAAAGATCCAATCACCTTGAAAACGATATAGCGTCCGAGTACGGACAAGATGCAAATTGAGCTAAGAGCCCTGAAGAATAACCAATGGCGTCCATAACCCTGCCCAGGCCAAGACGGAAGGGTAACCCTGCTAACGTCGTCGATCTCAAACCTGCTTAAACAAAAGGGGTGCCGACAAAGGGCAAAGGAAAAAGAGGAGCGTCAGTACTGAGGCCAGTACACGGCGAGACTAGAATTCGGCGGTCCTCGCCTACATAGGTATGGTGGGCTGAAGCGGCAGCGCAGCATACACTAAACAACCTATAGAGACTCGATATAACTGTCGGCTATCAGAGAGGGATAAGAAAGATCTATTCGGATCCAACCTGAATCTAACACCAATCAAACCCATCCTGGTATCTCCCCCTCGAGACCAAACGAGGAAGTCAACCGAGAAACTCACACCGTTGGCAGTTTTATTCATTCAGTTATAGTTGCATCAATTACTAGTCAGGTAAAGATAGTCATCCTGAGAGAATAAGCAGTGGGCAGTTTTAATTAACCATTCCATTGAGGTTGTAATACTTACTAATCAGGTACAAATAGCATGAGATATCCCTAAAACCCAGCAGTTGTTGGTACTTTTATTTAGCCATTCCGTTGTAGTGAAGCTGATTACTAGTCATATCGGATACAAGTCAAATTATAGCAGTAAACTTTAGTTATAGTTGTCTATGATCAAGCACTGTGCTCCAAGCCGTCCATAACCGCGGACACGGCTTCTCGAAAAGATTTAACCCTGCAGGGGTGCACCAAAGTATCCACACGCACTTCGACCCTTTTTGCCAGATCAATTAACATACACCCATCGGTATGTCGGCGGGGCCTAAGTCATGACGTTTCCCAGACCCAAAGCAAGCACGGGGGGCACCCCACTAAGTCTACCCGCAACGAAGTCGGCCGGTCTCCGAGACGGACTCAGGGTTTGGGTGGACGGCTGTGAACGACTGGGAACCCGAAAACTCGGGCTTGTCGACACCGCGAAAACGTGTCCCGATCCTAAACAGTACAGGTGCTATCCATCGCACAATTTAAATAAAGCAGTAAAGCATGGCATAAGTACAGAATAGTAATAAAGCCCCAAACTACTTGTGGCCCCCAGTATAGTACTTTGAAATCAGGTACTAAATCGATGGGGTGCCCATACATCCCACATGTGGTTAGCGCGCTCGATCTCGGAACAGGTGTCAAGAACTCGGGGTCCTACGGGACACAAGTGGACGGTTAACAACCAAATAACATCTATTGCCCACCTGTGCCTCTTCTTACCTACTTCAATTTTAGTTGTTAAACAGTAATTAAAGTAAACGATAATGAAAGCCATGATCATCTCCAACCTTAAACATGCAGCAAGACTCCAACAACTGTGGTACTTGACGACACGCAACAGCACTTGAGCAAGCGACTACGACGCGCAGGTCCAACTATCTACCAAACAACAGGTAATAGGAGGTGTCCAAGGCAATATAAGGCTGCAAGGGCTATCTCGGGTACGAAAACTAGAGCATCGCAACACATATAGCAGAAGATCAACAGGAGGGAAATAAATACTATAAAAGTAAGATAGGTAGAAAGGGGGAGATGCTCGCCTGAAAACATTGCCGAAGGTTCATCCAAGATCGGGTCGACACTCGCATCAACTCAACGGCCTTATCCGCGAAGAAGCAAAACACTAGAATAAACACCGGATGCAATATTTAATACTACGGCAAAAGATCGGGCATGATGCACGTATGATGTATGACATGGCAAGGATGCGATGCAATTAGGTCATATTAAGCGGAACCAGGGTCCCGACAAATATTTAGGTGGTTCATGTTGTTTAGATACCCTCAATTTTAAATGTTGTATTAACAAGGCAAAATATATCACCGGTGCGCTAGACAATTTTAAATGGGACCAATATACGACTAAATTTGCCCGCATATGGGCCCCATATTTAATTTAGGTGAATCGGCATAAGGCCCCCAAACCACAAGACAATATGCATGCGAGTATGACAATTTAATATGCAACAAGTTTTATATTTCATTTTATAAAATAGGGCTCGGGAAGGGAATCACACATCTGGGTCGGAAGATCTTGGGGTTCGGAGGGGTTCGGGGTTTGACAGGGGCTCAGGGTTCGACGGGATCGGCGAGGTTCGGTCTCGGCGGGATCGTTCTCGGACAACGGAGTAGATCTTGTCGCATCCGGGGTAGTCGGCCATGTTGTCGGTCTTGTCGTTCCACGGCGGAGATCTTGGTGTCCCGGGTCTCGGCATCCGTGATGAAGATCATGGCGTCCGTGTAGAAGACCTTGGGGTGTCGAGGATATCCGGATCGGTCTTCGGGGTTGACGGGATCGGCGACCTTGGCGCTCGGGTTCGGCGATATCGGTCTTCGGACTCTATGAACGGGGCATCGGATCCGCATCTATGAAGAAGATCTTGGTGTTTCGCGGTCTTCAGGTCACGCCCTATTTGTCGCGAAGATCTTGTCACGGCTAGCAGCTACAGCGAACACGCGGGAGCATCCCGACCGGCTCTTGAGCATCAGCACAGAAACATGTGGCCGAGGCAGCGCCAATGCGGGGCTTGGGTCAGATGAGGCCTAGAGGAAAAAGGCCGATCGAGCGCTGGCGTTGAACAACAGAGGGGCGACACCCACGTTGGAGCCACTCATGCGCGTGACGGTGGCAGACGACAGAGTGGCGTCCCGACGAGGCAGGGCGCTGGCGGCCGGAGCAGAGCGGTTTAGGGTCGACGAGCAGCGCCAAAAGAGAAGGGACGCGACAGTAGAGGGGGTCGCGTGCCCCTGGCGGCGACGACTGGCAGAGGCCAGCGGAGAGGCAGCGAGGAGGGCGGCCGTCGCTGTCGGTGCGGCAGGGCCCGACGGAGATGCAGGGGGGAGGCGCTGGAGAGGAGAGCCGCCGCGGCGGGCATGGCGGCCGGGGAGGAGGAAGGAGGGGGCTCGGTCGGCGACGCGGGCTCGCAGAGGGTGGGGCGGCGGAGAAGGGGGGGGGCGCCAACAAGCGGAGAGGAGCCGCCACCGCGCTGGAGGGGAGGGCGCTGGCCAGAGGGAGCGGAGCAAGGACGGGGGAGAGCGGGGCCGACAGTGGACGGCCGCGCGGAGCTCGTGGAGGTGGGCGACGCGATGGGGAGGTCGGAGCCGGCGAGCGGGCGTCAGGGAGAAAGAGGTGGGCGGCGGGGCCGGGCTGCCCTGGCGGCGAGCGAGGCGAGGAAGCAGGCGGCACACGCAGGGGGGTGAGAGGACGCGGGCGCTCGGGAGGAGGAGCCGGCGCCGGAGGGGAGGAAGAAGGGGCGGGGAGGCAGAGGAGGTCCTGGCGCCGGGGGAGAGAGGATGGGGAAGAGGAGCGAAGCGGGGAGGGAGGCGGCTCGGTGGGGCGGAGGGGTGAGGCGCGACGGAGGCGAGGGCGCGGGACCGCGGGGCTGCGCGGCGGCGCCGGGGAGGAAGGAGGCCGGCGGGATGGAGAGGTGGCCGGAGCGAGAGGCGGGTGGGAGCGTTGGGTGAGGGAGAGGATCGCGGGGGGGGGGGGGAAGGTTCGATGCAGGGGAGGTGGTTGGTGGGCGGTGGGGTCCAGGGGGTGGGTCCGGGCTGGCAGGGAGTGGCCAGGGGAGAGAGATGGTTGGGCGCGTGGGCCGCGCGGGTCGGTGGGACCGGGTGGCAGAGAGAGGGATCAGGCGGGTGGGGTGGTTTTGTGTGCGTGTGTGGCCAGGGAGGGAGGGGCTGCGGGTGGGGTCCAGGTGCAGGAGGTGGGGCCGGGGCAGCTGGTGGCTGGTGGATTGGTGAGGTGGCGGTGGGTGTGATGAGGTGGAGGGAACGGTGAGGTGGAGGAAGGGGATTGGTGGGTAGACTAGGATTGGGTAAATTTAGAACTAGAAATTTTAGACTAGGGTTTTCTTTTATTTTAAAATAAATTTTGTAAATAGTTTTAGACAAATAAAAGACCGGAACAGAACGATGTTTTAATTTGAAATAAGGCGGGGGCTATTTAGAAAACAAAACTAGGCGTTTCGAAAATAGTTTCAGACAAACAATGCATGATGATGACGATGCAATGCACAAAAACAACGCGATTTTCTAGTAGTGGTTTTGCGGGATGCTACAATTCGACACCACTAACAATGGATCTCGCCCTCGAGATCCGCCTCATGGTACCGGAAAGAAGGTCGGCGATCTGAATCTTCTCGCATCGTGTAGATCCTCACGACACCACTAACAAGAGGTCGTTGTCCGTGATCTTCGAGGGAACACTCCGGGAACAAAAGGTCGAAGGCAGAGGTATCAACAATTAAAGCCACCTCTAGCTTCCGTGGACGGAGTAAAATTGCTGGACCCACTGATTCGATGTACAAGAGCGAATGATAAGAGTAGTCGGATGGTGATCAGTCCATCGCGCACCCAAACCATTACTCTGCACACGAATAGGCGGATTATGCAACCAACTCTCGGAATTAGACTGAAGATCTCGACAATCGAGGTTCAGAAACAAAGGAGAGATGCAGACTCTGCATCGGATCTGGCGTAGATGATGTCGTCGCGTCGGAAAACACCGGGAGGCACGAGAAGGAACAAAGAGAAGTCCACCAGACGAAGGATTCCTCGGATAGCATGAAGACCAGATGTAGCAACACCGTTATCAAAGGAGGAAGCGGAACCCTAAAGGTACGATGGAACCCAACCACGAGAAATCCTGGACTAGAAGAAGGAAAGAGAGCAGATCCAAAACACGCAGAGGTAAGAGGAGAACATCAGAAGGGTAAGGAGTAAAAGCAGACCTAATCAGATCTATCCAATCGATTTTCCAAAATAGTTTTGACACTCTACTTCGGCCGTTAGCTAGGTTATCCTACAGGCTGGACTTGTGGGGTATCGCAACTGCTGAGCTCTGATACCACTCTGTAACACCCTCAGAATCGGCCCTATGCAAGTTTTAGCGATTCCCGCCAAACCCACATAGAAACGATTCGAAGGTGCCCACCAGGCACTTTCGTGTGGGTGGAAAACGAAGTAATAACATTACACAACAGTCCTCGATGGGACCCACAGAACAGATATATATACAACACGACTCTATCAGTCAAGAATTCAGATATACAATACAAAGATCCAATCACCTTGAAAACGATATAGCGTCCGAGTACGGACAAGATGCAAATTGAGCTAAGAGCCCTGAAGAATAACCAATGGCGTCCATAACCCTGCCCAGGCCAAGCCGGAAGGGTAACCCTACTAACGTCGTCGATCTCAAACCTGCTTAAACAAAAGGGGTGCCGACAAAGGGCAAAGGAAAAAGAGGAGCGTCAGTACTGAGGCCAGTACAGGGCGAGACTAAAATTCGGCGGTCCTCCCCTACATAGGTATGGTGGGCTGAAGCGGCAGCGCAGCATACACTAAACAACCTATAGAGACTCGATATAACTATCGGCTATCAGAGAGGGATAAGAAAGATCTATTCGGATCCAACCTGAATCTAACACCAATCAAACCCATCCTGGTATCTCCCCCTCGAGACCAAACGAGGAAGTCAACCGAGAAACTCACACCGTTGGCAGTTTTATTCATTCAGTTATAGTTGCATCAATTAATAGTCAGGTAAAGATAGTCATCCTGAGAGAATAAGCAGTGGGCAGTTTTAATTAACCATTCCGTTGAGGTTGTAATACTTACTAATCAGGTACAAATAGCATGAGATATCCCCAAAACCCAGCAGTTGTTGGTACTTTTATTTAGCCATTCCGTTGTAGTGAAGCTGATTACTAGTCATATCGGATACAAGTCAAATTATAGTAGTAAACTTTAGTTATAGTTGTCTATGATCAAGCACTGTGCTCCAAGCCGTCCATAACTGCGGACACGGCTTCTCGAAAAGATTTAACCCTGCAGGGGTGCACCAAAGTATCCACACGCACTTCGACCCTTTTTGCCAGATCAATTAAGATACACCCGTCGGTATGTCGGCGGGGCCTAAGTCATGACGTTTCCTAGACCCAAAGCAAGCACGGGGGGCCACCCCACTAAGTCTACCCGCAACGAAGTCGGCCGGTCTCCGAGATGGACTCAGGGTTTGGGTGGACGGCTGTGAACGACTGGGAACCCGAAAACTCGGGCTTGTCGACACCGCGAAAACGTGTCCCGATCCTAAACAGTACAGGTGCTATCCATCGCACAATTTAAATAAAGCAGTAAAGCATGGCATAAGTACATAATAGTAATAAAGCCCCAAACTACTTGTGGCCCCCAGTACAGTACTTTGAAATCAGGTACTAAATCGATGGGGTGCCCATACATCCCACATGTGGTTAGCGCGCTCGATCTCGGAACAGGTGTCAAGAACTTGGGGTCCTATGGGACACAAGTGGACGGTTAACAACCAAATAACATCTATTGCCCACCTGTGCCTCTGCTTACCTACTTCAATTTTAGTTGTTAAACAGTAATTAAAGTAAACGATAATGAAAGCCATGATCATCTCCAACCTTAAACATGCGGCAAGACTCCAACAACTGTGGTACTTGACGACACGCAATAGCACTTGAGCAAGCGACTACGACGCGCATGTCCAACTATCTACCAAACAACAGGTAATAGGAGGTGTCCAAGGCAATATAAGGCTGCAAGGGCTATCTCGGGTACAAAAACTAGAGCATCGCAACACAGATAGCAGAAGATCAACAGGAGGGAAATAAATACTATAAAAGTAAGATAGGTAGAAAGGGGGAGATGCTCGCCTGAAAACATTGCCAAAGGTTCATCCAAGATCGGGTCGACACTCGCATCAACTCAACGGCCTTATCCGCGAAGAAGCAAAACACTAGAATAAACACCGGATGCAATATTTAATACTACGGCAAAAGATCGGGCATGATGCACGTATGATGTATGACATGGCAAGGATGCGATGCAATTAGGTCATATTAAGCGGAACCAGGGTCCCGACAAATATTTAGGTGGTTCATGTTGTTTAGATACCCGCAATTTTAAATGTTGTATTAACAAGGCAAAATATATCACCGGTGCGCTAGACAATTTTAAATGGGACCAATATACGACTAGATTTGCCCGCATATGGGCCCCATATTTAATTTAGGTGAATCGGCATAAGGCCCCCAAACCACAAGACAATATGCATGCGAGTATGACAATTTAATATGCAACAAGTTTTATATTTCATTTTATAAAATAGGGCTCGGGAAGGGAATCACACATCTGGGTCGGAAGATCTTGGGGTTCGGAGGGGTTCGGGGTTTGACAGGGGCTCAGGGTTCGACGGGATCGGCGAGGTTCGGTCTCGGCGGGATCGTTCTCGGACAACGGAGTAGATCTTGTCGCATCCGGGGTAGTCGGCCATGTTGTCGGTCTTGTCGTTCCACGGCGGAGATCTTGGTGTCCCGGGTCTCGGCGTCCGTGACGAAGATCATGGCGTCCGTGTAGAAGACCTTGGGGTGTCGAGGATATCCGGATCGGTCTTCGGGGTTGACGGGATCGGCGACCTTGGCGCTCGGGTTCGGCGGTATCGGTCTTCGGACTCCGTGAACGGGGCATCAGATCCGCATCTATGAAGAAGATCTTGGTGTTTCGCGGTCTTCAGGTCACGCCCTATTTGTCGCGAAGATCTTGTCACGGCTAGCAGCTACAGGGAACACGCGGGAGCATCCCGACCGGCTCTTGAGCATCAGCACAGAAACATGTGGCCGAGGCAGCGCCGATGCGGGGCTTGGGTCAGATGAGGCCTAGAGGAAAAAGGCCGATCGAGCGCTGGCGTTGAACAGCAGAGGGGCGACACCCACGTTGGAGCCACTCATGCGCGTGACGGTGGCAGACGACAGAGTGGCGTCCCGACGAGGCAGGGCGCTGGCGGCCGGAGCAGAGCGGTTTAGGGTCGACGAGCAGCGCCAAAAGAGAAGGGACGCGACAGCAGAGGGGGTCGCGCGCCCCTGGCGGCGACGACTGGCAGAGGCCAGCGGAGAGGCAGCGAGGAGGGCGGCCGTCGCTGTCGGTGCGGCAGGGCCCGACGGAGATGCAGGGGGGAGGCACTGGAGAGGAGAGCCGCCGCGGCGGGTATGGCAGCCGGGGAGGAGGAAGGAGGGGGCGCCGTCGGCGACGCGGGCTCGCAGAGGGTGGGGCGGCGGAGAAGGGGGGTGTGGCATCCCGCAAAAACCACTACTAGAAAATCGCGTTGTTTTTGTGCATTGCATCATCATGACCGCATGCTCATGTCATCATGCCACCTTGCATTTGAGCATCGTTATCATCTTGCATTTGCTTGTATAAAACTATTTACAGAAAAACCTATTTTGTGTTTCTAAAACGCCCCGTCTTTATCTAAACGCAAAACCCGGGTCGCCGGAATATTTTGTTTTGTCTGCTATCTGTTTGCAAAAGCCCTGTTTGAAATAAATAAAATTTTAAATTATTTTAGTGGGGACAGTCGACCGGGCCGATCCGACCCAGTCGACCACCCCCGTACAAAACCAATCGGTCCAACCTAAACCCTTTGCTACCCAACCTAGTCTACCCACCCCTCAGCCACATCACCTCGACCACTCCCCTCGTGCCACCTCAGTCCACCCCTCTCCCTTACCCAACCAGACGCCGCCACCTCACCCCACTCCATCCCTCTTCCCTGCCCACTCACACACAGCACTCACGCACGCAACCCCCACCAGCACACCCCGCCTGGCCTCTCCCCTGTCCGCGGACCCACCCCGTGGCCCCCACCTCTTCCTGGCCCACCCCACAGACCCCAGCCTCCCCACGCGCCTCCTCCCTCCTCTGGCCTCTTCTCTCTCCCCGACCCCCTCCTCCTCCAGCGCACCGAGCCCACCTTCCCCTCGCCGGCCACCGCCTTCTGCCTGCCGGCGCCCGCGCGGCCGCACCCCACCTCGCCCCGCCTCCTCCGTGCCCCGCTCTCCCTCCTTTCCTCCCCGCGCTCACCTGCCCCGCCTCCCTCTCCGGCGCCGGCCGCCGCCACCAGACCGTCCGCCTCCGGCCGCGCCCTTCCACCTCCCTCCTTCGCTGCACGCGGACCCCCTCGTCGCCGGCTCCTCCTTCCCGCGCTCGCCGGTTCTTCTCCCTCCGCCGCCTCTGGCCGGTCCCGCGTCGCCTCCACCTCCACGAGCTCCGCCGCCCGCCTCTTCCCCGACGCCGCTCGCCGGCTCCTCCCCGGCGTCGCCTCCCCCACCGTGCCGTCCCCGAGCTCCCCCGAGCGCGCCTCCCCGCTCGGCCGCGCCTCTCCGGCCGCCTCGAGTTCCCCGGCAACCTCCTCGCCGTCCCTCGGCAGGGGCGCCGCCCCGAGATCCAGCCGCCGCCTCCGGCCCGCCCTTCCTCGCCGGCCGGCCTCCCTCCCCTCTGGCGCTCCCCGCCGTCGTCGCCTCCTGGGCACCGCCCCGGTCGCCGCCGCTCTGTTTCCCCACGGCCGCCGGTGCTTCCAGGTTGCCGCCGACGCGGGCGATGGAGCGCTCCCCTTTCATGTGTTGGTGCATTGGGGCAACTTGAACCAAGCTCGTGTTTGGTGAATCCTTTCCCCAAGCAAGTCAACACCAAGTCCAAGATCTGCGAGTCGTGTTTGTACACCCGTGATGCTGCCTGAAGATCTACGCCAAGATATCCACCCCGGACGCCAAGGCCTCCTTCACGGAATTCGAAGACCTTGATCCTCGGAGTTAGAAGGCGACCCCGAACCCGAAGCCCTCGAGCCTCCTACACGGACCCGTTGGTGAACCCAGAAGACCGATCCCGAACCTTAGCACGCCAAGTTCTCCTTCCAGAGTCAGACCTGAAGACGCCGACCCCGTGTTCTCCCTCTCGTACCATCAAGCACTCCTACAAGGATATGAAGACCAAGCCCTAACCAAGATCTCCGATCCCTCGATCCGAAGACCGGCCCCGAAACCCTGAGTACACCGACGACCAGCTCTCCACGGCGTAACGACAAGACCGACGACCGTGGAGGCGACAAGATCGTCGCCCGGACGCCAAGACCGCCACATGGGACGATAAGCGCTTCATCTCGGTTACGCCAAGTACTTCAGCCAGATGCCAAGACCGGCCCGACACGAGGATACGACAAGATCTGCGCGACGACGAGATCGACATCGACCAGGGCGAGTCCGATGCGCCCCCGACACCGAATCAAGTCCTTCTTCCCAGGACGCCAAGCTCTCCGCCTTGTATCCGCTCCCACTGTTCCCGTCGAACCCTGAGACCGAACCCCGACCCCCCCGGAACCCCAAGTTCGTCGAGACCCCCTAATGTGTGAACCCCTTCCTGAAACCCTATTTTATAATATAATACAACTTGTCGCATATTACTTGTCATACTTGCATGCATATTGTCATGTGGTTTGGGGGCCTTATGTCGATTCACCTTATAATTAAATATGGGGCCCATATGCGGAAAAATCTAATCTCATATTGGCCTCATTTAAATTTGTGCATCGAATCGTTGTCATATCTTGCCTTGTTATTACAACATTTAATTTGCGGGGTAGCTAAATAACTTGAACCATTTAATTAATTGTCGGGACCCCGGTTCCGCTTAATCTTGCCTAATTGCATCGCACATTGGCCATGTCATACATCATGCATGCATCATGCCCGATCTTCTGCTGTTGTGTTAAATAGTACATCTGGTGTTTCTTCTAGTGTTTTGCTTCTTCGCGGATAAGGCCGTTGAGTTGATGCGAGTGTCGACCCGATCTTCGGTTGAACCTTCAGCAATGTTTTCAGGCGAGCATCTCCCCCTTTCTACCTATCTTACTTTTATAGTATTTATTCCCTCCTGTTGATCTATTGCTATCTGTTTTGCGATGCTCTAGTTTTCGTACCCGTGATATCCCTTGCAGCCGTATATTGCCTTGGACACCTCCTATTACCTGTTGTTTGGTAGATAGTTGGACTTGCGCGTCATAGTCGCTTGCTCAAGTGCTATGGCGTGTCGTTAAGTGCCACAGTTGTTGGTGTATGGACGCATGTTGATGTTGGAGATGATCATGGTTTTACTTATCGTTCACTTTAATTCCTGTTTAACAACTAAAATTGAAGTAAGTAAGCAGAGGCATCGGTGGGTGATAGATAATATTTGGTTTCCGACCGCCCACTTGTGTCCCGTAGGACCCCGAGTACTTGATACCTGTTCCTTGATTTATCGCGCTATCCACATACAGGGAATTATGGGCCCCCCTTAGCCAGAGCTTGATTCAGTCTTATTTCTTGGGGCCACAAACTAGTTTGAGGTTTTATTTACGATCCTGTACTTATGCCATGCTTTACTGCTTTATTTACGATTGTGCGAGGAGCACACTGTACTGTTTAGGATCGTGACCCGTTTTCGCGGTATCGACACCCCGAGTTTTCGGGTTCCCAGTCGTTTACAGCCGGCCCCACAAACCTCGGGTCCGTCTCGGAGCTAGCTTACTTCGTTGCGGGTGTACTCCAAGGGGTGGCCCCCTGAAATATTTCTGAATCCTGTGATTGCTTTGTCGTGAAAGCCTCGTTGGGTTTTGATTTGGTTTTTCCGAGGTTGATCGTGTGTGTGTTGCTATTTGTGCACCCCGGCCGGGTTAGAACTTTCTGAAAGCCGTGTCCGCGGTTATGGACGACTTGGAGCACAGTATCTCGATCATAGACAATTATAACTAAAGTAGTGCTATAAATTTGACTTTATAATGACTACTAAGCAGCTTCACTATAATGGAATGGCTAAATAAAACTGCCAACAATTGCTTGTTTGGGTGTCGCTTGCCACCATTGTACCTGACTAGTAAGTATTGCAACTACAACGGAATGGCTAATAAAAGTACCAAAAACTGCTGGGTTTTGGGATATCTCATGCCAATTGTATCTGACTAGTAAGTGTTGCAACTATAACGGAATAATTAACTAAAACGGCCCACTGCTTATTTTATCAGGATGATTATCTATACCTGACTAGTAATTGCTGTAACGATAACTGAATAAATAAACTGCCAACTGTGTGAGTTCCTCGGTTGACTTTCTCGGTTGGTATCGAGGGGGAATACCAGGATGGGTTTGTTTGGTGTTGGATTCAGGTTGGTTCCGAATAGGTCTTTCTTATCCCTCTCTGATAACCGGCAGTTGTATCGAGTCTCTATAGGTTGTTTAGTGCATGCTGCCGCTGCCGCTTCAGTCCACCATACCTATGTAGGCGAGGACCGCCGAATTCTAGTCTCGCCGTGTACTGGCCTCAGTACTGACGCTCCTCTTTTTCCTTGCCCTTTGTCGCCACCCCTTTTGTTTAAGCAGGTTGTGAGATCGACGTCGTTAGCAGGGTTACCCTTCCGGCTTGGCCTGGGCAGGGTTATGGACGCCATTGGTTATTCTTCCGGGCTCTTAGCTCAATTTGCATCTTGTCCGTAATCGGACGCTATATCGTTTTCAAGGTGATTTGGATCTTTGTATATTATATCTGTATTCTTGACTCATGGAGTCGTGTTGTATATATATCTGTTCTGTGGGTCCCCTCGAGGACTGTTGTGTAATGGTATTACTTCGTTTCCCACTCGCACGCAAGTGCCTGGTGGGCACCTTTGAATCGATTCTATGCGGGTTTGGCGGGAATCGCTAAAACTTGCATAGGGCCGATTCTGAGGGTGTTACAGGGGGGGCGCCGACAAGCGGAGAGGAGCCGCCACCGCGCTGGAGGGGAGGGCACCGGCCAGAGGGAGCGGAGCAAGGACGGGGGAGAGCGGGGCCGACGGTGGAGGGCCGCGCGGAGCTCGTGGAGGTGGGCGACGCGGTGGGGAGGTCGGAGCCGGCGAGCGGGCGTCGGGGAGAAAGAGGTGGGCGGCGGGGCCGGGCTGCCCTGGCGGCGAGCGAGGCGAGGAAGCAGGCGGCGCATGCAGGGGGGTGAGAGGACGCGGGCGCTCGGGAGGAGGAGCCGGCGCCGGAGGGGAGGAAGAAGGGACGGGGAGGCAGAGGAGGTCCTGGCGCCGGGGGAGAGAGGATGGGGAAGAGGAGCGAAGCGGGGAGGGAGGCGGCTCGGCGGGGCGGAGGGGTGAGGCGCGACGGAGGCGAGGGCGCGGGACCGCGCGGCGGCGCCGGGGAGGAAGGAGGCCGGCGGGATGGAGAGGTGGCCGGAGCGAGAGGCGGGTGGGAGCGTCGGGTGAGGGAGAGGATCGCGGGGGGGGGGGGGGGGGGGCGGAAGGTTCGATGCAGGGGAGGTGGTTGGTGGGCGGTGGGGTCCAGGGGGTGGGTCCGGGCTGGCAGGGAGTGGCCAGGGGAGAGAGATGGTTGGGCGCGTGGGCCGCACGGGTCGGTGGGACCGGGTGGCAGAGAGAGAGGGATTAGGCGGGTGGGGTGGTTTTGGGTGCGTGTGTGGCCAGGGAGGGAGGGGCTGCGGGTGGGGTCTAGGTGCAGGAGGTGGGGCCGGGGCAGCTGGTGGCTGGTGGATTGGTGAGGTGGCGGTGGGTGTGATGAGGTGGAGGGAACGGTGAGGTGGAGGAAGGGGATTGGTGGGTAGACTAGGATTGGGTAAATTTAGAACTAGAAATTTTAGACTAGGGTTTTATTTTATTTTAAAATAAATTTTGTAAATAGTTTTAGACAAATAAAAGACCGGAACAGAACGATGTTTTAATTTGAAATAAGACGGGGGCTATTTAGAAAACAAAACTAGGCGTTTCGAAAATAGTTTCAGAAAAACAATGCATGATGATGACGATGCAATGCACAAAAACAACGCGATTTTCTAGTAGTGGTTTTGCGGGATGCCACATTTTCCTTCCTACAATCTATAATAGCTCCACAAGTGTTAAAGAAATGTCTACCAAAAATGATAGGACAAGTTTTGCTAGCTGCTGAATTAAGCACTAGAAAATCAGCAGGATACTTAATCTTACCACAGAGGACCTCCACATCTCTTACAATACCAATAGGCAAATGGTTTCCTTATTATCAAGGTGAATCACCACATCAATGTCCTCAAGCTCACAAGGACCAATTTCATGCATAATTTCCATATAAAGCTCATAAGGTATAGCACTAGAACTAGCACCAATATCACATAAACCATAATAGCAATGATCACCAATTCTAACAGAAAGCATAGGGACACTAGCTTTTCTATCTTTACTAGGATGAGAAATAACATTATAAGCGTCTTCACAGAAGACAATGTGCTCATCCTCTATATTTCTAGTGACAAGATTTTTCACAATAGGTACCATAGGTTCAGTATTCATTTGCTCATCAGGTTCCACAGTTTTCTTTGTACCTTTGTTATTCGCACTAATCATCATAGAATACTCCTTTACCTTAGCTGGTAAAGGTATTTTCTCAATATAAGGTTCATGCAAAATATGATCAATAGTACAAACTTCAGTGCTTCTAACAAGAACATGACTAACAACATCTTTATAAGGTGCATGGTACTTATTCCACTTCTTTTTAGGAATTTCTATGTAATAGGGAAAGGCCTTAAAACAATAGGCAATACTTTGGGAGTCAAGACCATACTCATTACTAATATCACGGAAGTCATCAGTTCCCATAAAGTATTTTATGCATTCATAATCATAATTTATATCTGACTTTCTCCCTTTGTCATTCTCCCAAGCTTCAGTGTTCTCTTGAATATGGTCTAGGAGATCCCATTTAGCTTCTTCCTTCATACGTGTCAATGATCCAGCACAAGAAGCATCTAGTAAATCTTTATCATGAAGAGAAATCCTAGCATAAAATTTACTGATAATAATATTGTTAGGGAGTTCATGTATAGGACATTTAAGCATTAGTAACTTCAATCTCCCCCAAGCTTGAGATGTACTCTCTCCATCACGAGGCCAAAAGTTATATATCAGATTCCTATCCTTATGAATTTCACTGTGAGGATAAAATTTAGAATAAAAGAGAGGTACTATTTCCTCCCATTCCATGGATTGCCCATTCTTCAGCAGCTTATACCATTTTTTAGCTCTCCCTTTCAAGGATGTAGAGAGTAACTTCTTCTTCACCTATTCAGTTGTGATACCTGCACACTTAAACAACCCGCATAATTCATGGATAAAAAGCAAATGATTACCCGGGTGGACAGTTTCATCCCCTAAATAATAATTATCCATAACACGATCAACAATACTTGTAGGTATCTTAAAAGGATCTATCTCAGCAGGTGGTGGTTCATCTACTACCCTAACAGTGGTAGTAGTTTTCCCAAACAGAAAACCAAGTGGGTTATCAATATTGGAAACAAAGTAAAAAACAAAAATAAAAAGCAATACTCACAGTAGAAGTTTCCTTTACCACTTCCACTCTTCAATAGCGCTTCACTCCCGGCAACGGCGCCAGAAAATAGTCTTGATGACCCACAAGTATAGCGGGTGTATCGTAGTACTTCCGATAAATAGGAGTGTCGATCCAACGAGGAGCAGAAGGTGTTGACTAGTGGTATGGAGTAGGAAATCTCTATAAATACTTAGCAAACGGATTTTCTAGGGTTTTCTGATAAAGCAAAGAAATAAAGTGCAAGTAATAGAGACAACAAACAATTGCAGCAAGTGGCACAATCCTTTCTTAGCAAAGGACAAGCCGGTGGAAATACTTATAAGGACCAAACGTTCTCAAGGACACATGGGAATTCTGTCAAGTGCTTTCACTTCAAATAGCTGATTAGTCTTCTTTGGTGTTGTAAGTGTTGTTGGGTGAACCTGTGGTAATGTACCGACCTTACTTAGACTAATACATACTTGTGATTAAACCCCCTGCAAGCATCCACAACTATAGGAAAGCAATTAAGATATAAACCTAACCAGAGCCTTAAACTCTGAGATCCTACGCTCCCTTGTGCAATGGTGTCCTAACGGGGGTTTAGGTTTCTGTCACTCCGGCAACCCCACAATTAGTAGCCAAATACACAATGCATTCCCCTAGGCCCATAAATGGTGAAGTATCATGTAGTCGACGTTCACATGAAACCACTAGAAGAATAGCACCACAACTTAAATACTAAACCATTGAATAATATCTTAACACAAATCCACTACTAACAACATGACTTCTCCCATGTCCTCAAGAACTAAACGAACTACTCACAAGACATCATATGGATCAAGATCAAAGATGATATGGTGATGGATAACAATCTGAACATAAACAATAATACAATGGTTCCACTCACAAGCATCAACTACAATAGTAATCAACACCGGGAAAGTTTCCGCTGAGAACTATGCAAGTATTCAACACAATTGTTAAAGCGGGATGGAGTGGTGATGATGGTGCTGGTGGAGATGATGGTCTGGATGATGATGATGATCCCGATGAACTCTAGCTTGATGATGGTGTTGATGGTGATGATCTCCCCTCTCCGGTAAGGAATTTCCCCGATACAAATCTGTCTGCCAGAGAGCTCTTTCTCTCCCAGTGTTTTCCGCCACGCAGAGGCAGCGGAATATTTCTGTGGTTGCTCCTCGTGTTTTAGGGTTTTGGAGAAGATATAGGCGAGAGAGCGGAGCCAGAGGTGGACCAGCTGGGCCACACCCCCCGTAGGCGCGGCCTAGGGGTGGCCCGCGCCTAGGGGGTGTGGGCCCCCTGTGGCCCTCTCCACCTCCCCTTCTGGATTTCTTTGTCTTCTGGGAAAATATGATTTTCCATAGTTTTTCTGGTATTTTTCCGATCTTCGCGAAATTGCATCAAAACACCTCTTTTTCTATCAGAATCCTGACTCCGGCAGTTCATCCTCCAAGAATCATCCAACATGAAAAAACAGATGAAAATACATGAGTAACACCTCTTAATATGAAATATATCCAACATGAAAAAACAGATGAAAAGACATGAGTAACACCTCTTAATATGAAATATATCAAAGAATAAAGGCAAATTATGATATAGAATGGTGTTGCAAATTGGACGTATCAGCGGCGTAGCTCACATATACGTCAACGTCTCCATCGTTCCTCTTGGTCCTCTAAAAGTCTATCCAAGTAAATAGCTAGGGACAATGCCAGTGAGTACTTTGGATGTACTTGCAAACCACCTTCAAAGAACAATAATAAACGATATGTAGTATAGATGTGGTAGTAGGTGGGCTCCATAAGAAGTTCTTCTATAAACTAGGTTCTCTTGTAGATAAAGTATGTCTATTTCTTGCTGAAAACTTTGTAAAGCATTTTGGAAACCTTTTTGAAAAGTTTTGGGAAAAACACTAGGATTGGGAAACCCATTCGTTTCTTCCTTCCGGTCATCCCATGACGAAACTCCTTTCCTTCCTTTCCGACCATCCCATGGTCAAAACATTTCCAAATCCATTGCTTTTCTGAAGTCCTTTTTGTAATCAAAACGAGCACATTTCTACAACAACCTTCCCAACCATCCATTACCATGACATGGTTATTCGAAAAGATTTACACTCTGTAGAGGTTGTACACTTTACCCGCACCATCCGGGTACACTTCCCTGATCTACACCGATATTTGGTCGAGTAACCGATCAAGACTCTCCAGATGCCACTCTAGCATAGGCCCTACCCTATGAATTTTTCCCCTCAACATCGGGACGTCTGGATCCATGGACCAACCGGAGTGCCTTCCGACTCCTCGAGAAGGGGCACTTTCAATGATGGGCTCATAGTATCGCTCGGCTGCTCCTGAGGGCAGTTCACAATTCCTCTAGGTGACTGTCCCACAATTGACCCTTTATGTAAAGGAACCCCGACATTCGAGGGAGATGATCCCTTATAAGTAGTCATGAGAATTCCCATACCAGAGTAGCAAACTTCAAATCTAGCCCCATCCCATTCTAGTGTGATGTGGTTGCACGGGTTTATTTTTCTAGCAAAACTGCAAAGAACCAGGTGTGTTTTCATAAAAAAATTTCCTCCATATTTCGTCCATCCTTTTTGTAAAACAAAACCTTTTTCAATTATCGAACTTCTCTTGGTATGTCAAACCTCACCAAGGTTTTGCCATGAAACATTTTTGTAAAACTTTTCTAGGGTCTTCTCATCCTATAGTTTTGCTTCGGGTAAAACAGGGTCTCCAAAGGGGTATGGTGTTGTACCATCTACCATACTAGGGGCAAGTAGGTGTTATCAACAGGTTTGCACTTAGTTGTACGAATGTTTAATGGTTTGGAGGAGACAAGCCACTACCAGAGATAATGTGACACCCCCGGGATCAAGGCTGAACAAATCCGTCTGACATAAGATTAACCTTTAGCTCGAGGATATCCAGTGGAGAATCGGTAACACAACAGTGACCTTACAACACAAAAATTATTAAAACAAGCTCATAACTGAGCAAAGAACCAAATTATTACAAGTAGAGATCATTGACCACAAACATCAAACAACAAAAGCCAAATTATGCTATTAAGTATAGCAAACTTAACAAATGGCCTAAGAGGCCTGAAGCATAGCGATAACGTCCCAGCCCATTGATTCCAGGTTGCCGGCCAGGAACCCCAAGCTACTCGTCGGTGTCGATGTAGTACCAAACTGATCTTCAGGAAATCACTTACTCTTCTACAAAACTATCAATAAAGCTAGGGTGAATACAGGGTGTACTCCGCAAGACTTATGGCTGGTGGAGTTGTTTTGCATAAACCCATCTTTGTTTTGTAAGACAACAGGGAGAAGAAGCTCGTATAATCAGAGTATTTTTAAAGGGGATAAGAGAGCGACATCTCTGAAATATTGATCACCATATTGTTATCCACCAAGTCATCATCATCTGAACCCTAACTAGGATCACCCCCTTGTACCCATGAGGAAGCATCCTTAAGCACACGTTGATCTATCAAGTTTTACGATTAGGTTATAGTTATCTATGATCTTAGAACTCGGTCACCAAGCGTTCATAACCGTGAACACGGCTTTTAGAAAATATTTAACCTGCAGGGGTGTACAACTTTACCCACACGTACTAACCTTCTCTTAATGCCAGTATATTAGCCCTCTTCGTTGGAAGGCCGACAGAGGGTGGTTAGACACAAACTTTACCTTGCTTTTGCCGAGTCCATGAGTAACGCCCTAAGGATGTTCCGCCGTAATGGATCAAATTCCAAAGCCAATCCCTTGAGATGTCAGGCGAGGTTGGTTTACCAGGGCCACTATCTACCCCAAGCAACCCGGTCCACGCTTCCCTACCTATTATGAATGCACCTCCTTCACCGCTTTCGAGAAGATCAAGAGTGCATGTCGAATGGAATGCCCGAACATGTGACTCATGGAATCTACTAGGCAAGTTAGTCAATAGAGGGGTTTCCAAGCCCCTTGTGGCTGTACGCTCGTCTCGGTTCCAAAGGCAAGAACTCAGTTCCTAGTGGTGGCGAGCATGGGACTACAAAAACCACATCACATCATGGCCTCCCATACAAGTCTTATCATGTTTATCCTTTACCGTTTGATCTCATCTTATCACGTTATCCTATCATACTTGATTATTTGCATCTGATACATCAACTGGGTGAACCAATCTCAAAAGCTATGCATGGCTAAGCAGGACACAGATATAAGCCCTAGCAGTGCACACACGCCAAACCTAGTTATGCTAGGAGTAGTGATAAGGTAATATAAGCTCAAAGGGAGTAATGCAACATATAGGATACTCTATCTATCGAAAAAAGGCCATAGTAGAATCATATGCATCATGGCAGGAATTGAAATGCTTTCGAAATCATAGGATTCTATCATGGTGGGGCTATGCTTTCCTTTGCCCGTTGATAACCAATAAGCAGATCCTCAGACATTTGGTACTTGACTTTGTTATAGTTGGTCAACTATTGTTATTTGATCTTCGAAGGTGCTGACCTTGGTCTTGGATCTCGATCTCGATATCATATACTACCGTGAAGAACCAAACACCGAAAAGAGAGGGAAACAATCAATACATGGCATTGATGCAATTCTCAAGCAAGGATGATGATATGACAAGTTAAATTGTATCAAATGTAACCCTAAGGCATGCTCGACCATTTAGTCCGGGTTCCGAGGGGTGTAAACCCTAATTTGGAAGAACTCCAGAATCACCTATGAGGGGTTACTATGTTGTTCTATTTAAACTTGCGATGTAAGTTTCTTAGAAATGCATGATTACATCTTTAACAGATAGATCTCATTTTTCTGAACATTTTGATATATTATTTGTATTTTTTATTTTTAAATAATTAGTTATGAATTTTATAATATTATACCAATTTCCAAAATTATTTAAACCAATTTAAAACGCTTTACTGCATCACTGTGACATAAAGCTGATGTCACCATAGCATCTAATCCTTTTCTCACCCGAACCTGAGCTAGCGAGTGAGGCTGACTGCTGGGCCTGGAGCCATGTCGACAGTACCTAGACGCCACGTGGGACTCGCCGACGAGCACTACAGACGGCGGCGGGGGACGGCGCAGAAGGGCACAGGCGAGCAAGCGAAGCAGGGCGTTCGAACCAGCATAGCACGACAAACACGATAGAGGAGGTAACGCCCGGATTTTGTCACTGGAGATGGCGGCACGATGAGAAGCGAAGGCTGAAGGTGGTCACGACGACGGAGATATAGAGAGGAAGGGGACGTATGGAGGGGACTAGGAGGTGCAGAGGCTCACCACGGAGGCAGTTGAGGGGTCGGTGAGGCCAGAGAAGGTCGGACACGGCCGGAATCAACGTCGGAGAATCTGGACGGAGCTCGGGAAGGATGTGGTGATTGGAGCATCTGGGCCACTTCAGCTTACTCTGCTTGATAGGAAGAATAAGTCCACCATGGCGATCTCAATGGTGGCCACGACTCAGACTGGGGCGGTCGGGAACAGCGACAAGCTGCAGCTAGGGTTCGGGTCGCCTCACAGAAAGAGGATGAGAGAGGTCAGGAGAGAGAGGGGAAAGATATAGGGCCGAGAGAGACATGCCTGGGACGATCTTATCCACCCCTGGAACTCGACAGACAGCAGGGATTGATGGTGGCGCCGATGACACCGAGCTGTGCGCCTGGGAGGAGGAAGACGGTGAAGGGGAGGGTGAAGCGAAAAGAGAACCGAGTGTGTTTTCATAAAACAATTTCCTCCATCTTTCGTCCATCCTTTTTGTAAAACAAAACCTTTTTCAATTCTTGAACTTCTCTTGGTAGGTCAAATCTCACCAAGGTTTTGCCATTAAACATTTTTGTAAAAATTTTCTGGGGTCTTCCAGTCCTATAGTTTTGCTTCGGGTAAAACGGGGTCTCCAAAGGGGTATGGTGTTGTACCATCTACCATACTAGGGGCAAGTAGGTGTTATCAACGGGTTTGCTCTTAGTTGTACAAAAGATTAATGGTTTGGAGGAGACAAGCCACTACCAAAGATAATGTGACACCCTCGGAATCAAGGCTGAACAAATCCGTCTAACATAAGCTTAACCTTTAGCTAGAGGATATCCAGTGAAGAATCGGTAACACAACAGTGACCCTACAACACAAAAATTATTAAAACAAGCTCATAACTGAGCAAACAACCAAATTATTACAAGTAAAGATGATTGACCACAAACATCAAACAACAAAAGGCAAATTATTCTATTAAGTATAGCAAACTTAACAAATGGCCTAAGAGGCCTGAAGCATAGCGATGACGTCCCAGCCCATTGATTCCAAGCTGCCGGCCGGGAACCCCAAGCTACTCGTCAGTGTCGATGTAGTACCAACCTAATCTTTAGGGAATCACTTACTCTGCCAGAAAAGTATCAAGAAAGCAAGGGTGAGTACACGGTGTACTCCGCAAGACTTATGGCTGCTGGAGTTGTTTTGAATAAAGCCATCTTTTTTAAGACAACAGGGAGAAGAAGCTCGTCTAATCAGAGTATTTTAGAAGGAGATAAGAGAGCGACATCTCTGAAATATTGATCACCATATTGATATCCACCAAGTAATCATCATCTGAACCCTAACTAGGATCACCCCCTCGTACCCATGTGGAAGCAATCTTAAGCACATGTTGATCTACCTAGTTTTATGATTAGGTCATAGTTCTCTATGATCTTAGAATTTGGTCACCAAGCATTCATAACCGTGAACACAAATTTTCGAAAAGATTTAAGCCGATAGGGGTGTATAAGTTTACCTACACATACTAACCTTCTCTTAATGGAAGTACATTAGCCATCTTCCTCGGAAGGCCGACAAAGGGTGATTAGACACGACCTTTACCATGCTTTCGCCGAGACAATGAGTCACGCCCTAAGGATGGATCCGCCGTAAAGGGTCAAATACCAAAGCTGGTCCCTAGAGATGTGAGGCGAGGTTGGTTTACCAGGGGCGCTATCTACTCCAAGCAACCCAGTGCAGGCTTCCCTAGCTTTTATGAATGCACCTCCTTCACCGCCTTCGAGAAGATCTAGAATGCATGTCGAAATGAACTCCCTGTAACATCCCAATTTCAGCAACCCTGATTTTTTGTCCAAAAGGCAAAAATAATGGGGGAACAAAAACTTTTTCTGGTTACATGTTGCAATATTTGCTTACTTGTTTGCTTGTGTTCATGCAACTGGTTGTGTATTAAGTACCATACTTCTTATCTCAACCCTATTTGACAAGGGCTATTTTACAAGGGAAATATCTTGGCTCATCTTTCATATTCTCAAATGTTCTGGCATTCCAAACCTAAGCCAAGATGACTTTGATACAACAAATTATTTCACTAGTCTCTATGTACAAAAACTATGGAGACCTATATATAATCTCCTTATGAATTCAAGACAAAACATTCAACTACTCTTATCTCTAGGTTTTCCAAAACCTTTTTCCTAAAACCTCTCCACTCCAATCTAGGTAGAAATCCCAAGAGGTACTTATCTTACTTCAAAGCACAACCAATTCAAAATACCCATCCTTACCTCAAGCTAGGCTTAATGGTAACCCTTGTAGTAGTTGGATAAGTTTGATAAGATGAATTGCCTTGATCAGCTGATTGCCTTGTTTGCTTAGGAACTAGAGTGAGATAATATAGTATCTCATCCCTTAGGACCCAATCTATGTTTGTGATCATTAATCTCAAACCAAGCATCCAAATCTGGATCTATCCTAAGCACTAAAGTGACCATCACATCTCCTAATCAGATCAATCAAGGAATAATCCCTTTCTATAGTTTCCAACTCAATGAAGACCTAATCTAAGCATGGATCCCCTCTATTAAAACTATACCTCAATATAAACCACTTGGTTAAGAGGATAAACCCTTGCCACTTTCTTGAATATTTCCCTCTTGCATACTAGCCAAAACCCACAAATCTGCCAATTTGGCCAGGTCTGGAATCTTTAAATAGATTCAATCTTTGAAACTTCCTCTAATCCAATTAGGGTGTATTATTGAGAATGTACTTGAAACATATTATAGAACATAATTAGTACTACCAAACACCACTCATGACCTTGGCTAATCCATTCTAGCTCCCACTCATCCATGATGGTTTTGTAGTCAAGATAATAATGTTTCTGTGCAAATCTTATCATCTTGCCAACTTTGACAGAATCTCACATACATATGCTACCACCCATTTACCAAATACTTACATGATTTTGATCTACAAATCATGGCCTATAAATCCCAAATTCACTTGTTTCCATTGGAGCTTCGTGCTTTCTAAACCCCCATGGTTTATGAGGCATCATGGCAACTCTGTTATGGCAGCCTTATTTTCAACAAAGTTTTCCATATCTTCTAGACCACCTCAAACACAACCAAGCCCAACTCTTTCTTCCATGATCATCTATATAACTTGTTCTAGCTATCCATCTATGCCTTGCTCCAAGGTGAGCTCTGAGCTGCCCAATCCAATCATGTTTAGGTGTCATAAAATTTTCAAAACCCTAGATTCTCCCAATATAGTTTCCATCCTTTTTCACCACAATTATTCAAAACCCAAGGTTGTCCATGATGGATATATCAAGTTCACATCATATACCTTGGACATGATAATTCCCCAAATAATTTCCATAATTATTTGGAACCTAAAACTATTTAAATTCATTATCTTGCAAAAATTTCAAAATCTCTCCTATAGAGGCAAGTTTGTTTTTCTCCAAATCACTTTGTGTAACATCCCAAAAATACTAAGCTTGGATCATCAAATTCTAATCATCAAAATTAGGGTTAACAAAAACTTTTCTAAATAACATTATGAATGCATGCATATGTGTATGCATTGATTTTGAATTCTTTTAAAACCACCTTGTTTGTTTGTTTCATTGCTTGTAAAATGTTTCTTAGGTGAAATAAACATCATCTAAAACATTTCCCACACTTTTCCTAAAGACAAGTAAATCAAAACACATATATGAAATTAATGGTCATTTTGGCCAATTTAACTCCCATGCCTACTTTGGCTGTCTCGAACTTTCAAAACCTAACAGAAACTTTTCTGGATCTTTGCACCCCTTGAATGTACTCATAACAAGGTATCAAGGCCCACTTTGTGATCATCCAGAAACTTTCAAATGCATAGTTTAAATGACAATTCAAAATTGAATCTTTATCATATGGGAAGATCCCACTTTTTCAAAAACCACTCAAACAAGCTCAAATTTCAAAACCCATGCATCCGCAGACTCACCAGCACCAATCTAGCAAACACACCAAAATTCATTTCAAAATTCAAAACTTGATTTCATGCGGCCATTTCATTAAACAGGTTGCAGACACAAATCAAACAAACATCAAACACTATAGTGTGCAGTAAAATTGGCCTAACTTGTTCCCTAGTTAGCTCACACACAACTCAGTAGATCATCTAGGAAGATTAGCCAGGACTAGCACCCTGTGAGCTTGCCATTGTCATTAATGGTGAACAGCCGAAGCCAACCTTGCCACCCCATAGTCGACAGCAAGCTAAGAGCAGCAGCAAGCCTAGCCAGCATGTCTGGGAGGCAGCCCACCGTCCACCACCACTACCTGTCCCAGCCGCGAGCGTTGCCAAGCCCTGGACCACGCGCACAAGCCGCGCCCAGACCATGCCGAGCATGCGCCAGAGCGCCACCCTCGACCAGCGTCCACAGACCGCGCGCCGCCCTCACCGTGTGCACACACGATCACCACCGACCCAGGAGACCGCCAGACATCCCCGTTTTCCGCCCCGTGCCATACAGCCACCGCCCACCGTCGAAGACGCCGCCTGTGCCGCGCAGAGCACCGCCCGTTCCAGACCAAGCCGCACCGCCCCATGCCTCGAGACCATGTCGTTGAGCATCGCCAGGAGACACCGTACCGTCCCCTACCCTTGCCCATGCCTTTAGCCTCCTGTAACCTCGCCCCCGACGAGCTCACCGTGCGCCCCGACGGTCCCCTCGCTCGACTATAAATAGAGGCCACCCCCGCACGATTTCTTCACACCATCTCACTCCCCTCTCCTCACTGACCGTGCCACACCGTTCTCAGAGCAAGGCGAGCACCACCCCGCCGGAATTTCACCGGAGCCCGCCGCCTCTGGAGAAGAAGGGAGCCAGCGATTGGAGCCGCCCCAGGAGAAGCCACCAGTACCAGGAGATTCGCCGTCGTCGACTTCGTCGTTCGCACGCCTCGCCGACCCTCACCCGTACCCCGGTGAGCCCCCAGCACCCCTCACTGGCCGCGCTAGGTTTCGTTCTCGTCGGAGTTGTCTCGCGTCGATGATGACTCCCAGCCGTTAGATTAGAACTAGATCGAACGATCCACGTTGCCCCATACCGCTTCGCCCAGCCCCGCGTCACTGACGAGTGAGGACACCCACTTAAGCAGCCCGCGGAAGCACTGCGCTTAGCAGGCCGGCCCAGTACTTTTTCCCGCGCAGCCCAGCGATTCAAATTAAACCTTTTTCTTTTTAAATTCAAACACACTTCTGTACCAAACTTCAAAAATCAACCCAGATCGATTCAGTGCACCAAATTGGATGAAACCAATTTTGTTGGAAAGGTCTGTGAATGCTGAATCCAAGCCCGTTGGATTCAAGTCATTTGGATCTGTAGATCACCCATAGTAAAAATAACAAGGAAGAAGCTTTTCTGCATTCAAACATTTTTCAAATTTAAACCATAAAAGCTTTTGAGTTGATTCCAACTCTCAAAAATTACACTTAACCATACCTTTTATAATATATAAAAATATATAGGTTTACTTGAAGAAATAATGTTCAAGTAATAAAAGAATGCTACATAAGCATTTCTAGCCACTTTAATTAATTAAAATAAAAGGGTAAAACCTTATTAAATTGTGACACCACTTTAAATCACATTCCCATGGAATACAATATGTGGTGATGACATGTGTCAACATGATCCCATATTTGGTTTGGAGAATATTAAATCTTAAGTAGTTTTTCAATGAGTAGAAATTACTTTTCTAAAAATAAAAAGAATCAAATCAAGCCTTAACCTTGTAAGGTTAGAGATGATGCTAGATCATCTATAGGACCCTTGTGTGTGATGATTGCAAGTAGTTAAGTATTGTTTGGTGATTGTGTACCTCGTATTTATTCATAGACGCTAGTACCGACCAAGGATACGAGGAGGAAGGAGGATACTACGAAGAAGAAGCCGAGGAGAACTTCAACCACTGCTCTGCGCAAGGCAAGCTAACACTTGCAAGATACTATACCTATGCAAGCTTATATTGACATTGATGCAAGTTAACCCTTGCAAGATACCCTACTGATGCAACAAACCCCTACTTGTTCTATGACTACTATATGCCTTAAGCATATGTGATCATACCCATTTGATAAACCAATCCTAGTTTTATGTGCAAGCTTCTCACTTTATTTCTTTATCAAAGCTCACTTAGAGTTTACTTAAGTGACCGGTAGATTTTGGAAAGATGCTGAAGGTTGCATAAAGAGCATAAAATTTGGCCTAAGCTAGAAACCTTGATATCAGCCTAAGATATAAGGTTGGACTTAGTTGAAACTCCACTAGTTACTACCCCATCATCAGTACTACCCCCCCCCTACCTTAGATGCTAGTGGTAAGCATAAAATTTGATCAACTCTAGATGGGAATACTTGGTGGAAAAATGGTTATGAAAACCTTGGAATGAGGGATCATTCTATTGAAATGTTTTGGACATGTGTTTCCAAACACTTGATGATTCTGGTGATAAAAATGTTGAGGCATGAGCCTTAGCCCTTTATAAAACTGATGGTTGTCTGGATGCGATACCATTCCAATTTTATCGTACAACCACAATACCCGAATATTGGGTAGCGCTTGAATGGAAAATTATATTCCTTAGTATTAGTTCCCTCACGGCCAAGGTTTGAGCTGAGGCTACCTTGTGAAGATTGTCCACCTGTGCAGTACCCAAGATGACAGTTGGTCATGGTTGGGAGGCCAAACTCACAGGAGAGGTGCTTATACTAGGGCGTGTAATCGAAAGGTTAGGATTGATTATCCGCATACTGAGTATGGTGAATTCAGGATTTGTTCCTGACGGATGTATCGAATGTTGTGGTGAAAGTGTACAATCTCTGCAGAGTGTCAAACTATTCGAATAGCCGCGTCCACGGTTATGGACAGTTGGAGTGGCCATACTGTTCCCCCGTCAGACTTTTCAAAATGACCTGTGAAATGAATTGAGACTTTGACTTGACCACAACAGAGTTGTGACCTGAACTACAAGTTCCCACTTAGGATTTATAAAATTATGACTAGCTTTAGAACCTAGTAGAGATAAATCTGGCTTTTGCAAAACAAACCTAGATCCTAGTGTCCTATTATACAAAAACCCCTTTACTTGTTAGTATGAGTTTGCGAGTACTTAAAGAGTACTCATGGCTTTGTCCCTGGCTATTCCCATGGCCAGACTATGAAGAGGAGTACCTGGAAGATGGACCCCAGGAAGGTTACGACAACTAGGATCATCTCCCATCGTCAGCATTGCCTGTGACCCCGAAGATGGAGCTTCGCCTACGCTACCGTTATTATTACGTATTCCGCAGCTTGATGTTGTATTAAGAACTGGATCATGAGATCCCTAGTTGTGTAAGAACTTATGTATCGTTTGTAATGGATGAAGTACTATGGTATCCAATTCTGTTATGTCTCGCAAAAATGGTAATCCTGGGATTGCGATGTATGGCATAACAGGCATCTAGGATTGAAAAATCCGGGTGTTGACACTTTGCCAATTCAATGCACATTTGAGTTCTCTAAATCATACCCTACCTCCCCATATCAGAAATAAATATTTTTGAGATCATTTATTATTTCTTAAAAATACTTTCCCATCTCAATAATTTCCAAGATAAATATCCAATGTGTGATATGGTATTTGGAACCATCTCACACCAAAAACCAACCTAGTCCAATGTAAAAATATCAAATTAGCTTCTATAAACTACTTCTGCACTATTTGAATAAATGGTTTTAAGTGTACCAAAAACCATCTGAAAAATCCCAAATAAATCTCTAGGTTATATATTGACCCTACCTATCTACCAGTACTCTTTCCCCACCTTGCCCAATGCAATTTATTGGACTTCCTCTACAAACATCAAGTTTATCAATTCTTGCAAACAAATCAAACCTTGACTCAAACCCTTTTCAAAATCCATCCAACCTTGCTAGGCAATGTTTTGGTAGCAACCATAACCCCTTGGTCGTGGTGACCACTGTAGCAAGCCCCCTCCCTTGTACTTTTGCTCTTGAAACATGTGAGGGAGAGAGAGGATCATATCTTGCAAATCTTTGAAATAAAAGGGGCAGCAGCCACACCACCCCTTCCTCCACTCAGTGCTTGTATCAGAGGCCCCACCATCCCTCTCTCCACCTCCCTCATTGCCCAGTACCTGGCCAGCAACATTTCCCTTGCCCTAGTGGACATTGTCCACCATGGACCTCTACCCTCGTGTTAAATACCCACAGGCCACCCGAGCGCCTCCCTTCGCCCTCATTCACCTCTAGTGCTCCCCACTCATGTCCCCAGACCACCCTCTCCCCCTCCCCTGCTCTTCTCTGCTCGAAATAAGGAGAGGAAGAAGCTCTCAGCCCCGGACACGTAAACAAGCGTAGACTCCTCCTCCTTGCTCCCTTGGCCCTGCATGTCCCCCTAACTTGTTCCCCTACCTCCTCTGACTCTCCCCGTGTGTTTTATTTTGTCCAGGACCACTTCTGGATGCATACGAGCACCGAGGAAGCACCGCCACCGTCCTTGCACGAGGTCACTCCCGACGCCAAATCCCTCGTGCCGCCCCTCCCTGAACTCGTCAGCGTGCACCTCGCCTTGCGCCCTCCCCAATGCCTCCCGGTCCCTCTGTTGAGCTCCCCGTGCTATCCCTAACGCCCTAGCGTTTCACCGCCTCTAGTTCTGTCTCGCCGGAGATGACGACCAGAGTCGTGGATATCGCCTAGATCCAATGGCCGCTAGGTCCCCGTACCCCTTTGCCACCCCTTAGTCACCGACCCGCGGGCCCCGCTAGGCCACGTTCGAAAGATGGCTCCCGCTAATGCGCGCGCGGACCTGGGCCGGCCGGCTTCTGCGCGGCCCAACTCTGCCCCGATCCGGCACGGGGCCTCCCTCTGTCCTTTTTCTTTTTCTTTAAATAATATGGAAGATCTGGAACTATCTGTTCAGTTTAAATGCAAAACAAAATGGGATACACCTCAAAATATTTATCTAACATTTTACACACATACCTGAACATCTTATGTAACATGAAGTAGCATGGTTTGGCCAAATCAGTGTCTAGTTATTTATGATAAATCAAATTCCTAGATGTACCCTTTTGTCTAATAAATATTGTCTATGAGTTTCACATCACCAAATGGGGTGAACCCTATTGGTACCGAAAGGTATTAGCCATACCTTGCATGACACCCTGGCCCTACTCAAATTTACTTCCTGGTTTGCCCACAACAAAAATAACAAATCAGGCCATTCCCGCCTTTAGAAAATTCTCTAGGTCAAACCAAATAAGGTATAGACCTAATTCCAACTCTTTGTACATCTACATACCCATATATAGCAAACCCCAGGAGCCCACAATTTATTAAGCAACTACTGGATTTTGGTGAATTAAACTACTGTGTCAATGGTTTAATTTCTAGAAACATGACTAAAGTAGTTATTTAACTCCAAAAAAGGTGATTACAATTTATGAATAAAGTTACTATGAATACCTAACTTATGTCTTTGGAATCACATCGAAATCTCTTGTATAATTAATCTGGTGAAAAAGACAAAAACCATCCAGTATTGACTTTGGGATTTTCCTAAGGGCATCCTGGTAAATATTTTAAGTTGACTCCAACTCCTCTTGATTCAGTACACCAAATACGACCAAATCACCCAAGGAAATAATTTTAGGAGCTCCAGAATTTGTCTGGTGAATTATTTCCTAAAACTAGAGTTTTATCCACTATAAAAAATCATTATAAATCAATGGAAATTGATAAAATAGGGAAACCACTTATGTTGGGTTCATTTTATAAATACCTATCTGATGGAATCATTTTTATATAATGGTATCATACAGAGAATGTCCTTGGCCAAAAACCCCTCTCTTAGGTAGTTCCGAGACTATAAATCCAAAAGGATCATCCTCCAATGACTCCAAGTCTTTTACCAATCTCATCAAACTAACCATCCAGCACCCTACTATTGTATATCATGTGATTATCCTTTGCTTGATGTATGGTTTGATCTTTGTATGCATTGTACTGAATGTGGTATTTCTTGTTTACATGTATACTCGATACCGACGAGAGTTGCGATTTGTGAGACGCTAAGAAGAAGGAAGCATCGGGTTATTCTATTATTGTTATTATTGGTGCTCTGGTTTTCTAACGCTGTCAACGGACATCTCGCTGGCCACAGGAAATCCACCATTCTTGAACTCCTATATTGACCTACTCCTTTTTATCAATTGTTTTATATCTCGTGTATGAACTTCACGATTAAATGCATGGTTTGTTTCAAATAAAATCCGTGAGTAACTTGGCTCCTCCAAGTAATGGATGAGTGTCCATTAGGACACCTAAACTATTGACACCCATCTTTCCCCTTTAGATAGAGGTTAGGATGCTTAGCATCCTCCCTCCATGGAAATTACAGTTTCTCCATGATAAAACTATTTTGGGTTTTCACCGTATTACGAAGTTTTCAAAATAAAACCCTTGGAAAGAGGCATCGTTTCTGAGTGGATGCTTTACAAACGAAAATATGAAGAGGAGAAGAGGAAAGTTGAGCAATAAAAAGAGAATGGATGTTCTACGCCTTTACCGAAACAATTTATCCGTGCAACCACACTACCCCAGTTTGTTTTCTTTAGCCGGGGCTGCTCGTACTCGCTAAAGGGGACAAATACCCTGAAATCCAAACTATCGTGGACAAGGTACCGGTGCAATAATTGGGTCTCCCGCGGATGGTATGCAATGTTTTGTATGGAAGGGACTTAAGTCACAATTTACGGTATAGGCCAGACTGCAGCTTGGGTATACGCGGGTACGGAAGGAAGGACTATGGCCATCTTGCCACATACTCATTGCTGGCGAGAACAAACCCAAAAGGAAAATCCGCCTTTGCCAGGAATGACAAATGAAAGATTAGGTTTGATTATCCGAACCCCCTTCTACCGTGTGTTGCGGTCCATGGTTGTATCTCGACGGATGTATTGATTCTTGTGGGTAAAGTGCACAAACTCTACAGAGTCTAATCTATTCGAATAGCCGTGTCCACGGTCAAAGACGGTTGGAAAGGTGATGGCTAAGAGTACCCTTGAGATGGAGAAATTAAGAAGGATGTGACTTGGTCACGAGGAAAGATAAGAGCGAGTTTGGTTTTTACCAGAGATGGTCGAAGATGTTTTTAGAAGGGTTTTACTCTAAAACTATTTTCAAAAAGGTTTTTATCAAGGATATGGAGATATCCTGATTTTCTAAAAGGAGGCATGTTTTCAAAACTCTTTTTCAACAAAGATGTAGAGATGCCAGTTTAGGCTCTTCAAAAACAACTGTAGTGTAGAGCTATCTCGTCACGACCAAATATGCATTATCCTTGTTTACCTATTCCCGGTGGTCTTGCGAGTACCTTCAAAAGTACTCATAGCTTTTTCCCTGGCTATTTACTTGGCCATATTGCAGATGTAAGAAGTGACGAAGCTGCTGACGTCTATGCGAGTTAGGACGTCTTCCCAGTCAATCGCATGTAGGTTAAGGCATGACATGGGATCTGCGCTTGAAGACTTCCGCTATTAATGTTGTATCGCCATAATGGCATTAATGTAAGTACTTGTATTCGTTCATAATGGAGGTTGTAATGATACTTGTAGGTTATGTTCACGGCTCACTGATCATGGGAACGTTTATTGCAGGCATAACGAGCATTCTCGGACCGTAAATCCGGGGTGCTACAAACTTGGTATCAGATCCATCCTGACTGTAGGAGACCTTAGTTTGCATAGATGTTAGACATGACAACCACTATTTTGGAAAAACACCCGGCCTTCAAAAACTATTTTCTCAAAAGATTTTTGAAGGACTTCTTATCTCATCTTCTCTGACTTAAACGATCTGAAAATGGATTACTCTATATCTCGTCTAATTCAAAAGTTCCGTTTTCAAAAACAAAGTCCGACTTGGAGACTATGAGACGGAGATCCCGAGATGAAGAGACACCGAGACAAGCAAACCAAAGGATCTACCAACGACGAAATACACTACAAGATCGCCCTACCAACGGATTCCTTCATCGCCCCCAAATCAATCAAGTACGGCACCGACGACAACAAATTGCAAGACAGAAGTCAAGAACCCGATAACGTCCGTACCTAGGATTAACATCCCTAAAATAGGATTCCCCTATGGCGTGTAGTCTTTCCTTGGTATTTATGGTAAGCCTTGTTTTCTTATCATGTGATTGTATGAAGCATGGAATGTGTTGCTTATCTACCTTGGATCATAGGATCCTAAAGCTTTGACCGCCTTGTTGGCGTATCCCGACGTTGACCCTCGCAAACCCATAGCCGGAAAATTCTCCTCAGTAGGATGGCCACATACAGAAAGCCTCGACAACCTCAAGCAGAGCTCTAAGGTGCGTCTTTCCACTCAACTCCAGAAGATCGTCTACGAGAAGATAATCTAGGAAGACATCAAATAAAAAAATATGTCCCACGCCCCACCTTGAGAGTCGTCAGAGGAAACCCAAACTATATCTGTTCTTAATACTAACCGTATACCTTGATAAATCTGCGTCTATCTGTTTAACCTCACACCTAAACAAAAAACCCTCCTTTGTGCAGATGGAACCCATTAATGAAGCATGGTTAAGCATAGGGTTTGCCGTGCTCCTCTAGGACTCCATGCAACTTTGCGGATACACTCAACCTCCCACTTATACTCTTCACAAAGGACTAGAAACAGGGCTATATCTGGGACAAGTTACCATTCCTCCAAAGTATGAAGTACCAGGAGAACCCATTTATGCCACTGGACTTCGAATGCCAACCCCAGTGCTAGCTCTCGATATGGCTGCAAGAGAAGCATTATTTCGCATTCGCGATGTTTTTCCTAAAATGAGGCAACCCACAACCTTCTATCTACCTCTCAAAGCAAGTGTGGACTCATCCGGACAATCCCAAGACCCTCGCTTGACCTACCCCACCCTGCAGCTGCAAGCCCGATATAGCTATGCTAGAAATGAGCTCCTCACCACAGTTGCCGATGAATACCGCCACACCCAAATGGAACTTCATCGTGTGCAAGCCATCCTGAATCGCAAGGAAGCTATAGAAGTCTAGCAAAGTAATCACGCCATGATCAAGAAACTGGAAGAAACCTCTGGAAGCCGCATCCTCAAAGGAAGAAATAAGTGCGTCCCCGCTTGGCAGTATCTCAAGAGGTTTAGGCCACCGCAAGATATACAAAGATTCTCAACCCGCCTCCCCGAAAGCGAAGATGCAGCCAAAAAGGATTCGCCTGAGTAGTCCGCAAGCAGCTACTAGCCTAGGGTAGAACTATGTATCGTCCCAGAACCTATTTTGTAAAACTCTAAGTGCTTCGATGCCCTGCAGCACATGCCTATTTTGTAACCTCTTAAGTACCTCCACTACCGACCGGCACGAACCTGCTAAATTTTCTGGATGATATGCAAGTATGACGTCCTTCTTTGCGTGTTTTTACCCACGACGTTGTATCGGACCAAACCCGGAATGACCTCATTCCAAGGGACCACGTTCCTAGACCGCCAACCTCCAACGACATCCTTCAACCCCTCGGACCCCTAACTAGCCTAGAACTAACTACCAGGAGTTAACTAAATTCTTTTCATGATACAATTACTACCCCAAGAAGTGGTGTCTGCGTCTCTCATGAAATGGATTATGCAAAGGTCGACAGAAGATAATCCCTTCCGGATGAAAGGTGCAGCGCCACCCCCCTAACATCAGCCTACGACTCCAATAAAGAAAGCCTGTGAGTCCACTAATAAACAATAGTGTCGCTCTAAGGGGCAAGGACTGCGTCTTTCTGCACAAAACCCCATAAAACCCTGGAGTTGAACCGTAGTCATTGCTAGGTGACCACCACCCTCTAAATCAAAATCGTGGACCCTGCCTGGTGGACAATAATCGATATTACTCCAACATCGGAAGATACTTATGGAAAATTCTCCATCACTGAGTCGACCGTCCAGCCACCAATCCCGGCGTTTCAAGACCAAGAAGACCAAAAATCTAAATATCATGGTAAAGGATTGAAGAAGGCTCAACATGCCATCCCGCCTCAATAAAGAAGGATCCTGTCCACGCTAAACCTACCTGGAATCATCCTAAAGGGAAAAGACTACGTCTTTTCGACTTGTTTAATCTAAATATCTCAATCATAAGCCACTCAGCTCTGACCCATAACTGACCATGCTTGTTTGTTGGAAAACCTGTTAGCATCTTATATTTCCACCGCTGAAATTGCTCAGCGGATATTATCACCCAACCCTACTCCTCCCTAATCTCGGGACGAGATTATTTTAAGGGGGAAAGGTCTGTAACATCCCAATTTCAGAAACCCTGATTTGTTGTCCAAAAGGCAAAAATCAAGGGGAACAAAAACTCTTTCTGGTTACACGTTGCAATGTTTGCTTACTTGTTTGCTTGTGTTCATGCAACTAGTTGTGTATTAGCTACCATACTTCTTATCTCAACCCTATTTGACAAGGGCTATTTTACAAGGGAAATGTCTTGGCTCATCTTTCAGATTCTCAAATGTTCTGGCATTCCAAACCCGAGCCAAGATGACTTTGATACAACTAATTATTTCACTAGTCTCTTTGTACAAAAACTATGGAGACCTATATAAAATCTCCTTATGAATTCAAGACAGAACATTCAACTACTCTTATCTCTAGGTTTTCCAGAACCTTTTTCCTAAAACCTCTCCACTCCAATCTAGGTAGAAATCCCAAGAGGTACTTATCTTACTTCAGAGCACAACCAATTCAAAATACCCATCCTTACCTCAAGCTAGGCTAAATGGTAACCCTAGTAGTAGTTGGATAAGTTCGATAAGATGAATTGCCTTGATCTGCTGATTTCCTTGTTTGCTTAGGAACTAGAGTGAGCTAATCTAGTAGCTCATCCCTTAGGACCCAATCTATGTTTGTGATCATCAATCTCAAACCAAGCATCCAAATCTAGATCTATCTTAAGCTACTAAAGTGACCATCACATCTCCTAATCAGATCAATCTAGGGATAATCCCTTTCGATAGTTTCCAACTCAATGAAGACTTAATCTAAGCATGGATCCACTCTATTCAAACTATACCTCAATATAAAACACTTGTTGAAGAGGATAAACCCTTGCCACTCTCTTGAATATTTACCTCTTGCATACTAGCCAAAATCCACAAATCTGCCAATATGGCAAAGTCTGGAATCTTTAACTAGAATCAACCTTTGAAACTTCCTCTAATCCAATCAGTACTTGAACCATCTTGTAGTACATCATTAGTAATACCAAAGACCACTATTTCTCTTGGATAATCCATTCTAGCTCCCACTCATCCATGATGGTTTTGTAGTCAAGATAATAATCTTTTCTGCAAATCTTATCATCTTGCCTACTTTGATAGAAGCTCACATCCATATGCTACCACCCCTTGACCAACTCCTTAAATTATTATGGTCTATTAATCATGGCCTATCAATCCCCACTTCACTTGTTTACATTGGAGCTTTGTGCTTCCTAAACCCCCATGGTTTATGAGGCATCATGACAACTCTGTTATGGCAGCCTTATTTTCAACAAAGTTTGCCATCTCTTCTAGACCACCTCAAACACAACCAATCCAAACTCTTGCTTCCATGATCATCTTTATAACTTGGTATAGGTATCCATCTATCCATTTATCCAAGGTGAGCTCTTAGCTCCCCAATCCAACCATGTTTAGGTGTCATAAATTTTTCAAAACCCTAGATTCTCCCAAATATAGTTTCCATCCTTTTTCACCACAATTATTCAAAACCCAAGGTTGTCCATGATGGATATATCAAGTTCACATCATATACCTTGGACATGATAATTCCCCAAATAATTTCCATAATTATTTGGAACCTAAAACTATTTAAATTCATTATCTTGCAAAATTCTCAAAATCTCTCCTATAGAGGCAAGTTTATTTTTCTCCAAATCACTTTGCCAACTCAATTCACATTTGAGTTCTCTACATCATACCCTACCTCCCCATCTCAAAAATAAATATTTTTTATATTCTTTATTATTTCTTTTTGCCCTTTTTCTTACATGGCAAAAATAAGAAATAATTCCTTAAAAATACTTTTCCATCTCAATAATTTCCAAGATAAATATAAAATGTGTGATATGGTATTTGGAACCATATCACACGAAAAACCAACCTAGTCCAATGTAAAAATATCAAATTAGCTTCTAGAAACTACTTCTGCACTATTTGAATAAATGGTTTTAAGTGTACCAAAAACCATCTGAAAAATCCCAAATAAATCTCTAGGGTATATCTTGACCCTACCTATCTACCAGTACTCTCTCCCCATCTTGCCCAATGCAATTTATTGTACCTCCTATACAAAAATCAAGTTGATCAATTCTTGCAAACAAATCAAACCTTGACTTAAGCCCTTCTAAAAATCCATCCAACCTTGCTAGGCAATGTTTTGGCAGCAACCATAACCCCTTAGTCGTGGTGACCACTATAGCAAGACCCCTCCCTTGTCCTTTTGCTGTCGAAACAGGTGAGGGAGAGAGGAGCATATCTTGCAAATCTTTGAAATAAAAGGGGCAGTAGCCGCACCACCCCTTCCTCCACTAAGTGATCGAATCAGAGGCCCCACCATCCCTCTCTCCACCTCCCTCATTGCCCAGTACTTGGCCAGCACCCTTCCCCTTGCCCTAGTGTACATTGTCCATCATGGACCTCTCCCCTCGGGTTAAATACCCACAAGCCACCCCAGCACCTCCATTCGCCCTCATTCACCCCCACTCCTCCCCACTCACCTCCTCAGACCACCCTCTCCCCCTCCCCCGCTCTGCTCTGCTCGAAATAAGGAGAGGAAGAAGCTCTTGGCCCTGGACATGAAAACAAGCATAGCCTCCTCCTCCTTGCTCCCCTGGCCCTGCATGTCCCCTTACCTTGTTACCCTACCTACTCTGAATCTCCCCGTGTGTTTTCTTTATTCCAGGACCACTTTTGGACGCATCTCCGACGAGCACCGAGGAAGCACCGCTGACGTCCTTGCGCGAGGCCACTCCCGACGCCAAATCCCCCCGTGTCGCCCCTCCCTCAACTCGTCGGCATGCACCGCGTCGCCCTACGCCACCCCTAACGCCTTCCGCTCCCTCTGGTGAGCTCCCCGTGATGTCCCCGACGCCCTAGGGTTTCGCCGCCGCTAGTTCTGTCTTGCTGGAGACAACAACCCAGAGTCGTGGATCTCGCCTAGATCCAATGGCCGCTAGGTCCCTGTACCCCTTCGCCGCCCCTTAGTCGCCGACACGTGGGCCCCGCCTAGCCGCGTTCGAATGCTGGCTCCCATTAGTGCGCACGCAGACCTGGGCCGATCGGCTTCTCTGCGGCCCAACTCTGCCCCGGTCCGGCACGGGGCCTCCCTCTGTCTTTTTTCTTTTTCTTTAAATAATATGGAAGATCTGGAAACTATCTGTTCAGTTTAAATGAAAATTAAAATGGAATGCGCCTCAAAATATTTATCTAACATTTTACACATACCTGAACATCTTATGTAACATGAAGTAGCATGGTTTGGCCAAATCAGTGTCCAGTTTGTTTATGATAAATCAAATTCCTAGATGTACCCTTTTGGCTAATAAATATTTTATGTGAGTTCCACATCACCAAATGGGGTGAACCCTGTTGGTACCGAAAGGTATTAGCCATACCTTGCATGACACCCTGGTCCTACTCAAATTTGCTTCTGGTTTTCCCACAAGAAAAATAACAAAATCAGGCCATTCCTGCCTTTAGAAAATTCTCTAGGTCAAAACAAATGAGATATTGACCTAATTCCAACTCTTTGTTCATCTACATGCCCATATATATCAAACCACAGGAGCCCAAAATTTATTAATCATCTAATGGATTTTGGTGAATTAAACTATTATGTGAATGGTTTATTTACTAGAAAAATCACTAAAGTAGTTCTGTAACTCCAAAAAGGGTGATTCCAATTTCTGCAGAACTGTACTGTGAATACATAACTTGTATCTTTGGAATAACATCAAAATATCCTGTAGAATTAACCTTCTGAAAAAGACAAAACCATCCAGTATTGATTTTGGGATTTTCCTGAGGGCATTAGGACACCTACACTATTGACACCCATATTTCCCTTTTAGATAGAGGTTAGGATTCTTAGTATCCTCCCTCCTTGGAAATTACGGTTTCTCGATGATAAAACTATTTTGGGTTTTTACCCTATTATGATGTTTTCAAAATAAAACCCTTGGAAAGAGGCATCGTTTCTGAGTGGATGCTTTACAAAAGAAAATATAAAGAGGAGAAGAAGAAAGTTGAGCAAGAAAAAGAGAAGGGATGTTCTACGCCTTTACCGGAGCAATTTATCCGTGCAACCACACTACCCCAATCGCTGGGGCTTAGCTCGTAGTTTGTTGTCTTTAGCCGGGGCTGCTCGTACTCGCTAAAGGCAACAAATAACATGAAATCCGGACTGTCGTGGACAAGATACCGGTGCAACAATTGGGTCTTCACGGATGGTATGCCATGTTTTGTATGGAAGGGAGTTAAGTCACAATTTAAGGTATATGCTAGGCTTCAGCTTAGGTATACGCGGGTACGGAAGGAAGGACTATGGCCGTCGTGCCACATACTCGTTGCCGGCAAGAACAAACCCAAAAGGAAAATCTACCTTTGCCAGGAATGACAAATGAAAGGTTAGGTTTGATTATCCGAACCCCCGTCTATCATGTGTAGCGGGCCGTGGTTGTATCTAGGCGGATTTATTGATTCTTTTGGGTAATGTGCACAAAATCTGCAAATTCTTATCTATTCGAATAGCTGTGTCCACGGTCAAGGACGGTTGGAAAGGTGATTCCTAGGAGTACCCTTGAGATGGATAAATTAAGAAGGATGTGACCTGGTCACAAGGTAAGATAAGAACGAGTTTGGTTTTGACTAGAGATGGTCGAAGATGTTTTTAGAAGGGTTTTACTCTAATACTGTTTTCAAAAAGGTTTTTATCAAGGATATGAAGATATCCTAATTTTCTAAAAGGAGGCATGTTTTCAAATCTCTTTTTCAACAAAGATGTAGAGTTGCTAGTTTAGGCTCTTCAAAAACAACTGTAGTGTAGAGCTATCTCGCCATGACCAAATATGCATTATCCTTGTTTACCTATTCCCGATGGTCTTGCGAGTACCTTCAAAAGTACTCACAGCTTTTTCCCTGGCTATTTACTTGGACATATTGCAGATGTAAGAAGTGACGAAGGTGCTGACGTCTATGCGAGCTAGGACGTCTTCCCAGTCAGTCGCATGTAGGTTAAGGCATGACATGGGCTCTGCGCTTGAATACTTCCGCTATTGATGTTATATCGCCATAATGGTATTAATGTAAGTACTTGTATTCGTTCATTATGGAGGTTGTAATTATACTTGTCGGTTATGCTCAGGCTCACTGATCATGGGAACGTGAATTGCAGGCATAACGGGCATTCTCAGACCGTAAATCCAGGGTGCCACACTCCCGAACTATGTGACTCATGGAATCTACTAGGCAAGTTAGTCAATCGAGGGGTTTCCAAGCCCCGTGTGGTTATATGCTCGTCTCGGTTCCAAATTCAAGAATTCAGTTACTAGTCGTGGCGAGCATGGGACTACAAAAACCACATTCCACTATGGACTCCCATACAAGCCTTAGCGTTTTTAACCTTTACCACTGTTCTCATCTTATCACATTTTCCTGTCATACTAGATTCTTTGAATCAAATACATCATCTGGGTGAACCATTCTCAAAAGCTATGCATGGCTAAGAAGGACACAGATATAAGCTCTAGAAGTGCACACAAGCCAAACCTAGTTATGGTAGGATAAGTGATCAGGTAATATAAGCTCAAAGGGAGTAATGCAATAGATAGGATACTCTATCTATCGATAAAAGACCACAGTAGAATCATATGCATCATGGCTGGAATTGAAATGCTTTCGAAATCATAGGATTATATCATGTTGGGGATATGCTTGCCTTTGCCCGTTGATAACCAATAAGCAGATGTTCAGACATCTGGTACTTGACTTGGTTACAGTTGGTCAAGTATTGTTCTTTGATTTTTGACGGTGTTGACCTCGGTCTTGGATATCGATCTCGATATCGTATTCTACCGTGAAGAACCAAAGACCGGAAAGAGAGGGAAACAATCAACACATGGCATTGATGCAATGCTCAAGCAAGGATGATAATATGAAAAAATAAATTATATTGAAATGTAACCCTAAGGCATGCTCGACCAATTAATCGGGGTTCAGAGGGGTATAAACCCTATTTCGGAAGAATCTAGAATATCCTATGAGGGGTTACTATGTTGTTCTATTTAAACTTGCGATGGAAGTTCCTTAACAATGCATGATTATATCTTTAACAGATAGATCTCATTTTTCTGGACATTTTGATATATTATTTGTATTTTTCTGACTTATAAATAATTAGTTATCAATTTCTGAAATTATTTAAACCAATTTAAAAGGCTTTACTACGTCACTATGACAAAAGCTGATGTCACCATAGCATCTAATCCTTTTCACCTGAACCTGAGCTAGCCAGTGAGGCTGATTGCTGGGCCCGGAGCCACGTCGACACCACCTAGACGCCACGTGGGACTCGTCGGTGAGCACTACAGGCGGCGGTGGGGGACGACACAGAAGGCCCGGGCAAGAAAGTGAAGCTGGGCATTCGAACCAGCATAGCACAGCGAACATGATAGAGGTGGCGCCACCCGGATTTGGTCACCGAAGATGGCGGCACGGCTAGGAGCAGCGGCGGTGGCTACAGGTGGTCACGGCGACGGAGATACAGAGAGGGAAAGGACGGACGAAGGGGACTTCAAGGTGCAGAGGCTCACCATGGAGGCAATGGAGGAGTCGGCGAGGCCAAAGAAGGTTGAACGAAGGGGACTTGGAGCTGTGGCTAGGGTTCCGATCGCCTCACAGAAAGAGGAAGAGAGAGCACGGGAGAGAGAGGGGAACGAGATAGGGCCGAGAGAGACGTGACCGCGATGATCTTATCCACCCCTGGAGCTCGACGAACAGAGGGATGCAAGCGACAGGGATCGACGGTGGCGCCAGCGACACCGAGCTATGTGCCTAGGAGGAGGAAGACGATGAATGGGAGGGTGGAGCAGTATCGGGACGCGCTGGGCTGCACTTGGGCCAAAGGTGGGCCATGGGAGCTGTGCGTGAGCTGCAATTAGAGGAGGAAAGGTAGCTGGGCCGGCCTGTTAGCTGTTGATGCCTATTTTCTATACAAAACCTTTTTCTTTTTCTGTTTACTTTTTTATGTTTTGCATTTGATTTTCAAATCTATTTTAAACCATTTGAAATACCAAAGGTTTTAAAAATACTTTACAAAACATACAGGGGCCCTTGTACCGATTTTGGATCCTTATATTTTGGGTTTTCAAAATAAAAAAACCATTTAAAATAGTTGCAAAGAGAGGGGGAAGATTAGGGTTTAGGGTTTTACTTTAACTTTCTTAGTTACATTTTTTTAGATGATGCTCATGATGCACAATTAAACCCTAATTAAGGATTAACTAAAATTGGGGTGTTACAACTCTATCCCCCTTATGATAATCTCGACTCGAGATTCCTAAGGTAGGAAGAGCGACAGAGAGGGAAGAAACATGGTTACTCTAAAGATAAGAGGGAAACACACTAAACAACACATAAAGTATCTCATGGTCAACTCATGGATGGAATGTTCAGGAACAACTTTGAGATGACAATCATGAAACACATCAACGTAACGGAGGAACAAGAGGAGAAGGTTCCAAGTTGTTAGATAGATGGTCTTCATATGGATTGAGACCATTGAACTTACAGAAGAGTTTAAGCTTATCAAAATGAGATCTTACAATAGGAAGAACATAACCATAGACTTCAATAGAGAACCTCTACTAAACAACTTAAGTAGAGATTTTTGGGTTGAAGAGTTATGGATAAAAAAAAACCAAGTTGTTGAACTACTTTTGAAATAGAAGGGTCACTCTTTCATCCAACGGAAGGAATAAACAGAAAGGTTGTTTTCGTGGAGAGGACTCATAAGAGTCATAAGGAACAAATAACAAGAGAACCTTTTGATAACAAAAATCATAATCACTCTTGAAACATGATTAGAAATGAAGGAAACTCTATATTCATCCAGGACTATCAAGATCTTTGCCGAAGATCAGGATATCACTTTACACCACTAGATGAATAATCAAGAAGATTCCTGATGACACGAGAAAAATAAACTTCATTCTCAGACTTCAATTACTTGGCACAACAAAACGATTGCCAACATAAAAGGGTCTAGAGGATCGACTGGTAGACATTTAGCACCTCTACTTTAAATGTTCTCCTTGATGTTCAAGGAAAGAGGCATCAAGTAAAGGTCGGTCTTCGGATATAAAGGAAACCATAAGAACAACTCCTATATTCAATTATAGAAGAATCCTCATGAAGAGTGGTTGTTATTGCTGAATCAAGACAATATGACAAAAGGTATTTCCAGCTAATTGTATCAACCATTACAACAATCTTGCTAGATTTACAAGGAGACCTATGATAAAACCTTGGGGAACAACAACCGTCATTCCTACTTGAGATTCAGCTTTGGTTAGGCGGTATGATATTTCAGACTCAGCATGTCCAAATAGAAAGGGTGCAACATTTACCACAAAGGCAAAGTTACTAGATTCTCAAGATACGGACTATAGTGTAAAGCTCCAAAATATGAGCTATATTGCTATACCTATGTATTAGCATCTTGTCTAAAGACAACTACATACATATAAAGTACTAACAATAAAAACACATGTGTCCTTAAGGAAAGGAAGATGACTCTTCTTAGATCCATGGCGACATCTTTCAACAATTGCACGTGAACTAGAGAAGGTTACTTCTAACATCCAAAATGCATACTTCGAGATGACATGAAGATGGATTTCGAAATTTTCCAACTTTGATGCCAACTTTTCCATATGAATCCAGTCTAACATGGAGGGAATAAGAATGTCCTCGATGGGCTCAACAACAAACTTTTCGAGACACTCCAAGAAGATGGACTCATATGTTGCTTGAACGAGGAAACTGTATTGGTCAGACCAAAGGACATGAAGATGTACCCAAGTGAAACAACACAAGTAGCAACATCATCAAGATAGTCCTTGGAACTGAGTTTGATTTGACGATAGCCCAAACAAAATCAAAGGTGGGGAAGATAACATGTCCACAACGGAGATACTATCTTTCTTCAGCACAAACAAAACTAGACATCCCTATATGAAGGAACTAGTTCAGATATAAATTTTGTCTTATAACACTCCAAATTGTTGTTTAAGCTCAACAAACTAATTCAGGGGTATCCAGTAAGGATCATTGGAGAAAAGAGCAGTTCAGAGAACTTTCTTGCTCAAGAACTTGACATCACGGTCATGTGGCAGCATGGCGATACTTCTAGTAGACATCTAGGATATCACGAACCACCGATGTGTCAATTAATTCGAGAGGAAACTTTCTTTACAAGGCAAGATGACACAGCCTTAAAGATTCAGCACAAGCCTAACTCTTTGACCGAAGAGAGCTCCAGAATAGCGGACTTGGTAGCATGACCATTCTTCGCATAGTGATAGGGTTAACCAATCACGCTAAGAATGACACAAATGTACTTAGAGTTAAAAGCAATAATGATTGCTAGGAATCTCAGATGGCCACATTAATACTCACACACATCATTCATGGGCATGAACAACTCAGAGGAAGGGTGGGTATATATGTGTAGGAGCATCACTTCATTAAGAAGGTCATGAAACTTAGCACGACATCTTAGTATAAAAGGGTGTGATACTTTAAGGTAGAACAGACATAAGCTAATCAATCCATCTTGATCTGTAGATTACAACACTTTGACATGGTCCTAGATATGATGAGGTACTGGAGTTTGTTTCTCTTGACATCCCAAAATGGTTTGTCATGACGGACCACAATAGTATGTTGCATCAGAAGACACCGATGCACATTTACTACTTGGCTACCAACTGGTAAACAAAGGTCAAAAAAAGAAAGGGAAAAAGAACATGCTCGGGATGGAATCCCGAGATGTGGATGCATAAGTCAACAACCTTCCAGAAAAATGCGAACAAGGGAAAAGGTGTGGCAGACTAATGGATATAGATGCGAGACTCTCGAGGAGTACTCTTGTTGTGATCTATTTGGTTCCATCAAAGAACATCTTCCATAGCTAGTGGTAGGGGAAGTCCTTGGTTGTTACAATTCAATTGCGACAAAGACCAAAAGCTTGAATGCTAGAATTGTAGTACCAGGCATCCTGATATAATGGATGAACATCAACAACAGGGGTCAAAGGATTGGATCTTGGGTTAAAGGTCAGCTTCATGTACGAGATTCACAACACAAGAATCTAGCACAATCAAGGATCTTCGGTTCAAATCCAAGGGTTAAAACCTTAGGAAAGGAGTAACTACTACATGAGTGACATACCATACACTACAACTTAGTAATCACAAGGTAGCTTCCAAAGAAGAAACACCTTCTGAAGTACCCAAACAAATGAAAAGGAGACACACGAGGCGAAAGGAAATCTCAAAGCCTAGAACAGAACACTGTGGAACCAACAATTTAATATTGTGGGTCCAAAAGATGGAGATATCAAGATAGGAAGGAATCTCTCAGATGAACATGAACAAAAGGGGAACAAGGAATTCAGAACACACACAACTCTAGACAACTCAACACTAGGTCAACTGGCTCAAAAATGACATGCCAAGAAGGCACCTAAGCTTTGAAAGACTAGAAGACATATCAAAACTTTTCAAAGTCAACATAAGATAAGAAGACCCAGAGTTAGAGTGATACTAGATAAGGAGTAAAAGAAGCATACTAGGGTTTTCATAAATACTTTTCAGCTTTTAAAATAGTTTTCACAAACACTAGACTCAACATCGACCAATAGCAAGGTTTTCCTACGGTCAGGATGGCTCTGATACCAAAACCTATGACACCACCGGGATCAGGGCTGAATAAATCCCAGACCTCCATCTGACATAAGCTTAACCTTGAGCTGGAGGATATCCACTGGAGAATCGGTAACACAACAGTGACCCTACGACACAAAACTTATTACAACAAGCTCATGACTGAGCAAAGAACCAAATTATTACAAGAAGAGGTCACTGACCACAAACATCAAACAACAAAAGGAAAATTATGCTATTAAGTATAGCATAATTAACAAATGGCCTAAGAGGCCTGAATCATAACAATGACATCCCAGCCCATAGATTCGATGCTGCCGGCCGGGAACCCCAAGCTACTCGTCGGTGTCGATGTAGTACAAAAATGATCTTTTGGGAATCACTTACTCTGCTAAAAAACTATCAACAAAGCAAGGGTGAGTACAGGGTGTACTCCGCAAGACTTATGACTGGTGGTGTTATTTTGCATAAAGCCATCTTTGTTTTGTAAGACAACAGGGAGAAGGAGCTCGTCTAATCAGAGTATTTTAAAAGGGGATAAGAGAGCGACATCTTTGAAATATTGATCACCATATTGATATCCACCAAGTCATCATCATCGTCTGAACCCTAACTAGGATCACCCCCTTGTACCCATGAGGAAGCATCCTTAAGCACACGTTGATCTAACAAGTTTTACGATTAGGTTATAGTTCTTTATGATCTTAGAATTCGGTCACCAAGCGTTCATAACCATGAACACGGCTTTTATAAAATATTTAACCTGCAGGGCTGTACAACTTTACCCACACATACTAACCTTCTCTTAATGCCAGTACATTAGCCCTCTTCCTTGGAAGGCCGACAGAGGGTGGTTAGACACGACATTTACCTTGCTTTTGCCAAGACCATGAGTAACGCCCTAAGGATGTTCCGCCGTAACGGGTAAAATCCCAAAGCCGGTACCTAGAGATGTCAGGCGATGTTGGTTTACCAGGGCCACTATCTACCTCAAGCAACCCGGTCCATGCTTCCCTACCTATTATGAATGCACCTCCTTCACCGCTTTCGAGAAGATCCAGGGTGCATGTCAAATGGAATGCCCGAACATGTGACTCATGTAATCTACTAGGCAAGTTAGTCAATTGAGGGGTTCCCAAGCCCCTTGTGGTTGTACGCTCGTCTCGGTTCCAAAGGCAAGAACTCTGTTCCTAGTGGTGGCGAGCATGGGACTACAAAAACCACATGCCATCATGGCCTCCCATACAAGTCTTATCATTTTTATCCTTTACCGTTTGATCTCATCTTATCACGTTCTCCTATCATACTAGATTCTTTGCATCTGATACATAAACTGGGTGAACCAATCTCAAAAGCTATGCATGGCTAAGAAGGACACAGATATAAGCCCTAGCAGTGCACACACGCCAAACCTAGTTATGCTAGGAGTAGTGATCAGGTAATATAAGCTCAAAGGGAGTAATGCAACATATAGGATACTCTATCTATCGAAAAAAGACCATAGTAGAATCATATGCATCCAGGCAGGAATTGAAATGCTTTCGAAATCATAGGATTCTATCATAGTGGGGCTATGCTTGCATTTGCCCGTTGATAACCAATAAGCAGATCTTTAGACATCTGGTACTTGACTTGGTTATAGTTGGTCAACTATTGTTCTTTGATCTTCGACGGTGTTGAACTTGGCCTTGGATCTCGATCTCGATATCGTATTCTACCGTGAAGAACCAAACACTGAAAAGAGAGGGAAACAATCAACACATGGCATCGATGCAATGCTCAAGCAAGGATGATGATATGTCAAGTTAAATTGTATCAAATGTAACCCTAAGGCATGCTCGACCATTTAATCAAGGTTCCGAGGGGTGTAAACCCTAATTCGGAAGAACTCTAGAATCACCTATGAGGGGTTACTATGTTGTTCTATTTAAACTTGCGATGGAAGTTGCTTAGAAATGCATGATTACATCTTTAACAGATAGATCTCATTTTTCTAAACATTTTGATATATTATTTGTATTTTTGATTTATAAATAATTAGTTATGAATTTTATAAGATTATACCAATTTGTGAAATTATTTAAAACAATTTAAAATGATTTACTGCATCATTATGGCATAAAGCTGACGTCACCACAACATCGAATCCTTTTCTCACCTGAACTTGAGCTAAAAAGTGAGGCTGACTCCTGGGCCTGGAGCCATGTCGACAGCACCTAGACGCCATGTGGGACTTGCCGGCGAGCACTACAAACGGCGGTGGGGGATGGCGCAGAAGGGCGCGGGCGAGCAAGCAAAGCAGGGTGTTCGAACCAGCATAGAACGGCAAACACGATAGAGGCGGTGCCGCTCGGATTTTGTCACCAGAGATGGCAGCACGATGAGGAGAAGAGGAGGCTGCAAGTTATCATAGGGACGGAGATATAGAGAGGAAGGGGACGTATGGAGGGGACTAGGAGGTGTAGAGGCTCACCATGGAGGCAGTGGAGGGGTCGGTGAGGCCAGAGAAGGTCGGACACGGCCGGAATCAACGTCAGAGAATATGGACGGAGCTCGGGAAGGATGTGTCGATTGGAGCATCTGGGCACTTCGGCTTCCTCTGCTTGATAGGGAGAACAAGTCCACCATGGCGATCTCAATGGTGGCCACGACTCGGACTAAGGCAGTCGGGAACGGCCGCGAGCTGCGGCTAGGGTTCAGGTCGCCTCACAGAAAGAGGATGAGAGAGGTTGGGAGAGAGAGGGGAAAGAGATAGGGCCGAGAGAGACATGCCTGGGACGATATTATCCACCCCTGGAGCTCGACGGATGGCGGGGATCGACGATGGCGCCGACGACACCGAGCTGTGCGCCTGGGAGGAGGAAGACGATGAAGGGGAGGGTGAAATGGTATCGGGCCACTCTAGGCTGCAATTGGGCCGAAGGTGGGCCGTGGGAGCTGCGTGCGAGCGGCAGTTAAAGGAGGAAAGGGAGCTAGGCATGCCTATTGGCTATTGCTGCCAATTTTTTTATACAAAACCTTTTTATTTTTCTGTTTACTATTTTCTCTTTTGCATTTGATTTTCAAATCTATTCTAAACATTTGAAAAATACCAGAGGTTTTGAAAATACTTTAGAAAACATACATGGGCCCTTGTACCAATTTGGGCTCCTTATATGTTGGGTTTTCAAAATAACAAAACCATTTAAAATAGTTGCAAAGAGAGGGGGAAGATTGGGGTTTAGGGGTTTACTTTAACTTTCTTAGTTACGTTTTTTAGATGATGCACAATCAAACCCTAATTAAGGATTAGCTAAAACTAGGGTGTTACAGATAACTTACCATATAGTAAAAAAATGCAGTTTTGTAAACCGTAGGTAAGCATAAGTAAAGCAGCAGGACCAGGCTTATGGGCAAGAAGGTGGCTAGCCTATGACCAGCAACATGTCCCTTGAGTTCTTTAGAATACCAGAATACCTATAACAATAATAATAATAATCCGATGCTTCCTTCTTCTCAGCGTCACAGAATCGCAACTATCACCGTTATCAAGCATACATGCAAACAAAAAATACCACATCCAATACAAGGCATACAAGCATCAATACATACAACAAGAAAAAGGGCAATACAAGTTTATAAATCAGTAGGTGTTGAGTGGTTGGATTTAGAGTAAGTGGAAATGCTTGATGGGCATTTGAGGATTTTCTTAATAATTTTAGAGGGCAAAACTACTTATTAATGATACAAAAGTGATATCATCAGATAGGTATTGATAAAATGAAACTAGCAAAGCGGTTTCACATTTTTATAAATTTCCATTAATTTACTATGAATTTTATAGTGCTTAGAACTCTAGTTTTACAGAATAATTCACCAGAAATATTCTGTACATCCAAAAATAATTCACCTATAATTCACCAGAGTTGGTATAAGTTTAGTGCCTACTTTGGTTGGACCTAGAGAAATTTCTAGTTGGAGAAAACGACTATTTTTTTTATTTTTATCAGGGGAAAACTTGGAAGCAAATTATGGTGGGGCCAATTGAACATGCGGGGTATCACCTATAACTTTCAGTACCCGAAGGTTTCACTCCATTTGGAGCTGTAGAACTCCCTGGAGAATTTTATTGGTGAAAAGGATACATTTGGGTATTAGATTTATTACTACTAATATTGACCTATCCTGGGATAACCAAGGGTACTGTGTATTAGGCCAAACATGAGGTTACAAGTCTAAATTTGGATCTAGCCAGAATATGTTGGTTTACAATATTGTTTGGATTTATTTTGAACATGTTTTTAATCAGATCTGCAAAAAGAAAAAGATAAAAGGGGACGCCTATGCTTGATCTGCAAGGGAATGGACCACGCTAGGGGGATTTGGCCCACCCGGGGCACGCTGCATGCATGAGTCCGCCGATTTCAAACCCGGCCACGGGGCCCGTTGGTCAGCCAAGGTGAGGCGACGAAGGGGTACGGAACACGCGCATCCGTTGGATCTAGTCGCGATGGACGGTGGGGGCTCATCTCTTCCTCCCGACGGGGACGGCTTAGGGAAACCCTAGGGGGCGACGGGGAAGGTATGGGGAGATCACCTAAGCTCCTGATGGCGGCTGGGGTGCTGTAGATGAGAAGAGGCACACGATAACGGTCAGGAAGAGGGGTGTCATAGTGGGGTTCGATGACGAGCAAGGTCGCACACAGCTCCACCAGCGAGAAGGGCTTCTAGTGCGGATGCATGTCGGAGGGGAGGCTTTAGGGGATGTTCTAACGTCCTGGGGAGGGCATGAGAGGTGTGGTTACCATTGCTGAGGGCTCGGGAGAAGGGATCTTTGGCGACGAGGCTTTTCTCGGCCATGCTCGGCGGTGGTGGCTCTAGTGCTCCTGCAGAAGAGAGAAGGTCGTAGAGATGTAGATCAGAGGGAGGGAGTTTAAAATCAAGTACATGCAAGGGAGGAGGAGCAAAGGAGAGGGAAACCTCGAGCTTTAGTTTGGCCATGGCCGAAGGTTCTCTTGTCTTCTTTCTTTTGGTAGCAGAGAAGGAAGGAGGGGATGGGGACCTCGAGGGAGCTGAGTGAGAGGGGTTGGGGGAGAATGAGGGTGAAGGGAGGTGCTGGTGTGGCCTCGGGTTATTTATTTCGAGTGGAGGTGGTTCATGGTGAACCATGTCCATGTTTAGACATGAGAGGGGTTAGGGGAAAGTGATTGTCCAGGAGGGGTGGTGCTAGGAGGTGTGGGGTACTGGGGTCGAGCAATGAGTGGTGGAGGGGATTGTGGCTACTGGTTTTGATCTTTATTTCCCAGCATTTGCAAGATATGCCTCTCCCTCTCTCTTATAAGCACAAAAGACAAAGGGGAGGTGGGCTAAACTGCTATGCTATAGTGTATCTCGACCAGAGGGAAGGTGGTGTGCTTTGCAACATGCTTGACTAAGCTTGGTGATGGTTTTGTGGAGTTTTATGTTTGCAAACTAAAGGTTTCAATTATTGGAGAAAGGAATGGTTATGAAGCATGTATAGAAAATTGTTCTTGACCATCCGAGGAAAAGGTACTAGTAGATAAAGGAAGTCACGAGAACTCTACATGAATTATATTGGATTTATTTCATGAGTTTTAGTCCACTTAATTCTATTTATTCAAAAAGTACAGAAGTAGTTTCTAGAAGATCATTTGATATTTTTTCATTGGACAAGGTTGGTTTTTGATGTGAGATAGTACTAAATACCATATCACACATTGGAGAATTTTCTTGGAATGGAATGTATTTTTAAGTTATTATTTCTTGTTTCTGCCATTTAAGAAAAAGGGCAAAAGGAAATCATAACGGATCTCAAAAATATTTATTTTTGAGGTGAGAATAGAGGATATGATATGTAGGAATCAAATGTGCTGTGAGATTGCCAAGTGGTTTGGGGAAATAATTTATTTGGAAGGAATCAAATGTTCTTTGAGAGTGCCTAGGGAAAAAACAAACTTTCCTTTATATAGGAGGTTTTGCGGAATTTTGTAAGGAATGGAAATTAAGTGGTTTTAGGACCCAAATAATTGTGGAAATTATTTGGAAAAGGATTATATCCAAGGTAGATTATATCAACTTGATGTATCTATCATTTTCAACCTTGAGTATTGCAAGACAAGATGGATTTTGAAAGAGAACAAGGATTAGATGATCTATGACATTAATATTTTTAGACCACCTAAACAAGGTTGGATTAGTGAGTTCAGAGCTCACCTTGATACAAGGGGTAGATGGATAGTTAGACGAAATTATATAGATGATCATGGCAGCAATAGCCTAGCTTGGTTGCACTTGAGGGGGTCTAGAAGTGATAACAAACTTTGTTGAAAATAAGGCTGCCCTAGCAGATGTGTCATGAAGCCTTATAAACCATGTGGGTTTAAGAAGCACAAAGCTCCAACGGAAACAAGTGAAGGTTGGATTGATAGACCATGTTTAGTAGATCATAACCATTAGATTTGGTCCAAAGAGGATAGGATAAAGATGTGAGCTTCTGCCAAAGTAGGTAAGATGATAAGATTTAAAGAAAATATTATTATCTTGACTATAAAACCATCAAGGATGAGTGGGCTAATGAAGAGTTTAGCCAGGGGCAAGAGTGGTATTCGGTATTAATAATGATGTACTACAAGAGGGTTCTAGTACATTCTGCAGAATGCACACTGATGGGAGTAGGTAGGGTTCCAAAGATTGAATCTAGCAAGGGATTTCAGACTTAGCCAAATTTGGGAGATTTCATGTATTTGGACAAGTATGAAGGAGGGAAAGATTCAGAGAGGATGCAAGGGTCCATCCTACTCATCAAGTGGTTTATATTAAGGTATAACTTGATTAGAGGGGATCTATGCTTGTATTTGGTCTTTGAGGAGTTTAATGCTAATTGAAGGGATTAGCTCACGATTGATCTGGTTGATTTGATTAGGGGGTCACTTGAGTGACTTTAGATGTATTCAGCTTAGGATGCTTGATTTATATAAGTGTTGACCAGCTGTTGGTTTGATCCTAGAGGATGAGCTACTAGGTTAGCTCACTCTAGTTGCTTAGCAAATAAGACAATCATCAAATCAAGGCAATTCATCAGACAGCCGATCAAGGCAAAACATCTTATCAAAGATATCTCACTACTACTAAGGTGACCATCAAAATAGCTTGAGGTAAGCATGGGTGTTTTGAAGAGGTTGTTATTTGAATTAAGATAAGGGCCTCTTGGTATTTCTACCACAAATTAAAATGAAAAGGTTTTAGGAAAGGTTTTGGAAAAGCTAGAGGTAAGAGTAGGTGAGAGTTTTGTCTTGAAAACATAAGGAGATTTCATATAGGTCTCCATATTTTTGTTAATATAACTATTAAAATATCTTGTTGTGGCAAGTTCATCTTGGCTAAAGTTTGAAATTCTAGAACATTTGAGAAAATGAAAGATGGGCCTAGACATCTCTTTTGAGAAATAGTTTTTGTTAACAAGTCTTGAGGTAAGGAGTATACTCCCTCCGTTTCAAAATATAAGATGTTTTCGCTTTGTGAAGCAAATGTATCTAGAGTATTTTAGTATATAGGTTCACTCATGTTTAGAGTGAATCTACACACTAAAAAAATTCTAGATACATTTTTTTCACAAATCTAAAACGTCTTATATTTTGAAATGGAGGGAGTATTATCTAATACATAGTCAGTTTCATGAACACAGGCAAACAAGTAAGCAATATTGCAACATGTAGCAAGAAAAAGTTTTTGTTCCTCCTGATTTTTCATTTTTGACAATAATTCAGGGTTTCTAAAATTGGGATGTTACAGACCTGTCCCTCTTAAAATAATCTCGTCACGAGATTATGGAGGAATAGAGTTAGGTAAGGACATTGTCTTAACAATTTTCGGCAGTGGAATTATTTAGATGATAAAGAATTGTTATAATAGATAGGCTTGGTTGGTTATGGGTCGGGTTACTTCCGGTTGGATCTTTTTAATTTAAGCTAGTGGAAAAAACTGACGCAGTCATCAGTCTTTTCCCCTTAGGATGATTCTATATAGGTAGAGTCAATTCTTCTTCGGGAAGCGAGACGACGAGTTGAGTCTTCTTCAATCCTTTATCACTAAGGTCAGTATTTCTGCCTTCTTGGTCTTGATACACCGAGGTGTTGGCTGGACGGTCGACTTGGTGAGGGAGGACTTTCCCAAAGTATCTTATGATTCTGGAGATGTGCCGATTATTGTCCTTGAGGAAGGGTCCAAAATTCTGATTTAGAGGGTGGTTATCACCTAAGGATGACTAGGGTTCGACTCCAGGGTTTTATCGGGTTTTTGGCGGGAAAGACATAGTATTTCCCCCTTAGAGCGACAATATGGGTGCATGTTGGAGTCGCAGACTTTCTTGATTGGAGTCGTAGGGTGATGTTGGGGAAGTGCCACACTTTTCATGTGGAAGTGGGTTTCTTTGGTTGACCTGATACCTGCTACTTCTGCATGTTGGGAGGGTGTTAGTTTCGTTTGATGGGCTAGGGAGGAGGTTTTATGGGATGAGGTCTTACATGTTGAGTATGATGTAACGTCATGGGTAAAAAACGTAGAAGTGAAACTCAGACTATCATACCATCAAACTGATCTCATGCATAAATTAGCAGGTCTATGCCGACCAGCGGTGAGGGTACTTAAAGAATTAAAAACCAGGTCTATGCTTCTAGTCGTCGGGGCACTTAGGGTTTTACAAAACAGGTTTTAGGATGATACATATCTCTACCCTCTGCCCTAAGGGTGAGTTATAGGATGAGAAAGGCTACTCCATGGGTACTTATTGAATTTTGTCGCCATTCTTGGGTTGGGGTACTAACTTTGGTTACTACAATTCCTCGGGGGTGTGAGGGATATTCAGCTATTCAGCAGTGAAAGTGAGACTTGTGCCTTCTCCGGGGGCTGCTTCGATGGGTGGATCTTCCGGGGGTGGTGACTAGAAGATGGATTGATACTCGTAGAGGGAAGGTGTAGCACCCGGGAATCTCTAAAATAGAAATTGCTTATTCTTTTACTTCATTGCATCATTATGACATCATGCATATTTATGCATTAAAGAACTTTGCTAAAAATCCTATATTTATTTTCTAATTACCTCTCTCTTTATTTTAAATCAAAACTCCGATGTTTCGGATTTCTCGGTTTGTCTAAAAACTATTCACAAAAGTCTATTTAAAATAAACTAAATAAATAAAACTATTTTTTGTCAGGGGAGGCGGCCGTTGGCTAGGCCCAAAAGGCCTAGCCAGCAGCCGGCCTACAACCCCAGTGAAAATAAACCCTAACCCTAAATCCCCACCTGCCCTACCCTACTCCCTCACTCCGTCGCCGCACACACCCAGTGCACCTCCTTGTGCACCCACACACCACGCACGCCTACCCCATCCATCCCGACCCACTCCCCACGCAAACCCCCGCTCTCCACGTCGCCTCGCCGAGATCCCGCGACCCCCTGGACCCACCCCTACGTGGCCTTCCTCGCGAACCTCTCTCGTCCCCATGTCTCTCGCGCTCGAGCCCCGTCGCCGCCAGGCTTGCTCGCCTCGCTCCCTCTCTAACGCCCCTCTCCTCCGCCGTCCCGTGCCCTCCTCCGCCGGCCCGCAACGCCCGCGCCGCCGCCATCCTCGGTCGCCGCCGCCCCCTTCTCCTCTGCTCGCATCCCTACCAAAGCCTCTGTTTCCTGCCGCCAGCGAGCCTGTCTATCGTTGCCCATGCCTCCGCCACCAGCGACCACCTCCAGTGCCTTAGCTCCTCCGACGAGCCCGCCTCCCGGCCTCCTATCCCGCATCGTCCTGCAGTGACCGCTGCCGCTTTTCCTTGCTGCCGTGTTCGTCCGTCGCTCGAGTTCTATCGGCCGCGCCTTCTGCCGCCCAACCTCAACCCCGCAGCATGCCAGCGCCGCCAGGGACCTCCTCATCGACCCTCCTTCCTCACCATCGCACGTGAACACGTATCCTTCGGTGAAGTTGCCTGGCCGTGTGTGCCCTGGATGACACCGTCCAGATGTTGTGCTTTGGGCTCGTGTTTTTTGGAGCATCTCGTGTGTGTGTGTTCTGCAGGCACAACTCCACACAACTCCCTGCACGTTTGCCCGTGTGGGAACATGTGTTTGCTCCTTGCCATAGCGGATTCTCGTTTCCGCTCCTTCACGTTGAAAAGATCTTCAGGGCCACTATCAAGATATTCCAAAGGCCGTCGCTCCAAACTTGAGGGCACCGATGCTAAACAAGCTTGCCATGGACAAGGAAGTTGGTACCCAAGGCTTCGCCTACATGTACACACAAGATCGCCTTCCCGGATCCGATGGCCGAGGCCCCGAAGACCGATCCCGGCGAGACCAAGCCCGAACCCCGTCGAGCCGAACCCCCCTAATGTGTGACCCATTTCCTCGAAGCCCTATTTCTATAAATGACATATATATTTGTTGCATCAATTGTAAATGCTTGCATAATATTTTTGTGGTTTGGGGGCTTTATGCTAACTCACCTAATAATTAAATATGGAGACCATATGCGGGTGAATCTAGTCTAATATTGGTCTCATTTAAATTTGTGCATTGAATCGGTGATATAATTTTGCCTTGTTAAGACAACATTTAAATTGCGGGTATGTAAACAACATGAACCATCTAATAAACCGTCGGGACCCGGTATGCTTAATATTGCCTAATTGCATCGCATCTTTGCCATGTCATGCATCATACATGCATCATGTTCGGTTTTGCGGCCATAGTAATAAATAGTGCATCCGGTGTTTCTTCTAGTGCTTTGCTTCTTCGAAGATTAGGCTGATGAGTTGATGCGAGATTCGACCCGATCTTTGGATGAACCTTCGGCAATGTTTTCAGGCGAGCATTCTCCCCCCTTCTACCTATTTTACATTTCTAGTCTTTACTTCCGTATGTTGATCTATTGCTATCTGTGTCGCCATGCTATAGATTTCGTACGCCTTTATACTTTCCTACAGCCCATATATTGCCATGGACACATCCTATTACCTGTTGTTTGGTAGACAGTCGGCCTTGCGAGTCGCGGTTGATTGCTCAGGTGTTGTTCGATGTCGTCAAGTACCACAGTTGTTGGAGAAATGCCTTATGCTTTATGTTGGAGATGATCATGGCTTTAATTATCGTTTAATAACTAAATTTGAAGTAGGTAAATAATGCAGAGGCACATGTGGGTAATAGATGTTATTTGGTTTTTAACCGTCCACTTGTGTCCCGTAGGACACCGAGTACTTGATACATGTTCTTTGAATATTCACACTATCCACATGTGGGACCATGAATCCCCCTAGCCAAAGCTTGAGTCATATATTATTTCTTGGGGACACAAAATAGTTTGGGGATTTATTACTATCCTGTACTTATGCCATGCTTTACTGCTTTATTTACAATTGCGCGTGGAGAGCCTGTACTGTTTTGGATCGCGGCACGATTACGCGGTATCGACAAACCTAGTCACACTTTCGGGTTCCCAGTCGTTTACAGCCGTTCTCGCAAACCTCTGGGTCCGTCTCGGAGCCGGCCAACTTTGTAGCGGGTAGCTTGGTGGGGTGGCCCCCTGAAATATTTTATGAATCTTGCAATTGCTCTGTCGTGATGCCTCGTTGGGTTTTCATTTGGTTTTTCCCGAGGTTGATCGTGCGTGTGTTGCTATTTGTGCCCCCCTGCAGGGTAAAAACTTTCTGAAAGCCGTGTCCGTGGTTATGGACGACTTGGAGCATAGTATCTCGATCATAGACAACTATAACTAAAGTAGTGCTATAAATTTTACCTTATAATGACTAGTAATTAGCTTCACTACAATGGAATGTCTAAATAAAAGTACCAACAACTGCTGGTTTTGGGGTGCCTCATGCTATATGTATCTGACTACTAAGTATTGCAACTACAACGGAATGGTTAACTAAAACTGCCCACTGTTTATAATATCAGGATGACTCATGCTATCTATATCTGACTAGTAATTGCCGCAACTATAACGGAATGAATAAAACTGCCAACTGTGTGAGTTCCTCGGTTGTCTTCCTCGTTTGGTCTCGAGGTGGAAATACCAGGATGAGTATGCTTGGTGATAGTTTCAGTTTGGATCCGAATAGTTCTTTCTTATCCCTATCTGATAGCCGCCAGTTGTATTGAGTCTCTATAGGTTGTTTAGTGCATGCTACGCTGCCACTTCAGTCCACCATACCTATGTAGGCGAGGACCGCCGAATTCTAGTCTCGCTGTGTACTGGCGTCGGTACTGACGGCTCCTCTTTTTCCTTTGCCCTTTGTCGGCACCCCTTTATTTTTGACAGGTTTTGAGATCAACGTCGTTAGCAGGGTTACCCTTCCTGCTTGGTCTGGGCAGGGTTATGGACGCCATTGGTTATTCTTTAGGGCTCTGAGCCCCATTTGCATCTTGTCCGTAGTCGGACGTTGTATCGTTTTCAAGGTGATTTGGATCTTTGTATTGTATATCTGTATTCTTGACTCATGGAGTCGCTGTGGTATATATCTGTTTTGTGGGTTCCATCGTGGACTAATGTGTAATGGTATTACTTCGTTTTCCACCCGCACGAAAGTGCCTGGTGGGCACCTTTGAAACGTTTCTATGCAGGTTTGGCGGGAACCGCTAAAACTTGCATAGGGCCGATTCCGAGGGTGTTACAGAGTGGTATCAGAGCTCAGCAGTTACGATACCCCACTAGTCCAGCCTATAGGATAACCTAGCTAACGGTCGATGTAGAGTGTCCAAATTATGTGTGAAAATCGGTTGGATAGATCTGATTAGGTCTGCTTTTACTCCTTATCCCTTTGTTATTCTCCTCTTACCTCTGCATGTTTTCGATCTGCTCTCCTATCTTTTCTTCAAGTCCAGGAATTCTCGTGGTTGGGTTTCCGTCGTACCTTAGGGTTTCGCTTCCGTCCTTTTTGTAACGGTGCTTCGACATCCATACTTCATGCTATCCGATGAAGTTTTCATCTATTGTACCTTTCACTGAACCAAAAATTCACTAAAAAATTTCTTTGTATCTTCCGGTGTTTTTCCAATGCAACGATCTCTTGTGCATTAGATTGATGAAGCGCCTACTTCAACCTTTTGTTTCCGAATCTCGATTGACGAGATCTTCAGTCTGAATTCTGAGAGATGGTTGCACATTCTGTTATTCGTGTATAGAGTAATGCTTTGAGTGCGGGATGGAGTCATGACCATACCACTACTCTTATCATTCCTTTTTTTACATTGAATGGTTGATCGATGCAAATCAACTTCTTCTACGGAAGTTAGAGGTGGCCCTATCTTTTGATGCCTCTATCTTCGTATTTTGTTTATCTGGAGTGCTCTCTCGACGAACGTGAGAACCTATCCTTGTTGGTGGTGTCGCCGATTTCAAGATGGAACAAGAACCCTTGTTGGTGGTGTCGCGAGGATCCATACAATCCAAGAAGATTCAGACCGTCGGCCGTCTTCCCCGTACCATGAGGCGGATCTCGAGGGCGAGATCCATTGTTAGTGGTGTCGAATTGTAGCACCCCGGGAATCTCTAAAATAGAAATTGCTTATTATTTTACTTTATTGCATCATCATGACATCATGCATATTTCTGCACTAAAGAACTTTGCTAAAAATCCTATCTTTATTTTCTAATTACCTCTCTCTTTATTTTAAATCAAAACTCCGACGTTCCGGATATCTCGGTTTGTCTAAAAACTATTCACAAAAGGCTATTTAAAATAAACTAAATAAATAAAACTATTTTTTTGTTAGGGGAGGCAGCCGTCGGCTAGGCCCAAAAGGCCCAACCAGCAGCCGGCCTACAACCCCGGTGAAAATACACCCTCACCCTAAATCCCCACCTGCCCTACCCTACTCCCTCACCCCACCGCCGCACACAACCTGTGCACCTCCCTGTGCACCCACAAACCACGCACGCCTACCCCATCCATCGCGACCCGCTCCCCACGCAAAACCCCGCACTCCACGTCGCCTCGCCCAGATCCCGTGACCCACTGGCCCCACCCCTACGTGGCCTTCCTCGTGAACCTCTCCCGTCCCCATGTCTCTCATGCTCGATCCCCGCCGCCGCTAGGCTTGATCGCCTCGCTCCCTCTCTAGTGCCACTCTCCTCTGCCGTCCCGTGCCCTCCTCTGCCGGCCCGCAACGCCCGCGCCGCTGCCATCCTCGGTCGCCGCCGCCCCCTTCTCCTCTGCTCGCATCCCCACCATCGCCTCTGTTTCCTACCGCCCGCGAGCTTGTCTCTGGTTGCCCTTGCCTCCGCCACTAGCAACCACCTCCAGCGCCCTAGCTCCTCCGGCGAGCCCACCTCCTGGCCTCCTGTCCCGCGTCGCCCCGTAGCGACTGCTGCCGCTTTTCCCCGCTGCCGTGTTCGGCCGTCGCTCGAGTTCCACTGGCCGCGCCTTCTGCCGCCCGACCTCAACCCCGCAGCACGCCAGCGCCGCCAGGGACCTCCTCATCGACCCTCCTTCCTCACCGTCGCACACGAACATGTATCCTTCGGTGAAGTTGCCTGGCCGTGTGTGCCCTGGATGCCCTCGTCCGGATGTTGTGCTTTGGGCTCGTGTTTTTTGGAGCATCTCGTGTGTGTGTTCTGCAGGCACAACTCCACACACCTCCCTGCATGTTTGCCCGTGTGGGAACATGTGTTTGCTCCTTGCCGTAGTTGATTCTCGTTTTCGCTCCTTCACGTCGACAAGATCTTCAGGGCCACTATCAAGATATTCCAAAGGCCGTCGCTCCAAACTTGAGGGCACCGATGCTAAAAAAGCTTGCCATGGACAAGGAAGTTGGTACCCAAGGCTTCTCCTACATGTACACACAAGATCGCCTTCCCGGGTCCGATGGCCGAGGAAACGAAGACAGATCCCGGCGAGACCGAGCCCGAACCCCGTCGAGCCGAACCCCCCTAATGTGTGACCCTTTTCCTCGAAGCCCTATTTCTATAAATGACATATATATTTTTTGAATCAATTGTACATGCTTGCATAATATTTGTGTGGTTTGGGGGCTTTATGCTGACTCACCTAATAATTAAATATGGAGACCATATGCGGGCGAATCTAGTCTAATATTGGTCTCATTTAAATTTGTGCATCGAATCGGTGATATAATTTTTCCTTGTTAAGACAACATTTAAATTGCGGGTATCTAAACAACATGAACCATCTAATAAAATGTCGAGACCCGGTCTGCTTAATATTGCCTAATTGCATCGCATCTTTGCCATGTCATGCATCATACATGCATCATGCCCGGTTTTCTGCCATAGTAATAAATAGTGCATCCGGTGTTTCTTCTAGTGCTTTTCTTCTTCGCGGATTAGGCCGATGAGTTGATGTGAGAGTCGACCTGATCTTTGGATGAACCTTCGGCAATGTTTTCAGGCGAGCATTCTCCCCCTTTCTACCTATTTTACATTTCTAGTCTTTACTTCTGCCTGTTGATCTATTGCTATCTGTGTCGCGATGCTTTAGATTTCGTACCCCTTTATACTTTCCTGCAGCCCATATATTGCCATGGACACATCCTATTACCTGTTGTTTGGTAGATAGTCGGCCTTGCGAGTCGCGGTTGCTTGCTTAGGTGTTGTTCGATGTCGTCAAGTACCACAGTTGTTGGATAAATGCCTTATGCTTTATGTTGGAGATGATCATGGCTTTAATTATCGTTTAATAACTAAAATTGAAGTAGGTAAATAATGCATAGGCACAGGTGGGCAATAGATGTTATTTGATTTTTAGCCGTCCACTTGTGTCCCGTAGGACCCCGAGTACTTGATACATGTTCTTTGAATACTCACACTATCTGCATGTGGGACTATGAATCCCCCTATCCAGAGCTTGAGTCATATATTATTTCTTGGGGCCACAAACTAGTTTGGGGCTTTATTACTATCCTGTACTTATGCCATGCTTTACTGCTTTATTTACGATTGCGCGTGGAGAGCCTGTACTGTTTTGGATCGCGGCACGATTACGCGGTATCGACAAACCTAGTCACACTTTCGGGTTCCTAGTCGTTTACAGCCGTTCTCGCAAACCTCTGGGTCCGTCTCGGAGCCGGCCAACTTCGTAGCGGGTAGCTTGGTGGGCTGGCCCCCTGAAATATTATATGAATCTTGCAATTGCTCTGTCGTGATGCCTCGTTGGGTTTTAATTTGGTTTTTCCCGAGGTTGATCGTGCGTGTGTTGCTATTTGTGCCTCCCTGCAGGGTAAAAACTTTCCGAAAGCCGTGTCCGCGATTATGGATGACTTGGAGCATAGTATCTCGATCATAGACAACTATAACTAAAGTAGTGCTATAAATTTCACCTTATAATGACTAGTAATCAGCTTCACTACAACGGAATGGCTAAATAAAAGTACCAAAAACTGCTGGTTTTGGGGTGCCTCATGCTATATGTATCTGACTAGTAAGTATTGCAACTACAACGGAATGGTTAACTAAAACTGCCCACTGTTTATAATATCAGGATGACTCATGTTATCTATATCTGACTAGTAATTGCCGCAACTATAACGGAATAAATAAAACTGCCAACTATGTGAGTTCCTCGGTTGTCTTCCTTGTTTGGTCTCGAGGGGGAAATACCAGGATGAGTATGCTTGGTGATAGTTTCAGTTTGGATCCGAATAGGTCTTTCTTATCCCTATCTGATAGCCGCCAGTTGTATTGAGTATCTATAGGTTTTTTAGTGCATGTAGCGCTGCCGCTTCAGTCCACCACACCTATGTAGGCGAGGACCTCCGAATTCTAGTCTCGCCGTGTACTGGCCTCAGTACTAACTGCTCCTCTTTTTCCTTTGCCCTTTGTCGGCACCCCTGTATTTTTGACAGGTTTTGAGATCGGCGTCGTTAGCAGGGTTACCCTTCCGGCTTGGCCTGGGCAGGGTTATGGACTCCATTGGTTATTCTTCAGGGCTCTTAGCCCCATTTTCATCTTGTCCGTAGTCGGACGTTGTATCATTTTCAAGGTGATTTGGATCTTTGTATTTTAAATCTGTATTCTTGACTCATGGAGTCACTGTTGTATATAACTGTTTTGTGGGTTCCATCGTGGACTAATGTGTAATGGTATTACTTTGTTTTCCGCACGCACGAAAGTGCCTGGTGGGCACCTTTGAATCATTTAGATGCAGGTTTGGCGGGAACCGCTAAAACTTGCATAGGGCCGATTCCGAGGGTGTTACAGAAGGTTCTTCACTTTTAGTCCCAGAGTTAGCAGAGTCAGGGGCCTTTTTAGGTGGCTCAGTATCCGAGATAGAAGAGAAGGGCTTCGCGACGTCTTCATAGAATCTCGATTCTTTGGTTTGCTTTCTACTCCTTGGAGAGTAGTATTGGTGGAATTAGGTAGTTTTGTCGTCTTAAATATGAGCGTCGCGGGTATTGGGAGGATCAAGTAGACTTCCGAAGATTGTTGCTGAGGTCTATTTTCTGTTCCTCTAACGACTCTCGAGGTGGTGATTGGGGAAGGTTCTTGGATTGGAGATTTCTTGAGGTAATATTCTAGTAGTTGATCTTCTGGAGTTGAGTGGAAAGACATAGTCTTTCCACCTTAGAGCTTTACTTAGGGTCGTAAAGGCTGGGGTAGATCCTTCTTCTTGGAGCATTGGCGTGACACTTGAATTGAGGTATTCGAGTGACGCCTTAGTGTGAATACCTTGCTATGGTGGTTACCTAACAAAGCTTTAGGGTTTTGTTCCCGGCAGGTTATCGGTTAGCGACGCTTGTTCTTAGTCTTCATCCGGGGTAGAGGCATTGTAGCTTCAGAGGGGTTGTCGGAGATTTATTTATGTGGCCATCCTACCGAGGAGAGGTTTCATGTTATGGGCTTATGAAGGTTCATGTAATGAAACACAAACTAGGTGGTTCTACCATAGGATTGAATGATTCGAGGCAGACAAGCCAGATTTCAAGCATTCACATTAGCACATGATAAGCAAGCAGAACGTGACATAGGCACCAAGGATTTACTACACGCCACAAGGGGAATCCTATATTGAGGATACGTATCCTAAGTCCAGACGTTATTGGGATTTTCTCTTCTGTATGGCCATCTGGGTCGTTTGTGCCGCAGTTGATCCATTTGGGGCAAGGAAAGGACTCTGTTGGTGGGGCGATCTTGTAGTGTCCTTTGTTGTGGGTAGTTTTCATTGATTTGCTTGTCTTTTTTGCTATTCATCTAGGTAACCGTGGGATCCCGGATTGACGGTCTGAGAATCCCCGTTATGCCTTGAATTCACAATCCCATGATTAGTGAGCCGTCAGCATTACCTATGACAGAAAGTAACGAGTATGAAACTTACTTCGTTGCCATTATGGAGATTACACTCATCAATAGCGGAAGTCTTTATTCGCAGAGCACATGTCAAGCCTTAACCTACAGACAACTGACTGGGAAGATGGCCTAGCTCGCATATATGTCAGCATCTCCATCGTTCCTCCTGGTCCTCTGAAAGTCTGTCCAAGTAAATAGCTAGGGACAATGCCGGTGAGTACTTTGGATGTACTCGCAAACCACCTTCAAAGAACAATAATAAACGATATGTAGTATAGCTGTGGTAGTAGGAGGGCTCCATACGAGGTTCTTTTATAAACTAGGTTCTCTTATAGATAAAGCATGTCTATATATTGTTGAAAACTATTGTGAAGCATTTTGGAAACCTTTTTGAAATGTTTTGGGGAAAACACTAGGATTGGGACACCCATTTGTTTCTTCCTTCCGGTCATCCCATGGCCAAACTCCTTTCCTTCCTTTCAGACAATCCCATGGTCAAAACATTTCCAAATCCATTGCTTTTCCGAAGTCTTTTTTGTAATCAAAACAAGCACCGCTCTACAGCAACCTTCCCAACCATGCATGACCATGGACACGGCTATTTGAATAGATTTACACTCTGTAGTGGTTGTACACTTTACCCACACCATCCGGGTAGCTTGTCATGATCTACACCGATCGTTGGTCGAGTAACCAGTCAAGATTCTCCGGATTCCACTCTAGTATAGGCCCTACCCTATGAGTTGTTCCCTCAACACTGGGACATAGGGATCCATGGACCAACCGGAGTGCCTTCCGACTCCTCGAGAAGGGGCACTGTCAATGAGGTGCTCATAGTATCGCCCGGCTGCTCCCGAGGGCAGTTCGCAATTCCTCCAGGTGACTGTCCCACAGTTGACCCTTTATGTAAAGGAACCCCGGCATTCGAGGGAGATGGTCCCTTATAAGTAGTTATTAGAATTCCCATACCAGAGTAGAAAACTTCAAATCTAGCCCTGTCCCATTCCAGAGTAATGTGGTTCACACGTTAATTGTTCTAGCAAAACTACAAAGAACCGAGTGCGTTTTTGTAAACATTTTTCCTCCATCTTTCATCCAACCTTTTTGTAAAACAAAAACTTTTTCAATTCTCATACTTCTCTTGGTAGGTCAAACCTCACCATGGTTTTTCCATGAAACATTTTTGTATAACTTTTCCAGGGTCTTCCCATCATATAGTTTTGCTTTGGCTAAAACGGGGTCTCCAAAGGGGTATGGTGTTATACCATCTGCCATACTAGGGGCAATTAGGTGTCATCAAGGGGTTTCCATTTAGTTGTACAAAAGTGTAATGGTTTGGAGGAGCCGAGCCACTACTAGAGATAACACAGCATAGAGTAAAATAATGCAGTTTCGTAAACCGTAGGTAAAACATGCATAAGTTAAGCAGTAGGACCATGCTTATGAGAAATAAGGTGGCTTGCTTGGGACCAGCGATAACAATAATAATAATAATTCGATGCTTCCTTCTTCTCAGTGTCACACAATCACAACTATCACTGTTATCGAGCATACATGGAAACAAACAATACCACATTCAATACAAGGCATAAAAGCATCAATACATACAACAAGGAAAAGGAAAATACTAGTTTATAAATTAGTAGGTGTTGAGTGGTTGGATTTAGAGCCAGTGGAAATGCTTGATGGGCATTTGAGAATTTTCTTAATGATTTTAGAGGCCAAAACTACTTATTAAAGGGGTTGTAAACCAAGGTCATGTTCTGTATGATATCAATGTGCAAAAGTGATATCATCGTATAGGTCTTGATAAAATGAAACTAACGAAAGTGGTTTCACTATTTTATTAATTTCCATTGATTTACTACGCATTTTATAGTGATTAAAACTCTAGTTTTAGGGAGTAATTCACCAGAAATGTTCTGTAGGTTCAAAAATTATTTCCTTGGATGGTTAAGTAGGTTTTGATGGAATGATTCACGGAGAGTTGGAATCATATTAAAATATTTACCAGAATGCCCTCAGGAAAATCCCAAATGCAGTTTTGGAGGGTTCTTGTATTTTTAACCAAAAGTAAACTACATGAGCTTTTGAAGTGATTCCAAAGACACATGGTAGGTATTGTGATCACTCTTTTTGGAGTATACCTTTTTGTAGGCAATTGTGATCACTCTTTTTGGAGTTACAGGGTTATTGTAGGCAATTTATTAGTGAATTAACAATGCATAGAACCATTTAATTCACAATAAATCAAAGAGAGATCAATAAATAGTAGGCTCCTATGGTTTATAGATGTCTTCTTTTATGAATTATGAGATTTGGAATTAGGCCAGTACCTACTTTGGTTCGACCCATTGAAAAATCCAATTGCATAAAAGGGCTATTTTTGTTATTTTTATCAGGGGCAAACTTGGAGGAAAATTATGGTGGGACCAATGGGACGTGCAAGGTATCACCTATACCTTTGGAGTTGTAGAACTCCCTGGAGAATGTTATTGGTGAAAAGGATACATTTGGGTAGTAGATTTATTACTATTAATATTGACCTATCCTGGGATAACCAAGGGTACTAAGTGTTAGGAAAAACATGTGGTTACAAGTCTAAATTTGGATCTAGCCAGATTATGGTGGTTTCCATTTTTGTTTGGATTTATTTTGAAAGGGGTTTTAATCAGATCTACAAAAAATAAAAAGATAAAAGGGGATGCCTGGGCTTGACCTGCAGGGGAAGGGGCTGCGCCAGGGGGATTTGGGCCACCCGAGGAACGCTGCACGCGGGAGACCGATGATTTCAAACTCAGCCGTGGGGCCCGTTTGTCAGCCGGGGTGAGGCGACAAAGGGGTAGGAGACATGCGCAACCGTTGGATCTAGTTGCGATGGATGGTGGGGGCTCGTCTCCTTCCTCCCAACGGGGCCAGCTTAGGGAAACCCTAGGAAGCAACGAGGAAAGTACGGGGAGCTCACCTGAGCGCCTTCCGGCGGCTAGGATGTGGTGGAGGAGAAGAGGTGCATGATGACGGTCAGGAAGAGGGGTGGAACAGTGGGGTTTGACGACGAGCGAGGTCGTCGTAGCTCCTCCGACGAGAAGGGCTTTGGTGCTCACCAGAGTGGCTTCCAGCATGGTTTCATGTTAAGAGGATGTGTTAGGGAAGGTTCTAAGGTCCTTGGGAGGGCATGAGAGGTTTGGTTACTGTTGTTGAGGGATCGGGAGAAGGACTCTTCGTCAGCGAGGCTTTTCTTGGCCATGCTCGACGGTGGTGGCTCCAGTTCTACTGCAATAGAGAGGTCATAGGGATGTAGATTATAGGGAGGGGGTGTCAAATATAGTCCATGCAAGGGAGGAGGAGAAAGGAGAGGGCGACCTCGAGCTTGAGTTTGGCCATGGACAAAGCTTCTCTTGTCTTCTTTCTTTTGGCCGGCAAAGAGGGAAGGAGGGGATGGGGAGATCGGGGGAGCTGAGTGAGAGGGTTTGGGGGATAATGCGGGCGAAGGGAGGCGCTAGGGTGGCCTCGGGTTATTTTTTTTGAGTGGAGGTGGTTCATGGTGAACCATGTTCATGTTTGGACATGAGAGGGGGAGAGGCCAAGTGATTGTCCTGGAGGGGTCGTGGTGGGGGGTGTGGGGTAGTAGGTTCGAGCAATGAGTGGTGGAGGGGGTGGTGGCTATTGGTTTTGATCTTTATTGCCCAAGAGTTTGCAAGATATGCCTCTCCCTATCTCCTATAAGCAAAAAAGACAAAGGGGAGGTGGGCTAAAGTGCTATTCTATAGTGTATCTCGATAAGAGGGAAGGTGGTGTGCTGCGCAACATGCTTGACCAAGCTTGGTGATGGTTTTGTGGAGTTTTGATGTTTGCAAACTAAAGGTTTCAAATATTGGATAAAGGAATGGTTATGAAGCATGTATACAAAATTGGTCTTGACCATGTGAGTAAAAGGTACTGATAGATAAAGGAAGTCTTGAGAACTCTCCACGAATTATATTGGATTTATTTCATGAGTATTAGTCCACTTAATTCTATTTATTCAAAAAGTGCAGAAGTAGTTTCTAGAAGATCATTTGATATTTTTGCGTTGGACAAGGTTGGTTTTTGATGTGAGATAGTCCTAAATACCATATCACACATTGGAGAATTTTCTTGGAATTTATTTGGAAGGGAAAGTTAAGTTATTATTTCTTGTTTCTGCCATTAGAGAAAAAGGGCAAAAAGAAATAATAACGGATCTTATTTTTGAAGTGAGAATATAGGGTATGATATATAAGCATCAAATGTTCTTTGAGATTGCCAAGTGGTTTGGGGGAAAACAAACTTCGCTTTATAGAGGAGGTTTTGAGGAGTTTTGTAAGGAATGGAATTTAAGTGGTTTTAGGTCCCAAATAATTTATGGAAATTATTTGGCAAAGGGTTATATCCAAGGCAGATGGTGTGAACTTGATGTATCTATCATTTTCAAACTTGGGTATTGCAAGACAAGATGGATTTTGAAAGAGAACAAGGATTAGAGGATCTACGACATTAATATTTTTAGACCACCTAAATAAGGTTGGATTAGTGAGTTCAGAGCTCACCTTGATACAATGGGTAGATGGATAGTTACACCAAGTTATATGGATGGTCATGGAATAGAGAGCTTGGCTTGGTTTCATTTGAGGTGGTCTAGAAGTGATGGCAAACTTTGTTGAATATAAGGCTGCCTTAGCATATATGTCATGAAGCCTAATAAACCATGTGGGTTTAAGAAACACAAAGATCCAATGGAAACAAGTGAAGGGTGGATTGATAGACCATGTTTAGTAGATCATAACCATGCAGAGATTTGGTCCAAATAAGATAGCATAAAGATGTGAGCTTTTGCCAAAGTAGGTAAGATGATAAGATTTAAAGAAAAGATTATTATCTTGACTATAAAACCATCAAGGATGAGTGGGTTCAAGAAGATTTTAGCCAGTGGAAAGATTGGGACTTGGTAGTACTAATGATGTACTACAAGAGGGTTCTAGTACATTCTCCATATTGCACACTAATGGGAGTAGGTAGGGTTCCAAATATTGAATCTAGCAAGGGATTTCAGACATAGCCAAGTTTGGCAGATTTAGTTTATTTGGACAAGTATGAAGGAGGGAAAGATTTGGAGAGGATGCAAGGGTCCATCCTCCTCATCAAGTAGTTGATATCAACGTATAACTTGAGTATAGGGGATCCATGCTTGTATTTGGTCTTTGAGGAGATTAATGCTAATTCAATGCATTAGCTCATGATTGATCTGGTTGATTTGATTAAGGGGTCACTTGAGTGACTTCAGATGTATTCAGCTTAGGATTCTTGATTTATATTAGTGTTAACCATCTATTGGTTTTATCCTATAGGATGAGCTACTAGGTTATCTCACTCTAGTTCCTAAGCAAACAATACAATCAGCATATCAAGGCAATTCATCAGATAGCAGATCAAGGCAAAACATCTTATCAAAGATATCCCACTACTACTAAGGTTACCATCAAGCCTAGATTGAGGTAAGCATGGGTGTTTTGAAGATGTTGTGATCTGAATGAAGATAACGGCCTCTTGGCATTTCCACCAAAAATTAGAATTAAAAGGTTTTAGGAAAGGTTTTGGAAAACCTAGAGGTAAGAGTAGTTGAGAGTTCTGTCTTGAAAACATAAGGAGATTTTATATAGGTCTCCATAGTTTTGTTAATACAACTAGTAAAATATATTGTTTTGGCAAGGTCATCTTGGCTCAAGTTTGAAATGCCAGAACATTTGAGAAAATGAAAGATGAGCCTAGACATCTCTTTTGAGAAATAGTTTTTGTCAAAAAGTCTTGAGGTAAGGAGTATATTATCTAATACACAGTTAGTTGCATGAACACAAGCAAACACGTAAGTAACATTGCAACATGTAGCAAGAAAAAGTTTTGGTTCCCCCTGATTTTTGCTTTTTTGACAACAAGTCAGGGTTGCTGAAATTGAGATGTTACAAGAAGTTTGAAAAATGAAAAATATTTTGTTTTACAAAAGGTGGAACATACGGAAGAAAAAGGTTTACAAAACGGAACTAGGTTCTTTGCAGTTTTGCTAGAAAAATTAACGTGTGCAACCACATTACCCTGGAGTGCGACAATGGTGGACTTAATGTTTGCTACTATGGTGTGGGAATTCTCACAACTACTAATAAGGGATCAGCTCCCTCTAATTCTGGGCTTCCTTTACAAAAAGGGTCAACTTCTAGGAAGCCATTTGGAGGAGGCAGGACCACCCATGTGAGTGGTCGGGCGATACTATGAGACTCTCATTGAAAGTGCCGGCTCTGGAGGAGTTGGGTGCACTCCGGTTCGTCAGTGGATCCCGACATCCTGGTGTTGAGAAGAACAACTCATAGGGAAGGGCCTATGCTAGAGTGGCATACGGAGAGTCTAGATCGGTTACTCCACCAACGATCAGTAAGGATCAGTAAGTGTACAACCTCTGCAGAGTGTAAAATCGTTTTGAATAGCTGACTCCTCGATCATGGACGTTTGCGAAGGTTGCTGTAGAGTGGTGCTGTTTTGTTTTCAAAAAGGAATTCAGAAAAGAAAGAGTTTTCTAAACCTGGGATTCTGAAGGACACCAGTGAAGGCGATGGGAGGTGGAGGAGCAAGGAAGAAGAAAACCCGGTCATTTGAGGACCGTGGGGTTGTAATAGGGTGACCCAATACTAGGGTTTTCAAAAAGAATTTACAAAAGTTTTCAACAAAAACCTTATAGATGCTACATATACAAGAGAAAATATTTTAGAAAAAGAACCTCTCATGGAGCCCTCCTACTACCACAACCATACTTCATATCCTCTTGTTATTATTATTCTCTTAAGGTAATTTGCGAGTATATTCAAAGTACTCACCGGCTTTGTCCCTGGCTATTTACTTGTCCAGATTTGCAGAAGCTAGAGGGTAAAGATGCTGACGTCTATGCAAGCTATCTTCCCAGTCAATTGCCTGTATGTTAAGGCTTGACATGGGCTCTGCGATTAAAGACCTCCACTATTGATGTTTGTAATCGCCATAATGGCTGATGTAAGTTGTGTACTCATGAATTTCTGGATGTTCTAATGATACTCGTCGGTTATGCTCACGGTTCACATATCATGGGAACGTGAATTGCAGGCATAACGGGGATTCTCGAACCGTAAATCCGGGATCCCGCAAACATGGTATCATAGCCATCCCGACTCTAGGAGACCTTAGTTAGCGTGGACGTTAGACATGACAACCACGATTTCTGAAAACATCGGCTTCCAAAAACTATTTTCTCAAAAGCTTTTCGAAAGACTTCTTATATTCTCCGATTTTAAACCAGTTGAAAATGTCTTACTCTATATCTTCTACCTTCCAATTCTCCATTTCCAAAAACAAGTGCGACTTGGAAACTATGAATACGGAGATCCCAAAATGAATAAAAGAAGAGACAATCAAACCAAAAAGGAGCTACCCATGATAGCCGACACTACAAGATCGCACTACCAACTGAATCCCTCCACCGTCCCGAATGGATCAAGTATGGCACAGACGGCACGATTGAAGCCAAGACCTACAACCACGTCCGTACTTTGGATAAATACCCCTAGTTAGGACTCCCCTTATGGAGCGTAGTCACCCCTTGATATCTATGGTACACTTTGTTTGTTTGTCATGTGCTTATCTAACGGTTGAAATGTGTTGCTTGTATGCCTTGGATCACTCGATCCTATTGTATGACCACCTTTTAATCCACCTTGTAATCCCGACACTAACCCTCGTAATCCCATAATCTGAAACCTCTCCTCAGTAGGATGGCCACATCAATAAATCTACGTCAACCCCTTTCTATAACTAATTCTAATCGCCCTCAAATAGAACGACGATCCTATTCAACCCTCTACTGAAACCATGGGAAGTCCTTGCCATAAAATAAATTCCCCAAACCCACAATATAAGGATGCCCGAGGATAACGAGTCTGCTTTCTCATCGAGATGGAGCAACCCAAAGTCAAGCAGAGATAACCTCACGGAAGCTAAATGCCTCCACCCCGATTGAGGACTAAGAAATAAGCGTCGCTAACCAATAATCTACCAGGAGCTAACCCCTAAAGCCTTGTTAGGTAACCACCGTAGGAAGGTAGTCACAATAAGGCGTTACTCGAAGATCCCAGCTCAAGAGTCACACCAATGCTCCAAGACGAAGGATCCACCCTAGCCTCGACGACCCTAAGTAAAGCTCTAAGGTGGAAAGACTGCGTCTTTCCACTCGAATCTAGAAGATGGCCTACTAGGAGATAACTCAGGAAGATCTCCAATCCATGGACCTCCCCCAAACACCACCTCGAGAGTTGTTAGAGGAACAAAAGATAGACCTCATCACCACTCTTCGGAAGTCTAATCGACCCTCCTAGTACCCGGAAAGCTCAGAATTAAGATGACAAGACTACCTGACACCGCCAGTACTACTCTCCAAGGAGTAGAAAGCGACCCAAAGAATAGAGACTCTCCAAAGAAGTCGCGAAGCCCCTTCTCTACCATCACTGCTAAAGACGCACCTGAAATACCTCCGACTCTGGAAACCTGAGACGAAAAACTGAAGAACTATCCTTCTACGAGTGTCAACCCATCTTTTAGCCCTACCCTAGAAGATCCACATGTCAAAGCAGCCCCCGGAGAAGGCACTACCCACACCCTTTACTGTCGAAAAACTGAATATCCCTCACACCCCCAACAAATTTCAGTAACCAAAGCTAGTACACCGCCTCAGCTATGGCGACAAGATGCAAGAAGTACTCAGGGAGAAGCTTTCGTGTTGGGCTCACAACATAGAAAACAAAAAAATTCCTATGTTATGAACAACTGAGCACCAAGATGTATCTATCTAGATACAAGCAACGAGTGGATATACATCCATAGAGAACTTACCCTCGAAAACATTATGAGTTTGGTTCTCGTGGATAATGTAGTTAACTTGCCGATATCAAGATCGTGATGAAGTCCAGCCGGTCAAGCACCGGCAAGTTCACCATCGCAAAGTAGTGGTGCATCTTTGATCGCACACACATCCGGGTAACTCGACAACCTACGAGTCCTCGCTCTAGCAAAGCAGTGGAAGTACCAAATATTTTCTCCAGAAAAAGCCACCGGGAACATTATCTCACTGATCCGTGACCATGGGAAAATTCTAGAGGGGGAGAGAGATCCTTCACGAGGAGCTGTGAGATGAGTGGAGGAGAGGGAGGACTTTTATAGGGAGAGGGGGGAAGCCACCTCCCATGGCATGGAAGCCATGGTGGTGCCCCCACCTCTTCCAACATTCATGTGGGTGGATCTCCCACTCACATAAACATTCCTCCACTCACATAAAAAATCCTCCACTCAAAATTCCACTCACATCCATTAAATTTACACCAAATTTAATGCAAGCTCCCATTTATAACACTCTTTTATTTATTTTATTCAGAACTTTTTTAATTACATTAATTAAAAAACACTCACATAAATCCCTTACAGCATTTCAATTTCACATGCAGAACCAGTTTCACCAATTTCACCTGAAACAATTCCGGGGTTTCCATTGAAATAATTCCAGCTCTTTTATATACTTTCTTTGGCATTTCATTTGCTCGAAATGGTGTCGGTATCCCTTAAGTGTGTCACCCTACGGTTCGCGAATAATTTAGACATTATCGAGACCCGTCTCTAATCAATAATCAGCAGCGGGACCTGGAGATCTGTATTGACTCCCACACATTCAACGATGACTTCTTGTGATCGTGTGAACCTTTAACATTGTAACTAAATCCTTTTGTCTCGCGATATTTTACATGTTCAAAATTTGATCATCGGTATCCCCATACCTAGTTTGATCTCGTTACCGACATGTACTCTTTTCTTGTTCCCGTGATATAACATTCTAGTGATCCCCATCAATGGGTTGCAAGCTATATCAGTGTGATATCACCAAGATGGACCATAGTATATCTCTCCATCATCGGGATAGACAAATCCCACTCTTGATCCATGGGCCTCTACATAACACTATCAGAGTATCTGAACCCACCTTTATAGTCACCTTGTTATGGTGTGACATTTGATGTTATCAAGTTACTCTTCCTGTGTTAGTGATTGACATGATCTGATGGTCTAAGGACTAAAGTTACTTGTAATGATGTTACATCAATTTAAACATAATGACTTTGATCGTATTACTATACTTCGGATGAATGTTCAATACATCATTCCCCAATGTTGTAACCTCGTTATTAACAACATCCGATGTCCATGATCAGGAAACCTTGATCATCTTGTTAATTAACGAGCTAGTTTATATGAGAGGGATAACTAGGAACCCTTTATTTGTTTATTAAACACACATGTATTAACATTTCCAATGAATACAATTATAGAATGATAAATAAACATTTATCATAAACAAGGAATAAGATAATAACCACCTTATTATTATCTCACACTTGCACTAGAGTCAATAATATAGTTTAAAAAACTTGTGCATTCAACCCTTATGACTTTATGGTGTTGTAGATATGCGTTTGCAAGTGGTAAACATAATCTCCGAATCTAACACTTTCAGGCCCGTGTGTATTTGCATGTCTTTGCGTCTCCACGCATTACTCATTCTCCAATAAGATGGCATTTTATAAATTTGGTCCTTTGTTGAGACCTTTTACTCCCTTAGGTTTAAATCATGTCGATATTGTTGTCGTACAACATATGTTCATAGTGTTAGCCCGCTATGAACCACACCTTAATTGATAACAAACTACTTAACACAAATTCCCTCTTTTGCTGCTACAATAACAATCATATACTTAGCCTTTTGTTGTAGTATCCTTCACAATGTCTTAACTTTGGAATTCATCCAAATCCATCATGGAATCTCTTTTCCATTACATTGTGCCACCCATAGTTTAAATTGAGATAAACTTAATTTGTATCTTGTGACAAAACTAGTATCAATGTAACACTTTACAATGAACTATTTGTAATTGTTTGTCACTTCTACATAAATATATTCTTAGTTCTTCCAAAAGATCATAAGAATATCCTTACCATCGTCCAATGATCATCTTATGAGACATTCTAGTATATGGTCATAAAACTTAAAGCATAGGACATATCTGGATGTGTACATACCATAGTTTGATTGATCAAAATATTCTTGTGATTTCACTCACCAAGTGCTAAAGCACTTGAATCTTCTTTCACTTAACAAGTGTCAATAGACTTGAATCTTGATTCAGTCCTTTTCCATGCGATAAGAACTGTGGGACCCCGGATTTAAGGTGCGAGAATCCCCGTTATGCCCGCAATTCATGGTCCCATGATCAGTGAGCCGTGAGCATAACCGACAAGTATCATTACAACATCCATAATTAACGAGTACAAGTACTTACATTAATGCAATTATGTCGATACAGCATCAATAGCAGAGTCTTCAAACGAATAGCCCATGTTATGCCTTGACCTACAGGCAACTGACTAGGAAGACGGCCTAGTTCGCATAGATGTCAGCATCTCCAGTGTTTCTCTTGATCATCTAAAAATCTGGACAAGAAGATAGCCAGGGACAATGTCGGTGAGTACTTTTAATGTACTCGCAAACCACCTTAAGATAGTAATAGTACCAGATATGCAATATAGAAGTGGTGTTAGGATGGCTCCATGAGAGGTTCTTTTATAAACTAGTTTCTCTTGTAGATACAGCATCTACAAGGTTTTGTTTGAAAACTTTTATAAACCTTTTGAAAAGTTTTGGAAAACACTAGGATTGGGTAACCCTATAACATCGCCACGGTCTTCAACTGACCGGGTTATCCTCCTCCTTCTTTGGTGTCCCTCGGTCCACCCAGTTTTAGAAACACTTTCTTTTAGCAAAACGGTTTTGAAAACAAATCCGGCACCGCTCTACAGCAACCTTCCCAACCGTCCGTGACTGAGTACATGGCTATTCGAATAGATTAACACTCTATAGAGGCTATACACTTTACCCACAAGATTTAATACATCCGCTGGGATCACCCCCGGGTCGTCATACTAAAGTATGCGGGTCTCGGATAGTCAAATAGAACCTTCGGAAAGTCCACTCCAACACAGTCCCTACCCTATGAGTTGTTCCCCTCAACACCGGGATGTCTGGATCCCCGGACCAACCAGACTGCATCTCAGCCCCTTCAGAGCCGACACTTTTCAATGAGGGGCTCATAGTATCGTTCGGCTACTCCCGATGGCAGTTCGCGATTCCTCCAGGCGACTAGCTACCAGTTCACCCTTTCTGTAAGGAATCATGGAATCGGGAGATGTGATCCCCTATAATTAGTTGTGTGGGGTCCCATATTGGAGCCAATGATCCTCAAGTTAAGCCCCGTCCCACTACAGGGTAGTGTGGTTGCACGGTTTAATTGTTCTGACAAAACTGCAAAGAACCGGGTGCGTTTTCGCAAACATTTTCTTCTCCATCTTTCGTCTAACCTTTTTGGTAAAACAAAACATTTCTAATTTTTCAAACCTCTCTTTTTGGGTCAAACCTCACCAATGTTTTCTCATGAAACATTTTATAAACATCTTCCCGGGGTCTTCCCATCCTATACTTTTTCTTAGGCTAAAACGGGGTCTCCAAAGGGGCATGGTGTTGTACACAATCTACCAGACTAGGGAAGAATAGGTGTCATCAAGGGTCTTATATTTAGTAGTACAATGGGTAATAGTTTGGAGGTGCCAAACATTCCCCATATAAAACATAACATAATAAAACCATGCTTTTTTTGTAAATAGTAGATAAAACATGCATGAGTATAAAAGTAGGACAAGGGCTTATGAGCAAGAAGGTAGCTTACCTGTGACCAGCGAGATGTCCCATGACTTCGTTAGAATACTAGAATACCCAAAATAATAGTGATGGTAATAATAATACTCCAAGGCTTCCTTCTTCTTGATGGCACATAAACGCCACTATCGCTGTTATCGAGCATACATGCAAACAAGCAAGGGCACAATCAATACTAAGACAAACAAGCATCCAAACATACATCAAGCAAAAGATAATCACTAAAGATGGGGAAGTAGGGTGTTGGATGAGTGGTTTGATCAGACTGGTGAAGATTTGGAGGCATTGGAAAAAATGATCCCTTTGGATATATAGTCTAGGAACTACCTAAGAGAGGGGTTTTTGACCAATGACTTATTCTGTATGATACCATTGTATAAACATGACACCATCATATGGGTATTGATAAAATGAAACCAACAAAAGTGGTTTCACTATTTTATGAAATACCAAAGATTTAAAATGAATTTCCTAGTGATTAAAACTCTAGTTTTAGGAATTAAATCACTAGAAAATTTCTGGAGCTCCAAAAATTATTTCCTTGCATGGTAAGTAGTGCTTGATGGCCTGATTCACTGGGAGTTGGAATCATCTGAAAATATTTACCATAATGCCCTCAGCTAATTCCTAAAGGAAGTTCTGGATGATATTTGTCTTTTGAACCAGATTTAATATATAGAATATTTTGATATGAATCCAAGGACACTTGTTAGGTATTTGGAATACCTTTCTGTCGAAGTTGGAATCACTCCTTTTTGATTCACATAATTATTTTGGTGACTTTACTGGTGAATATATCATTCCTAGAATAGTTTAATTCACCATAACTCAATAGGCGCTTGTAAAATTTTGAATTACAGGGGTTTGATGGTGTTGATATTTATGTGTGCAGGGAGTTGGAATTAGGTCAAAACCATCTTGGGTTTTACCTAGGGAATTTCCTAAAATCAAAAAGAGGCTGTTTTTATTATTTTTAACAAGGGCATTTTAGGAAGCAATTTACAATAGGGTCCCTATGGCAAGCAAGGTATCTGGAATACCTTCATTACCAATTTGGTTCATGCCATTTGGATGTACAAAATTTCCAGAAAGGAAATATTAGTGAAAACAAATACTCCTTGGCATTTATTTTACCAGGAAATGATTATTATTAACTTGGTCATAGGGCTTGTTCTGCATGTTAGTAAAAACACACAGAAACCTGGTAAAAATTAGATCTGGGAAATTCCTGGTTGTATTCATTTTTATTTGTATTTAAACTAACTTGCAATTATTCTGATATGAAATCAAAACAAATAGGAAAAGGGGGGAAGGCCACTGGGCCAGATCTGGGGGATGCTGGGCTACAGCAGGCAGATCCGCCCTGCATAGGCTGCGCCTTGCGCGGCGAATAACTGGCTGCCGGCCTGGCTGGGCCAGTCCGTCAGCGGGGCTAGGGTGAAGGGGTACGGGGCATTCCTGGCCGTCAGATCGTGTTAGATCGGATGGACGTGGGTCGTCGTCCTCGCGAGGGTCAGCTCGCTGGCGCAGAAACACTAGAGAGGCTAGGGAAGGGTGGGGGCTCACTTGCAGGCCGTCTCCGGTGAAGGGGAGGCTACCAGGTGACGCAGCGTGCGACAGGAAGCAGATGGAGGGTCGGCACGGTGGGGTCTGACACCAGGACCGGGCTCGCGTGGGAGGCATACCGGAGTGGGCTTTGGGGCTCGTTGGGTTAACCTGCAAGGGCGTTTCTAGACCAAACAAAATACATGGGGAGAGTCAGAGGAGGTAGGGAAGCAAGCTAGGGGGACATGCAGGGCCAAGGGAGCAAGGAGGAGGAGGCTACTCTCTATTTTCTTGCTCGGGGCTGAGAGCTTCTTTATCTCCTTCTCTCGAGTAGAGCAGAACATGGGAGGAGGAGAGGGTGTTAGGGGAGGTGCTGGAGAGGGAGAAGAGTGGAAATGAGGAAGAGATGAAGTGGTTTCCTGGCTTCTAGCCTTATAAACAAAAGGTGGGAGGTCCATGGTGGACTTTGTCCATTAGGGCAAGGGATGGAGCAGCTGGAAAGGGATAGGTCGACTTGGGCAGTGCTGGGAGGGTGTGGGGTCCAGGTGCTCGACCAGGAAGAGAGGGGGAGCTGTTTTTGCAAGAGATTAAGAGGGACAAGATTTGAGGGCTCACATGTCTCTCCTAGTTCCAAGCATGTGAGGATAAGGGGCTAGGGATTCTATAGTGCATGCTTCATTTATGGTCGACCAGAGGAGAGGGGAGTGCTTTGAATGCTTGCTTGACAAGGTTTGTGGAAGGTTTCATGGGGTTTACTAGTGGTTTTTGTAATATGGTCAATCTACCCTAGTGGTTGCTCATTAGGTAAGTCCTAAGTTATGATCTTGGCAAGCTGAGGAAGGGCTACTGGTAGATAGGTATGGTCATTTTACACCTTCAAGATTTATTTGGGATTTATTTGATGCTTTTTGGTCCTCTTTATCTTAATTTTTCAAAAGGTGCAGAAATGGTTTATAGAGGCTAAACTGGTACTTCTACATTGAGCTAGGTTGGTTTTTGGTGTGATATGGTTCCAAATACCATATCACACATTGGATACTTTTATTGGAATTTATATAGGTAGAAAAGTAGTTTTAGGCAATTATTTCTTGTTTCTGCCATTTAAAAAAATGGCAAAAAGAAATAATAAAGGATCTCGAGAATTTTTATTTTTGAGTTGGAAAGATGAGGTAGGATATAAGCATCAAATTTTTCTTTACTTGGTCATGTGGTTTGGAGAAAAGAAAACTTGTCTTTGTAGACAAGGTTTTGGAGATTTTGCAAAAGAATGGAATTAGATGGTTTAATAATCCAAATAATTAGGGGAATTATTTGGGGATGATTATATCCAAGGTAGATGATGTATACTAATAGTGTCTAACCAGATCAATTTGGGTATTGACAAACAATATGGGTTTTTTGGAAGAAAAGATGGATTTGAGGATCTAGGGCATTTATATTTTTATACCACCTAAACAAGGTTGGATTGGTGATCTCAAAGCTCACCTTGGTACAAGGGTTATATGGATGGTTAGACCATGTCATATAGATGACCATGCCAGTAATATTTGGGCTTAGATTTATTTGAGGTGATATAGAAGAGATGGCAAACTTTGTTGAAAACAAGGCTGCCATAGGAGGATTATCATGATGCCTCATAAACCATGAGGGTTTAAGAAGCACAGGGCTCCAATGGAAACAAGTGAAGGGTGGGGTGTTAGAACATGGTTATTAGATCATAAACATGCCAAGAGCTTGTCAAGGGGTGATAGAATAAAGATGCAAGCTTCTGCCAAAGTAGGCATCTTGACTAGATTTGTAGAAAAATATTCCCATGATGTCTACAAAACCATCATGGATGAGTGGGAACCAGAATGGCTTAGCCGAAGGAAAGAGGGGGCTTTGGTAGTACTCATGATGTACTACAATATTGTTCAAGTACATTCTCAAGAATGCACATAGGTTAGAGTGGGTAGATCTCCAAAGATTGAGTCTAGCTAAGAATTCTAGACAGCCATTTTGGCAGATTTAGGGTTTTAGACTAGAATACAAGAGGGAAGCATTGGAGAGAGTGGAAATGGTTTATTCTCTTCATCAAGTGGTTGACATTTAGGTATAGATTGAATAGAGGGGATCCATACTTGTATTTGGTCCCTGATGAGTTGGATGCTAATACAAGGATTAGCTCCAAAAGAATTTGGTTAGGTGGATCAGAAAGTCACTTGGTGACTAAGATACATTTAGTTTTGGGATGCTTAGTTTGAGATTGATGATCTCAACTATTGATATATCCTTAAGGATGAGCTGCTAGGTTGGCTCATGCTACTTCCTAAGCAAACAAATCAATCCGCAAATCAAGGCAATTCATTAGACAGCAGATCAAGGGAATTCATCTTATCCAACTATTATTAAGGTTACCATCAAACCTAGCTTAAGATAAGGATGGGTATCTTCAATAGGTTGTGCTTTGAAGTAAGGTAAGTACCTCTTGGTATTTCTTCCAAGATTGGAGTGAAAAGGTTTTAGGAAAGGTTTTGGAAAAACTTAGAGGTAAGAATAGTTGAAGTTCTGTCTTGAAAACATAAGGAGATTATATATAGGTCTCCATAGTTTTGTTAATAGAACTAATATAATAATTTGTTTTATCAACGTCATCTTGGCTCAGTTTTGAAATGCCAGAACATTTGAGAATATGAAAGATGAGCCACGACATCTTTTTTGTAAAATCGCTTTTGTCAAATAGTGTTGAGATTAGAAGTATTTCACCTAATGCACAATCAGTTGCATGAACACAAGCAAAAACGTAAGAAAACATTGCAACACTTAATTAAGAAAAAGTTTTTGTTCCCCCCTGATTTTTGCCTTTTTGACAAAATCTCAGGGTTGCTGAAATTGGGATGTTACAAGAACCTTTCTTGTTATATCCATATTTAACTCATTCAATATCTCATCTATGTACTTCCGGCACAACCATATCAGCGCCTCAATCTATCCATATAGATATTGATGCCAAATATTCGGGTTTTTCCTAAGTCTTTCATCGAAATGAAATTATCAACCTTTGTCAATAAAAGGTACATCATTTCCAATCAACAAGATGTCCTCCACATAATGTATTAGAATTATGTCTCAGCGCTCCCACTTAATTTATTGCAAATTCAAGCATCTTCATCGTCTCCGATTAAACCTTTTAACAGTTTCATCATGGCGAAGATTCCAACTCCGTCATGCTCAGTTCAACCATTAAAGTTTGAATTCCCTTTAAGCATTCTTTGAATTAACAAAACCCTTTGGATCGTGTCATGTACACTTCCTAGGTAACCATTCTATTAGAAGAACTTTGTTTTGTTTGTTCAACTATCATATACCAAAAATATGTGTAGTGGTTTCTACATTAATCCATCCAGACTAAATATCGCTATGAAAGATCAAATCTTGTCATAGTAAACTCCTTGAACATTGTCGCAAAATATTTTACGACACGTGAACTATTTCATAGATGTGAAACATCCATGTCTATTTCTTTATAGATCCAAATACGACCGATATGTTTTACACCTTTCCGGAGGGTCTTCCAAGTTCAAAAACTTGATATCTCGTGTATGGAACTATCACGGATTTTATGGCTTCAAGGCATTTGACGGAGTGAGAACCCATCATCGCTTCTTTGCATGTAGTCGGTTCATCATTGTCAAATAATAATGATTTACTCTCAAATCTTAGTATTTGATTGTTTACCCGACCTACTTGATTCAATAGGAACTTAGACCTCCGTGACCACAACCTTTGAGGTACGTGAGCCATGAGAATTGTGGCTGCCTCTAAGATATTTTCCTGTGCTATGCAACTCAGCACATATAGCTAAGTTTCATTAACCTTATCAAAGTTCTGTTGTCCTCCCACTTAACCTTTTACAAAAAATTCTTTCTCAAGAAACTTGACGTTCTAAGCGACAAACACTTTTGTCTCCGGTGTTATGGAGGAATACCCAACGGTTATTCGAAAATTTCACTTATGCCTTAGCATACCAAAATTTAAGAAAGGACAACTTGAGTTTTATCCCATACCATAACTTATATTGTGTCATTTCAGTGGATCACGATGGATCTCTTTTTAGTGTAAAAGCGATGGTCACTAAAGCATTAATATTTAAAATACAATGGAAGTTTTATAACTGACACCGTTGATCTCAACATGTCAAACCAGGTTTCATTACATATCTCGAACACTCCATATTCCTATGGTGTTTCAGGAAATGCAAATCTATGGAACGATTCCTCAAATCTTTAGGTGTTTTGCTAAACTTGTAACTCAAATATCTTCCTTTATGATGAAATCATAAATTCTTTATTTTCTTGTCATAATGATTTTTCACTTCATCACGAAAATCTTTGAACATTTTCAAATATTTCACAATTCTTCCACATTAATTAAATATACACATATATTCACTCAAATTTCTAGAGAAAGCATATGAAGTTAAAATCCACCTCTCACGACTACACATAATGGACTACATATATCAATATGTACAAATATCAATAATTTAGTCATCCGTTCTTCTTTGGTATTTGAACAAAGTTTTAATTATATCTAGGAATACAAGTGTCATTTGATCAAACCGAAAGACTCCAAAATTCCATCAATATTTAGTTTCTACATGTTTTATTTCCAATATAATTTAAATTTTGATATCATTTCGTAAGTGATCTTTCAATCATTTTTCTTACGACATTTTTAGCATTTACTTTTTATGGATGCGATTTCTCCAACTAGATTTGTAAATCGTCCATCTTTTATGGAATACAGTAATTTTTTGAACAACCATTTGTCCTGATAATACGTGAACAAAATAACAATTATTAAGACAAATCTTGAAGGCAAGATTTTGATGTCAACGAGAAATACAACAACACTTTGTTTGTTTTCGATGAACATAATCACATATTCTCTTGCTAGTTACTTAGGCAGTTGCAGTTCATGAATATCTGTTGTTTTGTATGACACTTCACAACAACAAATTTGGTATCCAATACCCAAGAACCACATTGTTTAACAAGGAAAGAATATAGCCATAACATGTATATCATCTATATACCTAAGCTGGACATTTCTGGTCTTCTCTTTTTCTTCCAAATATTTCTGAGATTCTTTTTCATCATTTCCTTTTCCTTCTTAAAAGAATCTATCAACATCAACAGTTGCGCCATACACACGACACATAGTCCAAAGCGTGTATAGTTAAATACTAATACATTTGGACATGCACTTTGAAGTGGATCACCATCATCAAATGTTTTGCGTTCTTTCAAAATCCATTCTTTTAGTGTAGTAAACATTTTTAGTGTAGTAAACATTTTTAGTGTAGTAAACATTACCTACATCTTCTATTCATCCTTATCATGACAAATTGCATGATCAAGCTGCTATAGCTTATAAAGGTGAATCGCGAGTATAATGTTACTTTCCAAAACCTTTTTGGAGGATTAGGACATCTAGCGTCTCCAACCTTCGCAAATTCTCATCCAATATGAGAATATATATTTTGCTAAATTAACGTCTATCATATTGCAACCAAAAACATGGTTTTGATATATTGCAATATCTTCCACACATGATGGTTTCTAAAACAATCCTTTCATCTCCTAGATAACCTTGATACTAAATAAGTATCATGGAGGCAAACATGATATTTAGATACTGACACTGAAATTTTTACTCTTGATTTAATCGTAATTATTCCACTTCACACAGTAAATGGAGTTTGCTGAAAGTTTGCAATAAGACTTATAAACTTTAGATTGACACTCAAATAAATACGATACCAGTTTGTAAAGTAAATATCCATAATTCTATAGTTCTATTATCTCAATTATAACTAAGCATAAGGTTGTGAATGGATGCCAATGACTACAACAAATTATGCAAATTCACTTTGATTTAATTTATGATAAATTGATTTTGACTAATCCAAATTAGAAATGAACTCTCACTCAAAACAAACATACCTTTAGTTGTTTTGGTGATTACATGAAACAAATCCACTACACCAAGTCCGATCATCACGTGAGTCGGTGTAGCTTCAAAGGCGAGCATCTATATGGGAATCATATCAACCATATGACTCATGCTTAACCTTTTGGTCCGTTTTCCAAGTCCATGTCTGTACATGCTAGGATCGCCAAGTAAGAACCTTAGTACCGGCGTGTGTAAAACTGTCTTACACCTGTTGTATGCGAACGTAGAGTCTATCACACCCGATCATCACGTGGTGTCTCGAAACGAGGAACTTTCTTAACGGTGCATACTATAGGAAGAACACATTTTTGTCTTTATATTTAAATAAGGGATCATCTTATAATGCTACTAAGGCGCCAAACAAGAAATATAGGATTCATACAAACATCATATGCTAAAAGTGATATGATATGGTTCTTGCACTTCGATCATTATCTTGTGCATCTTGGTATGATATTTATCATTCCTATATGTGTAAGGCCAAGGTCTATGGAACTTACACTTTGTCATATTATAATTTCCAATATTATCAAACCATACTACAAATTATAATTCTACCATATCATAGTACTTGCCCAGCAAAACCAAAAAACTAGACGCCTCTAATTTATCGTTTGCATGTTTTACATGGCTGAGGGCTTTCGGAGATAGAACCATTCTTACGTACGAACATGGAACCTCAACGATGATAATCAAATTATTGGGAACTCGTTGTAAATCATATATTGACTATAGTAGGAGAGACAGACACACAGAAGCCACTTATGAAAAACTAGTTGCATGTCAAGCATGGAACATGTCTCATGTGCGAGGACATGTAAAGTTTGTCTGGGCCGCTTCATCCCACTATGCCACCAATATCAAAAATACACATAAGAAGCAATAACATGACTATCAGCACCCACATACTCATATGTGTACTACCCGTGCAAAGCATCTACGCATAGATCCGACTCTGATACCACTGTTGGGTTTGCAGCATAGAAAACAAAATATTTCCTACTTTATGAACAACTGGGCACCAAGATCTATCTATCTAGATAAAATCAATAGGTGGATATACATCCATAAAGAACTTACCCTCAAAGACCGACAAAGCGTTACGATATTGGTTCTCGTGGATGATGTAGTTGTTCACTTGCCGATCTCAAGATCGTGATAAAGTTTAGCCAGTCTAGCACCAGCAAGTCCAGCACCGCAAAGCAATGATGTATCCGTGATCGCACACATATCTGGGTACACTGAAAACCTCCAAGTCCTTGCTCTAGCAAAGCAGTGGAAGCAGCAAATCTTTTCTCCAGAAAAAGGCAGCGGGAACATGTATCTCGCTGATCCGAGACTATGGGGAAATTCTAGAGGGAGAGAGAGATCCTTCACGAGGAGGTTTGAAATGAGAGGAGGAGAGGGAGGCCTTTTATTGGGAGAGGGGGCAGCTACCTCCCATGGCATGGAAGCCATGGTGGTGCCCCATCTCTTCCAACATTCATGTGGGTGGAGCTCCCACTCACATCAACATGCCTCCACTCACATAAAAAATCCTCCACTAAAAATTCCACTCACATCCATTAAATTTCCACCAAATTTAATGCAAGCTCTCATTTAGTAAAACTATTTTATTTATTTTATTCAGAAATTTTTAATTACATTAATTAAGAAACATTCACATAAAACCCCTTACAACATTTCAATTTCACATGCAGAACTAGTTTCAGCAATTTCACCCGAAACAATTCCGGTTTCCATTCAAATAATTCCAGCGCTTTCATATTCTTTCTCTGGCATTTCATTTTCTCCAAATGTTGTTGGTATCCCTTAAGTGTGTCACCCTACAGTTCGCGAATAATGCAGACATGATCAAGATCCTCTCTGATCAATAATCAGCAACGGGACCTGGAGATTCGTACTGACTCCCACAATTCAACGATGACTTCTTATGATCGTCTGAACCTTTAACAGTGTAACTAAATCCTTTTTTCTTGCAATATTTTACATGTACGATATTCGATCATTGGTATCCCCATACCTAGTTTGATCTTGTTACCGAAATGTAGTCTTTTCTCGTTCCCATGATACAACATTCTAGTGATCCCCATCACTTGCTTGCAAGATATATCAATGTGATATCACCGAGAGTATCCAGAGTATATCTCTCTTTCATCGGGATGGACAAATACCACTCTGGATTCATGATCCTCTATATAACACTATCAGAGTATCTGAACCCACCTTTATAGTCACCCTATTATGGTGTGACGTTTGATGTTATCAAGTTACTCTTCCTATGTTAGTTATTGACATGATCTCATGGTCTAGGGACTAAAGTTACTTGTAATGATGTTATAGAAATTTAAACATAATGTCTTTGATCGTATTACTACACTTCGGATGAATGTTCATCATAGAATTCCCCACACTACAAGAAATCTGTTGATACATGACCCTTCATAGTGTTCACTATAAGGTCACAGTTTTTAATTTGTGACCTTTTTGTGACTAAATAGAGAAGGTCAAAAACTGAGCGTCACTAGTTAAACACCATGACCTTTTTTCTGAATTGGTCATAGACGTCTATGACCAATACAGTTGGTCACAGATTCTACGACCAATTGTATTGGTCACAGACTGTTTGCCATGTCCACGTCAGATCCTACGTGACCGATCCTACATGGCAAATTTGTGACCAATTGAAAAGGTCGTCGATCAAATTTAGCCCGGTCCAGTTAGGTGTTTTATATGGGCGAAGCCTAACAATTATGGTCTTTTTACATGGTCTGCTTGTTTCTACTTTCAGTCCATCGTCCATTTTTGTTTTGGCCTTGGCCCTTTATGGTTCAATTCTTGTATGGGCTTGCCCTTTATACGGTCCATTTGCAACGAATTTGTTCACATTTTTTTAATTTTTTCTGACATTACTATTTGGGTCTTGGCCTTTTTAGAGCCCAAAATGTTATAGGCCGCATTTGACATACATTTTACCACTAGCCCACGATCAGGTTTGGACAGTTTACACAATTTTGAGAATAATAACTGCTTAAGCAAGAAAATTAGCCAAGCTCACGACATTAACATGATTACAACCAGTAGGGAAGTCACTGGTTATTATTACATTAACGTGATTATAACTAGTACAAGAAGAAAATTATTATTACAAGACCCCATCAGCTGGGTTAACAACCAACATGGTAAGGAGGAAAAAGTTAAGCGTAAGGCCCAAAAAGAAACACACAAAGAAAAGCAAGCAGAGCATCGTTTAGTGGAGTGGGGCGTCGTTGGCCTCTTGTTCCGTTCTTCAGTGGCTCCTCTCCTTGTAGGCGAGCCGATGTTTGATGCTACAGGCTTCTTTAAAGGAACACCACCCTGATTATCTAGTAACAACAAGATAACAACTGAGTCTAGCATAAGGACCTGGCATGAAATTAAGTAAAATATTAGCCTTGTATTGAAACTGGAATGTGTAAACATTTGATACAAACAGTTGGGTTCCTACGTAAACTAAAACTGGGTGTAATCATCAACTAGTGTTGATAGTATAAGGAGAAGCCTCAATGAGCCGTGATAATGAACCTTGGTAAAGAAACATAAGAATGTGTAACGTGTAAGCCAACAAATAGTCTAGAGATACAATGGAAGCTTTTCAATGAAATCCTTTTCAAAAAGGCTGATGGTAAAGTACAACATTCTCATCAATACATTTCTATACATTACAGTATATGTCTAAACTAGAAACAAGTTTGCATATTCATTCCTATAGTTCAACAACTAGAATGTTCTTTCTACACAAGAAATCAATCAATGAACTATACGGTGAAGTCTAAAAACAAAAAAGGCAGTGTAACATCCCAAAAATGTTGAACAATGATTATCAAATTCCAATCACCAAAATTAGGGTTAACAAAAACTTTTGTTAATTCAAATCATTATGAATGCATGTGTGTATGTGATGATTGTGTGAATGCCTAAATGGACTTGTGTGATTGATCTAAATAGAAAGGAATGGTTTAAAGGTGAAAAAACATAATCTAAAACATTTCCAAGCAGAAACAAATCAAGAGAAAATAAAAAACAAAACAAATAAGGCAAATGGTCATTTTTGCCAATCTTGCTCACTAGGCCACTTTGAGTGTTTCTAGTCCAAGATTTCAAACAGAAACTTTTCCATTTCTTTTCACCCCTTACAATATCAAGTAAAAGTGAATCAAATCCCACCTTTAAAACTTGCAGAAACATTTGGCAACTTTATTCAAATCACATTTCAAAATTGAATCTGATTCATATGTGAAGATCACCCCTTTTTCAAAAACCAATTCCACTTGACCTTTCCAACTAACCAGAGACTCCCTAGTATGTAACCAACACATCCACCAAGTTTGAATCCAAAATTCAAATTTGAATCTCTTGCGGCCATTTCATCAAACACCTTGCTGGCACCAAACAAACAAACCACAAACACTATTGTGAGCAGTAAATTTGGCCAAACTTATTCCCTCTATAGCTCACACTACACTCTCAGTGGATGATCTAGCTCAATTAACAAGCTTTAGCACCACTGTGAGCATGCCATATCCATCAATGGTGACCATGCCAAGCCTAACTTGCCACCCCCATGTCGACAGCAAGCTAGGAGAAGCACTAAGCCTAGCAAGCATGTCTGGGACACTCTCCACCATCCATCGCCACTCCCTATCCAAGCCTCGAACGCAGGCAGCCCCTGGACCACACAGCCCGAGCAAGCCAAACCTCTCTGCAAGCGAGCCGAGAGCGCGCCAGAGCGCCAACCGCAACACACGCCCACAGAGCGCGCGTCGCCGTCGCCGCGTGCAAGCAGGAGCATTAGCACCCCAGCAACACCGCATACATGCCCATTCGCCGCCGCGCGGACCGTAGACACTGTGCGCCATTAAAACAGCCGTCGGACCCGCCTAGAGCGCCGCGACATTCCGACCGTTTCACACTGCCCCATGCCGCGTAGCCATGCCATTGAGCTTCGCCAGGGAGCACAACACCGCCCCCTATCGTCGCCCATGCCTTTAGCTCACTGTGCCGACGACCATGACGAGCTCAGCCCATGCCCGTCGGTCCCCCTTCAAGCACTATAAATAGAGGACACCCAGCATGAATTATTCACACCATCTCACTCCCCTCTCTCTCAAAAGCACCCGACATCACTCCCGGAGCAAGGCGAGCAGTGCATCGCCGGAATTTGGCCGGAGTCTGACGCGGCTGGAGGAGAAGGGTGCCGTCAGTTGGAGCCGCCCCCAAGAGGAGCTGCCGGTACCAGGAGGATCATCTTCGTCGACTTCGTCGTTCGACCCTGTCTCCGACCATCTCCTGAGCCCCGATGATCCTCCCATGACCCCCACGGGCCGTGCTAGGGTTCTGTCTTGCCGGCGTTGCCCGACGTGGACGATGAACCGCAGCCGTAGGATTAGAGCTTGATCGTGCGGTCCACATCCACCCATACCTCTTCGCACCCCTCTATCTCACTGACGAGTGGAGACAACCACTTAACCAGCCCATGCGCGCGCTATGCGTAGTGGGACGGCCCAGTTAAACTCCCGCGCGACCCAGTAATTCAAATTTAGGTTTATTCTTTTAGTTTCAAACTCAGTTCTATATCTATATTCAAAAATCAACCCAACTCGATTCACTAAACCAAAATGCATGAAAGCAATTTTGTAAGAAAGGTACTGGAATTCTTAATCCAAGCTCGTTGGATTCAAATGAATTGGATTTGTAGATCACCGATAGTAAAAATAACAAGAAAGAAGCTTTTCCGCATTCAAACATTTTGCCAAATTGAACAACAAAAGCTTTTGAGTTGATTCCAACTCTCAAAAATCACATTTAACAAGACCTTCTGAATATATAAAAATATCTAGGTTTACTTGCATAAATAATGATCAAGTAATAAAATAATGCCTGATAGGCATTTCTAGTCACTTTATTTAATTAAAATAAAAAGGTTAAACCTTATTAAATTATGACACCACTTTAAATCACATTCCCATGTACTGAAATATGTGGTGATGACATGTGTCAACATGATCCCATGTTTTAGATGGAGAATATTAAATCTTAAGTAGTTTTTCAATGAGTAGAAATTACCTTTCTAAAATAAAGGAACTAAAACTAATTGCCTTAATGGTTGGAATGTTTGTGATGATCCTATATCATCTAGTGAAAACCTTGGTGTGATAAATAGAAATAGTTAAGTATTGTTTATTGATTGTGTACCTAATATTTATTTATAGACGCTAGTACCGACCAAAGGTACGAGGAGGAAGGAGGATACTACGAGGAAGAAGCCAAGGAGAACTTCAACCACTGCTCTGCACAAGGAAAGCTAACACTTGCAACTATGAAAGTTAGATCACCTATGCAATGCATTAAGCATGCTTGGTTAGATACATTTGATGATACCAATCCTAGTTTTACTTACAAGCTTAGTATTTTATTTCTTTATCAAAACTTTTATTTGAGTTTACTTGGTGACTTGTAGATATTAGAAGGATATTTGAAGGTAGCATAAAGAGCATCAAACTTGGCCTAAGTTAGATAATCTTGATGTCATCCTGAGGCATGAGATTGAACTTAGCTAGTTCACACTTGTTTACCACCCCTCATTAGTATTTACCCCCACTTGTAGATGCTAGTGCTAAGCATAAAACTTGATCAAATTTAGACGGGAATACTTGGTGAAAATGGTTATGAAAACCCTAGAATGATGAGTCATTCTACTGAAATGTTTTGCCATGTGTTCTTGAACACCAGATGATTTTGATGATGAAAATGTTAAGGCATGAGCCTTAGCCCTTTATACAACTGATGGTTGTATGGATGCGATACCGTTCCAATTTTACCGTACAACCACAATACCCGAAATTTGGGTAGGGCTTGAGTGGAAATTTATATACCTTAGTGTGGGTTCCCTTGTGGACAAGGTTTGAGCTAAGGCTACCTTGTGGAGATTGTCCACCTGTGAAGTTCCCAAGATGACAGTTGGTCATGGTTGGGAGGCCAAACTCATAGGAGAGGTGCCTATACTAGGGCATGTAATTGAAAGGTTAGGATTGATTATCCGCATACTGAGTATGGTGAATTCAGGATTGTTCCTGACGGATGTATCGAATGTTGTGGTGAAAGTGTACCACCTCTTCAGAGTGTCAAACTATTCGAATAGCCGCGTCCGCGGTTATGGACAGTTGGAGTGGCCATACTGTTCTGTCGTCAGATGTTTTCAAAATTACTTATGCAATGATTTATGACTTTGACTTGACCACAATAGAGTTGTGATATGAAACTCAAGTTCCCACTTAGGTGATATAAAACTTAAAACTAGTTTTATTTGCTTCTGAACTCAGTAGAGATAAATCTGGCTTTTTGCAAAACAACCTAGAGCCTAGTACTTCCTACTCAAAACCACTTCACTTCTTACTATTAGTTTGTGAGTTCTTAAAGAGTACTCATGGCTTGTCCCTGGCTATTCTCGTGGCCAGATAATGAGGAGGACTATCAGGAAGACGGACAGCAGGAAGGTTATGACAACTAGGATCATCTCCCATCGTCAGCATTGCCTGTGACCATGAAGATGGAGCCTCGCCTATGCTATCATTATTATTATGTTATTTCCGCTGCTTGAATTGTATTAAGATTGGATCATGAGATCCGTATTTGTGTAAGACCTTATGTATGGTTTGTAATGGATGATGTACTGTGATATCCAGTATGTTATGTCTCGCAAAAATGGTAATCCTAGGATTGCGATATATGGCATAACAGGCATCTGGGATTAAAAATCCGGGTGTTGACAAGTTGGTATCAGAGCCATCCTGACCATAGGAGACCCTAGTTTAGAATGGACGTTTGAATCAAAAACTTAGTTTCAAAACCAAGGAAGTGAGTATTTACGAAAACTTATTCTCATCCTTATCACTCAGACTCTTTCATGAAAATTCATGTTCCTAAAAAATTCTTTCAAACTTACATAAAATTTGACACACTTGATCACTCAACTAACTTACTCATCCTATATTTTTATAGATGGACGTGAAGTACAACAAGTTTTATCAATTGGGGAATGGAGGAGACCTCATCTTTGAGCGTGACTTGGACCAACTTTTAGAGATGCTGGAGCGTCCGCACCCCGAGTTCTTCAAAGCTCAGCTCAACAATAAGGAATGAGAGGATTTGCAATGGCTAGTTGTTGCAAGTATCCAGGGAAAGATTGAAGCCCCCACCTCAAAGGGAATTCAGTTCACCTTGAGAGAGAACAACTGCCTCGATGGACTTGCCAGGGCAATGCAGGAAGCTCTTGCCCGTCTGTGCGGGCAGAGTATCAATCATATCAAGGGTACCCGCTTTGAGTTCTATCCAAGGCGTGATGTTATGGGACAACCACTGGAGGCCCCGTATCACCACGAGCTGAAGAGTCAACTGGACCACCTCAGCTTCATGATGTATGGCCGTCAGACGGAGTTAGACAATGCCCGCTCCTACGCCAACCACAAGTATGCCATCGCCGCCAAGAAGGATCAGACTATTGCCATGCTAGTGAAGGATTGCCAGTCTTGTCACTGTCGGCTCGACAAGAAGGAGCACATCATTGCCCGTCTTCGCCACAAAATCACAGATTTGGAGGAGACCATCCATGAGAGAGATATGCAGTTGGAGGAGAGGGAGAATGCAGGGGAAGACCTTCGTGGAGACCCCTACTCCTATCTCAGTGACGATGATGACTTTCTGGAGGATCAGGACATGGACTTCTTCACCGATGAGGATGACTTCACCTTCATCGATGATAATGATGAGGATGATGAGGACACCGACTCCGAGGAGTAGTAGCACTTGACCACTAGCGTTAGTGAGTTGTATTCGGTCCCACTGTATCGTAGTTTCACAAAATGGTTCTCAAAACCATCTATTTTCCTTTGTTGTGGTGTGTGTTTGTATCATGTGCTATGAAGGATTGAATGAAAAGCAAGTTGCTAGAAAAATATGAGTCAAACTTCAAAAAAAACTTTACAAAACCCCGAACCTTAGAAATTTCCCTCTTTTCTAATGATCTATCTCAATCTTGAGATGCCTCGCGAAGGAAGCACTTCATCCCGGACCCAATGTTACAAATATTGCAAATGTTGGTTTCTGACGCGAAGCTGAAAGAGCCGAACGTCAAGCCAACTTAGCCACCCTTCAACAGATAGCTCAGATGACCAACAATAATCAGGGCCATGGAAATCAGGACAATCATGGATCCAACCTCAAGAATTTCCAAAACACCAATCCACCCGTTTTCACAAAGTTTGAAGAGACCCTAGATGCAGATGATTTGCTGCAAACCATGGAAAACAACCTGGAAGTTGTAGGAGTGGAAGCTAACGAGAAAGTACTGTTTGCCACCCACTACCTGGCCGGAGATGCAAGAACATGGTGGAACAGCGTTCGCGCAATGACTGTAGGACAGATGATGACTTGAGAAGAGTTCAAAGTCAAGTTCAGTAGAACCCATGTGCCACCGGGTTTGATCAAGAGGATGAGAGATGAATTCAGGGAACTAAAGAAAGGAAGGATGACCGTAGTGGAGTACTGTGACAATTTTTTTTCATTGGCTAGGTATGCACCGGATGAGATCGACACTGAAGCCAAGAAGAAGGAGAGATTACTGAATGGTCTGCACGATGAGATGCAGACAGTGTTACTCAACATCCTATTTGCTGATATTGAAGCCTTAGTTGACTCTGCCATTCATATGGAAGGCAAGATCAACCAAGATAATGAGAACCGCAAGCGTCGCATGATGCATCGACCAAGAACCCACCATACACCAAAGTATCGCCCCAACCCATCTCCAGGATTTGCCCCAAGAACCAACAGACCCCCGATGAACCGTCCAACCTATCCCAACCGTGGAAACCCAAGGCCCGAAGGAAACCAAAACAACCCCGGCAACCCCATCAATTTCAACCGTGCACCGCCTAAGTTCAACAACAACAATGTTGCCACCAACACCAATACTGTCCCGAGAACTGGAAGCAATGTTGTGCCTGTTGCAGCAAAGGACAAGTCTCAGGTGACTTCTTATGAATGTGGAACCAAAGGTCAGTATTCCAATGAGTTCCCCAAGAAGATTGCCGCAGCCCCCAATGAAAATGCCCCAGCTCAGCAGCAGCGTCATGTTCAGTCTGGAAGAAGGTTTGCCCCTGGTAATTCGCTCAACCGCAACGGCCGTCTCTTTCTCATGCATGCTAAAGAAGCCCAAGAAGCGCTAGATGTCATGATGGGTATGTTTTATGTTAACTCAGTACTTGCAAGAGTATTGTTTGATTCTGGAGCATCGCACTCGTTTGTTACTGGAGAATTTGCATGCACTCGTAAGATTAAACCCACCAAATTGAAGCATGTTATGATAGTTCAAATACCGGGTTCAACCACCAAAGATAGACAAATTTGCAACGCCATGCCTATCCAACTCCATGGCATAGATTTTTATGCTAATCTAATAGTACTCGGAACTAAAGGTTTGGAAGTGGTACTAGGAATGGATTGGATGTCCAAACATAAAGGATTAATCGACTGTGCCAAGAAAGCCATAACCATGACCAGTACAGCTAGAGTATCAGTCGAGCATGTATCTAAAACCTTGCCCCGCCAATTCAAATACAACAAGAGTATATCCCAGCCAACCATTGACCAAGTCAGGGTAGTCTGTGAATACCTTGATGTATTTCCAGATGTTTTGCCCGGTATGCCCCCAAATCGGGATATCGAGTTTATCATTGAACTAATCCCTGGAACCGGACCCGTAGGCCAGAGACCATATAGTATGAACCCGTATGAATTAGTGGAGCAGAAGAATCAACTGGATGCTATGCTAGAGATAGGATTGATCCAACCAAGTGCATTTCCATGGACATCACCTGTGTTATTTGTGGACAAGAAAGATGGAGGTAATCGTTTGTGTACGGATTATCGGAAGTTGAATGATGTCACCATCAAGACCAAGTACCCGTTGCCAAAGATAGAAGACCCGTTTGACCATTTGACTAGTGCCAAGGTGTTTTCTAAGATTGATCTTAGAACTGGCTACCACCAACTCAAGATTCACGCATAGGATATTCCAAAGACTGCCTTTACCACCATATATGGATTATACGAGTATACTGTCATGTCTTTTGGATTAACCAATGCCCCCGCTTATTTCATGAACCTCATGAATAAGATTTTTATGGACTTCCTGGATAAGTTTGTCGTTGTTTTCATTGATGACATTCTGATCTATTCCAAATCAGAATAAGAACATGAGCTACACCTAAGGACCATCCTTGGAACCCTTAGGGAGCATCAGTTGTATGCCAAGTTTAGCAAATGTGAATTCTGGTTACAGGAGGTAGGACTCCTCAGACATACCGTATCGGCTGGAGGAATTGCCGTTGACTCTGCAAAGGTGAAGGATGTTGAAGATTGGCACGCCCCAACCACTCAAACCCAAGTTCGTGCATTTCTTGGATTAGCGGGATACTACCACAAGTTCGTAGAAAGATTCTCGAGTATCGCAAGACCCATGCCCCAATTACTGAAGAAGGATAAGAAGTTTGAATGGACGAACAAATGTGAAGCGAGTTTTCAAGAACTGAAGAGGAGATTGATTCCAGCCCCAATCTTGATCATACCGGATATCACGAAGCCCTTTGATGTGTATTGTGACGCATCGAAGATCGGTCTCGGATGTGTGCTAATGCAAGAGGGCAAAGTTATATCTTATCTATCCAGACAACTAAAGAAGCATGAACAAAATTATCCTACCCATGATATTGAACTAGTAGCCGTAGTTCTAGCCCTGAAAACATGGAGGCATTATCTTATGGGAAATCATTGTGAGATTTATTCGGATCACAAGAGCCTAAAGTATATATTCACTCAGAAGGACCTGAATATGAGGCCGAGAAGATGGATTGAGATAATCAAGGACTATGATCTAGACATTCACTATCACCCCGGTAAAGCCAATGTGGTAGCAGATGCCCTTAGCATATTGCCGTGCCGCTGGAACTCCATGATTCTGAAGGAGCAACCAAGTTTGCACAAGGAGATGGAAGATTTTAGAATGGAATTAGTACGCGAAGGATTCTTGGCTAGCATAGAACTTCAACCCACTTTGATCAGTCAGATCAAGGAGGCGCGGAAAGGAAATGCTTGTATCAATGGAATCAAACATTGTATCAGTACAGGCAAAGTACCCGGATTCACCAAGGATGAAGAAGTAGTTCTGTGGTACAAAGGACGTCTCTATGTACCAGTAGATTCAGAGTTGAAAGAAGTTATTTTGAAGGAATCCCATGATACTCTTTATTATATCCACCTCGGAGGAACAAAGATGTATCAGGATCTGAAGGAGCAATTTTGGTGGCATAAGATGAAAAGAGAAATCGGCATTTATATCGCCAAGTGTGATATTTGTCAGAGAGTCAAGGCGGGACATTAGAGATCCGCGGGACTGTTGCAACCATTGCAGATTCCAGAATGGAAATGGGATTCCGTTGGAATGGACTTTATCACCGGATTACCTACTTCTAGTAGGGGAAATGACTCTATTTGGGTCATAGTTGACAGATTGTGCAAGGTATCCCATTTCTTACTAGTCAATACCACCTACCAAAGTTCAAAGCTAGCGGAGTTGTACATCGCTAGAATCGTCAGTCTGCACGGAGTCCCCAAGAACATCGTATCGGATCGAGGAACTCAGTTTACCTCGAGATTCTGGAAGAAAATCCAAGAAGGACTAGGAAAAAGACTAGATTTCAGCACAGCGTATCACCCTCCGACCGATGGACAAACAGAGCGAGTAAATCAAATAATCAAAGATATGTTGAGAGCCTGTGTGCTAGAGTATGGATCTAAATGGGAAGATTGTCTGCCTTCCACAGAATTTTCTTACAACAACAGTTATCAAGCTAGTTTGCAAATGGCCCCATCTGAGTTCATGTATAGAAGGAAGTGTCTTACCCCTTTGAATTGGTCGGAAGTAGGAGAGAGTGAGATCTTCGGACCCGACATCCTACGAGAAGCAGAAGAGAAATTTCACAAGATCCATGAGCACCTCAAGACCGCACAGTCAAGATAGAAGAGTTACACCGACAAGAGACGTCGAGACCTCACTTTCAATATCAGAGATTTTGTGTATCTCAAAGTGTCGCCTTTGAAGGTAATGCAGCGTTTCCAGCTCAAAGGAAAGTTAGCCCCCAGATATATCGGACCTTTCAAGATTCTGAATCATCGAGGAGAAGTATCGTATCAACTGGAACTGCCAGAGGAGATGTCAGCAGTGCATAATATGTTCCATATATCGTTACTTCGCAAATGCCTTGAAGTCTCGTAGAAGAATGAAGTTATCAAGAATATTGATCACAGAACCATAGAGATCAACGATGACCTGACATATCCCGAAATACCCATCCGTATTTTTGAGGAACCTTTCAGAACCACCTGGACCAGAAGCATCAAGTTTCTCAAGTTTCAGTGGAGTAACCACACTGAAGAAGAAGCTACCTGGGAGTGAGAAGATCACATCAAGACGGAGTTTCCCGATCTTTTTAAATCCTAGTTTTCTTCTTTGTTCTTCCTCAAATCTTGGGATGAGATTTTGTTTAAGGAGGGAAGGTTTGTAACATCCCAAAAATGTTGAACAATGATTATCAAATTCCAATCACCAAGATTAGGGTTAACAAAAACTTTTGTTAATTCAAATCATTATGAATGCATGTGTGTATGTGATGATTGTGTGAATGCCTAAATGGACTTGTGTGATTGATATAAATAGCAAGGAATGGTTTAAAGGTGCAAACAACATCATCTAAAAAATTTCCAAGCAGAAACAAATCAAGAGAAAATCAAAAACAAAAGAAATAAGGCAAATGGTCATTTTTGCCAATCTTGCTCACTAGGCCAATTTGAGTGTTTCTAGTCCAAGATTTCAAACAATAACTTTTCCATTTCTTTTCACCCCTTGCAAGACCAAGTAAAAGTGAATCAAATCCCACCTTTCAAACTTGCATATACATTTGTCAACTTGATTCAAATCACATTTCAAAATTGAATCTGATTCATATGTGAAGATCACCCCTTTTTCAAAAACCAACCAAACCAATTCCACTTGACCTTTACAACTAACCAGAGACTCCCTAGTATGTAACCAACACATTCACCAAGTTTGAATCCAAAATTCAAATTTGAATCTCTTGCGGCCATTTCATCAAACACCTTGCTGGGACCAAACAAACAAACCACAAACACTATTGTGAGCAGTAAATTTGGCCTAACTTGATCCCTCTATAGCTCACACTACACTCTTAGTAGATGATATAGCTCAATTAACAAGCTTTAGCACCACTGTGAGCATGCCATAGATCCAACCGCGACACACGCCCACGGAGCGCGCGCCGCCCTCGCTGCGTGCAAGCAGGATCGCTAGCACCCCAGCAACACCGCAGACATGCTCGTTCGCCGCCGCGCGGACCGTAGATGATGTGCGCCATTAAAACTGCCGTCGGACCCGCCCAGAGCGCCGGGATGTTCCGACCGTTTCACACCACGCCACGCCGCGTAGCCATGCCATTGAGCTTCGCCAAGGAGCACAGCACCGCCCCCTATCATCGTCCATGCCTTTAGCTCGTTGTGCCGACGACCACGACGAGCTCAGCCCGTGCCCGTCGGTCCCCCTTCAGGTATTATAAATAGAGGCCACCCTAGCACAAATTCTTCACACCATCTCACTCCCCTCTCTCTTAGAAGCACCCCACCTCACTCCCGGAGCAAGGCGAGCAGCTCAAGTCCCAGGAAGAGAGAAAGGATACCATATTACAAGTAGGTGAGCTTGTATCATTGAAGCCTCGATTCATTCATGATTCCTGTGGTCTATCCACTTCTCTGTCAATGATGATATGGGTTTCTTTCATTGGTCTTATCACCCATGATTTTCTTATCATGACTTGCCTCACCCAGCATCGCCGGAATTTGGCCGGAGTCTGCCGCTGCTGGAGGAGAAGGGTTCCGTCGATTGGAGCCGTCCCAAGAGGAGTTGCCGGTACCAGGAGGATCGCCATCGTCGACTTTGTCGTTCTCCCCCATCGCCGACCATCTCCTGAGCCTCGGTGACCCTCCCACGACCCCCATTGGCCGTGCTAGGGTTCTGTATCGCTGGCGTTGCCCGACATGGATGATGAACCGCGGTCGTAGGATTAGAGCTTGATCGTGCTTTCCACATCCACCCATACCGCTTCGCACCCCTCTATCTCAGTAACGAGTGGGGACAGCCACTTAACCAGCCCCCGCGTGCTGTGCATAGTGGGCTGGCCCAGTTAACCTCCCGCGCGACCCAATAATTCAAATTTAGGTTTATTCTTTTAGTTTTAAACTCAGTTCTTTATCTAGATTCAAAAATCAACCCAGCTCGATTCACTAACCAAAATGCATGAAACCAATTTTGTTAGGAAGGTACCAGAATGCTTAATCCAAGCCCGTTGGATTCAAACCAATTGCATTTGTAGATCACCTATAGTAAAAATAACAAGGCAAAAGATTTTTATGCATTCAAACATTTTTCAAAATTCAACCACAAAAGCTTTTGAGTTGATTCCAACTCTCAAAAATCACATTTAACAAGACCTTTCTGAATATATAAAAATATCTAGGTTTACTTGCAGAAATAATGATCAAGTAATAAGAGAATGCCTCATAGGCATTTTTAGTCACTTTATTTAATTAAAATAAAAAGGTTAAACCTTATTAAATTATGTCACCACTTTAAATCACATTCCCATGTACTGAAATATGTGGTGATGACATGTGTCAACATGATCCCATGTTTTAGATGGAGAATATTAAATCTTAAGTAGTTTTTCAATGAGTAGAAATTACCTTTATAAAATAAAGGAATTAAAACTCATTGCCTTAATGGTTGTAATGTTTGTGATGATCCTATATCATCTAGTGAAAACCTTGGTGTGATAAATAGAAATAGTTAAGTATTGTTTGGTGATTTTGTACCTCGTCTTTATTTATAGACGCTAGTACCGACCAAGGGTACGAGGATGAAGGAGGATACTAGGAGGAAGAAGCCGAGGAGGACTTCAACCACTGCTCTGCACAAGGAATGCTAACACTTGCAACTTGCAAAGTTAGATAACCTATGCAATGCATTAAGCATGCTTGGTTAGATACATTTGATGATACCCAATCCTAGTTTTACTTACAAGCTTAGTATTTTATTTTTTATCAAAGCTTTTATTTGAGTTTACTTGGTGACTTGTAGGTATTAGAAGGATATTTGAAGGTAGCATAAAGAGCATAAAACTTGGCCTAAGTTAGATAATCTTGATGTCGTCCTGATGCATGAGATTGAACTTAGCTAGTTCACACTTCTTTACCACCCCTCATTAGTATTTACCCCCACTAGTAGATGTTAGTGCTAAGCATAAAACTTGATCAACTTTAGACAGGAATACTTGGTGTCAGAAATATTATGAAACCCCTAGAATGATGAGTCATTCTACTGAAATGTTTTGCCATTCTTTCTTAAACACCAGATGATTTTGATGATGAAAATTTTAAGGCATGATTCTTAGCCCTTTATAAAACTGATGGTCGTCTGGTTGCGATACCATTCCAATTTTACCGTACAGCCACAATGCCCGAAAATTGGGTAGGGCTTGACTGGAAATTTATATACCTTAGTATGTGTTCCCTTGCGTCCAAGGTTTGAGCTGAGGCTACCTTGTGAAGATTGTCCACCTGTGCAGTTCCCAAGATGACAGTTGGTCATGGTTGGGAGGCCAAACTCATAGGAGAGGTGTCTATACTAGGGAGCGTAATTGAAAGATTAGGATTGATTATCCGTATACTCAGTATGGTGAATTCAGGATTGTTCCTGATGGATGTATCGAACGTTGTGGTGAAAGTGTACCACCTCTGCAGAGTGTCAAACTATTCGAATAGCGGCGTCCGCGGTTATAGACAGTTGGAGTCGCCATACTGTTCTGTCGTCATATGTTTTCAAAATTACTTATGCAATGGTTTATGAGTTTGACTTGACCACAATAGAGTTGTGATATGAAATTCAAGTTCCCACTTAAGTGATATAAAACTTTCAACTAGTTTTCTTTTCTTCTGAACTTAGTAGAGATAAATCTGGCGTTTTGCAAAACAACCTAGAGCCTAGTACTTCCTACTCAAAACCACTTCACTTGTTAGTATTAGTTTTCGAGTACTTAAGGAGTACTCATGGCTTGTTCCTGGCTATTCCCATGGCCAGACTATGAGGAGGACTATCAGGAAGATGGACAACAGGAAGGTTACGATAACTAGGATCATCTCCCATCGACAGCATTGCCTGTGACCATGAAGATGGAGCCTCGCCTACACTATCGTTATTATTACGTTATTTCCGCTGCTTGAATTGTATTAAGACTGGATCATGAGATCCGTATTTGTGTAAGACCTTATGTATGGTTTGTAATGGATGATGTACTATGATATCCAATCTGTTATGTCTCGCAAAAATGGTAATCCTGTGATTGCGATGTATGGCATAATAGGCATCTGGGATTAAAAATCCGGGTATTGATAAGCAGTCATCAGTGCTGTAAAACTCACTGCACACAAGAAATAATGCTGGAAATCTGAAAAGCCAACACTACTTTTACATCTATATGCTCCAATTGCAAATATTTAACTTGGAACTCACCATGTGCATGTTCTCATCGATGAAATCCATCGAGTGTTTGATGACATGCAATCCCTGTTGATTCAAGTAAATCAACCACGACCTGCAAATTCAGTACATTGCCTTGCATTACTGAGCAGAACTAGAGTAAAGTAATTTTGTAATTCTATTTCAAGAAGAACAATAACAAAAATATATGATAGTTCTATGCTAAAATTATTTAACAGTCATTGTTGGCCAATATGAATGCCCACACTTATGAACTTTAACAAGGAAGATTACTCGCAAAAAAAATGGAAGCACAAGAAATGTATCCATCTGTACATAGATTTTCAGATTGCACTACTAGTTTTTTCTACAAGAATACCACATTTCTTGTCACTAAGAATTCACACCAAACCAGATGCAACAGAATCATGAAGAAAAGGAAATTAAAACAGAGAATTTGATGGAAAAAAATTGACTTAGGATGCAACCATTGACATTTAGCAAGTAGTATTAGAACCTTCTTCTAGAAAGCATACACGATGCAAGTCTGCAAAATTGTCTACTGGAATACACCATAAATCTTCCTCCACGCCTACCGGTGGCAAATACTACACCACTGAGAGCTCCTGCAACCACCACATGGAACACAATAGGGCGCGGACATCGCCAGACTTCACCGTCACCATATCGGTCAGCCAGACATCTTCCTACAACCACCACATGGAACACAACAGTGTTAGTAGCTTCCCTATCCTCCTGGTCTGTATCATTACAACCCACATGATGCAGCATCTAGGCATCATCATAACCATTAAAACACGATGATTAAGCACATGCCCAAAGTCCCAAAAATCGTAAATATAACACAAATAAGCATTCTCCAGAATGTTTATTCACAAAGACCAGGATTCATAGAGACCACCAAATCCGCACAATATCAAGCCTATCAAGAGCAAATCCAAATGGATCGACAGACTAGGAAGATATAAAAGTACTAAATGTACTCCAAACTTCACCCAGCAAGATGCAAAACATTTTTACTAATAAGTTCAGTTGGAACATGTCATATATGAAATCACACCAAACATAAAATAACCTAAACCCTGCTAAATAAACTACATAAGATCTCATATATGTATTGGAACATGTATACAAGCAGAGAAAGAAACTAAATAAGATCTCCTACTCTGTAGAGTTTAATACTTGCCCCTCCCATATATGTATTACATTATAATCAAATATAAGATCTCCTAATGTGTATAATTTTTGAGGTTTGCATTGAACAAAACATGTTCTTCTCCCTCAGAGAACGAGATAGATAGTAGGAGGAAAGCACCTCCTAGGAGAGCACCTGCGATTAAAAATCACTAACACTTATACATCTTGTTCTGCATGACTAACTCAGCAAATAAGGTGCCTACATTGCATATTATGCGGTTCCTAGAGAATGTGCAGCTTGTAGATAGCAATCATCCCAAGAACACTAACCAATAAAACCTTCAAGGATTAGAGAACTAACCAAGAACACATGTACTAACTACTGACTACTAACCGTTGTACTAACTACTGACTAGGTAGATGTCAACTTTGGGATGTTGATAGTAGAGCATTAACCAGGAGAACAGAGGGAGAGGGATTGCTCTAGAGGGATAGGGACAAAGAAGGACACCTACCACGGTACGATGGGGTCGAAGGAAGAGGTGCGGCGTGATGCGGTGGTTCTAGACGATCAAGCACATGATACCCGATGACGTGGGTCCTCCGCGCCAGGCCCGACGAACTCCTCCTCCATGTCAGGCCCGACGACGTGGCTCCTCTGTGCCAGGCTCGACGACCTCCTCCTCCGCGCCAGGCCTGACGACCTCCTCCTCCATGCTAGGCCCAACGACCTCCTCTTCTACGCAGGCCCGACGACCTCCTCCTCCGCACCAGGCCCGACAACCTCCTCTACCGCGCTAGGCCGACGACCTCCTCATCCGCGCTGTCGTGGCTCTCCTAACGCGTCAATCACCGCCAGATCTAGCTTTCCCATCTCCTCCTGGCTCGATATGGAGAGAGGTGGGCAAAGGATCTGGCAACCATCACTGCACCATCTGCTGCTATGGAGGAAGGTGTGGGGATCTGGCTGACGAAGTGCACAAGGTGGGGATCTGGTGGACGAAGTGTGTAAGATGGGGATCTGGCAGGCGAAGTGCGACGGAGAAGTGGCGACTGCAGTTGCGGTCTCGTGATGAGGGGATTAGGGTTTGGGCCTTTGGGGGCAGATGGGTGGTGTCGCGGTGAGGTGGGTGGAGTATTTTGCGCAAATACCCCTAATCATTTATGTGGTGCAAGTAGGAACGGTAGGGCATTTTAGACTTTCGGCAGGGGTGGGGTGGGGGTCTAGGGAAATTATGGGCATTGGATGGAGGCAGTGTGGACGGCTGAGATCTATTTTAGTTGGGTTATCTGTGGTAGTCTTGTTCTCTTTTTTGATTGGCTGTCTCAATTTTCTATTTTCCGAATGTTAAAAAAGGGGCGTTTTGTGAAGCAACCACCAAATTCATAATTCAAAATGCTACCACCTGATTATTCAAAAATACTAAACCACCCTACATGCACAAAGTTTCAACCCGGGATATCTCAAACATTCCCGTCCACTCGTCACAAAAAAAACAAATGTCTGCCGAATTGGTAGGAAGTGAGTCCGATTTGAACTACAGGTACATGATCTAATGCTCTTGATTTTTTGCAAAAATCATATTTTAGCTTCACAATATGGTATTTTATCATAGATCCACTAAAATATTAGCGAGGCTCAACACCTAGCTAGGAACCTTCATGCCCTCCGTTTTGACCATAGTTTGAAACGGGCATAATAAATTCAAAAACGGTCCAAATGAGGTAAATTCTTCACATGGTGTCTTATTATGTGACATATTTGCAAGGAAAAATACCAAACCTGGTATATTGAAAGTGTCTCAAAAAAACCATCTCAGAAATGACCTATCATGTCCGACGTTTCATGGATTTCGGGCCAAACGGCTAATGTTATGACCAAAATTGTGGCATAGTTTGTGATAACATCCCCATATTATGCACGCATGTGCATCTTTGGATGGCGAACAATGTTCAGGAGGAATTTTTCCTTTTCGTCGCACAGAAAATGCATTTTCTATTTTTTGAATGCCGAAAAACGGGGCATTTGTAAAGCAACCACCAAATGAGAGTTTCAAAATGGTTCCACCATATTTTTCAAAAATATTAGACCATGTTACATGGAACATATACCAACCAGGATATCTCAATCTTTTCGTTCCACCCCTCATAAAAAGAAAAATGTGTACCTAATCAGAAGGAAGTGAGTCCGATATAAACTATATGTACATGATTTAATGCTCATGATTTTTTGCAAAAATAATTTTTAGCTTCACAATATGCTATTTTATCATAGATCCACTAAAATATTAGCGAGGCTCAACACCTATCTAGAAACCTTCATGCCCTCCGTTTTGACCATATTTTGAAACGGGTATAATAAATTAAAAACTGGTCCAAACCAGGTAAATCCTTCACGTGGTGTCTTATTATGTGACATATTTGCAAGGAAAAATACCAAACTTGGTATATTGAAAGTGTCTCAATAAAACCTTCTAAGAAATGACCTATCATGTTCGAGGTTTCATGGATTTCGGGCCAAACGGCCAATGTTATGGTCAAAATCGTGGCATATTTTGTGATAACATGCCCATATTGTGCAAGCATGTGCATCTTGGGATGGCGAACAATGTTGTAGGAGGAAGTTCTCCTTTTCTTTGCACATAAAATGTATTTTCTATTTTTAGAATGCCGAAAAATGAGGAGTTTTGTGAAGCAACCACCAAAAGAGAGTTTCACAAATATTAGACCATGTTGCATAGCCAATTTACCAACCAGGGTATCTCAAACTTTTCGGTCCCCCTCAAGAAAAAGACAACTATCTACCTAATCGGAAGGAAGTGGGTCCGATATGAACTATATGTACATGATTTAATGCTCATGATTTTTTGCAAAAATCATTTTTAGCTTCATAATATGCTATTTTATCAGAGATCTAATGAACGTTTAGAAAGTTTCAACCCTTAACGAAGAACGTTCATGTCGCTGTTTTGATTGCATTTTGAGAGCACAAGAACAAAAAAGATAGACCATACACTCAGGATGATATAAAATGAGAAACTCGCTAACATGAAGGTTATACATATCTTTGAGATGAACCAAAATAATATTTATATCATCTTAATCTGAGGTCATATGTAAAATTATAGTTGAATTTATATGATTAGAGATCCTAAAAAAATTGAAGTATCTCTAATTATATGGGCTCAAAACTTATAAGAATCCCATAATTCCCACCCAAAACTGACCCTCTAATGGTCCGTGGGCCGATGGCCTAGCCGCGAAAAAAAACACAAAGAAAAAAAGGTTTGGGCTTTCTCCTGCCCAGGCCCAACCCGATTTCTGAGTATGTAAATAAATCCCCCGGAGTATTTTGAAAAAATTCTATGGTGGCGTGTTGGTTAGGTGTCTTGTTTAGAGTGGGAGGTTACGGGTTCAAGCACCGGTGTTGCTACTTTTTTCATATATTCGTGCCTTTATGTACTGCAGTTGTGGTTAAATGTGGTCGAGCTCCATAACTGGCATCAATTAGCTGAGTGGTGTAGTGTTAAGGTACTCTTTCGGAGTTGGTGAGGTCGCGGGTTCGAGTGCTCTAGTGCTCCTATTTTTTCCATATATTCATGCACGCGCTGTGATGGTTAAAAAAAGACGAGCTCCATATATTGCAAGAAAGAGTTCAGTAGCGTAGTGGTTAGTACCCCGTGGGGTGTTAGTGAGGTCTTGAGTTTGATCCCTTGGGGTGCTCTTTTTTGCCATATATTTGTACGCGCGAATTTGCTAAGTTGGCAATCCTCTATGACACATGGACATGACATGACGGTGATATTGCCGAGTTGGCAATTCTGTAATTTTTTGCCTCAGAATTTAACCATAACGACCATTCAAATTGGTCACAGTCTACTAAATAAAAGGCTCCAAACCAGTTCTATCTATCTATGACCTTTACGTGTTAGGATATCATGACCTTTTTGACTAAATTGGTCGTTATTTTTCAAGGTTTGGACCCTCCTAAATTCCCTACGACCAATTGGTTCAGAATGGTCATAGATCTATAACAAAAAACCCATGATTGTTAAAATAAGGTCACTAGTGAGAAGATTTCTTGTAGTGCTAATGGCGTGACCTCGTTATTATCAACATCCAATGTCCATTATCAGGAAACCTTGATCATATTGTTAATCAATGAGCTAGTTTATATGAGAGGAATAACTAGGAACTCTTTATTTGTTTATTAAATACACGTGTATTAACGTTTCCAATTAACACCATTATAGCATGAGAAATAAACATTTATCATAAATAAGAAATAAGATAATAACCACCTTATTATTTCCTCTCAAGCATATTCCCTTCATTTTGTACCCTACCAACTCACCTTTCCGACGCATAGTAAAGTGATGTATCGCTTTGGAACCTGTTTAGGAAGGCGCCAAGTACCATCGGCGTTGGCTGGTGCAGACGTGCTAAATTCGGTTTACCCATGATGTTGGATCAGACCCAACCCGGAATGACCATATCCCATAAGAAAGCATTCCTCGACCGCCAACCGCAAACGGCATTCTCCCAACCAGCTAAAAGTTATAACCATGTCCGGTACCTCCGAAGATGCAATAGCTACATTGTCGACCGAAGTTTCTAATTCCGAACGAATGGTGCAGCACCCTCCCAACATCACCTTGCAACTCCAGGAAAAGAAGGTCTGCGACTTCACCAAGAACCCTTAGTGAATCTCTAAGGGGGAAAGACTGCATCTTTATCGCAACACCAGAATAACCCCAAGAGAATCGACCCCTAGTAGTCATCGAATGATAACCACCCCCCTATATCAGAATCGTGGACCCTGCATGAAGGACAACAAGCGGCACTTCTCCGAAATCAGATGGATATTCCTTCAAAGTCCTCTATCACAATGTTGACCGTCCAACCAACCTTCCCCTTGTATCAAGACCAAGAATAAAGAAAGCTGGCCCTAGCAATAAAGGATTGAAGAAGTCTCAACTCGTCGTCTCTCCTCCAGAAGAACGAATTGAGTCGATGCTAAACCTACCTTGAATCGTCCTAAGGGGAAAACATTGCGTCTTTTCCACTTGTTAACCTAAACACACAACCATAAGAAACTCTACTGCGACCCATAGCTGACCATGCCCGTTTGTGATAAATCCTTCCTATCAAAACTTCCACTGCTAGAAATTGATAAGACGATGTTCTCACCCAACACTACCGCTCCCAAATCTCGGTACAGGATTGTTTTAAGGGGGGAAAGGTCTGTAACCTCCCAATTTTAGCAATCCTGATTCATTGTCCAAAAGGAAAAAATCAGGGGGAACAAAAAAACTCTTGTTAAGTGTTGAAATGTTTGATGATTGTTTGCTTGCGCTTATGCATCTGATTGTGTATTAGATGATATAGTCATTACCTCAACACTAGTTGACAAAAACTATTTTACAAAAGATATGTCTTGGCTCATCTTATTATTCTCAAATGTTCTGACAATTCAAAATTGAGACGAGATGACTTTGACTCAAAAAAAATTTACTAGCTTCTATTGACAAAACTATGGAGACCTATATAATCTCCTTATGTTTTCAAGATAGAACTTTCAACTACTCTTATCCCTAGGTTTTCCAAAACCTTTCCTAAAACCTTTTCATTCCAATCTTGGCAGAAATACCAAGAGGATCTTATGTTAGTTTAAATCCCAACCTCTTCAATACACCCATGATTACCTCAAGATAGGCTTGATGCTAACCTTAGTAGTAGTGGATATGTCTGATAAGATGAGTTACCTTGATCTGCAATTTGATGAATTCCCTTGATCTGTTGATTGTCTGGTGTGCTTAGGAACTAGAGTGAGATACTCTAGTAGATTATCCCTTAGGACCCAATCTATGTTTGATATCATCAATCTCAAACCAAGCATCCCAAACTGGATCTATCCTCGGTCACCCAAGTGACTCTCCAATCTACTTACATCGTTTAATCCTGAGCTAATCCTTTGCATTAGCCTTCAACACATAAAATACCAAATATAAGCATGAATCACTCAATTAAGGTTATATTGCAATATCATCCACTTGATGACAATATTAAACCCTTGCATTCTCTCCAACTCTTTCACTCTTTCATAATAGTCCAAATCTACAAATCTGCTAAATTTGGCTAAGTCTGGAATCCTTATGTGGATTCAATCTTGGAGACTCCACCTTTTCTAACCTATGTGCTTTATTGAGAACGTACTTGAACTATATTGTAGTACATCATTAGTAATACCAAATACCACTCTTTACCTTGGCTAAACCCTTCATTGTCCTACTCATCCTTGATGGCTTTATGGACAAGATCATAATATTTTCTGCAAATCTTATCATCTTGCCTAATTGGGCAGAAGCTCACATCCACATGCTAACTCCCCTTGACCACATCTTTACAGGGTAATGACATTCTAACCCTGGTATACCAATACGCCATTCACTTGTTTCCAATAGAGCTCAGTGCTTCTTAAACCCACATGGTTTATGAGGAATCATAACTCATCTGCCATGGAAGCCTTATTTTCAACAATGTTTGCCATCACTTCTAAACCACCTCAAATGCAACCAAGTAAAACTCTTGCTGCCATGATCATCTATATAACTTGGTCTAACTATCCATATATCCCTTGTACCAAGGTGATCTCTGAGATCCCTAATCCAATCATGTTTAGAGGGCCTAAAATTATCCATGCCCTAGATCCTCTAATCTTGTCTTAGTCCAAAATCCATATTATTTACATTACCCAATGTTGATCTTGATAGATACTTAAAGTTGGCATCATACACCTTGGGTAAAACCCTTTGACGGATAATTTACATAATTATTTGGATCCTAAAACTATTTGAATTCCATTCTTTGCAAAATACTCAAAACCTTCCCTATAAAGGCAAGTTTAGTTTTCTTCAAACTAAATGGCCAACTGCAGGCACATTTGATGCCTATATAACTTATCCTATCTTCCCAGCTCAAAAATAAATATTTTTCAGATACTTTATTAATTATTTTTGACCTTTTTCTTAAATTGCAGAAAGAAGAAATAATAACTTAAAAATACTTCCCCATCCAAATAAATCCCAATAAACTTCTCCAAAGTGTGTTATGGTGTTTAAGACCATCTCACATAAAAAACCAACCTTGTATAATCTAAAAATATCAATTGAGCTTCTAGAAACCAATTCAACACTTTTTGAATAAATGGATTTAAGAGGAGTAATACTCTTCAAAAAATCCCAAACAATTCCTAGAGTGATGTATTGCCCTTATCTACACACCGGTACTATCTACCCACTTTGCCCAATAAAATTTATTCAAACTCCTTCAAAAGCACCCATGTGATCAAAATTTGCAAAATAATCAAAGCTTGACCCAAACTAAACCAAAACCATCACCAACTTGGTCAAGCAAGTTTACCTAGGACACCACCCCACTCATGGTCGTTCTCCACTGTAGCACCACTGTAGCACCACCCTCCTTTGTCTTTTATGCTTGGATGATAGGAGACACAAGGCATATCACTACCTTGCTCTTAAAAGCCTTGCAGTAGCTCCCCTCTCTCCTCTCTGCTCACACCCTGACCAGAAACCCACACACCAGCTCACATCTTACCCCTCCCCAGTTTTATCCCACTCCCTTGCTCTCCATGGACGTAGTCCATTGTAGACATTTGTCTCTTGGTATAAGAGGGAAGAGCCCCCACCTGCCCCTCATTTCCACTCATTTCCCCTCTCCCCTCCACTCACCTCCCCCAAGCACGCCTCTGTCTCCTCTGCTCTGTCCTACCCGAAGGAAGAAGAAGAGAGAAGCTTCGGCCTCCTCTTAAAACTCGAGCAAGGCTCCCTCTACACTGCCCCTATCCCGCTGCATGTCACACCATGAGACTCCCCTTTCCCTTCTGGTTCTAACCCTGGCCTTCTTTTCCACATGTAGTAGCCCCTGCAGTGTAATACCTCAAAAATATTATAATGAGAATATCAATTTCCAATCAACAAAATTAGGATTAACAAAAGCTTTTACTATTAAACATTATATAAATGCATGTATTTATGAATGATGGTGAATGCATGTTACGCCATGCTTTGTGTGTTGTAAATGATGAGGTTTGGTATAAAGACCAAATCAATATCATCTAGGTCAATTCCAAACCAAACCAAATCAAATCAAAATAAAATCAAATGGTAAAGCATATGACCTAATGGTCATTTTTGCCAAAGTTCACCTATCCCACTTTGGGCATCTCTAGTAAATGATTTCAAACAGAAATAATTCCATTTCTTTTCTCACCTTGCTATACCAAGTAACAATTAACACAAGTGAGATTTCAAAACCAACCGGAACAAATTCAAATTCATTTGATGGACTTTTAAAAATTGAATCTACCATAGGCATCAAGATGGCCAGTTTTCAAAAACCATCAAAACCTTCTCCACTTGGCAAACCCTTGCAACCAGAGACTCCCAAGCATGTGATCAACCAACCCACTAAACAAAATTTGAAAATTCAATTCTTTTTCTCTTGTGGCCATTTAATCAAACACTTAGCAAGCACAGTACAGAGCTACCAACTACACACTGTTTGGAGGAATCTTGCGATCATCTTGGTACCTCATCAAGCCTCCACAACTCGCCCACACTTGCCTCAGTACCAGCCCGTGCAGTTGATCCTCTCTCACTCGACCATTTGACTAGTGCTAGCCATACTCGAGCTCGCCCATGTCACCCCGACATGGACTCGTTGTTACACGCTGCACCTCCCTCGCCTATGATGTCTAGAAGCTAGCCGTGACCTCACCGCAACTACCTATGTACGCCTCGACCAACGCTTGCCCTGGAAATGCCAGCGTGGCCGGCCCATTTGTCTACCGACCATGCCGAGCGGCATGCTAGTGCGCCAGGCAATCCCGCGCAACCACGCCGCGCCTCGCTCTCCCCTTGCATCAATGCATTCACCGCCCGCCAGCGACCTCCCAAACACATCCCCGGCTCTAACCCATGGCAGGGTTGTGCCATGGACAAGGGCCCAGGCCAGAGGGGGCCCATTTTTTTAGCGCTAAACTACAAGGGCCCAGGAAAAATAGCCAGGAGGGAGAATGATCGACGCCGAACCAAAACTGAAACGTCGCCCTGCCTGCCGTGATCGCGAACTCCTCGGCTCGCCTCGTGCTCGCGGTTTCGTCGCCACCACGCCGCAGACACGCAGACGCAGGGAGCAGCGCCCACGGCCACGCCCAACGCCAGCGTCCTAGCCCAAGCCCCCCCTGCGTGGTTGCACCTTTCTCTGCCGTGCTGCCTGCGACCTTCCTGCTGGCTGCGCGCCCTGCTGCCCCCTGCAGACTGCAGTGAAGTGTTCTGCCCTCTGTAACTTAGATCATCAACAAACTGTAAGTTTATCCGTTTTACTATTTATGTCTAACTCCTTCTTATCAATCCCTGATTTAATTCTTCTAATTAATCTCTTGATTCGGTGTTATGATCTTTGAAGTAAATTCCATCGCAATCTTTGATAGGTGTTACGATGGGGAAGCAATTGTCGGGTGCTGCGAAAAAAGAAGAAAATAAAGAGAGAGAGAATCGGCTTATTGATTTATAACGAGGTGATTTAAATAAGTTTTTTCAAACAAAAAGTAGTGTTGATGTCAACAATAATAATTAAAGGAAAGAATCTGATCTCGAAGAAGATGATGAGAATAATTAAAATGCAAACTTTGAGGCCAATGAATAATCCTCGGAAAACGGTAAATAACTAACTAGCGTCAGTTTTTCGATCTTTCGTAGATAAGTAAATAATTAAAATCTTTTGTTTGCCATGCAGATGTTGATGTTGATGTTGATGTTAATATTAATGAGGAAAATATTGGGGAAGAACAAGATGCTCCTAGTGGTGATAAAAAAATCCCCGGAAAACGGTAAATAACTAACTAGCATCAATTTTTTTATTTGCCATATTTAAGTAAGTAAGTAATTACATTATAGGGGAAGAACAAGATTCTCCTAGCTTAATTGTCGATGAACGCTGGGTTTTTTGAGATATTCACTAGAATGGAATACTTGTTATATTTTCCTACAATTTTTATTTTTTCCATCTAAATATCACAATGCTTTATAGACATCTCGACTATGAACATGTGGTTATATACTTTTAAATATTTTGCATGTGAAATTGGCACATATATCATCTATATATCTAGTTATACGTACATATATATTGTATTTAGAGTCCCTTTTATCGACTACGCCCATGGGCCCCGAAAAATATAGAGTCGGCCCTGCCCAGACATGCCCGTTAGACCCGACACGACGAGTTCACGTTGTATGCTATGACGAACACCCGCGGTACCCTAGGAGGGCATGGACGTCCACGTCTGATTAAGACCGCACCTCGTCGTGCCACTATGCGCATGACGATCGCCGCAGAGCACCACGTCGACCTATGCCCTCAGCCATTCCAATAGCGCTTGTAGCAACATCGCCGACGAGCGCGAGCATGCCGCAATGCTCCCCTTGCCGGGGTATAAATAGACCCCTCCCCCTGCCTCAAAACGCACCCGACTCGACTCACCTCTCCCCCAGCAACCTCTCTGACCCACCCCTGGAGAAAGCCGAAGCGTGCAGCGACGAAATTTCACTGGAGCCCACCGCCGCAGTGGTGGAATGGAGCCAGCGCTAGGAGCCGCCCCAGGATCTTCCACGACCACCATTCGAACCACCCTCGTCTACCAGTTCGTTCACCCACACCGCCGTACTTAGCTAGAACCCTGGTAAGCCCCCGAAGACTGTCGCCATAGAGTTAGGGTTGAATCCTGCGTGCGCCGTGCAAGGGAGACGATGACGCTAAACCGTTGATCGTGCTCTAATCATGCGTCTAGGATTAGCGCATACCTTTCGGTTTAGGTCAGCCGCTGATGTGTGGGGCCAGCGCAAGTGCAGCCCGCTGCACATGAGCCGTGTAGCTGGGCCGGCCCAGTATTGTTCCCGCGCACACCCAGTAATTCAAATGTAGATTTTTCTTTTATTTCAAAACCCTATTCTATAGGTGACTTTGAAATTTAATTCAAGAAGTTTTACTGAACCAAATTGCATGATTGCAATTTTGTTAGAAAGAAAATGAAAATATCTAAACACTCTAGAGTTTGAATTTATAGATCACCTAGAGTAAAAATAACAAGGCAGAGACTTTTACAACTTCAAACTTTTTATAAAATCAACCATAAATGCTTTTGAGTTGATTCCAATTATCAAAAATCACATTTTCCATGATCTATCTGAATATGTAAAAATAGTTAATTTTACATGCAATTGTCCTGGACTAGTATTAAAAGAATGCTATATAGTCATTTCTAGTCACTTTAATATTACTAAATAGCAATATTAAACTTTGTAATGTATGCCATCCACTTTAAATCACATTCCCAAGTATTGGAATATGTGGTGATGACATGTGTCAACATGATCCCACATTTTATGATTGGAGAATATTAAATATTAAGTATTTTTCAGTGAGTAGAAATTGCATCTCTAAAATAAGATAAATAAGGTCATGTCAATATTTCATGTAGTGATTGAGATGATGCTAGATCATCCAGTGTGGATCTTGGTGTGCTAAATAGAAGTATTTAAGTATTTTTGGTGAATGCGTACCTCGTATTTATTTATAGACGCTAGTATCAACCCGGGGTACAAGGAAGAGGATTTCTACGAAGAAGAAGAGGAGAACATCGACAACTGCACCAACCAAGGCAAGCTAAACTATGCAGGCTAGTCATATGAAAGCTAGCATATGCAAGCTAAAACCATGCAAGCTATTGTGATGCAACCATACCAATCCCAAGTTTTACCTGCAAGCTTTATCTTTTCTTCCTTTTTATCAAAGTTACTCAAATAGTTAATTAATTGGTGATTAGTGGAGAAATAGGAAAGATGTCATCAAGAGCATAGAACTAGGTGTAGGTAGTTACACTTGATTATTACCCCTCAATAGTGACACACTCATTGATAGATGCTAGTGCTAAACTAATCTTGATCACTGTAGATGGGAACACTTGGAGAAAATGATTATGAAAACCTTGGGATGATGAGTCATTCTATTGAAATGTTTTGACGTGTGTTATGGAACACAATGAGTTGAAGATGATACTGAATGAAGCATGTGCCCTGACTTTGATAAAAACTGATGGTTGGGTTCGGATGCGATACCATTCCAACTTTACCGTACAACCACAATACCTGAGTTGGGTAGGGATGAACTGGAAGTTTATGTGTTTTAGTATGGGTTCCCTCACGGAAAGAGGTTGAGCTAAGGGTACCTCGTGAATATGAATGTCCACCTATGTAGTCCCCGGGATGGTGGATGGCCATGGCTGGGAGGCCAAACTCATAGGAGAGGTGCCTATACTAGGGTGGGTAATTGAATGGTTAGGATTGATTATCCGCATACCAAGTATGTTGATTCAGGGTTATCCCTGACAGATGTATCAAATGTTGTGGTGAAAGTGTACCACGCTTGTAGAGTGTCAAACTATTCGAATAGCCGTGTCCGCGGTCATGGACAGTTGGATGGCCATACTGTTCCGTTGTCAGATGTTTTAAAAATGACTTGTGATTTGAAATAGGACTTGGAATTGACCACACAGGTTTGTGGACATGAAACTAGGTTCCTTCTTGAGTAATCTAGATAACTAAAATAGGACTTTACTACTAAGTACTTGTGAAATAAAACAGTCTTATTGCAAACAAACCTAGAGCTTAGGATCCCTGTTAGACTTCTATTACTTGCTTTAGTGATAGTTTGTGAGTACTTTAAAGGTACTCATGGCTTTGTCCCTGGCTATTCCCATGGCCAGACTATGATGAGGACTATCCGGAGGACGGACATCACGACTTCTACGATAACTAGGATTATCTCCCATCGTCAGCATTGCATGTGACAATGAAGCTGGAGCGTCTAATACGTTATTTTCCGATGCTTTGATGTGTATTAAGACTTTATCATGAAATCAATTATTTGTAAGACTATTATGGTTTATAACAGTAATCCGGACTTAAAAATCCGGGTGTTTAAAAGTTGGTATTAGATCCAACCTGACCATAGGAGACCCTAGTTAGTCAGCATTGCATGTGACAATGAAGCTGGAGCGTCTAATACATTATTTTCCGATGCTTTGATGTGTATTAAGACTTTATCATGAAATCAATTATTTGTAAGACTATTATGGTTTATAACAGTCATCCGGACTTAAAAATCTGGGTGTTTAAAAGTTGGTATTAGATCCAACCTGACCATAGGAGACCCTAGTTAGAATGGACGTCTGAAAAACTTAGTTTCAAAACAAAGAAAGTGAGTATTTATGAAAACCTATTCTCACTCTTATCCTTGAGATTCTTTCCAAAAGAGAGTCATACGTTCCTCAAAGTTTTTGCAGTCCTACATAAGATTTGACACACTTGATCACCTCACTAACTTACTCATCCTAATTGCTTATAGATGTGAGTCAAGTATATCAAGTTCTTCCAGCTTGGCAACGGAGGGGAACTCGCCTTCAAGTGGGACTTGGGTCAGCTCGAAGATTTTCTTGGACGCCCGCACCCGGAGTTCTTTGGAGCGCAGCTCAATGACCAGCCAGGATGAGAACTGTAGTGGTTAATCATTGCCGATCTGAGAGGCAAGATGGAGCCACCCACCTCGGAGAAGATACAGTTCAGCCTAAGGGAGAACAACTGGCTGGATGGACTAGCTAGAGCCATGCAGGAGGCGCTTGCCGGTCTGTGTGGGCAGAACATCAACCAGATCATTGGCACCCTCTTCGTTCACTATGCAAGACGTGACTCCATGGGATAGCCCTTGGCCATGCCAGGACATCCGGAACTGAAGCATCATGTGGATCATCTCGCCTTCATGCTGCACGAGAACCAAAAGGAGTTGGACAACGCCCGTGCCTACGCCAACCAGAAGCACCTTGTTGCAACCGAGAAGAACCAGACCCTAGCCATCCTAGATAAAGAGCGCAAGTCACTTCATCGCTAGCGTAACAAGAAGGACCGCATCATCACTCGCCTCCGCCAGAAGGTGGCAACCCTTGAAGAAACCATCCATGACCAGAAGATTCAGCTCGAGAAGGAAGACAAAGGTGAATATATTTGTGGGGATATCACTTCGTACCTTAGTGACGATGAAGACTATCTTGAGGACATCAACATGGAGTTTCACACTGACGAGGAGGATGCTGATTTCCTAGATGACAAAGAGCCCACCGGTTCTGATAATGAGTAGTAGCACTTGCGCACCGTCGTAGGTGTGAGTTTGTATCCAGTCCCATTGTATCGTAGCATGACAGAATGGTTCTTAAAACCATCTAGTTCGTAGTTGTGATGTGTTGTTTGCCATGTGTAGGTTGTATGTGTTATTTGGAATGTGTGTTTGGAATGAATGAAAAAGAGTTGTTGGTTTTCAAACCTTAGCCATACTCAAAGTTTAGAGATTTTGAACCATACCCATAAGCCATAGAAATTTCCCTCTTATCTTATGGTCTACCTTAATCTTCAGATGACTCACGGCAACCCTGGTGGAAGCAACTCATCCTAGGACCCGATGGTTCATATTCTGCAAACACTAGTAGCAGATCGAGAAGTCAGTAGAACCGAGCGTCAATCCAATCTCGCCACTCTTCAGCAGATCGCTCAAATGGTGCATAACAACCAAGGCCATGAAAATCAGGATCACCATGGATCTAAGCTCAAGAACTTCCAAAACACCAATCCTCCTATGTTTAGCAAATCTAAAGAGCCCTTAGATGCTGATGACTGGCTGCAATCAATGGAGAAAAACTTAGAAGTTGCAGGAGTAGATGTTGCGGAGAAAGTGCTATTTTCCACCCATTATCTGGCAGGATATGCAAGATCATGGTGGAATAGCACTCGTACAATGAACGGAGGACAAATGATGACCTGGGAGGAATTCAAAATCAAGTTTAGCAGGCTCATGTGCCCCTAGGTTTGATCAAGAGGATGAGGGATGGATTTAGGGAGTTGAAGCAAGGAAGAATGACTGTGGTGGAATGCCGTGACAGATTTCTATCTCTGTCTAGTTATGCCCCTGATGAAATCGACACTGAAGCAAAGAAGAAGGAAAGATTCCTAAATGGCCTGCATGATGAGATGCAGACAGTGTTAGTCAACATTCCTTTTGCCGATCTAGAAGCTCTAGTGGATTCTGCTATCCAGATGGAAGCAAAGATCAATCAAGCCAGTGAGAACCGCAAGTGTCGTATGATGTACCATCCTGGACCACACCATACCCCGAAGTACCGCCCCAGATCGTATACAGGATTTTCACCAAGGAACAATAGGCCACCTATGTCCCATACGAACTTTCCCAATCGTGGCGGAGGAAACCCGAGGCCCGGAGGCCACAACAACTACAACCCCGGCAACCCCAATAACTTCAACCATGCACCGCCAAGGCCCAACCACAACAGCACCAACAATACTGCCCCAAGGACTGGAAGCAATGTTGTGCCCATTTACAGGAGGGACAAGTCAACGTTAACCTGCTTTGAATGCGGAGTTACGGGTCACTACTCCAATAAGTGCCCTAAGAAGCTTGCTTTAACACCCAATGTCACTGCACCTGCCCAGCATCAGCGCCGTGTCCAGCCTGGAAAGATATTTTCCCCAGGCAACCCGCACAACCGTACCGGCCGTCTGTTCCACATGAATGCGAAACAAGCCCAAGAAGCGCCAGATGTCGTGCTAGGTATGTTTTCTGTTAACTCAGTACTTGCAACGGTATTGTTTGATTCTGGAGAATTGCACTCGTTTCTTACAGAAGAATTTGCATGCACTAGTAAGATTCAACCAACATATTTGAAGCATGTTATGATAGTTCAAATACCTAGGTCAACTACCAAAGCTAGAAAAATTTGCAAGGTCATACCTATTAGAATACATGGAATAGATTTTTATGCCAATTTAATAGTACTTGGAACAAAAGGTTTGGAAGTAGTACTAGGAATGAATTGGATGTCGAAACGTCAAGGATTAATAGACTGTGCCAAGAAATCCATAACCATGACTAGTAGCACCGGAGTATCAGTAGAGCACGTGTCTGAGACGCTACCCCATCAATTCAAGTGCAATAAGAGTTTAGTCCAATCAACCCTAGACCAAGTCAGAGTAGTCTGTGAATACCCCGATGTGTTCCTAGATAAATTACCCGCTATGCCCCCAAATCGGGATATCGATTTTATCATTGAACTAGTTCCTGGAACAAGACCCGTAGCTCAGAAACCCTATAGTATGAACCCAGCTGAATTAGTGGAGATCAAGAAGAAACTTGATGACATGTTGGGGAAAGGTCTGATACAACCAAGTGCATCACCATGGAGATCACCTGTTTTATTTATGGATAATAAAGATGGTGCCAACCGTTTGTGTACAGACTACCGGAAGCTAAATGATGTCACCATCAAGAACAAGTACCAATTTCCGAAGATAGAAGATTTGTTTGACCATCTGACTGGTGCCAGGGTGTTTTCTAAGATTGATCTTAGAACTGGCTATCATCAACTGAAGATCCGCACAACGGATATCCCAAAGACTGCCTTCACCACCCGACATGGATTGTATGAGTATAGTGTCATGTCATTTGGATTAACCAATGCCCCTGCTTATTTCATGAATCTCATGAATAATATTTTTATGAACTTCTTGGATAAGTTTGTCGTTGTTTTTATTGATGACATTCTAATCTAATCCAAGTCGGAAGAGGAACTTGAGCAGCACCTAAGAACCATCCTTGAAACCCTTAGAGAGCATCAGTTGTATGCCAAGTTTAACAAATGTGAGTTCTGGTTAAAGGAAGTAGGATTCCTAGGACATATCTTGTCGGCGGGAGGAGTTGCCGTCGACCCCGCCAAGATTAAGGATGTTGAAGAATGGAAAGCCCCAACCACTCAAACCGAAGTCCGTGCATTTCTTGGATTAGCAGGATATTACCGCAAGTTCGTTGAAGGATTTTCGAGCATCGCAAGGCTGATGACCCAGCTGTTGAAGAAAGACAAGAAGTTTGAATGGACAAACAAATGTGAAGCAAGTTTTCAAGAGCTCAAGAAGACATTGATTTCAGCTCCAATTTTGATCATGCCGGATATCACGAAGCCTTTTGACGTATTATGTGATGCATCCAAGATTCATCTCAAATGTGTGTTGATGCAGGAAGGCAAAGTAATATCATATATGTCCAGACAACTGAAGCAACATGAGCAGAATTATACCACCCATGACTTACAATTGGCAGACGTAGTTTTAGCCTTGAAGACATGGCGTTATTACCTCATGAGTAACCGTTGTGAGATTTATTCAGATCACAAGAGCTTGAAGTATATTTTCACCCAGAAGGAGCTGAATATGATACAACGGAGATGGATAGAGTTAATAAAGGATTATGACCTTGACATTCACTACCACCCTGGCAAGGACAATGTGGTAGCAGATGCTCTTAGTAGACTGTCGTGCAGATTAAATAGCATGATTAAGAAAAATCAGCCAAGTTTGCATGAGGAGTTGGATAATTTTACAATGGAGCTAGTTAGCGAAGGATTTCTAGCCAGCATCGAACTTCAACCCATTTTGATCAGTCAGATAAAGGAAGCTCAGAAAGGAAATGCTAGTATTGATGGAATTAAGTCAGAAGCTATATCGCTAAGTGTGATATCTGTTAGAGAGTCAAAGCGGAACACCAGTGACCCGCATGACTATTATAGCCTTTGCAAATTCCAGAATGGAAATGGATTCAGTTGGAATGGATTTCATCACTGGATTACCTACATCTAGTAGAGGAAATGATTCTATTTGGGTCATAGTAGATAAACTGTCCAAAGTAGCTCATTTCATACCCGTCAACACCACTTATCAAAGCTCGAAGCTGGCAGAGTTGTATATTGCTAGAATAGTCAGTCTGCATGGAACCCCCAAGACAATTGTGTCAGATCGATCGAGGAACCCAGCTTACCTCAAGGTATTGCAAGAAAGTCCAAGAAGGATTAGGAACCAAACTGAACTTCAGCACAACTTATCACCCGCAGACTGAGGGACAAACAGAAAGAGTAAACCAGATACTAGAAGATATGCTAAGAGCCTATGTACTAGAATATGGATCTAAATGGGAAGACTGCCTTCCTTTCGGAGAATTTTCACACAACAACAGTTATCAGACCAGTTTCCAAATGGCCCCATTTGAGTTTTTGTATGGAAAGAAGTGCCATACCCCCCTGAATTGGTCGCAAGTAGGAGAGAGTCAGATATTCGGACCAAACATCCTACGAGAAGCCGAAGAGAAGGATCACAAGATCCATGAGAACCTCAAGACCTCTCAATCCAGACAGAAGAGTTACGATGACAAGAGACGTTGAGACCTGACTGTTAGACCCCTCCTTTATAAAGGAAAGGATCCCTGTGATTGCAATGCTAGTCCCTGGATCAATGCTAGCATCCACAGTTTAAGATGAAGTACACAGATACAAAGGTCGTTTATTACATTCATTCCAGAGATAAAACATAGTCTTTTACAACTCAAGGCCATAGGCCTAATACAAGAGTTTAAGGAATAAGTAAATAACATAAGTCTTCATCTTCATGTGCCACAAGCAAGCATGTTGAGTGTAGACTCATGACTCCTACTCATCATCGGAGTAACCTGCAACATCACAAGTTACAGCCATAGAGGGTCAATACTTTTGGAATAGTATTGGCAAGTGATACCTTAGTATATTTTAAGTGGACTATATTACTATATGCATTTTGGCTAAGTGTAGCTTGGCTTGGTTTGCTTAAAAATAGGTTTTACCTATTAGTTGAAATCACTAAGTTTTTCTTTATCAAAAACTTCCCAAGAATCCACCAATAGACATTGGGTTCCTTCACCCTTGTTCTCCCACAAATTTTACTTAGAAGTTGGAGTGATGAGATTCTTGTAGCTTCCATGTCTTGATGCTCAAGTTGTCCATTGCCTTGGACTAGGCTAAGTACTTAGGTTTTCCATCTGTAGAGGTTGTGCACTTTCCCCACCAGACTTGGTTTCCCAAGACAGGACCTTTCAGAAGCCTTTCCTTAGTCAAATGGACGCGCTCCAACCTATCATTCCCACTACCACCAACTGTCCAAGTGACTAAGTTCTAGCCACCTATATGATCATGGCAGAGCCCATATTGCCAAGTGGTTGCACTGTAAGCTTTCTCAACACTTGGCCTCCAAATCCCTTTGTGCCTGGGTGGCATACGACAAGTGAGATACACAACCCAAGTCCATGGCCTTGTGTAACCACTCAACATAACCCAATCCTTCCATTCCACCCAGGAGGTTCATTTGACTTAGTTGTTTTATTAGGAAAGCATAAGTCTCATGACTTAGAAATATTTTCATCATAGTAAGTATAGATTTTCACCAACCCTTGTTTGCTAAATAGCTAGGCTAAGCATGGTAAGATAACTTAACTTAGGAAAATTTCCTAGCAATTCTACAATTCTACACTACTTAGGATTTCCCAACTTAGCATTAGGCAAAAATAGCATGCAAGACTTAGCAAAATATCTAATGCTAGTACAAAACATAGGATAGAAATATTCATGAAAATATCACTTGCCTTGGTAGTGGGGAGAGTAGCACTCTTCACAATCACAATCACTAGCAAGATCTACACAAAAATTATAGCATACAATTACACACAATTATATTCAACCAAAAATAATATGAATGCATGCATGCAAGAATTTACCAAGTGGTGATTTTTGAAAATTCTACCAAGCATGCACAAGTTTACAGAAACTTAACAAGTAACAAGTTTGCCAACTAAACTTATTTGGCACCAATATAATTTACCAAAATAAATCTATGCTTAAAATAGCCTTAAACATGTTTCTACAAATAAAGTCATTTTAAATGTTACTATTTGTTAAACAAATTGGATATTCGGAAAGGTCTTGTTTCACTGATTCCAACGGTATAAAGTTTGTAAAATTCCAACGTGGCAATCAAAAGTTATAAGCATTTGAAATTTGGATCAAATTCTGATTTGAATCTTTTTTTAGATCTAGCCCTAGCCACGTGTCGCAACGTCACTAGCGCGTACCGGTTCGCACCGGATCGAGCTCTGCAGCCGTTGGATCTAACTAACGTTGCGCGGCTCAGATCTGTCCATACCTCTTCGTTAAGTGAACTGTTTCTACGCGTAGGATTCAGATCTGACGGCTACAATCTATTAACCAGAAACGGGCGGCGCTGGCGGTGTTGACCGGCGGCGGCGCGTCTGACTACGGTGGCGCCGGCACTCTAGATCGTCCGGGGAAACAAGAAGGTGCTTACCAGAACCGCGGTGGCATGCTAAAGCTCGAGGTGGCTCTGGTTGGTCAAGGGGCGCGCAGATACGGCGATAATTGCTCGTCGGAGTAGAGGCAGACGTCGGCACGGTCGGTCGTCGTTGTTGGCGAGGTTGTAGATCACTAGGAGGCAAACAGAGGGTGTGGTCAGGTGTAGAAGATCATGGAGAACACGTGTGTGTGAAAGACAAGACGTGGGGCGGTCTGGACTTACCACTGGGGGTCGTCGGAGTTGATGCCGAAGACGGTGGCGGCCAGTCGTCGACGTTGCTGGAGCTACAGGTCATGCGAAGGTAAGTGGGGTGTGTCAGTAGATGCGCCGAGACTCACTGGACAAGATAGCATGAATGAGAGGCAGAGGGGAACACGAGACTCACCGGAATTCGCCGGCGCAGTCGTCGGAGACGGCGGGGTTGCAGAGAGCAATGTGCGCAACCTGGGGGCTTTCTGTGCTTGGGGTTTGGGGGAGAAGAGAGAGGGGGCAGAGGGGGTTTATGTAGCCTGCTCGCGAGCGAGAATCACTCGTGCCTTAACGCGAATTGAAGCTGCGTAATCAACAGGAAATGGCCGCGTCAATTTGGGGACGAACAGGTCGTGGGGTGGAGACGACGATGCTCGGGTGGGCCGTGGTTGTCAGCGAGAGAGGGGAGTGGAAGCGGGTCCCTTCTGTCAGTGAGCTGGTGGGTGCGAGAGTGGGTAAAGAAAACGGTTCGCAGGGTGTGCACTGCTGGGCTACTCTGGGCCGCGTTGGGCTGGGTCGGCCAGATTGGCTGGTTGGCTATTTTTTTTTCTTCTTAATTCCTTTTCTTTTTCAGATTGAATTTCCAGAAATGGTTTTTAAACCTAAATTCAAATCTGTTTGAATCCAAAACTTTACAGGACTTTTGCAAAATAAAACTTGCTCTTAAATGAGTGTCAAACACATCTAAACATTTCAGAACACTTGGGTCCTTTTGCAAATAAATTAAACTATGCCTTTATGAAAGGTGATAATAGGCATAGGATTTGTTTTAATTCATATTTTGCTTTTGATATTTTGTTCAAGCTTTTGATACCACTTAAGTTTGAATTCAAAACATTCTGAATGAATAACAGCATCTTTCCCAAAAGCATGTAGCACAAAGGCTGGGGTTTTCATACATAAAATAATGAGCCATAAATGCTCCTGTTTTTGAAATGATTTTGAGAAAACCCTAAATGATGATGAATGCAAGGATGATATGAATGAGTTTTGGAATATGAATTTAGGGATGTTACAAATCTAACCCCCTTAAGATGAATCTCGCCCTCGAGATTCGGATTGGCTAGCAAATAGGTGAGGGTGGTCTTTCCGAAGATCATCTTCTCTTTCCCATGTTGCTTCCTCTTCGGAGTGATGGTTCCATTGCACCTTGCAAAACTTGATAGTTTTTGTCCTTGTGACTCTTTCTGCGGTCTCAAGAATCTTGATAGGCTTTTCTTCATAGGTGAGGTCACTTTCTAGTTGAACTTATTCCAATGGTATAGTATCCTTCAGTGAAGATTCTTCCATTTCTGGGTGACATTTCTTAAGCTGACTCACATGAAACACATTATGGACAGCTGACAGAGACTCTGGCAATTCAACTTCATATGCAACTTCTCCTTTGCGACTTAGAATCTTGAATGGCCCAACATATTTTGGTGCCAACTTTCCTTTGACTCCAAATCTTTTCACTCCACGAAGTGGTGATACTCTAAGATAAGCTCTATCCCCAACTTCGTAGGTGACTTCTCTATGCTTAGAATCCGCATAACTTTTCTGTCGGGACTGTGCTATCTTCAATCTGTCCTTAACCAATTTGACCTTCTCTTCGGCGTCTTTGATAAGATCAGGTCCAAATAAACTTCTTTCTCCTACACCATTCCATAGCAATGGGGTGGTACACTTTCTTCCGTAGAGAAACTCAAATGGTGCCATCCCAATACTAGATTGATAACTGTTATTGTAAGAGAATTCTGCATAAGGCAGGCTTTCATCCCAACTTGCTCCATAGTCTAGGGCACATGCCCTCAACATGTCTTCAAGAATCTGATTAGTCCTTTCTGTTTGTCCATCAGTTTGAGGATGAAAAGAAGTGCTGAATTCCAACCTCGTTCCTAAGGATTCATGAAGCTGTCTCCAAAAATGAGAAGTAAACTGAGTTCCTCTGTCAGACACTATACTCTTAGGCACACCGTGAAGGCATACAATTCTGCTCATGTAGATCTTGGCTAACTTGGCACTTGTATAAGTTGTCTTCACGGGTATAAAATGAGCTACTTTAGTTAGGCGATCCACTACTACCCATATAGAATCATACCCTGACCTGGTCCTTGGTAATCCGGTAATGAAATCCATGCCAATATTTTCCCACTTCCATTCAGGAATAGGTAGTGGTTGAAGCAAACCCGCTGGTTTCTGATGCTCCGCTTTTACTCTGCTACATACATCACACAAAGCAATGTGTTCGGCAATATCTCTTTTGAGATTATTCCACCAAAATCTTTCTTTCATATCCATATACATCTTGGTGTTTCCTGGGTGAATAGAATACGGAGAGTTGTGGGCTTCCTGTAAAATCAGTTTCCGCAACTCCGGATCTTGTGGAACACATATACATTTCCCGTGCCATAAAGTACCTTGTTCGTCTATATGGAAACTCTTAGCTTTCCCTAGACTAATATTTTCCTTAATCTTTTCAATTTCCTTATCAGTCTTCTGAGCTTCTCGGATCTTGTCCAACAAAGTGGGTTGAACATCCAAAGACATGAGATGTCCTTCAGGCACAATCTCCACTCTGAGTTCTTTGAATTGCTTACACAAGTCATCTGGCAATTCTCCTTTGGTAAGGCCATTTACAAACGTCTTACGACTTAGAGCATCTGCTACTACATTTGCTTTACCGGGGTGGTATTGCAAACTTAAGTCGTAATCCTTAATAAGCTCTAGCCATCTCCTTTGTCTCATATTGATTTCCTTCTGGGTGAAGATATACTTCAAACTCTTATGATCGGTGAATACTTCACAACGTTTTCCCAAAAGGTAATGTCTCCACGTTTTGAGTGCATGGACGACAGAGGCTAACTCCAAATCATGAGTAGGATAGTTTACTTCATGAGTTTTGAGTTGTCTCGAAGCATATGCCACAACTTTACCGTCTTGCATAAGTACGACACCCAAACCTTGATGAGACGCATCACAATATACTTGGAAATCCTTTTCCAAATCTGGCAGACATAGAACTGGTGCTGTCACAAGTCTCTTCTTCAACTCTTGGAAGCTGACTTCGCAACCTTCAGACCAAGCAAATTTCTTGTCCTTTAACAATTCTGTCATTGGCTTAGCAACCTTCGAGAAATTTTCAATGAACCTTCTGTAGTAACCTGCTAAGCCGAGGAAACTACGAACTTCCTTCACATTCTTGGGAGATTCCCATTCTGTCACAGCTGAAACTTTAGCAGGATCAACTGCCACACCATCCTTTGTCATAACATGACCAAGAAAACCAACTTCCTCTAACCAAAACTCACACTTGCTGAATTTGGCATAAAGCTTATGCTCTCTTAACTTTTCAAATATCAAGCGTAAGTGTCTTTCATGTTCTTCCTTGCTCTTGGAGTAGACTAAGATGTCATCGATGAAAACGACCACAAACTTGTCAAGAAATTCCATGAACACCTTGTTCATCATATTCATGAAGTATGCTGGAGCGTTGGTTAAACCAAAAGGCATCACAGTGTACTCATACAATCCATACCTTGTGGTGAATGTTGTCTTAGGTATGTCTTGCTCTCTTATCTTGAGTTGAAAATAACCTGACCGAAGATCAATCTTCGAGAACACACATGCTCCTTCTAGCTGATCAAACAAGTCGTTGATTCTTGGCAAAGGATATTTGTTCTTGATGGTTACCTCATTGAGAGAACGGTAGTCAATGCATAATCTTTGTGTTCTATCCTTCTTCTCCACGAACAATACTGGGGCTCCCCAAGATGAAGAACTTGGTTGAATAAACCCTTTATGCAACTGTTCCCCTAGTTGCTTCTTGAGTTCTTTCAGTTCATCAACTGACATTTTGTACGGTCTTTTTGCTATTGGTCCCGAACCTGGTACCAAATCTATCAGAAACTCCACATCTCTATCCGGTGGCATTCCTGGTAATTCTTCCGGAAATACATCCGGATACTCACACACAATTGGTACACTATCCATGCTAACCCCCTTAAGAGAATTTAGCTTACTTCCTTTGGATTCAAAATTGGATCTGAATTTTATTCTTTTTCCTTCTGGGGTTGTGAGTGTAACTGTACGATTAGCACAATCTAGTACTCCTTCATACTTAGTCATCCAATCCATTCCCAAAATTACGTATAGTCCTTGGGAATCTAGGATTATCAGGCTCGCTGGAAACTTATGCTTTCCAAACTCTATGACAAGATCCCGGCATCCAAGACTTACTATCATATCTCCACCCGGAGAACTAACTTTTATTGGACACCCAATGTTTTCAGATGCAAACCCATTTCTATCAACAAATTCTTTTGATATGAATGAATGAGATGCACCAGTGTCAAAGAGTACAAATGCTGGAATGGAATTGAGTTTCAACTTACCAGCAACGGCCTCAGGCTCCTCATAGACCTCCTCCACATTGATGTGGTTAACCTGTCCCTTCTGAAAAGGATTTGGTTTGTTAGGTCCTTCAACTTTCTTCTCAGGGCACTCATTAGCATAATGCCCCAGCTTCTTGCATTTGAAGCACTCAACCTGACTGATGTCCTTTTTAGGAGGCTGGCTTCCACTTCCACTACCATTTCCACCATAGTGGCTCTTATGTCCACCCTTGTGGTTCTTGTACTTGTCATTGTCATGACTGCGGTGATGCTTGTTGTCATGACGGTTGTGGTTGTGGTGCTTGCTGAATTTCCCATGCTTATGGGATCCTGAGCTGCCACTGTCATCATAGTGAGATCGTTTGTGAGACGATCCCGAGCTGTGCTTGTCGGAGTGTTTCCTCTTTCTACTCTCGACTTGCTTCATTTTACTCTCCAAAATAGCAGCCTTGTCACACAAAGACTGATAAGTTGGAACATATGCCACAGACAGCTGCAGATTTAGCTCATCATTCAAGCCTTCCAGAAACTTTTCCTTTCTTTTGGCATCCGTGTCAACCTCATCCGGTGCATAGCGCGCCAGATTGTTGAACTCTTCTATGTATTCTGCCACGCTGCGGTGGCGCTGCTTCAGGTTGTGAAACTCCTTCTTTTTCAGACTCATCATTCTTGATGAGATATGAGCAGTGCGGAAGCCATCTTCAAAGATAGCCCAAGTTACCTCATCCAAAGGAGTGGTAATTTGGAAGTTGTCCCACCATGTGGCGGCTGGTCCTTCCAACAGATGTGCTGCGAACCTGACTTTTTCAGCATCCGTGTAGCCCACGGTCACTAAGTCCTTGTTCACAGAACGTAGCCAATCATTGGCTACCATGGGATCAGTTGTCCCTGAAAACTTTGCTGGCCTCAATCGCAGAAATCTGGTGAGCATATCAAAACCCGGAGGGTTGTTGTTGTTGTTGTTGTTGTTATTGGGGTTGTTGTTGTTGTTATTCTGGTTTTGAATAAATGTTGTCATCATTTGCATAAGCTATGTTTGCGCATTCATCATTTGTTGCATTTCTGGGGTGATGTTGTTGGGGTTGGGGTTTGTGCGACGGGGAGGCATCTGTGGTTTGTTCAAATAGATAAGAATGAGATACCCATAGATGTTTTATGCACAATACATCACAAGAAATTACATAGCATGCAACTCAAGAGTAAAAGTTCAACAACCAAATAATAAGTTCATGAAATAAAACACACAAGAGGCAAGCCATCCACATGTCGGATGGTCCAATAACAAGTTCACAAATAACAAGTATGATAATGAAAGATAAACGAGTAGTCAAGTCTACTCATCATCATCAATCTCCTCCTCGACGAAGGTGAGACCTGTGTTCTCCATATCGGTCTTGTTCTCCTCAATCGTAGTGGTCAAGGAATCGACCTTGGCCTTGAGAGCCCTCTTCTGGGAGCGAAGCCTCTCAATAACCATCTGCTGCTGCTCTAGCTCGAAATCCTTGGACTTCAGTTCCTCGGTCATGTCCCGGATCTTCTTGTTCCTATCCTGGACGCGTTTCTCCTGACTCTTGAACTTGCGGTCCTGGGCCTCGAACTTTGTCTCCATTTCCTTGATCATCTCATCCTGCTGCGCAAAAAGCTTGTCCTTCTCGCGAAGCTGCACCTGAAGCTCGTCATTGCCGAGCATGACGTTCGTCTTGTCCATGTCTACGTGCCTGAGAAGAGTCTCTAAGTCCTGGAGGTAGAGAAGTATCGGCTCTGCCGCATCCCTCGAGTCGTCCTCAAAGTCGATGGACTCTCCATCAATATCACGTCTTCCGAAGACGTGGAAGTGAGTGCCCCTAACCGTTCGGGAGTGACGGCCTAACAGACGTCCTATCAGGTCCTGCATGACTACCTCCATGCCTCTCTCCCTGTCGTCGTGCATCATCTTGAAGACGATGGCTTCCGTAGTGGGCTCTGTCTGGCGTCCAGGTTGGTTCACCTTGAAGCCCCAGAGGTCCTTCCTCTCGAACTTGGTGACTGGGTACACCATGATGGTGGGAAGAGGGAGATCGAGCAAAGTGGTAAGCTCAATGATACGGGGACCAAAACGGGTAACCTGGAGCTCCTCGACAGTGCTGATGGTAATAGGCATCTAATTTATAAGATTGAAAAAGTTAGAACAACACAATTTAAGATAATCAAGACAAACATTCATACATATCCATGGAACACAAACATCACACAAGTCATGCATACATAAGTCCATTACATCAATCAAGGTCTAAACTTATTTAAGGTATCATTTTTGGAAAATAAGGTGATAGATGGTGGTCCAACTAACAAAGTGTGCTCACAATCCTATCTCACTGGATCGGGTGGCTATCACAATGTTCCTAGAGGTAACCCACCTATCTTGTTCACATGATTCCATCACTAAGTCTATTATATCTCCCCTTAACTCTTGGTTGGTGGCTTCCAACTCTTGAGTAAGTTCCTTCTCTTTCTCTAAGTCTTTTTGGAGGTTGAGCATCCTGCACTTGACTCTAGCACTTAGTTCTTTGATAGTCCTCCAAGCTGCATCTCTGGCTGACTCAAAGAATGTGGTGTGCATTACAGTGTTGGTGTACATGCAGAATCCCCTTTCTTTGTGGTTGTCTTCCTTGTTTTTGTACAAGTGAAGTTGCACCCACCAATACTCCACTCCTTCATCCATCACTGGAAAGCCTTTGTAAATAGCTGCTCCATGTGCTTCCATTGCCACCATAAGGTCCTTGAGAATCTTGGGAAACTCAGTTTCACACTCCAAGGTCATGGTCATGAGTGGTCCTTTCTTCACGGCTTCGTTGATGGAGTTCATCTACAAATAGAGATGAGAATGAGAAGATTAGAAAAGTTTACGAGAAGAATAGACAAGTGTAGAAGTATTTAAAATTTTCCTTAGTGGTTTCCAATCCTAGGGTCATAATCCTACAGGCAACACAGTGCTCTGATACCATCTGTTAGACCCCTCCTTTATAAAGGAAAGGATCCCTGTGATTGCAATGCTAGTCCCTGGATCAATGCTAGCATCCACAGTTTAAGATGAAGTACACAGATACAAAGGTCGTTTATTACATTCATTCCAGAGATAAAACATAGTCTTTTACAACTCAGGGCCATAGGCCTAATACAAGAGTTTAAGGAATAAGTAAATAACATAAGTCTTCATCTTCATGTGCCACAGGCAAGCATGTTGAGTGTAGACTCATGACTCCTACTCATCATCGGAGTAACCTGCAACATCACAAGTTACAGCCACAGAGGGTCAATACTTTTGGAATAGTATTGGCAAGTGATACCTTAGTATATTTTAAGTGGACTATATTACTATATGCATTTTGGCTAGTAGCTTGGCTTGCTTTGCTTAAAAATAGGTTTTACCTATTAGTTGAAATCACTAAGTTTTTCTTTATCAAAAAACTTCCCAAGAATCCACCAATAGACATTGGGGTCCTTCACCCTTGTTCTCCCACAAATTTTACTTAGAAGTTGGAGTGATGAGATTCTTGTAGCTTCCATGTCTTGATGCTCAAGTTGTCCATTGCCTTGGACTAGGCTAAGTACTTAGGTTTTCCATCTGCAGAGGTTGTGCACTTTCCCCACCAGACTTGGTTTCCCAAGACAGGACCTTTCAAAAGCCTTTCCTTAGTCAAATGGACGCGCTACAACCTATCATTCCCACTACCACCAACTGTCCAAGTGACTAAGTTCTAGCAACCTATATGATCATGGCAGAGCCCATATTGCCAAGTGGTTGCACTGTAAGCTTTCTCAACACTTGGCCTCCAAATCCCTTTGTGCCTGGGTGGCATACCACAAGTGAGATACACAACCCAAGTCCATGGCCTTGTGTAACCACTCAACATAACCCAATCCTTCCATTCCACCCAGGAGGTTCATTTGACTTAGTTGTTTTATTAGGAAAGCATAAGTCTCATGACTTAGAAATATTTTCATCATAGTAAGTATAGATTTTCACCAACCCTTGTTTGCTAAATAGCTAGGCTAAGCATGGTAAGATAACTTAACTTAGGAAAATTTCCTAGCAATTCTACAATTCTACACTACTTAGGATTTCCCAACTTAGCATTAGGCAAAAATAGCATGCAAGACTTAGCAAAATATCTAATGCTAGTACAAAACATAGGATAGAAATATTCATGAAAATATCACTTGCCTTGGTAGTGGGGAGAGTAGCACTCTTCACAATCACAATCACTAGCAAGATCTACACAAAAATTATAGCATACAATTACACACAATTATATTCAACCAAAAATAATATGAATGCATGCATGCAAGAATTTACCAAGTGGTGATTTTTGAAAATTCTACCAAGCATGCACATGTTTACAGAAACTTAACAAGTCACAAGTTTGCCAACTAAACTTATTTGGCACCAATATAATTTACCAAAATAAATCTATGCTTAAAATAGACTTAAACATGTTTCTACAAATAAAGTCATTTTAACTGTTACTATTTGTTAAACAAATTGGATATTCAGAAAGGCCTTGTTTCACTGATTCCAACGGTATAAAGTTTGTAAAATTCCAACATGGCAATCAAAAGTTATAAGCATTTGAAATTTGGATCAAATTTTGATTTGAATCTGTTTTTAGATCTAGCCCTAGCCACGTGTCGCAGCGTCACTGGCGCGTACCGGTTCGCACCGGATCGAGCTCTGCAGCCGTTGGATCTAACTAACGTTGCGCGGCTCAGATCTGTCCATACCTCTTCGTTAAGTGAACTGTTTCTACGCGTAGGATTCAGATCTGACGGCTACAATCTATTAACCAGAAACGGGCGGCGCTGGCGGTGTTGACCGGCGGCGGCGCGTCTGACTACGGTGGCGCCGGCGCTCTAGATCGTCCGGGGAAACAAGAAGGTGCTTACCAGAACCGCGGTGGCGTGCTGAAGCTCGAGGTGGCTCTGGTTGGTCAAGGGGCGCGCAGATACGGCGATAATTGCTCGTCAGAGTAGAGGCAGACGTCGGCACGGTCGGTCGTCATCGTTGGCGAGGTTGTTGATCACTAGGAGGCAAATAGAGGGTGTGGTCAGGTGTAGAAGATCATGGAGAACATGTGTGTGTGAAAGACAAGACGTGGGGCGGTCTGGACTTACCACTGGAGGTTGTCGGAGTTGATGCCGAAGACGGTGGTGGCCAGTCGTCGATGTTGCTGGAGCTACAGGTCATGCGAAGGTAAGTGGGGTGTGTCAGTAGATGCGCCGAGACTCACTGGACAAGATAGCGTGAATGAGAGGCAGAGGGGAACACGAGACTCACCGGAATTCGCCGGCACAGTCGTTGGAGACGGCGGGGTTGTAGAGAGCAATGTGCGCAGCCTGGGGGCGTTCTGTGCTTGGGGTTTGGGGGAGAAGAGAGAGGGGGCAGAGGGGGTTTATGTAGCCTGCTCGCGAGCGAGAATCACTCGTGCCTTAACGCGAATTTAAGCTGCGTAATCAACAGGAAACGGCCGCGTCAATTTGGGGACGAACAGGTCGTGGGGTGGAGACGACGATGCTCGGGTGGGCCGTGGTTGTCAGCGAGAGAGGGGAGTGGAAGCGGGTCCCTTCTGTCAGTGAGCTGGTGGGTGCGAGAGTGGGTAAAGAAAACGGTTCGCGGGGTGTGCACTGGTGGGCTAGTCTGGGCCGCGTTGGGCTGGGTCGGCCAGATTGGCTGGTTGGCTACTTTTTTTCTTCTTAATTCCTTTTCTTTTTCAGATTGAATTTCCAGAAATGGTTTTTAAACCTAAATTCAAATCTGTTTGAATCCAAAACTTTACAGGACTTTTGCAAAATAAAACTTGCTCTTAAATGAGTGTCAAACACATCTAAACATTTCAGAACACTTGGGTCCTTTTGCAAATAAATTAAACTATGCCTTTATGAAAGGTGATAATAGGCATAGGATTTGTTTTAATTCATATTTTGCTTTTGATATTTTGTTCAAGCTTTTGATATCACTTAAGTTTGAATTCAAAACATTCTGAATGAATAATAGCATCTTTCCCAAAAGCATGTAGCACAAAGGCTGGGGTTTTCATACATAAAATAATGAGCCACAAATGCTCCTGTTTTTGAAATGATTTTGAGAAAACCCTAAATGATGATGAATGCAAGGATGATATGAATGAGTTTTGGAATATGAATTTAGGGATGTTACACTGACGTTCAATATCGGAGACTTTGTGTATCTCAAAGTATCACCCTTGAAAGGAATGCAGCGTTTTCAACTTAAAAGGAAGCTTGCATCCAGATATATCGGACCCTTCAAGATTTGAAGTCACCGAGGAGAAGTATCCTATCATATAGAACTGCCTAAAGAGATGTCAGCCATACATAATGTGTTTCATATCTCGTTACTTCGAAAATGTTTAGAAGTTTCGGAGAAGACCGAAGTTTTCAAGAACATCGATCACAGAGCCGTGTATATCAACAAGGATTTAACCTATCGGGAAGTACCCATTCATATTTTGGAAGAAGCCTTCATAACCACCCGGACCGGGAGTATCAAGTTTCTCAAAATCTAATGGAGCAACCATACTAAAGAAGAAGCCACCTGGGAGCAAGAAGATTATATTAGGACTGAGTTTCCAAATCTCTTTAGTTCCTAGTTTTTCCTGAATCTCGGGACGAGATTCTGTTTAAGGGGGAAAGGTTTGTAACACCTCAAAAATATTATAATGAGAATATCAATTTCTAATCAACAAAAAATAGAATTAACAAAATCTTTTACTATTAAACACTATAAATGCATGTGTGTTTATGAATGTTGGTGAATGCATGTTACGCCATGTTTTGTTTGTTGTAAATGATGAGGTTTGGTTTAAAGACCAAAGCAATATCATCTAGGTCAATTCCAAACCAAATCAAATCAAATGGTAAAGCATATGACCTAATCGACATTTTTGCCAAGGTTAACACCTAGCCCACTTTGGGCATCTCTAGTAAATGATTTCAAACAGAAACAAATCCATTTCTTTTCTCACCTTGCTAGACCAAGTAATAATGAACACAAGTGAGCTTTCCAAACTTACCAGAACAAATTCAAATTCATTTGAGGGACTTTTAAAAATTGAATCTACCATAGGCATCAAGATGGCCACTTTTCAAAAACCATCAAAACCTTCTCCACTTGGAAAACCCTTACAACTAGAGTCTCCCAAGCATGTGATCAACCAACCCACTAAACATAATTTCAAAATTCAAATATTTTTCCCATGCGGCCATTTAATCAAACACTTAGCAAGCAAGGTACAGAGCTACCAACTACACACGGTTTGGAACAATCTTGTGATCATCTTGGTACCTCATTGAGATTCCACAACTCGCCCACACTTGCCTTAGTACCAGCTCGTGTAGCTGAGCCTCTCTCACTCGACCATTTGACTAGTGCCAGCCATACATGAGCTCTCCCATGTCACCCTGACATGGACTCACTGCTACACGCCGCACTGCCCTCTCCCATGATGTCTAGAAGCTAGTCGTGACCTCACCGCAACTGCCTATGTACGCCTCGACCAACTCCAGTCCGTGGAAACGTCATCACGGTCTTGCCCATTTCTCTGCCGAGCCGCATGCCAGTGTGCCGAGCAATCCCGCGCAACCACGCCACACCTTGCTGTACCCTTGCATCAATGCGTTCGCCGCCTCGCTAGCGACCTCCCAGACATGCCCGTTTGACCCGACCTGAAGAGTACACACCATACGCCGTGCGAACACCTGCGGTACCCGAGGAGGGCATGGGCATCCCCGTCCGATTAAGACCGCGCCTCGCCATGCCACTATGCACATGACAATCGCCGCAGAGCACCGCGTCAACCTACGCGCTAAGCCATGCCACTATGCGCCCTGTAGCAACTTCACCGACGAGCCCGAGCCATGCCGCAATGCTCCCCTCGCCGGGGTAGAAGCAGACCCCTCCCCCTACCTCAAAACGCACCCCACTCGAGTTAACTCTCCCCCAGCAACCTCTCTGACCCACCCCCGAAGCAAGCTGAAGCGTGCAGCGCCGGAATGTCACCAGAGCCCGTCGCCGCAGTGGTGGAACCGAGCCACCGCTAGGAGCCTCCCTAGGAGCTGCCACGACCACCATTCGAACCGCCATCGTCTACCATCTTGTTCGCCCGCACTGCTGTTCTTAGTTGGAGCCCTGGTAAGCTCCCGATGACCCTCGCCGTAGAGTTAGGGTTGAATCCCGCGCACGCTGTGCGAGGGAGACGATGACGCTGAGCCATTGATCGTGCTCTAATCATGCAGCTAGGATTAGCTCATACCATTTTGGTTTAGGTTAGTCGGTGATGTGTGGGGCTAGCGCAAGTGCATCCCTCTGCGCGCGAGCCGTGTAGTTGGGTCGGCCCAGTATCGTTCCCGCACGCCCAGTAATTCAATGTAGATTTCAAAAACCTATTATGTAGGTGACTTTGAAATTTAATTCAAGAAGTTTCACTGAACCAAATTACATGACTCCAATTTTGTTAGAAAGGAAATTAAAATATATAAACACTCCCGTTGGATTCAAACAGTTTGAATTTATAGATCACCCAGAGTAAAAATAACAAGGCAGAGACCTTTACAACTTCAAACATTTTTATAAAATCAACCATAAATGCTTTTGAGTTGATTCCAATTCTCAAAAATCAAATTTTCCATGACCTATCTGAATATGTAAAAATAGTTAATCTTACATGAAGTAGTCCTAGACTAGTATTAAAAGAATGCTATATAGCCATTTCTAGTCACCTTAATATTACTAAATAGCAATATTAAACTTTGTAATGTATGCCATCCACTTTAAATCACATCCCAAAGTATTGGAATAAGTGGTGATGACATGTGTCAACATGATCCCATATTTTATAATTGGAGAGTAATAAATCTTAAGTATTTTTCAATAAGTAGAAATTGCATCTCTAAAATAAGATAAATAAGGCCATCTCAATATTTCATTTAGTGATTGAGATGATGCTAGGTCATCTAGTGTGGATCTTGGTGTGCTAATATAAGTAGTTAAGTATTGTTTGGTGATTGTGTACCTCGTATTTATTTATATACGTTAGTATCAACCCAGGGTACGAGGAAGAGGAGTTCTACGATAAAGAAGAGGAGAACTTCGACAACTGGACCAACCAAGGCAAGCTAAACTATGCAAGCTAGTCATATGCAAGCTAGAATATGCAAGATAAAACCATTCAAGCTATTGTGATTGATGGCGCCCAATACTTGTCGTGGAACGCTTCGTTGGAAACCCCAGGAGCAAGGTATGAAGCAGCACGGTAGCAAGTTTCCCTCAGTAGAAACCGAGGTTATCAAACCAGTAGGAGTAAGGAAACGTCACATATGTGTTGCTGATAACATGGAGACCTGCACAACACAAACTCAAGACTTTGCCCCAACGAATCAGTGAGGTTGTCAAGCTCACCGGGTTGCTGTAACAATGGATTAAACGTATGGTGTGGAAGATAATGGTTTGCAGCAAGTAAACACGTAATAGTGGAAGATGTATCAATGGTAAAGATTGGACCAGGGTCCATTGTTCAATAGAGGTGCTCTCCTTAGATAAACAACATGGCATGAAGGGTAAACAAATTACAGCGGGGCAATTGACAGGAACTGAGCAAGACATAACAATGCAATTACTAGCTAGAAAATCCTATATGGTTGATTAGGCCATACAACAATATACATAGACCGTAATCCAACTGCATCTATGACTAGAAGTCCACCTTCAGGTTATCATCCGAACCCCCTCCAGTATTAAGTTGCAAGCAACAAACAACTGCTTTAAGCAAAGTGTGTAAGGTAAATATTTCACATGTTCCATGAACAAGAGACCGTTGTTTTCTCCCTAGTAGCAATAGCACATCTACAACCGAAGATATTTCTGTCACTTCCCTTGGAAACTAGAGGCATGAACCCACTATCGAGCATAAATACTCCCTCTTGGAGTCACTAGCAACTACTTGGCCAAGATAACCACTAGCAAAGGAGAGCATGCAAGATCACAAACAACACAGACATGATAGAATCATAAAGAAAAACCATTAATCAAACCAACATAATAATCTCAATATCCATCGGATCCTCGCAAACACAACATGCATGAATACAAATAGATTAGATCTTGATCATGAACGGAGATCACAAGATCTATACATGAAAGCACAAAGGAGGAGATACAACCATCTAGCTACTATATGGACCCATAGTACAAGGTGGAACTACTCACAAATCATACCGGAGAGAAGGCCTCCGGGATGATCTCCCCTCCGGCACGGTGCCGGGAAGAAATTCAGACCCCCCGATCTAGGGATGATGATGGTGGCGGTTATAGACGGTTTCGTGGATTTCTGATCGGGTACCGATAGTTTCTGTATCAGGGGCTTCTTATAGGCGAAGGGGCGAGACCGGGAGGCGGCAAGGAGGGGCAAACCCTACCCAGGCGCGGGGTAGGGCCCGCCCGCGCCTAGGGGGGTTTGGCCTCCCTGGCCCGCTTCTTCGTCTCCCCTCTGGACTTCTTGTTCCCCATGGAAAGTTATTGAATTTGTCCTTCATCCCGTCCAATTCCGAGAATATTTCTTTACTAACTTTTCTGAAACCAAAAACAGTAGAAAACAGGCATCTGGAACTATTGGAACTTGTTAATAGGTTACTACCAGAAAACATGTAAAAAGCACCTCAAAGTATAGATAAGTAAAGCAAAGTAGATACTGAACAAGCATGGAGCATCAAAAATTATAGATACGTTTCCAACGTATCAGCATCCCCAAGATTAACTCCTGCTCGTCCTTGAGTAGGTAAGTGATAAACAGAATAATTTTTGAGGTGACATGCACCCTCACAATAAAGATCCAACCATTTGCAAACATTGAAAGCTGGGATCAAAGAACTCTAAACATGTGCATGAAAGATGGAGTTCTAACAATAGGACATAGTAATTATGAATGCAGCATGGCAAGCTACAAACAAAGATCATGAATAATATGCATTGAAAAACGTTTGTTTGTTTTACATGCAGAAAACATAGCATAGTGGTAATCAGCTTGTCCCTCATAGATTAGCAATATAATGCATAGGACACCTGCAAAGTTCACAAGGGTGACTAGAAACAAGTAGCACAAGAACAAGAAATAACACAATATGCATCAATGAATAAGCTTTGGAACACTTCACACAGAATGACAACTATGCTCTCTTAATGGTGCCTAAAGGTAGAAGGTGGAGACTTAAGTAATGTGGAATAAAGGCCTTTTTGTAAAGGAAGCAGGGATTACAAGTTTCAAAAAGAGCTTCCAAAAATTATGGTACTTATTAGCTTTCAGCCCCCATTGCCCCTATCATAAGAATCTTGAAGTGGTTAAGGTTAAAGTGGCAAAGCTGGAGTATATGCTTGACAAAGTATAAGTTGGCAAACTCAAGTCCCTTGACTATGAGGGCTACACCTCATGGATACTCAACTTAGGGCCCAGGAAAGTTCTTATCACTGTAAGTATTTGCATATCATTGAGAACCGCCAACGGGGTACCCCTTGCACATGGTACAGGAGCTTTCCCATAACCAAAATGACAAGGCAAGCAGACAATGAGCATCTCAGCAATTCTTCTTATGTACCATGGGAATATGGTGCTTTTTTCTCTCTTTCCTCTTTTCTCAATGTGTCTCTCTTTTTTATAAGAAGAATACTTCATAGATGTCACTATGGTGATGCTGCAAGTTTCACCATGATTAGGCATGGCTTAGGCTAGCGGCCCAGGCGTTTCTCTAACACAGAATACAAACTCCATGGACTTACAAGTTCCCACTTCATTTCACACCGGGTAACATCCATAGACAAAAGAGCATGATATCATCGGAGTACAAAAAGTACAAGTGCAATATTGAAAACGTTCCCCGTGACAGCACGGTTCTGTTAATCCCAACTTATAAGTGCCAGCATATACAACAAAGTTGCCTCAATGGTTCAAGTTTATTAGGGGGAAAGAATAAAATGTTCCATCAAGTTCGTGAGTGCTTTAATCACTAAGTTTTCACATAACAAAATAGTTTTTAATTGGAAGATAGTTGAAAACAAGAATATACTTGGAATGGTGTAACACACCATGCATAGGATTTGGAAGCATGAGTAGAACTTACTCATACAAGTGGAGGCTAGCAAAAGACTGGCAGCAACCAACTAAGAGAGCAATAATGGCCATAATTATGCAATACAACAAAGCAAACTAATCAAAGCAAAGAGTGGTACTACAATTCAAGTACTAAATGATCATAGAGGCTAATGGTGACTTTTCATAGTCATAACATGGTGTGAGCATGTGCCAAGTCAACCCAAGCAAAACATCAAAGGAGAATACCACAATAATATGATTTTACATGCTAAAACAACGCATAATTTCTTCAAGGCACACTAATCAATCCCAATTGTTTGGAACAAGACATGCTACAGCAATAATCACTAAGAATAATGCTAAAACAACACCTAGAATGTCATGCTAAAGTCTAAGTCACAGTCAATGCAAGCTCCTCTTGCACTTCAAGCAAGAACTTACTACTCCTTTCCAAACACCAAGCAAACTTATTTGCAAAACAATACAGCGAGAGCGGGGTCCAAACTACTAAAGAAAACTAAACAAACTAAGCAAAGCAAACGAAAACTAAGACGCTCCAAGAATAACACAACTGTGCATGAAACAATAAAAGTGAAGTGTCTAGACAGACCTAAGCTTTTTATTGATGAAGAAGGGGATGCCTTGGGGATCCCCAAGCTTTGACGCTTGTACTTCTTGGATATTTCTTGGGGTGACACCATGATGGCATCCCCAAGCTTGAGCTTTTGTCCATTCTTTACCTCATTGCATCATTCTTTCTCTACACCTGAATTTTTTCCTTCATACAAAACTTCACACAATCTTCATTAGCAACATTAGCTTATTTAAAAGATATTAGACTGCTTGGAAAATCTTTGGAACAGCAAGGATTTTCACTAAAACACAAGCTACTTTAGTAACTCCTTCAAAGAAACTCAATTTACCTGAAGAGAGGTCAAAAAGGAATCAATAAGAAGCAAATACAAATAATGGCAGAAATCTGTCAAAACAGACAAGCAGGTAGAAACGAATTTTTTTGAACATATTATCTTGCTCAAATCAAAAAGTCTTGAACTAACCAAAGTTAGCCAACATACTGGGGGATTTATTCATAAATTTTGAGCTTAATCCGAGTTACAGAGCTTCCTCACGAATTTTTTTGGTGGAGGACAGAAATCTGTTTCGGGACAGCAACTCCCCAAATCTTAGTTCCCTCTCATTAGAGGTCATTCTTGGAATAAAAAGCAAACAAAAAGGATAAGGAGGGGTCATTACAGTAGTAATAACTTCCAAGACTCAAGGAAACTCTTGGGTTATCTCCCAACAAGTACTTTTCTTTAACGCCTTTAAGTTAGGCACAAGAAACAAGAAGAATCAAGTATTTTCAAATGAAGAAGCATTAACATTCATACTTGCAAAATCTTCAACTATGAAATATATCTCATCCAAATGGGTTTTGGAGGATCCTTTCTCATCTCTCTTTGGTCTACTACCTTCGTCAAAAAGATTTACAGGGGCAATCTAATCGAAGTTATTTTCAAAGGCTTCATGCATTCCAACAAGCTTATAGGGTATGGGTATATTGAATTCCTTTCTAGGCTTAGCTTTATCAGAAATACCCACAACATCTACACTTGAACCTAGCATATTGAAACGTTTAAAAACCTTTTTGGCCTCCCTAGCAACATCATGGAATTCTTTTGATGAAGTTTCAAGGATGAATTCCGTTTTTTCAACATTCTTCTCTTCTTTTAGTTTTAGGAATAAGAATTACATGAAGGGGTTAAGGCTAACAAACCTAGCCTCCAACATATGGACTAAAGAAGCTGAAGCAATTTCATAATTAGGAGCAAGCTCTACTATAGATTTATCCTCAATATCCTCATGCTTGCTAACATAATTAAACAATTCTTCAATATTGTCTTTCCCAATTATGGAGCCACTACCTATTGCAAGATTATTTAGAGCGAACTAGGGGAGCAACATGGTGAGATAGAGCAAGGTGGCAACTAGAGTAGGAACTAATTTTTTTGTTTTTGAATAAAGAAAGCAAACCAAACTAGACTAATTTTTTGGGTTTTTTGAAAAGAGGCAAACAAAACCAAGCAAATGAAACAAAGCAAACTAAAAACAAAGTAAGGAGAAAGGAAGTGAAGGACTCCCCTAGTGTAGATGTCCTTAGCCTCCCCGGCAATGGCGCCAGAAATTAGCTTGATGGCGCCCAATACTTGTCGTGGAACGCTTTGTTGGAAATCCCAAGAGCAAGGTATGAAGCAGCACAGCAGAAAGTTTCCCTCAGTAAGAAACCGAGGTTATCGAACCAGTAGGAGGAAGGAAACGTCACACAAGTGTTGCTGGCAACATGGAGACCTGCACAACACAAACTCAAGACTTTGCCTGAACGAATCAGTGAGGTTGTCAAGCTCACCGGTTTGCTGTAACAAAGGATTAAACGTATGGTGTGGAAGATAATGGTTTGCAGCAAGTAAACAGGTAACAGTGGAAGATTTATCAATGGTAAAGATTGGACCGGGGTCCATATTTCACTAGAGGTGCTCTCCTTAGATAAACAACATGGCATGAAGGGTAAACAAATTATAGCGAGGCAATTGACAAGAACTGAGCAAGGCATAACAATGCAATTACTAGCTAGAAAAATCCTATGAGGTTGATTGGGAAATACAACAATATACATAGACCGTAATCCAACTGCATCTATGACTAGAAGTCCACCTTCAGGTTATCATCCGAACCCCCTCCAGTATTAAGTTGCAAGCAATAGACAACTGCTTTAAGCAAAGTGTGTAAATATTCCACATGTTCCATAAACAAGAGACCATTGTTTTCTCCCTAGTAGCAATAGGACATCTACAACCGAAGATATTTCTGTCACTTCCCTTGGAAACTAGAGGCATGAACCCACTATCGAGCATAAATACTCCCTCTTGGAGTCACTAGCAACTACTTGCCCAAGATAACCACTAGCAAAGGAGAGCATGCAAGATCACAAACAACACAGACATGATAGAATCATAAATATAAAACCATTAATCAAACTAACATAATAATCTCAATATCCATCGGATCCCCGCAAACACAACATGCATGATTACAAATAGATTAGATCTTGATCATGAACGGAGCTCACAAGATCTATACATTAAAGCACAAAGGAGGAGATACAACCATCTAGCTACTACATGGACCCATAGTAGAAGGTGGAACTACTGACAAATCATACCGGAGAGAAGGCCTCTGGGATGATATCCCCTCCGGCACGGTGCCGGGAAGAACTTCAGACCCCCCGATCTAGGGATGATGATGGTGGCGGTTATAGACGGTTTCGTGGATTTCTGATCGGGTACCGAGAGTTTCTTTATCGGGGGCTTCTTATAGGCGAAGGGGCGAGACCGGGAGGCGGCCAGGAGGGGCAAACCCTACCCAGGCGCGGGGTAGGGCCCACCCACGCCTAGGGGGGGTTTGGCCTCCCTGGACCACTTCTCCGTATCCCCTCTGGACTTCTTGTTCCCCACGGAAAGTTATTGACTTTGTCCTTTGTCCCGTTCAATTCTGAGAATATTTCTTTACTAACTTTGCTGAAACCAAAAACAGCAGAAAACAGGCATCTAGCACTGTTGCAACTTGTTAATAGGTTAGTACCAGAAAACATGTAAAAAGCACCTCAAAGTGTAGACAAGTAAAGCAAAGTAGATACTAAACAAGCATGGAGCATCAAAAATTATAGATATGTTTCCAACGTATCAGTGATGCAACCATGATTATACCAATCCCATGTTTTTCTTGCAAGCTTTATCGTTTCTTCCTTTTTATCAAAGTTGGTCAAATAGTTAATTAATTGGTGATTAGTGGAGAAGTAGGAACGATTTCATCAAGAGGATAGAACTAGGTGTCGGTAGTTACACTTAATTAGTACCCCTCAATAGTGACACCCTCATTGATAGATGCTAGTGCTAAACTAATCTTGATTACTGTAGATGGTAACACTTGGAGAAAATGATTATGAAAATCTTGGGATGATGAGTTATTCTATTGAAATGTTTTGACATGTGTTATGGAAAACAATGAGTTAAATATGATATTGAATAAAGCATGTGCCCTGACTTTGATAAAAACTGATGGTTGGGTTCGGATGCGATACCATTCCAACTTTACCGTACAACCACAATACCTGAGTTGGGTTGGGCTTAACAAGAAGTTTATGTGTCTTAGTATGGGTTCCCTCGCAGAAAGAGGTTGAGCTGAGGCTACCTCGTGAATACAAATGTCCACCTATGAAGTGCCCGGGATGGCGGATGGCCATGGCTGGGAGGCCAAAATCATAGGGGAGGTGCCTATACTAGGGTGTGTAATTGAAAGGTTAGGATTGATTATCCGCATACCAAGTATGATGATTCAGGGTTATCCCTAATGGATGTATCGAATGTTGTGGTGAAAATGTACCACCTATGCAGAGTGTCAAACTATTCGAATAGTCTCCGTGGTCATGGACAGTTGGATGGCCATATTGTTCTGTTGTCACATGTTTTCAAAATGAATTGTGATTTGAAATAGGACTTGGACTTGACCACACAGGGTTGTGGACATGAAACTAGGTTCCCTCTTGAGTAATCTAGATAACTAAAATAGGTCTTACTACTAAGTACTTATGAAATAAAATTGGCTTATTGCAAACAAACCTAGAGCTTAGGATCCCTATAAGAATTATATTACTTGCTTTAGTCATAGTTTGCGAGTACTTTAAAAGTACTCATGGCTTTTTCCCTAGCTATTCCCATGGCCAGACTATGAAGAGGACTATCCGGAGGATGGACAACAGGACTTCTACGATAACTATGATTATCTCCCATTGTCAGCATTGCTTGTGACAATGAAGCTGGAGCCTCTAGTACGTTATTTTCTGCTGCTTTGATTTGTATTAAGACTTGATCATGAAATCAACTATTTGTAAGACCATTATGGTTTGTAATGGATGATGTACTGTGCTATGAATTATGTTATGTCTCATAATAATGGTAATCCTGGGATTGCGATATACGGCATAATAGGCATCCGGACTTACAAATCCGGGTGTTTACATGTAGATTCCCTACCAAGCTCTCACAGCCATGTCATGGCCATCCTCCTGCGAGCTCCTTACTAGAAGCAAACAACATCGTTTCGCCCATCCCTTGAGTTGCCGTCATCGACCGCTTCGCCTCATCGCCTCCCCGGCCCCTCTTGAGCCCCTGGTAAGCCACCCCACCCCTTCTCTACCCCCTCTAGGGTTGGCTCTCGCCACCGGCATCGAGAGGAAGAGGAAGATCCAGGGCCGTCCATCGCCCTCTAATTGGACAGCCCCCGCCCCTGCATACCTCTTCGCTCTGCCGCTCTTGCCGACAAGCGGGCTCTGCACCATGTTTTGATTTTTGCTGGTGCACGTGCTCCCACTAGCGGGATGGGCCGAAATCTGCGCCGCGCAGCCCAGCCATATGTAGATCCGGCCCATCTATCCTTAGCCCTCTTTTCCTTTTATTTTTCTCTCTGGATCTAAAAAGTTGCAGTTTGGTTTAAATTCTAAATGAAAATGGAAAACGGCTCTAATTGCCTAGATCTAATTTTTCTTAAATGCAAACATGTATTATCTAACATACAAAGGCACTCGTTAGCCCACTTGGTGTTCAGAATAATTATAGTAATCCAAGCCCCTAGATGTAGCCTTTTTACCAACTAAATCTTTCTGTGAGTTTTACAACTCCATTCGAATTGAATCCTTTTTGTACTGCAAGCTAATCACCATACCTTGCATGTCACACTGGCCCTGTATTAAATTGCTTCCTAGTTAACCCATAGTACAAATAAAAAAAACATCACACATATGAATTTAGGGTTTTATCTAGGTCAAACCAAAAGTGGTATTGACCTAATTCCAACTCTTGAAAATCCCAAACAATCATGCTTGTCAAACCCCAGGAGCCCATAATTTTCTGAGCCCCTGTTGATTTATTGTGAATTAATCTCTCATGTGCATAGTTAATTCAATAATAAAATCACTTCAGTAGTTCTTCAAATCCAAAATTGGTCATTCAAATTTCTATAGAAATGTAAGGTTCCCAACCTTTAATAAGGTAGAGATCCTTGTGTTTACAATGCTAGTCCCTAGATAAATAGCTAGCATCCACAGTTAAGATGTAATATCAAGAAACAAAGGTCATAATTACAACTTTATAACCAGGAATAAAATAATTCATTACATCTTACATAACTCATTTGGCTATCTCATTACAATGTAGTAGAATATAACAATAGCATGGGGTCCTTCATCTTCAAAGTGCCACAGGCAGTCATGTTGGTTGTAGACTTGTAATCCTAATCAACAAACTTCACTAACATCTAACGAACCTGCAACATAATAAGTTACAGCCACAAGGGTCAATACATTTGAATTGTATTGGCAAGTGATACTATGGTAGTATAATGGAGTATATCATCTATATGAATTTCGCTAAGTGGAGCTTAGGCTTGCTTTGCTCAAAATAGTTTTTCCTTATCATTTGAAAACACTAAGTTTTGCTTGACAAAAACACCCAAGGCATCCCCCAATAGAAATTGGTGATCCTTCAATCCTTGTTTAACCACAAGTTTTTAACTTAGAAATTTGGATGAGGAGATTCTTGATAGCTTCCATGTCTTGATGCTCAAATTGTCCTTTGCCAGGGACATGGCTAAGTACTTAGATTTTACACTCTGCAGAGGTGGTGCACTTTCCCCACAAGACTTGGTTTCAGCAAGACAAGATCTTTCAGAAGCCTTCCCTTAGACCGGAATGGACGCGCTCCAACCTATCAATCCCCTACCACCAACTGTCCATTTGGCTAAGTTATTGCAACCTATATGATCCAGGCAGAGCCCATAATGCCACGTGGCCTCACTTGAAGCTTCTCAACATTTGACATCTCAAATCTCTTTGTTCCTGGGTGGCCATCCACAAGTGTGATACACAAGGTAAACCATAGAAATGGGCCTTGTGTAACCACTCAACACAAACCATTACTTCCATTCCACCCAGGTGATTCATTCACTTAGTTGTTTTATTAAACAAAAACACAAGTCCTTGACTTAGAAATATTCCATAGCATTAAATGTACTCCACCCTTGTTTTCTACTAGCTAAGCTAAGCATGATAGTGGTAGGAATCTTAACTTAGGAGAATTCTACTAAGGTTTCATCTACTAGGATTTCCCATGGCATAGTTTACACTTAGCAAAATTCCATGCAAGTCCTACTTAGAAATATCACTAATGCATAGTGAAAATAATGGGACAAAAGTATGAAGCATCACTTGCCTTTTTGGTAGATAATATAAGTTCACTCCTTGATCTTTGCAATATTCACACTCTTCAAATCACTACAATTCAATCAAGCAAGTAATATTTCAATCTACCATTCAAGCAACATCACATAAAATAATAGAAACAAAACAATGCATGCAAGCATGCCAAACTTTGTTTTATTTACAAAAGTGGTTTATAATAGGTTATAAACATTATAAAACACTTTATTGGTCATTTTATAAAGTGGCAAAACTATTTTCAAAAGATTTTACTCATAAACCTTTTTAGACCAAATCAATATTTTATGTGGTTTAAAAATGCCTTTAGCAAAGCAACATTCTTTATAGGGTTCACCAAATATGTTTTCAAATCATAAAACTTGGTGTTTGGGGTCAGAGAGTTTAAATCAAAACATTTCCCAAAGGTTTTCTCCAAAAAGAATTTTTAACAAATAAACCATATTTTTATTTGACTAGAAATGTTTTACTTCAAGGTTTTATTCTTTTGCTTCACCAAATATGTTTTTGAAACCACAAATTGATTTCTATGGTCAGTAGGTTCAAAACAAACCATTTGCCAAAGATTTTATCTCAAAAATCATTTTAGAACAAATTTTATATTCTAAATATGCCTACACAAGTTTCTGCAAAAACAATCAATTTAATAGAAGCAATTTACTAAACAAAGTGCATGGTCAGAAAGTACTTGTCTTGATAATTCCATTGATATAAAATTTGCAAAATTTGGACGTGTGGTTTGAAAGTTATGAATTTTTCAGAACATCAAATAGATTATTTCTGGTTTTATTCAAACAGACAGGGCCACGTGGACTAATCTGATTGGCTGAAAACGATTCGTGTTGATTGAGCTCTGTGGAGCATTGGATCTTATGACGATCGTGCGGCACAGATCTATCCATGCCCTTTCGGTTAAGTGAATCTATCGTGTCACTCCGATTCAGATCGGACGGTGCACAACACACTTGCCATCGAGTGGCGACGCTGGCGGCGGCAGGTGGCGGCGCGCGGTCAGACGGTGGCGGTGTCGACATTACAGGAAGCGAGAGAGCGAAGGGAGATTCTCACCGAGTTCGCCGTGGCGTGGGGATGCTCAAGGTGGTTGTAGCTCGTCAAGGGGCGCACAGTGCTGCTGGTGATTACTCGCCGGTGTTGTCGTTGGCGTCGGGTCCACTCTGCTGTGGTCGAAGGTGAGGCTACACGGTTCGGAAAGGAGAGGCAGAGAGCTCGTTAGATGCACAAGACGATGCTGAGTACATGAACATCACAGGGATGGAGAGGCGAGGTCAGATTTTACCAGTAGGGTTCGCCGGAGAGGTAGCAGACGACGGCAGAGTTCAGTCGAGGTGGTTGCCCATGTTCTGGGTCAAGAGCGGGCAAGCTAAGGATGCAGAGAGAAGCGCCAGGGACTGGGGATCACGCTTGTGTACTCGAGGAGGCGAGGGGCGATGTCGAGTGGCCGGAATTGCCGCCGGAGGGCGTCGGAGGCAGTGGAGGTTCGGAGATGATTCCAAGCAGCCTGGTGGCGAGGAGGGTGTGGCGACGGAGGGGAAAGAGAGAGGGCGTCGAGGCGCTTAAGATGGCATGGTGGCGGGGTGGTTTTACTGCGGCGTTAACGCGAATTAACTCGAGCCTTAATCGACTGCAACGGCCGGCGAGGTGAGGGGCGGGGTCAGCGGGGTGAGGAAGACGATGACGCGACCGAGTGGGGTCTTGTTGACAGTGAGACAGAGAGGGGTGAGTGGGTCCAGGAAGTCAGTGGGTTCGCGGGTTCCATCTGCGGTGAGAAAACGTTTTGGGGGAGAGAGGGAGAGGTGGGCTACTGGGCCTGGACTGGGCTTTGCCGAGCTGGGATGCTTTTGTTTATTTTTTTTGTACAGATTCTTTTTCCTTTTTCCATTTCTATTAACCTGTTTTGATTTTGTTTAATTATTTCAAACATCAATTTGATTTCAAACCTCAACCAAAATTTGTGTAGATTCAAATACTAATTAATAGTTCATTTTAGAGTCAAAATTAGAATATTTCTTTTATTCTTTTAGGGTCTTTTAATTATTTAAAAATAGGCTCATGCATTTAAATTCATTCAATAACAAATATATTTTAAACCCTTATTTAATTTCAATTCTCACAAAACATTTTCAGTAGGTTTATTTATTTAATATGGTGTCAAATAATTCACCTTGACATATTTGGAAAATGATTTATTAATCATTTTTTTAATTTGAGTACTTGTCCTTTATTCTCATGAAATTAAATATAGTTTTAATTCCATAAATTTTATTTGGAAGTTTTCTTTGATCTTATTTAAGTTAATTCAATAACTTTTATTCCCACTTGGGTAAATTCCAAATTCTATTTTCCCAAAATTTAATTAGTCATTTCTTAATGGTGATTTTATCTTTATTCAAAATAAAAGTAGAATTTGGTTAATGCCCTCTTAATTAATTTGAAAATTCCTTATCCATTATTTTATTTGGATCTGGATTATATTCATTCCATTTGCTTATGAATTAGATCAAGATATAATTTGGTCTTTAAATATTCCTCCTTTAATATTTCTTTCTTTATCTTATAAAATCCATATCTTTTTATTTATAGATCCAAACTTGGTGATTCCAATTTGTAAAATCTTATTTAATATTTGTTTAACCTTTTAAATCTTTTTAGGATTATTTGCTCACCATATGGCATGGATTTTATATAAGTGCTTTATTAGCTTTGGAAATTCAATTTCCTTATCTTATTAAATTCATAAGATTTTATCTATGGATCCAAATTGAATGAAATCATTTTATATGGTTTTATAATATTTCCCTTTGTCATTCTTGGTTATTTTGGAATGTTTGTTTGACAAATTTTTATAAGGATCAAATCCCTAGTCTTAGAGATAACTTGAAAATGATTTTCCTCCATTAGGGTTTTAGGGTTTTGGTTTATTTCTCAAGTGTTTAAATTCCCAGATGTATTTATGAAGAATGCATTCCACTTGTTTTGAATTTAGTTGGATTCAAACATTAACCAAAGTTTGTTCAAGATGGGATTTTAAGTTTTCATTTAGAACAAAAGTTTCTTCTCACCCTAAATTTCAACAATTATTTATTTTGTTTATTTATTTTTCACATTACAAGATTTGGAAAATCTTGGGATGTGACAAGAAAGGTATTGTAAATATCTACCAAGTGTCCTTCGAATCACATCAAAATCTCATGTAGATTAATTCTGGTTTAAAAGACAAATATCTTCCAGAACTCCCTTTGGGAATTTCCTGAGGGCATTCTGGTAAATATTTGAGATTATTCAAACTCCTATTGAATCAGTACAACAACTCCTACCTAATCATCCAAGGAAATAATTTTTGGAACTCCAAAACCTTTCTAGTGAATTGTTTCCTAAAACTAGAGTTTTACTCACTATAAAATTCTTTATAAATATATGGAAATTGATAATATAGTGAAAGCACTTTTTTGGTTTCAATTTATAACTACCCTTCTAATGATATCATTTTGTATATTGATGTCATACATAAATTGACCTTGGTTTAAGAACCCTTTATTAATTAGTCATAGCCTCCTAAATCCATTAAAGAAGAACCCCCAAATGTTTTTAATGCATTTCCAATTGCTCTAAATCCAAGAAATCAAAACCTACTGAACTGTAGCATGTATTCCTTGTTTGTTTGTTGTATGTTATGATGCTTGTATGCCTTGTATTGATTGGTGCATTGCTTGTTTGTATGTTTGATCTATGACGACGATAGTTGTAATTGGGTGACGCCGAGAAGAAAGAAGCCTCGGGTTATTATTATTGTGGTATTCTAAAAGAAGCAAGGGACATATCGCTGAACACAGCCAAGCCACCTTCTTTCTCATAAGCATTTGACCTACTATTTTAATTATGCATGTTTTACCTATTCATTTATGCAAATTGCATTGTTTTACTTTTCTATGTTTTATATGTGGGAAGGTTTGGCTCCACCAAGCCATTACTACTTAAGTACCAATAGGTACAAACCCCTTGATTACACCTACTTGATCCTGGTAATGTATGTGGTGCATAGTACCACCCTCCTTTGGAGACCCTATTTTAGCCAACCTAAAAATATAGGATGGGAAGACCCCGGACAAAGGTTTATAAAATTGTTTTATGAGAAAACTTTGGCGAGGTTCGACCCACAAAGAGAAGTTTGAAAAATGAAAAAGTTTTGTTTACAAAAGGTGGGACAAAGGACGGAGGAAAAATGTTTACAAAAAGGCACCCGATTCTGTGCAGTTTTGCTAGAACAATTAACCCATGTAACCACATTACCCTGGAGTGGGACAGGGATAGACTTAATGTTTGCGACTACGGTGTGGGAATTCTCACAACTACATATAAGGGATCATCTCCCTCTAATTTTGGGCGTCCTTTACAAAAACGTTCAACTATTAGGCAGTCACCTGGAGGAAGCAGGACCACCCATGTGAGTGGCTGGGCGATACTATGAGCCAATCATTGAAAGTGTCGGCTCTAGAGGAGTTGGGTGCACTTCGATTAGTCTATGGATCCCGATGTCCCGGTGTTGAGAGGAACAACTCATAGGGTAGGGCCTATTCTAGCATGGGATCCAGAGAGTCTTGATAGGTTACGCGACCCACGATCAGTAAGGATTAGGGCAGGGTACCCGTTTGGTGTGGGTAAAGTGTACAACCTCTACAGAGTGTAAAATCTATTGAACTAGCCGAGTCCTCGGTCAAGGATGGTTGGGAAGGTTATTGTAGAGAGGTGCTGATTTTGTTTTCAAACAGGACTTCGGAAAAGAAAGGGTTTTCTAAACCTAGGGGTCTGAAGGACACCAGAGAATGCGGTGTGAGGTGGAAGAGCAAGGAAGAACAAATCCCGGTCATTTGAGGACAGTGGAGTTGAAATAGGGTGACCCCATCCTAGGGTTTTTGAAAACTTTTCAAAAAGAATTTCCAAAGGTTTTACAAAAAAAATTAAAAAAAAAACCTTGTAGATGCTATATCTACAAGAGAAACTATTTTAGGAAAAGAACCTCTCATGGAGCCCTCCTACTACCACATCCATACTGCATATCCTCTTGTTATTATTATTCTCTTAAGGTGATTTGTGAGTACATTCAAAGTACTCATCAGCTTTGTCCCTGGCTTTTTAGTTAGCCTGATTTACAGAACCTATAAGTGTAAAGATGTTGGCATCTATGCGAGTTAGGTCGTCTTCCCAGTCGGTTGTCTATACGTTAAGGCTTGACATGGGCTCTGCGATTTAATCGCCATAATGGCAATGATATATGTTGTGTACTCATTAATTTTTGGATTTTGTAATGATACTCGACGGTTATGCTCACGGTTCACTGATCATGGGAACATGAATTGCAGACATAACGGGGATTCTCGGATCGTAAATCTGGGGTCCCACAAGCACACAACGTCACTCAGTGAAATGGTGATCATAAAGGTGACGTTGAGCATCCGGAGGAACATGTTGAGGATACTGTGTCAAGAGCAGGATTTGTCCATCCACGTGGCAAAAGATACTCTAGGCCCACTCGGGTAAGTTATATCCGTAAGTTACGCAGCGTGTGACTAGGTCACGGGCATATTACTTATCAGAACAAGTAAAGAAGGTATTATCGGTAACGAGGTCGAAAAATGACATAGGGATATCACTTGATCAAAACCTCAGACAATATAGTATTGTAGAGACAGAAGGAATAAGACACAATGTTTATGGTTCAACGACAAATATCATTGAGTACACAGGTGGTCATAATGTATATCCAAATCCCAATGTTCATCATTGGTCAAAGAGGAGTCTTGGCCATGTATGTAGTATTCACGAATTGTTGGGTAGAATGCTTAAGGTCTTGACGAAGCTTGGAGATCAATAATGTCTAGTTTTAATCACTAAAGAAATTAGAAGAGAGACATGAATAGTTCTAGAGAGATCTGTAGTCGTTCTGAGAAACAATAAGGAAAATGACTAGAAAAGGGTTTCCGGATAAATGGTTATTTAAATATGAATTAATATATTGTAAAAGAATATTTGAATAAAGATTTATAAAATGTGTCTTAAAATTTAGGCAAAATCCTGTAGCAATTTTACCTAAAAAGAAACAGGGAAAAAAGGCAAAAGAATGCAGTAGAAAGGGCTGGTTTTGAACCAGCCCGAAATAGGCTACATATAATAAGAATCGCGCGGGGTAGCGGCTGCTGCCCACCGCCTGGCCCCGGCCCACCCAGGCACGGGTGCTGGCTGCCGCACGCTCACGCGCACTGGCGCAGTGGGAAGTTGGCCCACCCGGTTGGCTGCGTTATATACCCACATTGGGACCTAAAGGTGGAGAGACCCCCTCCCTTTGCCTATATAAAGAGGTGCCCATGGGAGGATTCATATACACCAATTTCCACCTAGAAGTAAATAAAAGGCATGTGTTGCCTCTCTCCTCTCTCTCCCGCTCTCTTTTGCGACTGTGGCTCCATTGACAGGGTTGTGCAAAGGAGTTCTTCATCATGGAGCGCCGCCGCTTTGCGAGATTCGGATCCGGGAGATCTACTTCCACAATCTCTACTAGATCGAAGAGAAGGAGGGGTCGGCATCAAGTATCGTACGTGTGTGACTCCCTCAGGCGGCACCGTGCTTTTGAGGCTAGGAGTTGTCGTGGAGCCACAAGGACATCATGACCTCGAGGTTAGTATCGGAGCGTCTTCTTCATCCATGTTCCTCGCGGTACATTAACCGCGCTCGGTCTCCAAAGGTATGCATACTGTATCTCCTTCCTGTTACGACATTACTAGTAGATAGATCTTCGGCTTCCGGGGTTTCCGCGTAGTAAATTTTTTGATTTTATGCACCGAACCCCAACATGTCGATGTATCAAAATTAGGTAAAATTTTAATTACATGTAAATTGTAGGTTGCTTTGTAAGTTTTATGAAAAAGCTTTTGGAGGTACCCATCATAGGTCAATTAATATATCATAAACCACCATAAGTTTTGACGACATGTTCAACTTCTTGATAAAATTTTGCATCTTGACAATTTAATGAAACTAGGTAAAACTTGAGCTACAAGTAAACGTGATAGATTGATCTTGAATTAAATGTCATTTCAGAGGTAGATGGACGCATCTTCTTGTAGTAAACAATACCGTCGATGTGAGTTTCCAATTATTAGAAAATAACATTATCAATTTTCTGAGTGATGACGAGATTGTTCTTTTCCATAAAAAAAGTCCAAAGCATATTGGATCTAAATTCCACAATATAAGTTTTCAGACCTATATAATGGATCAACATGTTGTACTTACGACTCCCATATTTTATTTTATTTCAAGCTTCCTATCTAGCTCTACCCATCTGATTAACTTTATGTCGATGTATCAAAATTATATAAAATTTGAACTACAAGTAAATTGTAGGTTGCGTTGAAAGTATAACTAAAAAGCATTTGGAGGTATCCATCAGGCGATCAGTTTATATATCAGAATCTACCGAGAGTTTTGAAGATTGGTCCGACTTCTTAGTAAGATTTTGCATCTTTACAAATTTGAACCCCCTTGTGTCAACACCCGGATTTTTCAATCCTAGATGCCTGTTATGCCATACATCGCAATCCCAGGATTACCATGTTTGCGAGACATAACAGAATTGGATACCATAGTACTTCATCCATTACAAACGATACATAAGTTCTTACACAAATAGGGATCTCATGATCCAGTTCTTAATACAACATCAAGCAGCGGAATACGTAATAATAACGGTAGCGTAGGCGAGGCTCCATCTTCGGGGTCACAGGCAATGCTGTCGATTGGAGATGATCCTAGTTGTCGTAACCTTCCTGGGGTCCATCTTCCAGGTACTCCTCTTCATAGTCTGGCCATGGGAATAGCCATGGACAAAGCCATGAGTACTCTTTAAGTACTCGCAAACTAATACTAACAAGTAAAGGGGGTTTTTGTATAATAGGACACTAGGCTCTAGGGTTGTTTTGCAAAAGCCAGATTTATCTCTACTAGGTTCTGAAGCTAGTCATAATTTTATAAATCCTAAGTGGGAACTTGTATTTCAGGTCACAACTCTGTTGTGGTCAAGTCAAAGTCTCAATTCATTTCACAAGTCATTTTGAAAAGTCTGACGGGGGAACAGTATGCCCACTCCAACTGTCCATAACCGCGGACGCGGCTATTAGAATAGTTTGACACTCTGCAGAGATTGTACACTTTCACCACAACATTCGATACATCCGTCAGGAACAAATCCTGAATTTACCATACTCAGTATGCAGATAATCAATCCTAACCTTTCCATTACACGCCCTAGTATAAGCACCTCTCCTGTGAGTTTGGCCTCCCAACCATGACCATCTGTCATCTTGGGTACTGCACAGGTGGACAATCTTCACAAGGTAGCCTCAGCTCAAACCTTGGCCGTGAGAGAACTAATACTAAGGAATATAAGTTTCCAGTCAAGCCCTACCCAATATTCGGGTATTGTGGTTGTACGCTAAAATTGGAATGGTATCGCATCCAGACAACCATGAGTTTTATAAAGGGCTAAGGCTCATGCCTCAACATTTTCATCACCAAAATCATCAAGTGTTTGGAAACACATGTCCAAAACATTTCAATAGAATGATCCATCATTCCAAGGTTTTCATAGTCATTTTTCCACCAAGTATTCCCATCTAGAGTTGATCAAATTTTATGCTTAGCACTAGCATCTAAGGTAGAGGGTGGGGGGGGGGGGGTAGTACTGATGATGGGGTAGTAACTAGTGGAGTTTCAACTAAGTCCAACCTTATATCTTAGGCTGATATCAAGGTTTTTAGCTTAGGCCAAATTTTATGCTCTTTATGCAACCTTAAGCATCTTTCCAAAATCTACCAGTCACTTAAGTAAACTCTGATTGATCTTTGATAAAGAAATAAGGTAAGAAGCTTGCATGTAAAACTAGGATTGGTTTATCAAATGGGTATGATCACATATGCTTAAGGCATATAGTAGTCATAGAACAAGTAGGGGTTTGTTGCATCAGTAGGGTATCTTGCAAGGGTTAGCTTGCATAGGTATAGTATCTTGCAAGTGTTAGCTTGCCTTGTACAGAGCAGTGGTTGAAGTTCTCCTCGGCTTCTTCTTCATAGTATCCTCCTTCCTCCTCGTAGCCTTGGTCGGTACTAGCGTCTATGAATAAATACGAGGTACATAATCACCAAACAATACTTAACTACTTGCAATCATCACACACAAGGGTCCTATAGATGATCTAGCATCATCTCTAACCTTACAAGGTTAAGGCTTGATTTAATTCCTTTTATTTTTAGAAAAGTAATTTCTACTCATTGAAAAACTACTTAAGATTTAATATTTTCCAAACCAAATATGGGATCATGTTGACACATGTCATGACCACATATTGTAGTCTATGGGAATGTGATTTAAAGTGGTGTCACAATTTAATAAGGTTTTACCCTTTTATTTTAATTAATTAAAGTGTCTAGAAATGCTTATGTAGCATTCTTTTATTACTCGAACATTATTTCTGCAAGTAAACCTATATATTTTTATATATTCTGAAAGATATGGTTAAATGTGATTTTTGAGAGTTGGAATCAACTCAAAAGCTTTTATGGTTTAAATTTGAAAAATGTTTGAATGCAGAAAAGCTTATGCCTTGTTATTTTTACTATGGGTGATCTATAGATCCAAATGACTTGAATCCAACGGTCTTGGATTCAGCATTCACAGACCTTTCCAACAAAATTGGTTTCATCCAATTTGGTGTACTGAATCGATCTGGGTTGATTTTTGAAGTTGGGTACAGAAGTCTGTTTGAATTAAAAAGAAAAAGGTTTAATTTGAATCGCTGGGCTGCGCGGGAAAAAGTACTGGGCCGGCCTGCTAAGCGCAGTGCTCCCGCGGGCTGCTTAAGTGGGTGTCCCCACTCGTCAGTGACGCGGGGCTGGGCGAAGCAGTATGGGGCAACGTGGATCGTTCGATCTAGTTCTAATCTAACGGCTGGGAGTCATCGTCGACGCGAGACAACTCCGGCGAGAATGAAACCTAGCGCAGCCAGTGAGGGGTGCTGGGGGCTCACCGGGTACGGGCGAGGGTCGGCGAGGCGGGCAAACGACGAAGTCGGCGACGGCGAACTCAGGGGTGGTCGCGGCAGCTCCTGGGGCGGGTCCAGTCGCTGGCTCCCTTCTTCTCCGGCAGCGGCAGGCTCTAGTGAAATTCCGGCGAGGTGGTGCTCGCCTTGCTCTGAGAAGGGTGTGGCACGGTCAGTGAGGAGAGGGGAGTGAGATGGTGTGAAGAAATTGTGCGGGGGTGGCCTCTATTTATAGTCGAGCGAGGGGACCGTCGGGGCGCACGGTGAGCTCGTCGGGGGCGAGGTTACAGGCGGCTAAAGGCATGGGCAAGGGTAGGGGACGGTGCGGTGTCTCCTGGCGATGCTCAACGACATGGTCTCGAGGCGTGGGGCGGTGCGGTTTGGTCTGGAATGGGCGGTGCTCTGCACGGCAGAGGCGGCGTCTTCGATGGCGGGCGGTGGCTGTATGGCACGGGGCAACAAACAGGGATGTCTGGCGGTCTCCTGGGTCGGTGGTGACCGTGTGTGCACGCGGTGAGGGCGGAGCGCGGTTTGTGGACGCTGGTCGAGGGTGGCGCTCTGGCGCATGCTCGGCATGGTCTGGGCGCGGCTTGTGCGTGTGGTCCAGGGCTTGGCAACGCTCGCGGCTGGGACAGGTAGCGGCGGTGGACTGTAAGATCCCTCCTTTGTAAAGGAAAGGATCCCTGTGATTGCAATGCTAGTCCCTGGATCAATGCTAGCATCCACAATTTAAGATGAAGTACACAGATACAAAGGTCGTTTATTACATTCATTCCAGAGATAAAACATAGTCTTTTACAACTCAGGGCCAAAGGCCTAATACAAGAGTTTTGGAATAAGTAAATAAACATAAGTCTTCATCTTCATGTGCCACAGGCAAGCATGTTGAGTGTAGACTCATGACTCCTACTCATCATCGGAGTAACCTGCAACATCACAAGTTACAGCCACAGAGGGTCAATACTTTTGGAATAGTATTGGCAAGTGATACCTTAGTATATTTTAAGTGGACTATATTACTATATGCATTTTGGCTAGTAGCTTGGCTTGCTTTGCTTAAAAATAGGTTTTACCTATTAGTTGAAATCACTAAGTTTTTCTTTATCAAAAAACTTCCCAAGAATCCACCAATAGACATTGGGGTCCTTCACCCTTGTTCTCCCACAAGTTTTACTTAGAAGTTGGAGTGATGAGATTCTTGTAGCTTCCATGTCTTGATGCTCAAGTTGTCCATTGCCATGGACATGGCTAAGTACTTAGGTTTTCCATCTGCAGAGGTTGTGCACTTTCCCCACCAGACTTGGTTTCCCAAGACATGACCTTTTAGAAGCCTTCCCTTAGCCAAATGGACGTGTTCCAACCTATCATCCCACTACCACCAACTGTCCAAATGACTAAGTTCTAGCAACTTATATGATCAAGGCAGAGCCCATATTGCCAAGTGGTTGCACTGTAAGCTTTCTCAACACTTAGCCTCCAAATCCCTTTGTGCCTGGGTGGCATACCACAAGTGAGATACACAAGCCAAATCCATGGCCTTGTGTAACCACTCAACATAAACCAATCTTTCCATTCCACCCAGGAGGTTTATTGACTTAGTGGTTTTATTAAGAAAACATAAGTCTCATGACTTAGAAATAGAGTCATTATAGCATGAATAGATTATACCAACCCTTGTTTGCTAGTAGCTAGGCTAAGCATGGCATGGTAACTTAACTTAGGAAAATTCCTAGCAATTCTACCATTCTAACTACATAGGATTTCCCAATCTTTTATTTGGCAAGAGTAGCATGCAAGACTTAGCAAAATATCTAATGCTAGTACAAAATATAGGAATGAAATGTTCATGAAATATCACTTGCCTTGGTAATGGGGAGAGTAGCACTCTTCACAATCACAGTCACTAGCAAAATCTACACAAAAATTATAGCATACAATTACACACAATTATATACAATCAAAAATATGAATGCATGCACGCAAGAATTACTAAGTGATGAATTTGAAAATTCTACCAAGCAAGTGCATGAAACAGAAACATAACCAAGCCAAAAAGTTTGCTAACCAAACTCATTTAGCCCTAAAACTAATTACTAAACTAAATCTATGCTCAAAATATACCTAAACATGTTTCTGCTTACAAAGTCATTTTATCAGTTACTATTTGTTAAACACATTGTAGATTCAGAACGTCCTTGACTCACTGAATCCAACGGTATAAAGTTTGCAAAATTCCAACGTGGGAATCAAAAGCTAGAGCCATTTGAAATTTGGATCAAATTCTGGTTTGAAATCTGTTTTTAGATCTATCCCTAGCCACGTGTCGCAGCGTCACTGGCGCGTACCAGTTCGCACCGGATCGAGCTCTGCAGCCGTAGGATCTAAATAAATCGCACGGCCCTGAACGCGTACCCCTTTGCTGATAAGTGAATCTATCCTAACGCTTGGATCTAGATCTAACGGTGCTCGAGCACGCGTCCATGTCCTGGCGGCGCGCTGCGTCAGTGAGCGGCCGAGCGCTCGGTCTACGGCGGCGCTAGCGTTCCAGGTCGTCCGCGAGAGGGAGAAGGGTCATACCAGAACCGCAGGAGGCCGCTGAAGCTCAAGGTGGCGTTGGTTTGCGAAGGGGCGTGCTGACACGGCGATGATTTCTCGTCGGAGTTGAGTCTGGCGACAGGTGGTTCTGTTCGAGGTCAAAGGCGACGTTGTCGATCACTAGGAGGCAAACGGAGGGTGTGGTCAGATGCAGGAGATCATGGAGGAGATGTATGTGTGAAGGAGAAAGCTTGGGGCGGTCTGGACTTACCACTGGAGGTCGTCGGAGTTGAAACCTAAGACGGTGGCCAGTCATCGACGTTGCTAGAGCTACGGTTCATGCGGGGGCAAATGGGGTGTGTCAGTAGGTGCGCAGAGACTCACTGAACAAGATAGCATGAATGAGAGGCACAGGGGAGCTCGGAACTCACCGGAATTCGCCGGCGCAGCCGTCGGAACAGCGGTGGAGTCGTGCGAGTCGTGGGCAGCCTGGTGGCATGAAGGCAAAATTGATTGGGGGGAAATGGTCGCGAGGAGGGGGAGATCTTATAGCCCGAGGCTCGACAGGAAACGCTCGTCGCATCAATGCTAATTAAGCTCGCGGTATCAGTGCTGCAACGGCCAGCGGCGACGATCATGCGCGGAATCAGGGGGAAGACGAAGACGACGTGGACGGGGCCCGCTGGTCGGTGAAATAGACAGAGGGGGCGTGGGGTCTGGCTGTCAGTGTCTGAAGGAGTGCGCTCACGCGTGAGAGAAGAAAGGAAATGCCCCGGGTGGGCTTGTTGGGCTTGATTCGTTGCTGGGCTAGATCCATGGCGCGCGGCCTTTTTCTTTTGTTTACTCCTTTCCTTTTTCTATTTTGATTTTCTGAATAGGTTTTCAAATGGTTTCAATTTCAATTTGAATTCAAATCTTTCTGAGGTTTTGTAGTGGTGAATTGGTCTCAGAAATAGGTCAAAACCCATGGGGATACTTTGTATAGGCTGGGTCAAGCTTGGATTTAAAATAATCAGAGACTTTGCATCTGATTTGCAAATGTTTTAAAAAGGGTTTTGAAATTATTTCTAAGTTGAAAACTTTGGTCCAAATTCTACACACAAACTATCCAACAATGAAGATGAGCATCTAGGTTCCTAAACTTTCAAGCTTTCAAATGGTGATGGCCATTTGAATTAAATCTGCTCACATAAAATCATAGCATCAAGTGCTTCTGTTTTCCTGAAATGAGTTTGGATATGATCTCAAATCTATATGCATGCATGAGTGATATGCAAACTTTGAAATCATGATTTTAGGGATGTTACAAATCTAACCCCCTTAAGGTGAATCTCGCCCTCGAGATTCGGATTGGCTAGCAAATAGGTGAGGGTGGTCTTTCCGAAGATCATCTTCTCTTTCCCATGTTGCTTCCTTTTCGGAATGATGATTCCACTGCACTTTGCAAAACTTGATAGTTTTTGTTCTCGTGACTCTTTCTGCAGTCTCAAGAATCTTGATAGGCTTTTCTTCATAAGTGAGATCACTTTCTAGTTGAACTTCTTCCAAAGGTATGGTATCCCTCAAAGAAGATTCTTCCATTTCTGGGTGACATTTGTTAAGCTGACTCACATGGAATACATTATGGACTGTTGATAGAGATGCTGGAAGTTCAATTTCATAAGCCACTTCTCCTTTGCGACTCAGAATCTTGAATGTCCCAACATACCTTGGTGCCAACTTTCCTTTGACTCCGAATCTTTTCACTCCACAGAGTGGTGATACTCTAAGATAGGCTCTATCACCAACTTCGTAGGTGACTTCTCTACGCTTAGGATCTGCGTAGCTTTTCTGTTGGGACTGTGCTATCTTCAATCTGTCCTTAACCAAGACCTTCTCTTCGGATTCTTTGATAAGATCTGGCCCGAATAAACTTCTTTCTCCCACACCATTCCATAACAATGGGGTGGTACATTTTCTTCCGTAGAGAAACTCAAACGGTGCCATCTCAATGCTGGCTTGATAGCTGTTGTTATAAGAAAATTCTGCATAAGGCAGACTTTCATCCCAACTTGCTCCATAATCTAGGGCACATGCCCTCAACATATCTTCAAGGATTTGGTTAGTCCTTTCTGTTTGTCCATCAGTTTGAGGATGAAAAGAAGTACTGAATTCCAACCTCGTTCCCAATGACTCATGTAGCTGTCTCCAAAAATGGGAAGTGAATTGGGTTCCCCTATCGGATACAATACTCTTAGGCACACCGTGAAGGCATACAATTCTACTCATGTAGATTTTAGCTAACTTGGCACTTGTATAGGTTGTCTTCACGGGTATGAAATGTGCCACTTTAGTTAGGCGATCCACTACTACCCATATGGAGTCATATCCTGATCTGGTCCTTGGTAATCCGGTGATAAAATCCATACCAATCTTGTCCCATTTCCAATCAGGAATAGGTAGTGGTTCAAGCAAACCGGCTGGTTTCTCATGCTCCGCCTTTACTCTACTACACACATCACACAAAGCAATATGTTCGGCGATGTCTCTCTTGAGATTGTTCCACCAAAATCTTTCTTTCATGTCCATGTACATTTTGGTGTTACCCGGATGAATAGAATACGGAGAGTTGTGTGCCTCTTGCAGAATCAGTTTCCGCAACTCCGGATCTTGTGGAACACAGATACGTTTCCCATGCCATAAAGTACCCTGTTCGTCTTCATGGAAATTTTTAGCTTTCCCTTGGCCAATATTTTCCTTGATCCTCTCAATTTCCTTATCGGTCTTCTGAGCTTCTCGGATCTTGTCCAACAAAGTGGGTTGAACATCCAAAGACATGAGATGTCCTCCAGGTACGATTTCTAATCTGAGTTCTTTGAATTGAGCACACAAATCATCTGCAATTCTCCTTTGGTAAGGCCATTCACGAATACCTTACGACTTAGAGCATCTGCTACAACATTTGCTTTACCGGGGTGGTATTGCAAACTTAGGTCATAATCCTTGATAAGCTCTAACCATCTTCTTTGTCTCATATTGATTTCCTTCTGGGTGAAGATATACTTCAAACTTTTGTGGTCCGTGAACACTTCACAACGTTTTCCCAAAAGGTAATGTCTCCATGTTTTGAGTGCATGGACGACAGAGGCCAACTCTAAATCATGAGTAGGATAGTTTACTTCATGAGTTTTGAGTTGTCTCGAGGCATAGGCCACAACTTTACCTTCTTGCATAAGTACGGCACCCAAACCTTGATGAGACGCATCACAATATACTTGGAAATCCTTTTCCAAATCTGGAAGACATATAACCGGTGCTGTTACAAGTCTCTTCTTCAATTCTTGGAAGCTGACTTCGCAACCTTCAGACCAAGCAAATTTCTTGTCCTTCTTTAACAATTCAGTCATTGGCTTAGCAACCTTTGAGAAATTTTCAATGAACCTTCTATAGTAACCTGCTAAGCCGAGGAAACTACGAACTTCTTTCACATTCTTGGGAGATTCCCATTCTGTCACAGCTGATACCTTAGCAGGATCAACTGCTACACCATCCTTTGTCATAACATGACCAAGAAAACCAACTTCCTCTAACCAAAACTCACACTTGCTGAATTTGGCATAAAGTTTATGCTCTCTTAATTTTTCAAGTATCAAACACAAGTGTCCTTCATGCTCTTCCTTGCTCTTGGAGTAGACTAAGATGTCATCGATGAAAACAACAACAAACTTGTCAAGAAATTCCATGAACACCTTGTTCATCATATTCATGAAGTATGCTGGAGCATTGGTTAAGCCAAAAGGCATCACGGTATACTCATACAATCCATATCTTGTGGTGAATGTTGTTTTAGGTATATCTTGCTCTCTTATCTTAAGTTGAAAATAGCCTGACCGGAGATCAATCTTCGAGAACACACATGCTCCCTCTAGCTGATCAAACAAGTCATTGATTCTAGGCAAAGGATATTTGTTCTTGATAGTTACCTCATTGAGTGAACGATAATCTATGCATAACCTTTGGCTTCTATCTTTCTTCTCCACGAACAATACTGGGGCTCCCCAAGATGAAGAACTAGGTTGAATAAATCCTTTCTGCAACTGTTCTCCTAGTTGCTTCTTGAGCTCCTTCAGTTCATCAACTGACATTTTGTATGGTCTCTTTGCTATTGGTCCAGAACCTGGTATCAAATCTATCAGAAACTCCACATCTCTATCTGGTGGCATTCCTGGTAATTCTTCCGGGAACACATCCGGATACTCACACACAATTGGCACACTGTCCATGCTAACCCCCTTAAGAGAATTTAGCATACTCCTCTTTGCTCCAAAGCTGGTCTTAAATCTGATCCTTTTATTCTCCGAAGTGGTGAGTGAGACTGTATGGCTGGCACAATCTATCACTCCTTTGTACTTAGTCATCCAGTCCATTCCCAGAATGACATCCAAACCTTGGGAGTTTAATATAATCAAGTTAACGGGAAACTTATACTTCCCAAATTCTATGACTAGGTCATGGCATCCTGAATTCACTATCATTTCTCCACCAGGAGAACTTACTTTTATAGGACACCCAATAGTTTCTACCAGCAGTTCATTTCTTTCAACAAATGCTATTGATATGAATGAATGAGATGCACCAGTATCAAAGAGTACAAATGCTGGAATGGAATTTAGTCTGAACTTACCAGCAACAGCGTCAGGCTCCTCATAGACCTCCTCCACATTGATGTGGTTAACCTGTCCTTTCTGAAAAGGATTGGGCTTGTTAGGTCCTTCAACTTTCTTTTCAGGGCACTCATTATCATAATGCCCCAGCTTCTTGCATTTGAAGCACTCAACCTGACTGATGTCCTTTTTTGCAGGCTAACTTCCACTTCCACTACCATTCCCACTATGGTGGCTCTTATGTCCACTCTTGTGGTTCTTGTACTTGTCATTGTCATGACTGCGGTGATGCTTGTTGTCATGACGGTTGTGGTTGTGGTGCTTGTTGAATTTCCCATGCTTATGGGATCCTGAGCTTCCACTGTCATCATAGTGAGATCGTTTGTGAGACGACCTCGAGCTGTGTTTGTCGGAGTGTTTCCTCTTCCTACTCTCGACTTGCTTCATTTTATTCTCCAAAATAGCAGCCTTGTCACACAGAGACTGATAAGTTGGAACATATGCCACAGACAACTGTAAGTTTAGCTCATCATTCAAGCCTTCCAGAAACTTCTCCTTTCTTTTGGCATCTGTGTCAACCTCATCCGGTGCATAACACGCCAGATTGTTGAACTCTTCTATGTATTCAGCCACGCTGCGGTGGCGCTGCTTCAGGTTGTGAAACTCCTTCTTTTTCAGACTCATCATTCCTGATGAGATATGAGCAGTGTGAAAGCCATCTTCAAAGATAGCCCAAGTCACCTCATCTAAAGGAGTGGTGATTTGGAAGTTGACCCACCATGTGGCGGCTGGCCCTTCCAATAGATGCGCTGCGAACCTGACCTTTTCAGCATCCGTGCAGCCCACGGTCACTAAGTCTTTGTTCACAGAACGTAGCCAATCATTGGCCACCATGGGATCAGTTGTCCCCGAAAACTTAGCTGGCCTCAAACGCAGAAATCTGGTGAGCATATCAAAACCCGGAGGGTTGTTGTTGTTGTTATTGGGGTTGTTGTTGTTGTTATTCTGGTTTTGGATGAATGTTGTCATCATCTGCATAAGCTACGTCTGAGCATTCATCATCTGTTGCATTTCTGGAGTGATGTTGGTGGGGTTGGGGTTTGCGCGACGGGGAGGCATCTGTGGTTTGTTCAAATAGAGATAAGAATGAGATACCCATAGATGTTTTATGCACAATACATCACAAGCAAACACATGGCATGCAACTCAAGGATAAAAGCTCAACAACAGAATAACAAAGTTCTCGAAATAAAACACACAAGTGGCAAGCCATCCACATGTCGGATGGTCCAATAACAAGTTCAAGAATAACAAGTACGATAATGAAAGATAAACGAGTAGTCAAGTCTACTCATCAGCATCAATCTCCTCCTCGACAAAGGTAAGACCTGCGTTCTCCATCGCGGTCTTGTTCTCCTCAATCGTAGTGGTCAAGGAATCGATCTTGGCCTTGAGAGCCCTCTTCTGGGAGCAAAGCCTCTCGATCACCATCTACTGCTGCTCTATCTCGAAATCCTTGGACTTCAGTTCCTCGGTCATGTCCCGGATCTTCTTGTTCCTATCCTGGACGCGTTTCTCCTGACTCTTGAACTTGCGGTCCTGGGCCTCGAACTTCGTCTCCATTTCCTTGACAATCTCATCCTGCTGTGTGAAAAGCTTGTCCTTCTCGCGAAGCTGCACCTGGAGCTCGTCATTGCTGAGCATGACGTTGGTCCTGTCCGTGTCCACGTGCCGGATAAGAGACTCTAAGTCCTGGAGATAGAGACGTATCGGCTCTGCTACGTCCCTCGAGTCGTCCTCAAAGTCGATGGACTCTCCATCAACATCACGTCTTCTGAAGACGTGGAAGTGGGTGCCTCTAACCTGTCGGGAGTGACGGCCTAACAGACGTCCTATCAGGTCCTGCATGACTACCTCCATGCCTCTCTCCCTGTCGTCCTGCATCAGCTTGAAGACGATGGCCTCTGTAGTAGGCTCTGTCTGGCGTCCGGGCTGGTTCACCTTGAATCCCCAGAGGTCCTTCCTCTCGAACTTGGTGAGTGGGTGCACCATGATGGTGGGAAGAGGGAGATCGAGCAAAGTGGTAAGCTCAAAGATACGGGGGCCAAAACGGGTAACCTGGAACTCCTCCACAGTGCTGATGGTAATAGGCATCTATTTATAAGATAGAAAAGTTAGAACAACACTATTTAAGATAAACAAATACAAACATCACATACACATCCTTGGAACACAAAATCACACAAGTTATGCATACATAAATCCATTACATCAATCAAGGTCCAAACTTATTTAAGATATCATTTTGGAAAATAAGGTGATAGGTTGTGGTCCAACTAACGAAGTGTGCTCACAATCCTATCTCACTGGATCTGGTGGCTAACACAATGTTCCTAGAGGCAATCCACCTGTCTTGTTCACATGATTCCATCACTAAGTCTATAATATCTCCCCTTAATTCTCGGTTGGTGGCTTCCAACTCTTGGGTAAGCTCCTTCTCTTTCTCTAAGTCTTTTTGGAGGTTGAGCATTCTGCACTTGACTCTAGCACTTAGTTCTTTGATAGTCCTCCAAGCTGCTTCTCTTGCTGACTCAAAGAATGTGGTGTGCATCACAGTGTTGGTATACATGCAGAATCCTCTTTCTTTGTGGTTGTCTTCCTTGTTTTTGTACAAGTGAAGTTGCACCCACCAATACTCCACTCCTTCATCCATCACTGGGAAGCCTTTGTAAACAGCTGCACCATGTGCTTCCATTGCCATCATGAGGTCCTTGAGAATCTTGGGAAACTCAGTTTCACACTCCAAGGTCATGGTCATAAGTGGCCCTTTCTTCACGGCTTTGTTGATGGAGTTCATCTACAAATGGAGATGAGAATGAGAAGATTAGAAAAGTTTTACGAGAAGAATAGACAAGTGTAGAAGTAGTTGAAATTTTTTTCCTTAGTGGTTTTCCAATCCTAGGGGTCATAATCCTACAGGCAACATAGAGCTCTGATACCATCTGTAAGATCCCTCCTTTGTAAAGGAAAGGATCCCTGTGATTGCAATGCTAGTCCCTGGATCAATGCTAGCATCCACAGTTTAAGATGAAGTACACAGATACAAAGGTCGTTTATTACATTCATTCCAGAGATAAAACATAGTCTTTTACAACTCAGGGCCAAAGGCCTAATACAAGAGTTTTGGAATAAGTAAATAAACATAAGTCTTCATCTTCATGTGCCACAGGCAAGCATGTTGAGTGTAGACTCATGACTCCTACTCATCATCGGAGTAACCTGCAACATCATAAGTTACAGCCACAGTGGGTCAATACTTTGGAATAGTATTGGCAAGTGATACCTTAGTAAATTTTAAGTGGACTATATTACTATATGCATTTTGGCTAAGTGTAGCTTGGCTTGCTTTGCTTGAAAATAGGTTTTTCCTATTAGTTGAAATCACTAAGTTTTTCTTTGTCAAAAACTTCCCAAGAAACCACCAATAGACATTGGGGTCCTTCACCCTTGTTCACCCACAAGTTTTACTTAGAAGTTGGAGTGATGAGATTCTTGTAGCTTCCATGTCTTGATGCTCAAGTTGTCCATTGCCATGGACATGGCTAAGTACTTAGGTTTTCCATCTGCAGAGGTAACATGTGATGTTGCAGGTTACTCTGATGAGGATTAGGAGTCATGAGTCTACACTCAACATGTTTGCCTGTGGCACATGAAGATGAAGACTTTTATCTATTTACTTATTTAAACTCTTGTACTAGGCATGTGGCCCTGGAGTTGTAAAGACTATGTTGTCTCTGGAATGACTATAATAATGACCTTTGTTTCTGTGTACTTCATCTTAAACTGTGGATGCTAGCATTGATCCAGGGACTGGCATTGCAATCACAGGGATCCTTTTCCTTTATAAAGGAGGGATCTTTCAGATGGTATCAGAGCACTGTGTTGCCTGTAGGATTATGACCCTAGGATTGGAAACCACTAAGGAAAAAATTTCAACAACTTCTACACTTGTCTATTCTTCTCGTAAACTTTTCTAATCTTCTTTCTCATCTCTATTTGTAGATGAACTCCATCAACGAAGCCGTAAGGAAAGGACCACTCATGACAATGACTTTAGAGTGTGAGACAGAATTCCCCAAGGCTCTCAAGGACCTCATGGTTGCAATGGAAATACATGGTGCAGCTGTGTACAAAGGTTTTCCTGTGATGCATGAAGGAGTTGAGTACTGGTGGGTGCAACTTCACTTGTATAAAAACAAGAGAGACGACCACAAGGAATCAGGATTCTGCATGTTCACCAATTCAGTGATGCACACTACATTCTTTGATTCAGCAAGGGATACAGCTTGGAAGACCATCAAAGAACTTGGTGATAGAGTCAAGTGCAGAATGCTCAACATCCAAAATGACCTAAAGGAAGAGAAGAAATATACCCAAGAGTTGGAGGCTACCAACCAAACCTTAAGAGGAGACATTATAGACTTAGCAATGGAGTCATGTGCTCAAGATAGAGTGATTGGTTCTAGAAATATTGTGTTAGCCAACATATCTAATGAGATAGGATTGTAAGCGTACTTCGTTAGTTGGACCACCACTTATCTCCTTATTTTCCAAATGTTGCTTAAAATAAGTTGAACCTTGGTTGTTGTAATGGATCCATGTATGCCATGACTTGTGTGTTTTGATTTCCAAAGATATGCATGTGATGTTTTGCCTTGTGTTTTATCTTAAATTGTGTTGTTTCTAACTTTTTCTATCTTATAAATAGATGCTTAATGTTACCATCAGCACTGTTGAGGAATTCCAGGGAACTCGCTTTGGCCCTCGTATTATTGAGCTTACTAGTTTGCTCAATCTCCCTCTTCCTACCATCATGGTGCTTCCCCTCACCAAGGTTGAGAGGAAAGACCTTTGGGGTTTCAAGGTCAATCAGCCCGGACGCCAGACTGAGCCTACCACGGAGGCTATCATCTTCAAGCTCATGCACGATGACAAGGAGAGAGGCCTAGAGGTAGTCATGCAGGACTTGATTGGACGTCTGTTAGGAAGACACTCTCGACAGGTTAGAGGTACTCACTTCCACGTCTTCGGTAGACGTGATGAGGATGGAGAGGCCATCGACTTCGAGGACACTTTGAGGGAGACAGCAGAGCCGATTCGTCTATACCTCCAGGACATAGAGGTTCTTCTTAGGCACGTGGACACTGATAGGACCAACGTCGTGCTTAGCAATGACGAACTCCAGGTGCAGCTTCGTGAGAAGGACAAGCTCTTCACGGAGCAAGATGAGATAGTCAAGGAGATGGAGGCAAAGTTCGAGAGCCAGGACAGAAAGTTCAAGAGTCAGGAGAAGCGAGTCCAAGATAGGAACAAGAGGATTCGGGACATGACTGAAGAACTGCAGGCCAAGGACTTCGAGCTCGAGCATCAGCAGACTGTGATTGAGAGGCTTCATTCTCAGAAGAGGGCTCTCAAAGCCAAAGTAGAGACCTTGACCACCAATGTCGAGGAATACAAGACCGCTATGGAGAATGCAGGTCTTACCTTTGTTGAGGAGGAGGTTGATGCCGAGGAGTAGTGACGACTACTCATTTATCATTTATTTATCATACTTTATTTGAGTCACAATGACCATCCAACATGTGGATGGCTTGTTATTGGTGTGTTTACTTTGCAAACTTGTCGTTTTTGTTGTTGAACTATTATTATTATGATGCATGCTTGGTGATTGTTTATGTGATGTATTGTGCATGATAGCATCTATGGGTATCTCATTCTTATCTCTATTGAACAAACAACAGATGCCTCCCCGTCATGCCAATCCCAACCCCAACAACAACAACATCACTCCTGAGATGCAACAAATGATGACAGCTCAGACTCAGCTGATGCAAATGATGACTACGTTCATCCAGAACCAGAACAACAACAACAACAACAACAACAATAACAGCAATAACAACAACAACAACAACAACAACAACAACCCACCGGGTTTTGACATGCTTACCAGGTTCTTGAGATTGAGGCCATCAAAGTTCTCAGGAACAACTGATCCCATGGTAGCCAATGATTGGCTACGCTCCGTGAACAAGGACTTGGTAACAGTTGGCTGTACTGATGAAGAGAAAGTCAGATTTGCAGCTCACTTGTTGGAAGGACCAGCCGCCACTTGGTGGGATAACTTCCAAATCACCACTCCCATTGCATATATGACATGGGCTATCTTTGAGGATGGCTTTCGTACTGCTCACATCTCATCCGGAGTGATGAGTTTGAAGAAGAAAGAGTTCCATAATCTGAAGCAGCGCCACCGCAGCGTGGCTGAATATATTGAGGAGTTCAACAATCTGGCGCGTTATGCACTGGATGAAGTTGACACTGATGCTAAGAGGAAGGAAAAGTTCCTTGAAGGGCTGAATGATGATCTGAACCTGCAGCTATCAGTGGCCTATGTTCCCACATACCAGTCTCTTTGCGATAAGGATGCTATTTTGGAGAACAAAATGAAACAAGTTAAGAGTAGAAAGAGAAAGCACTCGGACAAGCACAGCTCGGAATCGTCTCACAAGCGTTCCCATTATGATGATAGTGGAAGCTCAGGATCCCACAAGCATGGGAAATTCAACAAGCACCACAACCACAACCGTCATCACGACAACAAACATCACTGTAGTCATGACAATGACAAGTACAAGAACCACCTGGGTGGATATAAGAGCCACCATAGTGGAAGTGGAAGTGGCAGTGGAAGCCAGCCTGTCAAGAAGGATATTAGTCAGGTTGAGTGTTTCAAGTGCAAAAAGATGAGGCACCATGCAAATGAATGCTCGGAAAAGAAAGTTGAAGGACCCAACAAGCCTAACCCTTTTCAGAAGGGAAAAGTGAACCACATCAATGTGGAGGAAATCTATGGAGAGCCAAATGCTGTTGCTGGTAAGTTCAAACACAATTCTATTCTAGCACTTGTTCTTTTTGATACTAGAGCATCACATTCATTCATATCAAAAGCATTTGTTGATAGAAATGGGTTTCCAACTGAAAACATTGGGTGTCCAATAAAAGTTAGTTCTCCAGGTGGAGATATGATAGTAAGTCTTGGATGCCGGGATCTAGTAATAGAGTTTGGAAAGCATAAGTTTCCAGTTAGTCTGATAATCCTAGATTCCCAAGGACTAGATGTAATTTTGGGAATGGATTGGATGGCTAAGTATGAAGGAGTACTAGATAGTGCTAATCGTACTGTTGCACTCACAACCCCGGAAAGAAAACGGATTAAATTTAAGTCTAACTTTGAATCAAAAAGGAGTATGCTAAATTCTCTTAAGGGGGTTAGCATAGACAGTGTACCAATTGTGAGTGAATATCCGGATGCGTTTCCGGAAGAATTGCCGGGAATGCCACCAGATAGAGATGTGGAGTTTCTTATTGATTTGCTACCAGGATCTGGACCAATAGCAAAGAGACCGTACAAGATGTCAGTTGATGAACTGAAAGAACTCAAGAAACAACTTGGAGAGCGGTTGCAGAAAGGATTTATTCAACCAAGTTCTTCATCTTGGGGAGCCCCAGTCTTGTTTGTACAAAAGAAAGATAGAAGTCAAAGGTTATGCATAGATTACCGTTCACTCAATGAGGTGACTATCAAGAACAAATACCCTTTTCCTAGAATCAATGACTTGTTTGATCAGTTAGAAGGAGCATGTGTATTCTCAAAGATTGACCTTCGGTCAGGTTATTTCCAACTCAAGATAAGAGAACAAGACATACCTAAAACAACTTTCACCACAAGGTATGGATTGTATGAGTATACCGTGATGCCATTTGGTTTGACCAATGCACCAGCATACTTCATGAATATGATGAACAAGCTGTTCATGGAATTTCTTGATAAGTTTGTTGTCGTTTTCATCAATGACATTTTGATCTACTCCAAGAGCAAAGAAGAACATGAAGGACATTTGCGTTTGATACTTGAGAAGCTTAGAGAGCATAAACTTTATGCCAAATTCAGCAAGTGTGATTTCTGGTTGAATGAAGTTGGATTTCTTGGACATGTTGTGTCAGGAGATGGTGTTGAAGTTGATCCTGCTAAAGTTTCAGCTGTAACTGAATGGGAATCTCCCAAGTCAGTGAAAGAAGTTCGTAGTTTCCTTGGCTTAGCAGGTTACTACAGAAGGTTCATTGAAAATTTCTCCAAGGTAGCTAAACCTATGACAGAATTGCTAAAGAAAGATAAGAAATTTGCTTGGTCTGAAGGTTGTGAACTTAGCTTTCAAGAATTGAAGAAGAGACTTGTGACAGCACTAGTCTTATGTTTGCCAGACTTGGAGAAAGATTTTCAAGTTTATTGTGATGCATCTCATCATGGATTAGGTGCAGTACTTATGCAAGAAGGGAAAGTTGTGGCTTATGCCTCGAGACAACTCAAAACTCATGAACTGAACTATCCTACTCATGATTTAGAGTTAGCCTCTGTTGTCCATGCACTCAAAACATGGAGACATTATCTTTTGGGAAAGCGTTGTGAAGTGTTCACAGATCACAAGAGTTTGAAGTATATCTTCACCCAGAAAGAAATTAACATGAGACAAAGAAGATGGCTAGAACTCATCAAGGACTATGACTTAAGTTTGCAATACCACCCCGGTAAAGCAAATGTTGTAGCGGATGCTCTAAGCCGTAAGGTTTTTGTGAATGGCCTTACTAAGGGAGAATTGCCAGATGATCTGTGTGCCCAATTTAGAGATCTCAAATTGGAGATTGTGCCTGAAGGACATCTCATGTCTTTGGATGTTCAACCCACTTTGTTGGACAAGATCAAAGAAGCCCAGAAGACTGATAAGGAAATTGAAGAGATTAAGGAAAAGATTGGCAAAGGAAAAGCCAAAGGTTTCCATGAAGACGAACATGGTACTTTATGGCATGGAAAACGTATCTGTGTTCCACAAGATCCGGAGCTTCGGAAACTGATTTTGCAAGAAGCACACAACTCACCGTATTCTATCCATCCGGGTAACACCAAGATGTACATGGTTATGAAAGAAAGATTTTGGTGGAATAATCTCAAGAAGGACATCGCTGAACATATTGCTTTGTGTGATGTATGTAGTAGAGTGAAAGCGGAACATCAGAAACCAGCAGGTTTGCTTCAACCACTACCTATTCCTGATTGGAAGTGGGACAATATTGGCATGGATTTCATTACCGGATTGCCAAGGACCCGGTCAGGATATGATTCTATTTGGGTAGTAGTGGATCTCCTAACTAAAGTGGCTCATTTCATACCCGTGAAGACAACCTACACTAGTGCTAAGTTAGCCAAGATCTATATGAGTAGAATTGTGTGTCTACATGGAGTACCCAAGGGTATTGTGTCAGATAGAGGAACCCAATTCACTTGTCATTTTTGGAGGCAATTGCATGAGTCATTTGGAACGAGGTTGGAATTCAGCACTGCTTTTCATCCTCAAACTGATGGACAAACAGAAAGGACTAATCATATTCTTGAAGATATGTTGAGGGCATGTGCCCTAGACTATGGAGCCAGTTGGGATGAAAGTCTGCCTTACGCAGAATGCTCTTATAATAATAGCTATCAAGCCAGTATTGAGATGGCACCGTTTGAGTTTCTTTATGGGAGAAAGTGTACCACCCCATTGCTATGGAATGGTGTGGGAGAAAGAAGTTTGTTCGGACCAGAACTTATCAAAGAAGCTGAAGAGAAAGTCAAGCTGGTTAAGGACAGATTAAAGATAGCACAGTCCCGACAGAAAAGCTACGCAGATCCTAAGCGTAGAGAAGTAACCTATGAAGTTGGTGATAGAGCTTATCTTAGAGTGTCACCACTTCGTGGAGTGAAGAGGTTTGGAGTCAAAGGGAAGTTGGCCCCAAGATATGTTTGACCATTCAAGATTCTGAGTCGTAAAGGAGAAGTTGCTTATGAAATTGAATTGCCAGAATCTTTGTCAGCTGTTCATAATGTGTTTCATGTGAGTCAGCTTAAGAAATGTCATCCAGAAATGGAAGAAACTTCTTTGAAGGATACTATACCTTTCGAAGAGGTTCAGTTGGAGAGTGACCTCACTTATGAAGAGAAACCTATCAAGATTCTTGAGACTGCAGAAAGAGTCACACGGACTAAGACTATCAAGTTTTGCAAAGTTCAATGGAACCATCATTCCGAGGAGGAAGCAACATGGGAAAGAGAAGATGATCTTCGGAAAGACCACCCTCACCTATTTGCTAGCCAATCCGAATCTCGAGGGCGAGATTCACCTTAAGGGGGTTAGATTTGTAACATCCCTAAAATCATGTTTCAAACTCTTTGCATATCATCCATGCATCCATGATCATATAAATTTCATTTCAAACAAATCATTTCAAAACAGAAGCATATATGCTTATTATTTCATGTAAGTTTGCTCTAGCCTTAGTGCTATTTTCCAATGAGAAGAGTACTTGTTTTGTTCAGTAAGGTTTGAATTCAAACTTAGGCACTTTCCAAAGCTTGAGCAAAGTTTTCAAAACAAAATGAGTAAATAAAACCAATATTATGCCTATAGTATATATCACATAAAGGCTTGGTTTTATTTTTATTTCCAATTGATCAAAGTGTTTTGAGTAAACAGTAGTGTTTGACACACATTTGAGTGCAAGGTTTGCAGTATAAAAACCTAGAGAAGATTTGAATTCAAACTCATTTGATTTGGAGTTGAAAGTCATTTCAGAAAAATCAAACAGAGAAAGAAAAATGATAAAAGAGAAAAAAAAAGCCAAACAACCTATCTGGCCCAACTAGCCCAACTAGCCCAGCACCCCCCCGCACGAAACGTTTTCTTCACTCACAGCCGCACCCGCTAGGTCGCTGACAGACTGGACCCACTCCCTCTCTGTTTCTCTCGCTAACATCCGCGGCCCACACGGCGTCATCGTCTCCACCCCGACGACATGTTCTTCCCCAATTCACGCCATGCGTTTCCTGGTTTGATTCGTGTGGCATCCCGCAAAACCACTACTAGAAAATCGCGTTGTTTTTGTGCATTGCATCATCATGACTGCATGCTCATGTCATCATGCCACATTGCATTTGAGCATCGTCATGGCATCATGCATTTGTCTGTCGAAACCTATTTTCTAAAAGCCTAGTTTGGTTTTCTAAATATTCCCCGTCTCTATTTCAAATTAAAGCGCCGGGCTTTTCCGGGTCCTTTATTTGTCTAAAAACTATTTACAAAAGTTTCTTTTAAATTAAACAAAAATTTATATTATTTTTAGGGGCAGCCAAACCGGGCCGATCCGACCCAGTCGGCCACCCCCAGTTCAAACCGGACCACCCAAAATCCCTTTTCTACCTAAACCTAATCTACCCACCCTGCCTCCACCTCACCCCACCCAATAGCATGTCGCCACCTCATCTCCCCCTTTCCCCCCATCCAATCCCAGCCCGCCACCTGGCCACCTCCCCACTCACCCCTGCCACACCCACACACACCGCACCCACCTCTCCCTCTCTCACCCGTCCGCGGCCCCGCTCCCCTCTGGACCCACCACCCACGACCCACACCTGCCATCCATCCCCACCCCTCTCTCTCCCCGCCTCACGGGTCCCACCCTGCTCCCTTCCTTCGTTACCATCCCGAGCGCCTCCCTCTCACCTACCGCGCTCGCCCCACCTCCTTCTCCCTCCTCTGGCCCTCCTCGCCGCCGGCCTCAGCGCTCGCCGCCTCCGCCTCCGCCCTCCCCTTCCTCTCTCTCTCCCCAGCAACCGCCGTCGCTCCCCCTCTGCCTCACCGCGCCTCCGACCCCGCCGCCCTGGCGCCATCTCCTCCGCCTGTCCCCGAGCTTGCCGGCCGCCTCCGCGTGCGTCGCGCCCCTCTCCCCGCAACAACCGCCCCCCGCTCGCACCATCGCCCCGCCGTTCCCTCTGCAAGCTCGCCCTCCTCCTGTGCTCGCCCCGAGCAAAGCCTCGCCGGAGCCGCCTCATCGCCGTCGACCGGCCCCACGCTCGAGCGCCGCCATCCCCTCTCCTTCCGCGGGCCGAGCCGCGTCGCCGCCGCCGGACACCATCCGCGCCGACCGCCCTTCTCCTCGTCGCGGCCGCCGTGCCCGTCTCCGGCGCTCCCCGCCCCCTCTAGTTCCGCCACCGCCGGCCTCAGGCCCTCCCGACGCCAGCGCGCCCCCCTGCGGCAGCCCTTCTCGGCCTCCTTCCCGAGCTAGGCCACGTCGCCCGGTTCCTTCCGCCTCGGTCCGGTCGCCCGAGCTTGCCTGTCCTCACCTTCCTCGTCGTCCGCGAGCTTCCGCGAGTGGGCCCCTGTAGCGTCGCCTCTCCCCGGCTCCCTGCCGCTAGGCTCTGCCCAAGATGCCGATCGAGTTGAAGATGGAGGCAGCGTGTCCGGGTGTTGGGCTTGTTGGACCACAATATCTCCAAGATACACGGATGTGGCAAGACGCCTAACGACTTCTTCACGAACACTCGGCTAAGGCCTCCCGACAAGATCTTCTACTCGGAGCACCAAGTACTCCGCTTCGGAACCGAAGACCGAACCCGATAACCGCCAAGAACCACGACACGGATACACCGAGTTCTCCATCGAGGACACCAAGGCCGTCGACATGGAACCGAAGGACGTCAAGCACTTCACCCCGGACGTCAAGTCTGACCCGAACCGCGGACCCGACAAGGTCTTCACAACGACAAGAACGACACCGACCAGGGCGAGTCCGATGCGCCCCCCGATGCCACACCAAGTCCTTCTTCCCGGAACGCCAAGCTCTTCATCTTGTATTCGACCTTCGAAGACTGATTCCGTCGAACCCTGAACCCTGAGACCGACCCCGGAACCCTCCGAACGCCCAAGGCCTTCGAACCCTAATGTGTGAACCTTTTCCCGAGCCCCTATTTTATAAATGCGATATATAAAACTTGTTGCACATTAATTGTTCATCTCGCATGCATATCATGTGGGTTGGGGGCGTTATGCCAATTCATCTCACAATTAAATATGGAGTGTTTATGCGGGATATCTGCGTCTCATTCCGAACTCCATTTAAATTGGTGTAACGAGCCGGTGCTATCTTTTGCCATGTTAAGACAACATTTAAAATGCAGGGTAGCTAAACAACATGAACCACCTAAATATTTGTCGGGACCCCGGTTCCGCTTAATCTTGCCTAATTGCATCGCACCTTGCCATGTCATACAGCATACATGCATCATGCCCGATCTTTGCCGTAGTATTAAATATTGCATCCGGTGTTTATTCTAGTGTTTTGGTTCTTCACGGATAAGGCCGTTGAGTTGATGCGAGTGTCGACCCGATCGTCGGTTGAACCTTCGACAATGTTTTCAGGCGAGCATCTCCCCCTTTCTACCTATCTTACTTTTATAGTATTTATTCCCTCTTGTTGATCTATTGCTATCTGTGTTGCGATGCTCTAGTTTTCGTACCCGTGATATTCCTTGCAGCCATATATTACCTTGGACACATCCTATTACCTGTTGTTTGGTAGATAGTTGGGACCGCGCGTCGTAGTCGCTTGCTCAAGTGCTGTTGCGTGTCGTCAAGTACCACAGTTGTTGGAGTCTTGCCGCATGTTTAATGTTGGAGATGATCATGGCTTTAATTATCGTTTAATTCAATTATTGTTTAATAACTAAAAGTGAAGTAGGTAAATGCAGAGGCACCGGTGGGTGATAGATACTATTTGGTTTCCGACCGCTCACTGGTGTCCCGTAGGACCCCGAGTTCTTGACACCTGTTCCGAGATCGAGCGTGCTAACCACATGTGGGATGTATGGGCACCCCATCGATTTAGTACCTGATTTCAAAGTACTATACTGGGGGCCACAAGTAGTTTGGGGCTTTATTACTATTCTGTACTTATGCCATGCTTTACTGCTTTATTTAAATTGTGCGATGGATAGCACCTGTACTGTTTAGGATCGGGACACGTTTTCGCTGTATCGACAAGCCCGAGTTTTCGGGTTCCCAGTCGTTTACAGCCGTCCACCCAAACCCCGAGTCCGTCTCGGAGACCGGCCGACTTCGTTGCGGGTAGACTTAGTGGGGTGGCCCCCCGTGCTTGCTTTGGGTCTGGGAAACATCATGACTTAGGCCCCGCCGACATACCGATGGGTGTATGTTAAGTGATCTGGCAAAAAGGGTCGAAGTGCGTGTGGATACTTTGGTGCACCCCTGCAGGGTTTAAATCTTTTCGAGAAGCCGTGTCCGCGGTTATGGACGACTTGGAGCACAGGTCTTGATCATAGACAACTATAACTAAAGTTTACTGCTATAATTTGACTTGTATCCGATATGACTAGTAATCAGCTTCACTACAACGGAATGGCTAAATAAAAGTACCAACAAATGCTTGGTTTGGGGATATCTCCTGCTAATTGTATTTGACTAGTAAGTGTTGCAACTACAACGGAATGATTAACTAAAAGTGCCCACTACTTATTTTATCAGGATGACTATCTATACTTGACTAGTAATTGCTGCAACGATAACTGAATAAATAAAACTGCCAACGGTGTGAGTTCCTCGGTTGACTTCCTCGTTTGGTCTCGAGGGGGAAACACCAGGATGGGTATGGTTGTTGGTAGTGTCAGATTGGTACCGAATAGGTCTTTCTTATCCCTCTCTGATAGCCGACAGTTATATCGAGTCTCTATAGGTTGTTTAGTGCATGCTGCGCTGCCGCTTCAGTCCACCATACCTATGTAGGCGAGGACCGCCGAATTCTAGCCTCGCTGTGTACTGGCCTCAGTACTGACGCTCCTCTTTTTCCTTTGCCCTTTGTCGGCACCCCTTTTGTTTAAGCAGGTTTTGAGATCGACGTCGTTAGCAGGGTTACCCTTCCGGCTTGGCCTGGGCAGGGTTATGGATGCCATTGGTTATTCTTCAGGGCTCTTAGCCCCATTTGCATCTTGTCCGTAGCTGGACGCTCTATCGATTTCAAGGTGATTTGGATCTTTGTTCTGTATATCTGTATTCTTGACTCATGGAGTCGTTGTTGTATATATCTGTTCTGTGGGTCCCATCGAGGACTATTGTGTAATGTTATTACTTCGTTTTCCACCCGCACGAAAGTGCCTGGTGGGCACCTTTGAATCGTTTCTATGCGGGTTTGGCGGGTTTCGCTAAAACTTGCATAGGGCCGATTCTGAGGGTGTTACAGAGTGGTATCAGAGCTCAGCAGTTGCGATACCCCACAAGTCCAGCCTGTAGGATAACCTAGCTAACGGCCGAAGTAGAGTGTCAGAACTATTTTTGAAAAATCGGTTGGATAGTTCTGATTAGGTCTGATTTTACTCCTTACCCCTCTGCTGCTCTCCTCTCACCTCTGCGTATTTTGAATCCACTCTCTTCCCTTTCTTCAAGTCCAGGATTTCTCGTGGTTGGGATCCGTCGTACCTTCAGGGTTTCGCTTCCTCCTTTGGTAACGGTGTTGCTACATCTAGTCTTCATGCTATCCGAGGAATCCTTCGTCTGGTGGACTTCTCTTTGTTCCTTCTCGTGCCTTCCGGTGTTTCCGACGCGACGACATCATCTACGCTAGATCCGATGCAGATTCTGCATCACCCCTTTGTTTCTGAACCTTGTTTGTCGAGATCTTCAGTCTAAGTTCTAAAGGGGTGGTTGCATAATTCATCTGTTCGTGTACCGAGTAATGCTTTGAGTGCGGGATGGAGTCGCGACCATACCACTACTCTTATCATTTGCTTTTGTATATGAAATGGTGGATCGATGCAACTCTTACTCCTTCCATGAAAGTTAGAGGTGGCCTTACCTTTAACTTCGTCCGTTGTTTATCCGGAGTGCTCTCTTGACGAACGTGAACAACGACCCTTGTTAGTGGTGTCGCGAGGATCTACACGAAGCGAGAAGACACAGATCGCCGACCTTCCTTCCGGTACCATGAGGCGGATCTTGAGGGCGAGATCCATTGTTAGTGGTGTCGAATTGTGGCATCCCGCAAAACCACTACTAGAAAATCGCGTTGTTTTTGTGCATTGCATCATCATGACCGCATGCTCATGTCATCATGCCACATTGCATTTGAGCATCGTCATGGCATCATGCATTTGTCTGTCGAAACCTATTTTCTAAAAGCCTAGTTTGGTTTTCTAAATATTCCCCGTCTCTATTTCAAATTAAAGCGCCGGGCTTTTCCGGGTCCTTTATTTGTCTAAAAACTATTTACAAAAGTTTCTTTTAAATTAAACAAAAATTTATATTATTTTTAGGGGGCAGCCAAACCGGGCCGATCCGACCCAGTCGGCCACCCCCAGTTCAAACCGGACCACCCAAAATCCCTTTTCTACCTAAACCTAATCTACCCACCCTGCCTCCACCTCACCCCACCCAATAGCATGTCGCCACCTCATCTCCCCCTTTCCCCCCATCCAATCCCAGCCCGCCACCTGGCCACCTCCCCACTCACCCCTGCCACACCCACACACACCGCACCCACCTCTCCCTCTCTCACCCGTCCGCGGACCCCGCTCCCCTCTGGCCCCACCACCCACGACCCACACCTGCCATCCATCCCCACCCCTTTCTCTCCCTGCCTCGCGGGTCCCACCCTGCTCCCTTCCTTCGTTACCATCCCGAGCGCCTCCCTCTCACCTACCGCGCTCGCCCCACCTCCTTCTCCCTCCTCGCCGCCGGCCTCAACGCTCGCCGCCTCCGCCCTCCCCTTCCTCTCTCTCTCTCCCCAGCAACCGCCGCCGCTCCCCCTCTGCCTCACCGCGCCTCCGACCCCGCCGCCCTGGCGCCATCTCCTCCGCCTGTCCCCGAGCTTGCCGGCCGCCTCCGCGTGCGTCGCGCCCCTCTTCCCGCAACAACCGCCCCCCGCTCGCACCATCGCCCCTCCGTTCCCTCTGCAAGCTCGCCCTCCTCCTGTGCTCGCCCCGAGCAGAGCCTCGCCGGAGCCGCCTCATCGCCGTCGACCGGCCCCATGCTCGAGCGCCGCCATCCCCTCTCCTTCCGCGGGCCGAGCCGCGTCGCCGCCGTCGGACACCATCCGCGCCGACCGCACTTCTCCTCGTCGCGGCCGCCGTGCCCGTCTCCGGCGCTCCCCGCCCCCTCTAGTTCCGCCACCGCCGGCCTCAGGCCCTCCCGACGCCAGCGCGCCCCCCTGCGGCAGCCCTTCTCGGCCTCCTTCCCGAGCTAGGCCACGTCGCCCGGTTCCTTCCGCCTCGGTCCGGTCGCCCGAGCTTGCCTGTCCTCACCTTCCTCGTTGTCCGCGAGCTTCCGCGAGTGGGCCCCTGCAGCGTCGCCACTCCCCGGCTCCCTGCCGCTAGGCTCTGCCCAAGATGCCGATCGAGTTGAAGATGGAGGCAGCGTGTCCGGGTGTTGGGCTTGTTGGACCACAATATCTCCAAGATACACGGATGTGGCAAGACGCCTAACGACTTCTTCACGAACACTCGGCTAAGGCCTCCCGACAAGATCTTCTACTCGGAGCACCAAGTACTCCGCTTCGGAACCGAAGACCGAACCCGATAACCGCCAAGAACCACGACACGGATACACCGAGTTCTCCATCGAGGACACCAAGGCCGTCGACATGGAACCGAAGGACATCAAGCACTTCACCCCGGACGTCAAGTCTGACCCGAACCGCGGACCCGACAAGGTCTTCACGACAACAAGAACGACACCGACCAGGGCGAGTCCGATGCGCCCCCCGACGCCACACCAAGTCCTTCTTCCCGGAACGCCAAGCACTTCATCTTGTATTCGACCTTCGAAGACTGATTCCGTCGAACCCTGAACCCTGAGACCGACCCCGGAACCCTCCGAACCCCCAAGGCCTTCGAACCCTAATGTGTGAACCTTTTCCCGAGCCCCTATTTTATAAATGCGATATATAAAACTTGTTGCACATTAATTGTTCATCTCGCATGCATATCATGTGGGTTGGGGGCGTTATGCCAATTCATCTCACAATTAAATATGGAGTGTTTATGCGGGATATCTGCGTCTCATTCCGAACTCCATTTAAATTGGTGTAACGAGCCGGTGCTATCTTTTGCCATGTTAAGACAACATTTAAAATGCAGGGTAGCTAAACAACATGAACCACCTAAATATTTGTCGGGACCCCGGTTCCGCTTAATCTTGCCTAATTGCATCGCACCTTGCCATGTCATACATCATACATGCATCATGCCCGATCTTTGCCGTAGTATTAAATATTGCATCCGGTGTTTATTCTAGTGTTTTGGTTCTTCGCGGATAAGGCCGTTGAGTTCATGCGAGTGTCGACCCGATCGTCGGTTGAACCTTCGACAATGTGTTCAGGCGAGCATCTCCCCCTTTCTACCTATCTTACTTTTATAGTATTTATTCCCTCCTGTTGATCTATTGCTATCTGTGTTGCGATGCTCTAGTTTTCGTACCCGTGATATTCCTTGCAGCCATATATTACCTTGGACACATCCTATTACCTGTTGTTTGGTAGATAGTTGGGACCGCGCGTCGTAGTCGCTTGCTCAAGTGCTGTTGCGTGTCGTCAAGTACCACAGTTGTTGGAGTCTTGCCGCATGTTTAATGTTGGAGATGATCATGGTTTTAATTATCGTTTAATTCAATTATTTTTTAATAACTAAAAGTGAAGTAGGTAAATGCAGAGGCACCGGCGGGTGATAGATACTATTTGGTTTCCGACCGCTCACTAGTGTCCCGTAGGACCCCGAGTTCTTGACACCTGTTCCGAGATCGAGCGCGCTAACCACATGTGGGATGTATGGGCACCCCATCGATTTAGTACCTGATTTCAAAGTACTGTACTGGGGGCCACAAGTAGTTTGGGGCTTTATTACTATTCTGTACTTATGCCATGCTTTACTCTTTATTTAAATTGTGCGATGGATAGCACCTGTACTGTTTAGGATTGGGACACGTTTTTGCTGTATCGACAAGCCCGAGTTTTCTGGTTCTTAGTCGTTTACAGCCGTCCACCCAAACCCTGAGTCCGTCTCGGAGACCGGACGACTTCGTTGCGGGTAGACTTAGTGGGGTGGCCCCCCGTGCTTGCTTTGGGTCTGGGAAACGTCATGACTTAGGCCCCGCCGACATACCGATGGGTGTATGTTAATTGATCTGGCAAAAAGGGTCGAAGTGCGTGTGGATACTTTGGTGCACCCCTGCAGGGTTTAAATCTTTTCGAGAAGCCGTGTCCGTGGTTATGGACGACTTGGAGCACAGGTCTTGATCATAGACAACTATAACTAAAGTTTACTGCTATAATTTGACTTGTATCCGATATGGCTAGTAATCAGCTTCACTACAACGGAATGGCTAAATAAAAGTACCAACAACTACTGGGTTTGGGGATATCTCCTGCTAATTGTATCTGACTAGTAAGTGTTGCAACTACAACGGAATGATTAACTAAAAGTGCCCACTGCTTATTTTATCAGGATGACTATCTATACTTGACTAGTAATTGCCGCAACGATAACTGAATAAATAAAACTGCCAACGGTGTGAGTTCCTCGGTTGACTTCCTCGTTTGGTCTCGAGGGGGAAACACCAGGATGGGTATGGTTATTGGTAGTGTCAGATTGGTACCGAATAGGTCTTTCTTATCCCTCTCTGATAGCCGACAGTTATATCGAGTCTCTATAGGTTGTTTAGTGCATGCTGCGCTGCCGCTTCAGTCCACCATACCTATGTAGGCGAGGACCGCCGAATTCTAGCCTCGCTGTGTACTGGCCTCAGTACTGACGCTCCTCTTTTTCCTTTGCCCTTTGTCGGCACCCCTTTTGTTTAAGCAGGTTTTGAGATCGACGTCGTTAGCAGGGTTACCCTTCCGGCTTGGCCTGGGCAGGGTTATGGATGCCATTGGTTATTCTTCAGGGCTCTTAGCCCCATTTGCATCTTGTCCGTAGCTAGACGCTCTATCGATTTCAAGGTGATTTGGATCTTTGTTCTATATATCTGTATTCTTGACTCATGGAGTCGTTGTTGTATATATTTGTTCTGTGGGTCCCATCGAGGACTGTTGTGTAATGTTATTACTTCGTTTTCCACCCGCACGAAAGTGCCTGGTGGGCACCTTTGAATCGTTTCTATGCGGGTTTGGCGGGTTTCGCTAAAACTTGCATAGGGCCGATTCTGAGGGTGTTACAATTCGCGTCGTCAATTCGCGTTGATTGCAGGAGTAAATCACGCCCCCATCTCGCCTACTTAAACCCCCTCTGCCCCCTCTCCATTTTCCCCCAGACTTCGAGCACAAAGCGCCGCCAGGCTACCCGTGAACACCCTTGCACCGCCGCAGAGAGAGCTCACTCCGGTGACCAATCCCGGTGAGCCCCGTGCGCCCCTTCTTCTCTATTTCTTGCAGACCGCTTCGCAACTTCCTTGCGCACCTTCTGACACCATTGGTTCATCCTATACTGCCCCAGGTCGTCATCTTCGTCAAGCACAGCAAGGTCCCGATGACGTCCTCAACTCCGGCGATTAAATTCGGTGAGCACCGTGTTCCCCTTCGCCTCTGATTCACACGAGCGTGTTCGCCGTAGTCTTGCCCACCCCCTGATGCCTTTGATTTGTGCTAGGGTGACCAGGAGCATCGCCAACGTCGCCGTCCACCCGAGCCCGATGCTGTCAGCAACTCCGACGAGCCCGTGCAGCCGTGTCCGTGCGCCCCTTGCCAAGACGTCGCCATGTTGAGCATCAGTGCATCGCTACGAGCCCGGTAAGCATCTCCGATGACCCCAGAACCCCTTGTAGCGCCGCGCCGCCGTAGACAGAGCTCGCCGCCGCCAGTTGCCACCGCCAGCGCCGCCCATCTGTGGTCGCTTGATCGAGGACCGTAGGATCTAGATCCAGCGCGTATAAACAGATCACTTAACCAAACGATATGAGTAGATCTGGGGCGTGCATATTAAGTAGATCTAACGACCTGTGCGCATGATCCTATGCGAACCAGTACGCGCCAATCAGAACATGACGCGTGGCACAGAGTTCGTTTTAAAATTTTGAATTAGATTTATTATTTGTTTGATTTTGTTTTAGCCATAACTTTTGATTCCCACGTTCAAATTTGACAAATTTTATATCAATGGAATCAGGAGAGCAAGCCCTTTCCAAATATGTAATGTGTTTAATGTTTTGTTTCTGTTAAAATGGTTTTATTTACAGAAACATGTGTAGGCCTATTTTGTGTATATTAATTATTTGAGAAATGTTTTAGTGTTTAAATAAATGTTGTTTGGCAAGTTTTAAACTTGTTTATGAACCAGTAATGTGCACTTGTGTTGTTGAGTTTTGAAAATCATCACATATCATATTGCATGCATCCTTATATTTTTGCTTGTATTTGTTTGGTATGTGATTTGTGGCTATGATTTTATGTAGATTTGGTGCCAATAGTGATTGTGATTGTGAGGAGTGTAGCTACTCTCCAAACTACCAAGGCAAGTGGTGCTTCATGATATTTTTATCCCTATGTTTTCTACTAAGCATTAGAAATATTTTGCTAGTCTTGCATGTTATATTTTGCTTATATGCCATGTTGGGAAATCCTAGTAGTGTATAATTGCTAAGAAATTTCTAAGTTAAGATGCTTATCTATGCCATGCTTAGCCTAGCTAGTAGCAACCAAGGGTGGTGAAATATACATGCTATGATGAAAATATTTCTAAGTCTCTGGACTTGTGTTTTGCCTAATAAAACAACTAAGTGAATGAAACACCTGGGTGGAATGGAAGGAATGGTTTATGTTGAGTGGTTACACAAGGCCCATTTCTATGGTTTACCTTGTGTATCTCACTTGTGGAAAGCCACCCAGGAACAAAGGGATTTGAGAGGCCAAATGTTAAGAAGCTTCTAGTGCAGCCACTTGGCAATATGGGCTCTGCCAGGATCATATAGGTTGCAATAACTTAGCCATTTGGACAGTTGGTGGTAGTGGGATGATAGGTAGGAGCGCGTCCATTTGGTCTAAGGGAAGGCTTCTGAAAGGTCCTCTCTTGGTGAAAATCAAGGCTTGTGGGGAAAGTGCACAACCTCTGCAGATGGAAGAATCTAAGTACTTATCCATGTCCCTGGTATTGGACAACTTGAGCATCAAGACATGGAAGCTATCAAGAATCTCCTCAACCCAATTTCTAAGTAAAACTTGTGGGTGAACAAGGGTGAAGGACCTCAATTTCTATTGGTGGTTCCTTGGGAAAAGGTTTGACAAAGAAAAACTTAGTGTTTTCAACTAATAGGCAAAACCTATTTTGAGCAAAGCAAGCCTAAGCTACACTTAGCCAATTGCATATAGTATGTAGTCCACCAATAATATACTAAGGTATCACTTGCTAATACTATTCCAATGTATTGACCCACTGTGGCTGTAACTTGTGATGTTGCAGGTTACTCTGATGAGGATTAGGAGTCATGAGTCTACACTCAACATGTTTGCCTGTGGCATATGAAGATGAAGACTTTTATCTATTTAATTATTTAAACTCTTGTGCTAGGCCTGTGGCCCTGGAGTTGTAAAGACTATGTTGTCTCTGGAATGACTGTAATAATGACCTTTGTTTCTGTGTATTTTATCTTAAACTGTGGATGCTAGCATTAATCCAGGGACTAGCATTGCAATCACAGGGATCCTTTTCCTTTATAAAGGAGGGATCTTACAGCAATGATCATGTTTTGTAATATTTCACGACTTGCATGTCGATGAGTACACAACCAAAAGGAGCCATATGGCTGTCTTTATAATTGTGTATGACCTGTGTGTCAACTTCTTATACGCCATGTAATAGCTTTACTTTATCGCTAAGTAGTTAGCTATTCGTGGTGGAGGCAATCATGGTGGAGTGATGGAGATCATGCTGTCACGCACAAGATGGAGATCATTGTGCAGAGATTGGCTATACCATGTCACATAAAATTATATGCATGTGATGTTTATCTTTTTATGTATCTTATTATGCTTAGATCGCGACGGTAGCATTATAAGATGATTCCTCACTTAAAGATCAAGATAAAATTGTGTTCTCCCCATGTATGCACCTTTGCGAAAGTTCATCGTGTTCAAGCACCTCGTGATGATCGGGTGCTATAAACTCTACGTTCACATACAATGGGTGCAAGCCAGTTTTGCACACGCGGAAATACTTGGGTTTGACTTGACGAGCCTAGCATGTACAGACATGGCCTCGGAACACACGAACCGAAAGGTTAAGCATGAGTCATATGAATGATATGATCGACACTTTGTTGTCCACCATTGAAACCACATCTCTTCTTGTGAAGATCGGATTAGGTGTGGTGAATTTGGATCGTGTTCACTAAACAACTTGAGGGATGTTGAATTTAGTGGGAGTTCATCTAGTAATTTGATTAAGTTGAACTAGTTATCATGAACATAGTCTAAATTGTACTTGCAAATTTTGTAGATCAAATGGCTAAGTCCAACTTCAACTTCAACTTCAACGTTTTTGTTGAGAAAGAAAAGCTTAAGAACAATGGGTCTAACTTCACCAACTGGTTCCGCAATCTAAGAATCATTCTCGCTGGCGGACAAAAGGACTATGTCCTTGAGAAAGCGCTAGGTGACGCCCCTGCTATAGATGCGCCGGCTGATGAAAAAGCTGTTTATCAGTCGCGCAAAGACGATTATGGTGTGATTAAGAGCACCATGTTGTTTGCTATGGAATTGGACCTTCAAAATCGTTTTGAGGAGTTCACCAGGCCCTTTGAGATTCTTGAGGAACTGAAAACCATGTTTCAGACTCAGGCCCGTGATGAGAGATATGAGATCTCTGAGAAATTCTTTAACTACAAGATGGAGGAAGGGAGTTCCGTTAGTGAGCAAGCCATTAAGATGTCGGGCTACACTCAACATCTTGAGCAACTGGACTGCAAGATTCCATAAGAGCTCAAGATTGACAGAGTTCTGCAATCACTCCCTCTTAGCTACAAAGGTTTTGTAGTTACTCATAATCAGATTAGTTCCACTGATATGATCATTGAGCTCTTCGCTAAGCTGAAAGCTACGGAGGTGGACATCAAGAAAGATAATCATGTGTTGATGGTCAACAAGCCCCCCAGCTTTAAGAAAGGTAAGGGTGTAATGAAGTCCTTCAAGAAAGGCAGCGGCAAGAGCGTTCCCCTGCTGAGAAGAAGCTCAAGTCTGGACCTAAGCCGGACACTGAGTGCTTCTATTGCAAGGAAAAGGGTCACTGGAAGCGCAACTGTCCGAAGTACTTAGCGGACAAGAAGGCTGGCACCATTAAAGGTATATTTGATATACATGTTATTGATGTTTACCTTACTAGCGCTCGTTGTAGTGCCTGGGTATTTGATACTGGTTCATTTGCTAATATTTGTAACTCGAAACAGGAGCTACGGAATAGACGGCGGCTAGCAAGGGATGAGGTGATGATGCGCGTTGGACACTAATCAAGAGTTGATGTGATGGCTGTCGGCACGCTCTCCTTAGTTTTACCTTCGAGATTAGTTTTAAACCTTAATAAGTGTTATTATGTGCATGCGTTGAGCATGAACATTATATCTAGATCGTGTTTATTGCAAGACGGTTATTCATTTAAATCGGAGAATAATGGTTGTTCTATTTATATGAGTAACATCTTTTATGGTCATGCACCTTCTATGAATGGTTTATTTCTTCTGAATCTCGAAAGCAATGAAACACACATCCATAATATTGAGGCTAAGAGATGCAAAGTAGATAGTGATAATTCGACTTATTTGTGGCACTGCCGTCTAGGTCATATTGGTGGAAAACGCATGAAGAAACTCCATTCTGATGGACTTTTGGAGTATCTTGATTTTGAATCATTTGACACATGCGAGTCGTGCCTCATGGGCAAGATGATCAAAACCCCGTTCTCCGGAATGATGGAGCGAGCAACGGACTTGTTGGAAATCATACATACCGATGTATGCGGACCAATGAGTGTTTCGACGCGCGATGGATATCGCTATTTTCTCACTTTTATGGATGACTTAAGTAGATATGGGTATATCTATTTAATGAAACATAAATCTGAAATGTTTGAAAAGTTCAAAGAATTTCAGAACGAAGTGGAAAACCATCATAACAGGAAAATTAAATTTCTACGATCCGATCGTGGAGGTGAATATTTGAGTTATGATTTTCTCACGCATCTTAAAGCAAGCGGAATCATTTCGCAACTCACGCCACCCGGAACACCACAGCGCAATGGTGTGTCTGAACGCCGGAATCAGACTCTATTAGATATGGTGCGATCAATGATGTCTCTTACATATTTGCCGTTATCATTTTGGGGTTATGCATTAGAAACCGCTGCATTCACTTTAAATAAGGCACCATCTAAATCCGTTGAGACGACACCGTATGAACTATGGTTTGGTGCTAAACCTAAGTTGTCGTTTCTTAAAGTTTGGGGATGCGAAGCTTACGTCAAGAAGTTGATGTCGGACAAGCTCGAACCCAAAGCGGAGAAATGCATCTTCATAGGATACCCTAAGGAAACGATTGGGTATACCTCGTACCACAGATCCGAAGGCAAAGTGTTTGTTGCAAAGAATGGATCCTTTCTTGAGAAGGAGTTTCTCTCGAAAGAAGTGAGTGGGAGGAAGGTAGAGCTAGACGAGGTTATTGAACCTTCTCTCGAGTTGGAGAGTAGCGCAACACCTGAAATTGTTCCAGTGTCGCCTACACCAAGAGAGGAAGCTAATGATGAGGATCATGAAACTTCGGACGATGCTACTGCTGAACGTCGCAGGTCGACAAGGTCACGTGCCCCTCCTGAGTGGTACGACAACCCTGTCTTAACTGTCTTGTTGGTAGAAAACAGTGAACTTGCGAACTATGAGGAAGCAATGATGAGCCCAGACTCTGAGAAATGGCTAGAGGCCATGAAATCCAAATTGGGATCCATGAGCGAAAACCAAGTATGGACTTTGGTGGACCCTCCTAGCGACCGTAAGGCCGTTGAGTGCAAATGGATTTTCAAGAAGAAAACGGACGCGGATGGTAATGTTAATGTCTATAAAGCTTGACTTGCCGTGAAAGGTTTTCGACAAGTTCAAGGTGTTGACTACGATGAGACTTTCTCTCCCGTAGCGATGTTTAAGTCCATTCGGATTTTATTTGCAATTGCTGCGTTTCATGATTATGAAATATGGCAGATGGATGTGAAGACTGCGTTCCTCAATGGCAACATTGATGAATAGTTGTATATGATGCAGCCCAAAGGTTTTGTCGATCCTAAGGATGCTGATAAAGTATGCAAACTTCAGCGTTCCATTTATGGACTAAAGCAAGCATCTTGGAGTTGGAACCTTCGTTTTGATCAAGTGATCAAGAGCTTTGGATTTGTTCCAAATTGCTACGAAGCTTGTATCTACAAGAAAGTGTGATGGGGATATGCCTACCGGGGTATACCCAGCAGGACGTTTCCGACTGGCCCAGTAACTGGCGAGTGGGCCTGCAAGACGACGACTGGATCAAGGCCCGGTGTGGATCTAAGAGACTGTAAGCTGAAGGCGCAGGCGAGTAGATAGGCCCAGTTGGATTAGGTTAAACAAGTACCGAAGCCTTAACTGATTCGGTTGAGATATGTAAACCCCAGGGGAGGTAAGTCTATATAAACCTCCCTACAGGGCGTGTAGAGATACGTTCCATCATAGACCCAAGCGACTCGCTGCCTAGCCGCCGAGTTCGCCCATTGTACCACCATCATAATACAATCTAGCAGGAGTAGGTCTTTACCCTCCGGGGGGCCGAACCTGGGTAAAACCCTGTGTCTCCGCCCTCATCTCGCACCGTAGATGGCTGGCCGCCCTTGCCCCTCGTTCTACTACTCGCTGCCGATTGCAGCATCTGCCATGACCATTCCCACGACAGTGGCGCCCACCGTGGGGCCTGGCCGGTCTGGCCGGTGTTTTGCAGCGAGATCCAATCCGCCGATCAACGAGACGGTCGCCACCGGCCGCATGATAGCGATTGGCGAGATGCTCCAGATCTTGACGAGCAGCTATGTCCCGGCAGCCCGACCCGTCACGCACAGCATGATCCTGCCGTTCGGCACGATCAGCCTCTTCATCGGCCTCACCGACGTCATCGTCTCGGAGGATTCGGCTCGCATCCGCGAGTCGCCGCTATGCGATCGACTCTCCGAGAGCCAGGTCCGCACGATCCATCGCCTCGCCTCCGAGTACAACTCGGCCCACAGCAACGTGGCCTAAAACTCCGTGGCCGCGGAAGACGTGGCCCTCAACGACGACGCCGACTCGGCGACCCCGGCATCACTCGCCGGATCCATCACCGCGGCTTCACCCGCGGGCTCCATCACCCAGGTCTCCAACGTGGGAGACTTCGAGGATCCCTCCATCCTTGGGATCTTCGACTTCGATTCCGGGTCGGAAAATTCCGCCGACCTACGCGACGGGACCGGTCGCCACGCCGTGACCTACATGGCGACCGGCACCGATCCGCCGGAGGATCCCTTCTCCACCCCGATCCCTCCTAACGCCACGGCAACGGAGGTCGAGGAACTCCGCTTAAAGCTGGCGGAGGCAGTCCGCAAGGAGCAAGCCGAGCACGAAAAATTTCGCCTCGAGCAGGTGACAGCACAGGAGCTGTCGCGTTACCACCAGCAGCGAATCAGGTCGCGCCTGAACCCCACCGTCCAGGGTCGCGCCCTGAACTTCGACGACGAGAGCGACCCGGCCCGCGTGGCCGAGCGCGCGATCTGCGAGAACGCGCCGCCAGGAGGAAGCGCCCGGCCCCCACCAGGGTCGACGGCAATGGGCGCCCCACCTCCACCCAACCGCACACCCCCCAGGGATCAACCGCGGATAGTAGTCTCCTCACGGGAGCGAGACGCGAACGGCCTCCCACTGTTCTCCACCCCGATGGACAACCTCGTGGCGGGCCGAGAAGCAGCTGACAACATCACGGCCACCGGCGACGGCGCCCTACAGATCCAGTATGTCAGGGCCCTGCTCGCAAAGGCCGTCTAGTAGCAAAACGCAGGCGCCGACTCGCAGGGTCGAGTGTACTCGCGTTCTTCGGGAAGCAGAGCGGCCTCAAGCGGCCGCCCAATGGCGGAAAACACCCTCAACTGCCCGCCACCAGAGCCACTGCAGCTCCAACACCGACCCGCGAACGCGGCACTCTCCACCAACGACCCCAGGCCAGCGACCAACTTCGTTGCCGCCAATGGTCAACCCATCGATGCCCGCACCCACATCATCAACAACCAAAGTTGGCGCGCACGCCAGCCCAACGACCTGCGACACACCCTAACCAATCGTCGCGACGGCGAGCCGATGGGGTCGCTAAGTCGACTCGGGCCCAGGTTCTTTGGACCAATGATCTGAGGCGAGAAATACCCTGCGAACTTTAAGGCGCCGAAGGAGATAGAAAAGTACGACCCTTCGTACGACCCCTCCGTGTGGCTCGATACATACCTCATGGCGATGGGGATCGCGGGCCACACCGACCTGCTAGCTGCCCGTTACCTCCCCTTGATGATGGAGGGGACGTGCAGGCAGTGAATCAACACCCTCCCCTAGGATAGCATCGACTCCTGGGAGGAGATGCGCGACGCCTTCGTCAGGCACTTCGAGCGCTCTTACACCTGGGCCACCACCATCGAGGACCTGGAGCGATGCGTCCAGGGACCCCGCGAGTCGACCCGCAACTGGGTCCAGCGGTGGCAAGAACTATGGTACAACGCGGTCGGCATCCACCCGGACACCGCGATCCATTGCTTCAAGACCTCGTGCCGCTACGAGCCCTTTGTCGCCAAGCTCAAGCGACATTCTCGCACACTCAACAACATACCGGACCTCCTCGAGATCGCCAAACGGTACGCGGAGGAAGATCCAAACAAGGAAACCGACGACGAGTCGGGAGGCCAACGCCACACGAGCGGCAACGACAACGGACGACGGTCCGACCTACGCTACAGCAACACTCGCCTCACCGGCAAGCGCCGCAGTGACGGGCGAGTCGACTTCGTCGCCAACGCCGGGCACGCGCAGCGCGAGCCCAAGAGCTTCCGCCGCGACGGAGGGCAACGCCGCGACGACGGCAATTACAAGGCGAAGCCAAGGTTCGACCCCGCGGCCCTCCTTAACCAACCTTGTGCGTTTCACAGCAGGGAAGGGAAGCCCGCTACACACATGACCGCCGACTGCCACACTCTTAGGGAGATTGAGAAGGCACAGTGAGCATGGGAGGACCCCGACAACAACCCGCCAAACGGCGGAAAATTCAGCAACGTGGACGGCTCGCTCCATACCTTCACAGGCTTCAACATGAAGCGCGAGAAGAAGGTCATCACCCGCGCTGTCGCCGTCAACGCGGTTGCCCAGGTGGACGTTCCCCAGTTCCTCAACTGGTCGTAGCAGCCCATCACCTGGAGCTGCCAGGACCACTCGCCACGCATCGAGTACCCATGCCGAGTCGCCCAGGTGGTCAAGCCTAAGGTGGGCGACTACTGGCTCCCCAAGACATTGATGGATGGCGACAGCTCCATCAACATCCCGTACCTGGACACCTTCAGGCGGCTGCGGCTCCCGCAGTCGATGATCGAGACGACCCACACCACGTTCCACGGCATCGTCCCCGGTCGGAAGGCGTACCCGATCGGCAAGGTCACGCTGCCAGTCACCTTCGGCACACCAGCAAACTTCCGCATCGAGCGGATCGTCTTCGAGCTGGTACCCTTCGACAGCCCCTACCACTGCGTCCTGGGGCGCCAGGCGTTCGCCAAGTTCATGGCAGCGCCGCACTACGCGTACAACGCAATGAAGCTCCCCGGGCCGTGCAGCGTCATCACCATCAACGGCGACCCTGATATGGCCTCCGAGTGCGAGGCCAAAGGATCCGAACTCGCCGACGCCGTCATCGCGGCAGAGGCCAACCACGCCGACGAGCTCGCCAAGTACGCGAGCGGGGTCAACAACAACGACCCCACCATACTCAAGAAGCCCAACTCGGAGGGCGCGAACACCTCAGCCTTCGAGGCAACGACGCACACCCGCACCGTTGAGCTGGTCCCAGGCAACTCCAGTCAGACGGTGACAATCGGAACGGGCATGAGCCCAGCCTAGGAAGGCGCGCTCATCGAGTTCCTCCGTGAGAACAGGGACATCTTCGCATGGAAGCCCTCTGACATGCCCGGTGTTCCTAGGGAGCTCGCTGAGCACAAACTAAATGCCGACCCCAAAGTGTGACCCATCAAGCAGTCGCTGCGGCCCTTCAATGAAGAGCGCCGCCGAGCTATGGCCGAGGAGGTGCAGCGTCTACTCGCTGCAGGCTTCATCCGGCCAATTAAATACTCCAAGTGGCTGGCAAACCCAGTCTTGGTCGAGAAGAAGAACGGGACCTGGAGGATGTGTATCGACTACACAAACTTGAACAGCGCCTGCCCGAAAGAGCAGTTCGTCCTCCCGCGGATCGACCAAATAATTGACTCCACCGCGGGCTCGGAGTTGCTATGTTTCCTCGACGCCTACTCTGGGTACAACCAGATCAAAATGGCTGTCGAGGACGAGGAGAAGACGGTGTTCATCACGCCATTCGGAGCCTTCTGCTACACCGCCATGACCTTCGGCCTCAAGAACGCCGGGGCGACCTACCAACGGTGCATGCAAGAGTGCCTCAGGAGCCAAATTGGCCGCAACATCCACGTCTACATCGACGACGTGGTCTTAAAATCCGCCCGCCAGGGTGATCTACTCACCGACCTGGCGGAAACGTTCGCCAACTTGCGGAAATACAAGATAAAACTCAACCCAGGAAAATGCACCTTCGGTGTACCAGCGGGACAACTACTGGGGTACGTCGTATCCAAGCGCGGGATCGAGGCGAACCCCACCAAGATCAACACGATCGCCCGACTCGTCAAACCCGAGTGCCTGCGTGACGTCCAGAAGCTGGCCGGGCGAGTAGCGGCTCTCAGTCGCTTCATCCCCCGCCTAGGCGAAAAGGCGATGTCCCTATACCGCCTGATGCGCAAGAACCCCACCTTCCAGTGGGACAAGGAGGCGGACGACGCGCTCTGCGACCTCAAAAAGGTGCTACTCGCCGCACCGCTACTCGCCGCCCCCACCGACAAAGAACCCGTGCTGGTCTACGTCACGGCTTCCGAGCGCGTCGTCAGCGCCGTCATGGTCGTCGAACGGCCGGAGGAAGGAAAGGAGCGCCCAGTACAGCAACCGGTGTACTACATCAGCGAGGTCCTCACCGAGTCGCGCCAGCGATACCCGCAGTACCAGAAACTGGTATACGCGGTCTTCAAAGCACAGCGACGCCTGCCGCACTACTTCCAGGAGCACCCAATCACGGTCGTCTCCTCAGCACCGTAGCAGGACATCATCCGCAACCGCGAGGCGACCGGGCGAGTCGCCAAGTGGGCCGTCGAGATCGGCGTCCACAACATCAAGTACGAGCCACGAAAAGCGATCAAGTCGCAGGCCCTAGCGGACTTCATCGCCGACTGGGAAGAGGCCCAGCAGCTAGAAAGGCTGCCATACCTCCACTACTGGAGCCTGCACTTCGACGGCTCCAAGAACACGGACGACGCAGGAGCAGGGATCGTGCTGACTTCACCGAAGGGCGACAAGCTCCGCTACGTCCTCTGCCTCGACTTCACCCCCTGCACCAACAACATAGCCGAGTACGAGGCACTACTCCACGGCATGCGAGCTGCCAAGGAGATGAACGTCAACCGCCTACGCTGCTACGGAGACTCCGACCTCGTCGCTGGGCAAGTTGCTGGCACCTGCGACGCCGTCTCTCCCACCATGGCGGCATACCGCCAAGCAGTGGACAAGCTGGGTGGACACTTCGCAGGCTACTCCGTCGAGTGGATCGACAGGCGGAAGAACGAGGAGGCCGACACACTCTCTCGCATTGGGTCGGCTCGACTCGGACCACCCGCCGGCGTCTTCCTGGACACGATCACCAAGCCATCAGTCTCTCCCCCAAGGGATATCGACATCGGAGTCCCGCTGCAGCCAGAGGCAGCCCTGGTCGCACTCGTCACCGAGCCAGACGACTGGGCCAAGCCCTACGTCGCCTACCTGGAGGCCGGCACCTTGCCGGCAGACAAGATGGACGCCCGGATGATCGCACGCCGATGCAAATCCTTCACCATCATCGACGGCGAGCTCCACAAGCGCAGCGTCACCGGCGTGTTCCAACGCTGCGTCCAACCCGCCGAAGGACGCAAGATCCTCCACGACATCCACTCTGGCGACTGCGGCCACCACGCCGGCGCCCGCTCTCTGGTCGCCGAGGCTATGCGGCATGGCTTCTACTGGCCCACCGCACACGCCGATGCCGTCGACATTGTCCAGCGGTGCGCCGGGTGCCAGAAGTACGCCAACCAGATGCACGTGTCGAGCTCAGCGCTCAAGATAATCCCCATCACCTGGCCATTCGCCGTGTGGGGTATGGACATGGTAGGCCCCTTCAAAAAGGCTCCCTCTGGCTACACCCACCTCCTGGTCGCGGTCGACAAATTCACAAAGTGGGTGGAGGCCAAACCAGTACGGAAATGCGATGGGAAGACTTCCACTAAATTCCTACGCGAGCTCATATATCGCTACGGGTTCCCAAACAGCATCATCACGGACAACGGCACCAACTTCGCCAAAGGAGCCATGGCCGAGTTCTGCGAGAAACACCACATCCGGCTCGACCTCGCGTCAGTCGCCCACCCGGAATCCAACGGCTAGGCGGAACGGGCCAATCAAAGCATCCTCCACGGCCTGAAGCCGCGGCTCCAAGTACCACTCGAGCGCACCGCCGGGTGCTGGGTCGAGGAGCTACCCTCCGTCATCTGGGGCATCCGCACCTCGTTCAACAGGTCGACAGCGTTCACCCCCTTCTTCATGGTGTACGGTGCCGAGGCAGTCATGCCCACCGACCTCGAGCACGACTCGCCACGGGTCGTCCACTACACGGAGGCTGCGAACAAACTCGCCCGTCAGGATGGAGTCGATCAACTCGACGAGGCACGTGACCTCGCTCGATCACGCACCACCATCTACCAGCAAGGACTCCGCCGCTATCACAGCCGGCGGGTGAAAACTCGCACCTTCCAAGAAGGCGACCTGGTGCTGCGCCTCATCCAGGACAAGAAGGGCATGCACAAGCTTTCCCCTCCGTGGGAGGGACCATTCGCCATCGGGCGCATACTCGGCAACGACTCCTACTACCTCACCAACGTTCGCGGGGATGGAAAACTTTGACGTCAAGCGACCGTGGAATGTAAACCACCTACGGAAGTTCTACTCCTAGAACCCCACATATGTACCCTCTAGTCGCTATGAAATAAAAAGAATTGGTTACCGCAAATTGCGCCTACTCTCCATGTCTTGTGCCACTCGCACTCGTAATAATAGCGTCAAGCTAACTGCAGAAGTCAACCTTTGGTACAGCGATCGGCACAGCCAAGTAGTGCGTTACAAGGGCATTGGGTCACCTCAGGTCTCGCAACGTCCACGAAAAACGCCTACCCGGAGCCCCATCGGAGTCGCCTAGCCCGACTGGCTCTACGAGCCAAGACAACTGCCTTTGCTTCTCACAGCGACCATGATCCTCCGCATCCTCGACATAGCGACTCGAACGGCCAAGTACCACGCTCAGGGACTGACGACCAGTCCAGCGCGAGCGGCTAGGGAAAACGCCAAGTATGAGAGCATGCCCAGGACTCGCCATGCGACTGACCCAACGGGCCAGGCAGGAGTGACGCGCTCAAACTAACGCGCCAAGTCCTCACCCACCCTCGAGTCGCGCCTAGAACAACCAAGTACCATGCTCGGGGACTCGGCCACCCGACCTCGTTCGCGCAAGGGAAAACGGTGAAGTACAGAGCGCTCATGGGAGTCGCCTTGCGACTGGCTCTCCGAGTCCGGGCGAGTCGACCACAATAACAATACATTCAAAAACCGCAAACACATAACAAACGAGGTAAAACCCCATAAAAAGGGCAGACGCGCCCGGGGACTCGTTCAACCCTCAATCCAAAAACACACGACAATTCACAAAACAAACACGATATCTCATTAATAGCATGTTGCAATCATCACAAAATACAAAGTATGCCCAACGGCAGAACTGCTACTAACGCCCTAGGGCAAACTATTCTACTCCGCAGGCTTCGACGACGACTCGCCAGCACCCTTGCAATTGCGAATGAAGGGCGTGTACGGGTTTGACGGGTACGTCGTCAGCTCACCCGCCATCGCCGCACGGAAGGGTTGCTCGACCTTGAAGTCACGGTGCTGCGGCTCGGGGTCGTTCGGCGCGACGACCGTCTCCTGGTAAGGAAGGAGGTCGCCCATCGCCCAGACGCGCTGGGAGTACACCGCGGCACGGTCCGTCAACTTGAGCACCTCAGAGATCTCCACCGAGCCAGTCGACGACGGGTAGCCACTCGTCACGTCGTCCAGGTCGAAGTCCTCCGGGAAGTGAGCGAGCCCAAGGCTAAGCGCCGTTGCTGCTCGACGCCGGAATGCCGATCGCGTCATAAACTCGACGACCGACGGCGCCTTCTCCAAGTACCGCCACACCTCGACGAGGTCGCTGGGAATTACTTCCGTGGGCGACATCTCCTGGAGGTAGGCCCGGATGCACGTTGCCTACAATGTCGCCGAGTCGACGAGCGTGGCCACACATTGTCGCGCGTCAAATGAGCTCGCCTCTTCCGCGCTATCAAGGATACGACCTGTGGAAGAAGATAATAGTGAGTACATCGGATATTACAAAAAGGCACATGCAACAGGCAGGGGCAGACACACTCACCAATCAAGGGACGGGAGAGATCCGTGATGAAGCTCTGAAGAGAAGTGTAATCATCCTGAAGCCCAGCAACAAGGGCGTCAGTAACCTTACGTTCTTCCGCGGCGGCTGTAACAGCGGCCTTGGCTCGACCATCCGCCGAACTCGCTTCCTCTTTCGCCTCCCTCAGCTCGCGCTCGAGGTCGGCGATCCGCTTCTCAGCCGAGCTCAACGCCGATTGAGCTGCCGCCAATTCACTCGCTGGAACAAGTCCCTGGCGGGCCTCCTCTGCCTTTGCGGCAATTGCCTGAAGCCCCTTGTTCGCCTCTTGGACGGTGGCCAGTTCCTTCTCCGCGCGGCGTTTCGCAGCAAGCCGGTCATCCGACTCACGTTGCAAACCCTGTACACAATTCAAACAGTTAACAAAGTCGGAATCCAAAGTGCCCACCCGCTGAAATTCAGCGAGTACGCACTCGGGGACTGGAAATCAAAAAATCCTAATTGCCCACCCGCAGAAATTCAGCGAGTGCGCACTCGGGGACTGGATGCGATAAATAAAAACAAGCATTTAAAGAATCAGACTGCTGCAACGCACCGGCCTGATCCTCGGGGACTGGACATACCTGGATGGCTGCGCCAAGCATGCCATGAAGTTGTATCGCATCCACGGACGTGAGAAGAGCCGGCGTGTGCCCGCGACGCTTCTCGACCTCCGTATCGGCGACCCCTGGCGCATGGCTCGAGGGCGAGGTACAACTCGCTGTAGCCGCTTTGGCCATGAAGCGCGGGAACGTGGCGATGGAGGCACCGGCACCAAAGGAGGTCGGCTCGGCTGCCCCAGGCGAGGGATCACCCTCCTTGGTGGGCAAGGCCGCCTCCGCTAGGGGTTCACTCGGCGCGATCGCCGTGTCGTCAGACACCGTGAGGACTTCGTCGCCCTTGGCCTTCTTAGCGCTATCTGCGGGAACGACGACCTCGTCCGCCTTCCTTTTCCGGGAGGGATCCTCCTCGATGACCACGGGTGGCACCTTGGCCACGGTCGGATGGCCTATCTTCTTCGCTCTGGTCCTACAAATTGATCGCGTGAGCAAGATAATCCGAGTACAATGAAAGACAAAAGTAGGTGAGTAAACTCACTTGGCGACTGGAATGAAGCATAGCCCCGTGCGGATGCCGGCCGGCTTCTCCAGTTTGGGGCCCAGTCGGTGACTGAGGCCCATCTCCAGGACATCGCGTGCCCAAGACACGGACGGTTTCTTTGTTGTCGAAGCTGCGGCCGGAGCTTCCGAAACATTTTCGGCAGGAGCATCCTTGGGTGGCGAAGCTACCGCGACCGGAGCGGCCGCCGACCCGAAGACTGGGGCGAATGGCGGAGGCATCGAGGCCAGAGGCACCTCATTCAGGACGGCGGTGATACCCGGCGCCGTCGCCATCTGTGGGGCTTCGCCCCCAGCCAGGCTGGTGGCGTCGGAGTTGCTCGGCGAACGAGGCAGAGACGCCTGTTTCTCGCTGGCTTCGCCTTCTTCTTTGGAGGGGCCTTCACCTCTTTCTTCTTCTTCTTCTTCTTCGATGGAGTGGCTTCGTGACGCGAGGTGTGCTCGGGGAGCTCGTCGTCGTCATCCTCATGGCGCTCGAGGCTCTTGCTCGCTTCGAGCTCACGCTGCCGCTATCCGCGCGTTTTCCGGACCAGCGGGGCAACCTCTTCCTCGGATTCGTCGTCGTCGCCGCTCCCGTCACTTTCGACGCCTCCCCTCGCTGGAGGCGATTCGCCCGCCTCCTGGACGGACGAGCTCGAATTCTCGTCGTCCGCGGGCGGAAGCCATCCTTCCACCACTTGAAATAGCTGCAATAAGCATAAACAATATCAGTATGACCGCGACTGCATTTAACTGCGACTGCGAGTGACGAAAAGTTGACTTACCGTTGGGGCTGGATGCTTCGCGGTGTAGGGGGCGACCCCGGCCTTCACGTTGAGGTACGTCACCTGGGTGATCTTCTTCAGCGCCAGGAGGTAATCCTCGAGTTGCCACTCGTCGAGGCAGGACTTCGTCGAGTCCTCCTGGCCCGAGTACTCGTACATGTACTGGTCGCGGCGGGCCAGGGGGACGAGTCGCCGCCCGAGCCAGCAGTTGTACAAGTTGATAGGCAGGAGACCTCTTTTCTTCAGGCCGCGAATGGTCTGGAGCATTTCGTCCACGACCATCCGCTGGTCTGTGGGAAGTTTGCCGACTTGGAGTCGGCGTGGTTCAGGCCGGTCGGCGGAGTATCTTGGGATCGCCACCTCGCTGTCTGGAGTCGCCTCGCTGACATAGAACCAAGATTTTTTCCATTGGCTCGCCGCCTTGGCGGGTAGCATTAGATCGAAGAAGGAAGCCTTCGATTTCAGCTGAAACGTCAGGCCGCCCGCGGCGAGCATTGGGCCGCCCGCTTCCTCGCGACTGATCCGCCCGTGGAATAGATCTTGCCACAGGGGGAAGTAGGGCCTGCAGCCTAGGTAGCACTCGCAGAACGCCACGAAAATGGCGAGATGCTCGATGCTGTGCGGGCCCAGGTCCGACGGTTGGATCCCGTAGAAGGCGCAGAAGCGCCGGAAGAAAAGGGATGTTGGGAATCCCAGCCCCTGTTCTAGGTGGCTGGTGAAGCAGACGAACTCGCCCTCGCGCGGGTTCGGAGTCACCTCTCTGGCCGCAGGGATGCGCCACCTGCCAGCGCGCAGGATCTCGGCCTCCTCGAAGGACGCCAGTTGCGCTCTCGTGCACTTGGATCTGCCCCAAGGCTCGGTGGAGGGGGCCACTGGCGGAAGGATTCGTGGGGGTCGGAGGATTTCGGGTCGGCTGGATCGCGATGCGGAGGAAGGCGAAGGTGCGCGCAATTGGAGGAAATGACGAGGAGGTGGTTCTCCGATCGCCTGTCATTCCCCTTATATAGCGGTTGTTACCCGCCAAATCTGGGAGCCGTTACTACGCGGTGATTACGCTAAAAGTTACCGTTGGATTACCCCAACGGCTAGTTTGACCACGTTTAACGTTCCAACTTCGGCCACTCGGCTCGCCGACCCGATCACTACGACAGTGACTGAGTATTTCGCCGATTCGACTCGCCAAAGCTGCGATCAGAATGCCTAGTTTTTTCCTTTATTCAGGAGCCCGCCGACGATTCGACTGGATGCCTGCTTTGAAGCCGTATACTCCGACTGCCAGCAACCACCTGCTCCCAATCAATGATGGACTCGGGGACTACTGATGGGGATATGCCTACGGGGGTATACCTAGCAGGACGTTTCCGACTGGCCCAGGAACTGGCGAGTGGGCCTGCAAGACGGCGACTGGATCAAGGCCCGGTGTGGATCTAAGCGACTGGAAGCTGAAGGCCCAGGCGAGTAGATAGGCCCAGTTGGATTAGGTTAAACAAGTACCGAAGCCTTAACTGATTCGGTTGAGATATGTAAACCCTAGGGGAGGTAAGTCTATGTAAACCTCCCTACAGGGCGTGTAGAGATACGTTCCATCATACACCCAAGCGACTCGCCGCCTAGCCGCCGAGTTCGCCCATTATACCACCATCATAATACAATCTAGCAGGAGTAGGGATTTACCCTCCGGGGGGCCGAACCTGGGTAAAACCCTGTGTCTCCGCCCTCATCTCGCACCGCAGATGGCTGGCAGCCCTTGCCCCTCATTCTACTGCTCGCTGCCGATTGCAGCATCTGCCGTGACCATTCCCACGACAAAGTGAGTGGGAGCTCAGTGACACTTCTAGTACTATATGTGGATGACATATTTATTATTGGAAATGACATTGGTATGCTTAAAGATGTGAAGAGTTATTTGAATAAATGTTTTTCAATGAAAGACCTAGGAGAAGCTGCTTATATATTAGGCATCAAAATCTATAGAGATAGACAAAGACGGCTAATATCTTTAAGCCAAAGTACATACCTAGACAAAGTTCTAAAAAGGTTCAGAATGGATAAGGCAAAGAAAGGTTCAGTGCCCATGTTCTCAGGTAAGATATTGAGCAAGGCTCAGTGTCCAGCTACGGTAAACGATAGAGAAACTATGAGCAAAGTGCCATATGCCTCGGCCATAGGTTCTATCATGTATGCCATGCTGTGTACTAGACCGGATGTGTCCAATGCTCTTAGTTTGACAAGCAGATACCAAAGTGATCCAGGAGTGGAACACTAGACAACCGTAAAGAACACCCTAAAGTATTTAAATAGGACTAAAGAAATGTTCTTGGTCTATGGAGGTGATGAGCAGCTCGTCGTAAAAGGTTAAGTCGACGCTAGTTTCGACACCGACCCGGATGATTATAAATCTCAGACAGGATACGTTTATATTTTGAATGGAGGAGCTGTGAGCTGGAGAAGATGCAAGCAACGCGTGATCGCGGGATCTACAGTGGAATCGGAATACATGGCTGCTGCAGAAGCGTCAAGTGAACGAGTTTGGATCAGGAACTTCATCACTGAGCTTGGTGTGGTTCCAAGTGCCTTGGACCCACTGGAGATATTGTGTGACAACACTGGCGCCATAGCACTGTCTAAGGAACCAAGATATCATCCAAAGACCAAGCACATCAACCGCCGATTTCATATAATTCGAGATTATATAACAGATGGAGATCTGAAGATTAGCAAAGTACATACGGATCTGAATGTCGCAGATCCGTTGACTAAACCTCTTCCACGAGCAAAACATGATCAGCACCTTAATGCCATGGTTGTTAGATTGTTGCCAGATGTAAAGTAGATTATTGACTCTAGTGCAAGTGGGATACTGTTGGAATTATGCCTTAGAGGCAATAATAAAGATGTTATTGTTATAATTCTTGTTCACGATAAAGTTTATATTCCATGCTAGAATTGTATTAAGCGGAAACTTTGATACTTGTGTGGTTTATGAACAACACCGTGTCCCTAGTACGCCTCTATGGACTAGCTCATTGATTAATGATGGTTAAGGTTTCCTAACCATAGACATGAGTTGTCGATTAATAATGAGATCATGTCATTGGAAGAATGATATGATGGACAGACCTAAATCAAGCAGAGCAATTAGATCGTGTCATCGTGTTCATCTTTGCGAAGCTTTTTCTTATGTCAAATATTGTATTCCTTAGACCATGAGATAATGCAACTCCCTGGTATCGGAAGAAAGCTTTGAGGTCATCAAACGTCAACCTATGAGAGGATGATCATAAAGGTGACTCTCAGGTGATCGGAAAGTACTTGTTGGGTTGTATGTATCGAGATGGGATTTGTCCCTCCCAAGTCAGAGAGATATACTTTGGGCCCACTCGCTAATCGATATCAACACTGCTTGCAAGCACGTGGTTAAGGAGTTAATCACAAAGTGATATCGGATTACGGAACGAGTAAAGTACTTGCTGTGAACGAGATTGAACTAGGTTTGCCGATGCCAACGATCGAATCTTGGGCAAGTAAAATATCGCGTGACGAAGGTAATATAAATATGGGATTAATTGAATCTTGGCATCATGGTTCATCCGATATGATCATCGATGAATATGTGGGAGTCAATATGGGTTTCCAGATCCCGCTGTTGATTATTGGTAGAAGATCATGTCTGCATATTCTCGAACCCGTAGGGTCACACACTTAACGTGCCTCGATGTTAGGATAGAATGGATAATTGGTTTATGAGTTTTTGTTCGGAGTCTCGGATGAGATCTAGGACATCACGAGAGGTTCAGGAATGGTTCGGAGAATAAGATTCATATAAAGGAAAGCAGTTTTTGGATTTCGGAATGTTCGATATTGTACCAGAAGGTTCTAGAAGCTTCTGGAGTGGGACCAACGTGGCCCCACTTGTCGGAGGGGGCGTGGGCCTACGAGGGAGTGCCCTGGCCGCATTGGGCCAGGGTCACAAGGCCCCATAGTCCCAGCCGGCCAAAACCCTAGGGGAAACCCTAGGGGACCTTCTAGAATGGGAGGGAAGACTTGCCCCCCACTCCACCCTTGGGGCCGCCGCCCTAGGGCTTGGAGGAGGGGTAAAGGGGGCCGGCCAACCCCCTATATAAGGTGGCTAGGGGGCGCACCCTCCCCTCACCCCAAACCCTAGCCGCCAGCTGCTTCCCTACCTCTCTCTCTCTCCCGACTGCGTTTAGGCGAAGCCCTGCCACAGAAACTCTCCACCATTGCACCACGCCATCGTGCTGTAGATCCAATCTATCTCTCCACCCACTTTCTGGACCGAGGAAGGAGGATACGTCGCGGTGCCGTACGTGTGCATCTCTCGGAGGCGTCACCACTTGCGGCGTTGGATCGGATCGAATCGGATCGCGAGGAGGAGAAGGCTAGTACGACTACATCAACCACGTTCTGTTGAACGTTCCGCCTTGCGATTTCTTCAAGGGTATGAAGATCTCATCTATCCTTCTCGTTGATTGCATCTGCTAGATTCGATCTTGGCTTTCCCGTTCGCATCCATAGAATTTTTTTGATTTACTATGCTGCGAAAACATTCAAATCTCTCCCCTGCAGCACTTTACACCTTGTGCCAGACCCTAGGCTTCTCTTTCTCTCTCTCTAGGAGTATACCTTCACGTGGGTAGGATCTATTATTGTACAGCGTGATACCTGCTTTACTCTCACCTGTCAACTTCCTGCAGCCTTGTTTTGACCAACCAATGTGAAGCATGGTGTTGAAATGGTGATACCTACTAATTAATCCATTTTTATGCAGGAGCATGGCTCTAGGATGGATCAAGCGACCCCATATTCAATTCCATCAATGCTGCATAAAAATTCTAGGCTACGGGCACTACATCGGCGAGCCGAGCTTCCAGGGAACCACTCCAACACCACGCGTCTCGGTGGATTCCACCAAGAGCTAGCCAGCGATGGACAAAGAGAAGCTAGCACCGAGAATTGTTCCATGCCCCCACGACGGCTATCTCAGCATGGTCGCCTACCACGAGCTTGACGACCACAAGACTGTATCTATGCGGCTACACGGAGATGGGCTGCATTTTCACCGCCTCGCCGGTCGAGCTCCTTATCCACCTCGACAGTGACCACAAGGTACAAGTGCATAGGATATCGTACGACCAACCGATGGAGTTTACAGTAATAATGTTGTTATCGTCATTTCCGCGATCCGTGGTCATCGTCTACTGTGATTACGCTAGCGTGTCCTGCCTCATCATCGGCGAGCTTGGCTAGGCCGCCGCCGTTTCCTCTATGTGCGTGGGCGCCTGCGTGCCCGTGTCCCTGGTATAGGGTAAAGCTATGCGTGACTAGCGCGCAGTCGCCGACAGACTTCTCGACGGACACCGTTAATGATGTAATGGAGCAGACGAGCTACGTGTTGCCTCGCAGTATCGTCTCAAAGATCTGACGTTCCTCATGGTGCTGCTGCGGTACATAACCGCGGGTGCTGGACAGTACCAAAAGGTGTTCCCTTTCTCTGTTTGCATTGACAAGAAGAATTGATTTTAAACTTCTGCTAGTGATCCTAATGCGATGGTAATGATGTATTACTAGTTCATTTAGTTCTAGAGTTTCACTCATCTACTTGTTACTATTGTAGTACTCAGAGACATGGTCTATTTTGGCACTAGGAAGGGTTTATTTTGGCTGTAAAGTAAGTTTGCTGATAATGTTTATATTGAGGATTTAAGTGTTTTCTAAAATGATATGTCAAACTTCTATATATTATGCCACACTAACGTGCAAGGCATGTGCAACTTACTCATCCTACTACTTTTCCTTGCTTGATTTCAGGGTCCTTTGTGCTAAATGTTTGGACTTGGATGTAATTTTCTATTTTGTGAGGTCCTTGGTGTAAAATATAGGTACACGTCCTATGGTCATGTTAATTGAAGCTTCTCGCTCCCTTGGGACATACCCCGGTCAGAAAAATAAAGTTCCACCACCTGGTTTTCAAAAAGTAGACGATGACCTTGGTCATTTGGCCTGAAACCCAAGAAATTACACACGGGGTACGTGGTATAGTAGGCCATACCTTCAAAAAAGTTTTTCAGAATTTTACTACTCCCCCAAGCACATATTAGTTGACTTCAAGTTGTGAAAATTTGGATGAACCTACATACTAAAAAGTTTCTAGATTCATTCAAATTTGGATAGATTTGATTCAACAAATATGGGTCGGAGGGAGTAGTAGAATAAATTAAAGAACAAAGAATTTCCCCAACAAATTTTTGTACAACGTGGACAATTCTTTCTTACAGTTTCCCAAGTTTAAGGATTTTTCCGGTTCTGAAATTCGAACATGGACCGTTCGATCAAGACTAGCAAATCCAATCATTGCTAACCGTTGGATCTTCCTTTCCATTCTTAGCATCTAGAAGATTCTATTGATAGTCTTTAGCATAATGAACGCTATTGTGCGCAAACCTCAAAACACACTTCATTGCTTAGTTTGAGGCACCTTGTGTGAAATGCATGGACTTGGATATGATTTTCATTTTTTACGAGGTCCTTGATGTAAACTGTATTTCCATCGACCATCTTAACTGAAGCACCTCACTTCGGGGGGACCTACCACAGTTAGAAGAAAATTCAACCCTCCCAATTATCACACAAAGTGGACCACAGTTTCCTATATAATTACATTTTTCAAGCTTACTAGCTAACTTCGCACACTTCACTTACTTCTTCTCGATTCAACATAATGAGGTTAAACTTGAGCTACAAGTAGGCGCGGTAGGTTAATTGCTCTTGAATTAAATATAATTTCATAGGTATATGTTCTTGTAGCAAACAATGATTTTGGTGTGAGTTTCCAACTATCTGGAAACAACATTCTCAATTTCCCGAGTGATGATGAGATTGTTCTTTTCCGTAAAGAAAGTCCGAAGAATATGTATATGAATGCCACAAGCTAGAAAGCTTCCAGACATGTTAAGTGGACCAACATGTTGTACGTAATTGAGATTTACGTGTTTTATGATATTTCAAACTCCCTAGCTAACTCTGCCCACTTGAGTGACTTTATGACGATTTATTGAAATTAGTTCAAATTTGAACAACGAGTAAATTTTATCCTGCTTTGATAATTTTGAAAAATATTTTGGAGATACCCATCGGGAGGTCAATTAATATATTAGAAACCACTGAGAGTTTAGGCAACATGTTCAACTTCTTGCTAAGATTATTCATCTTGACAACATAACGAAATTAGGTCAAACATGAGCTACAAGTAAGCGCGATAAATTGCTCTTGAATTAAATGTAATTTCATAGCGATAGATGGGTGCATCTTCGGTGTGATTTTACAGCTATCAAGAAATAACATTCTAATTTTTCTGAGTGATGACGATCAAGATTGTTCATTTTTGAATAAAAATTCTGAAGAACATGGATCTGAATGCCACAAGCCAACCTTTCGGACATATATAGTGGACTGACATGTTGTACTTATGATTAATTACCATATTTTAGGAGTTTTCAAACTTCGGTCCAGCTAACTCTGTCCACTTGAATGATTTTATGTCAATTTACTGGGATTAGGTGAAAATTTTGAACTACAAGTAAATTGTAGGTTCCTTTGAAAGTTTATGAAAAATCTTTTAGAAGGTACCCACGAGGGAGTCACAACTAATATATCAGAAACCATCGAGATTTTAGATGGTAGGACAATAATGTCCTACCATTTAGCTATTACATGGACCCATAGTCTAAGGTCGAACTACTCACGCATCATACCGGAGGCTGGCATGGTGATGAAGAAGGCATTCGGGATGATCTCCCCTCCAGCATGGTGCCGAGAAGAGCTTCAGATTCCCCCGATCTAGGGACGATGGTGGCGGTGTCTACAGACTGTTTCGTGGAAGATTGATCGGGTCCTTAGGATTTTGGTATCGGGGCTTCTTATAGGCGAAGAGGGAGGCCGAGGGGGTGCCCGAGGCGGCTGCACCCCCCTAGGCGGCAAGGCCTGGTGTAACATCCCAAAAATCATGAATTATAAAGTTTGCATATCATTCATGCATCCTCATGCATTTGGTTTATTTTCAAACAAAGTTTCAAATCAGGAACCATTTGTTTTGCCTATTATTTCATGTAAACAAGACAATGGCTTTATTTCTACTCTCAAGTATGAGAGTACTTTGTTTCAACCAGAAAAGGTTTGAATATTGATTTCAAAGCTTACTCAAGTTTTCAAAACAAAGAATCTAAATTAAAACCATTTTTAATGCCTTATGTAAATAAAAAGGCAAAGCATGGTTTTATTTTATTTTCAATGGACCAATGTATTTTTGAGTGAACAGCAATGTTTTATACTCAAATGTGTGCATGGTTCACTTTACAAAAATAGAGAGAAAGTTTGAATTCAAACTCATTTGAAAAGGAGTTCTAAAAATCAAAATAGAAATAGAAAAGGAGAAAAGAAAATAGAAAAGGCCTGCGCCAGCCTTTCGGCCCAGCAGCAGAACCAGCCCAATAGCCTGCCCACCCGGGACTCCCTCTCCTCTCTGTTTCTCACCCCGCCCGCGCACACCACCCTCGCTGACAACTGGACCCCGCAGCCACGTCACCTCTTCATCCCCAAATCACGCCCGCGACCAGCTCCGCCGCGGTCGTTTCTTCCTGATGATCTCGTGCTTGATTACGCGTTACTGCGGGCATAATTTCCCCCTCTCGCCCCGGCTTCCTAAACCCCTCCCCACTCCACTCCTTTCTCATCACTCACCAACCACAGAGCGCCGCTGGGCTGTCCACAATCGAGCTCGTGCTACCGCGGTACCGAGCATCTCCGGCGGCAAATTCTGGTGAGAACTCCCCGCCCCTTGCCCCCTGGTCTTGCCAGCGTGTTCACTGCATCCTTCAGCATCTTTTAACATCGCTAGTGTGTGCTAGGACAACTTATATCGTCGCCAACGTCAATGACTGCGCGTGCCCGACGAAGCACTCAACTCCGACGAGCATACACGGTAAACCTGGCCTACCCCTTCTTCTCTGGTTCATGCTTGCACACTGGCAACGTCAGTACGCATCTAACGCTGCCCCCATTTCCTCTCCTGTGCCCTGTAGCGCCCCTAGCGACGATGAACGAGCACAACCGAGGCCGCCCGCAACTCCTACGAGGAATCCTCGCCGCGTTCGTGCGCCTCGACCCCGTCCAACTGCACGTCGAGCTTCGCCGTGTCTCCGTCGAACTTTTGTTCTGTTTATCCAAAAAATACAAATAATATACCATTGGAATCACAAAAATAAATCCTACACATCTATGGGCTTAGTTTTGTATTTTCTTTCTGTTAAAATAGAATTTTATGCAGAGACATTTGTAGGCTTATTTTGTGTATAAAAATCAATTGGAAAATGTTTTAAAGGACAAATAAAGTTTAATTGATGAATAAATGTTTAGTTTATTGATCAGTATTGTTTTACTTGTCTTGGTTGGTTTAGAAAAATCATCACATGGCATTTGCATGCATTCATATATTTTTGTTTGATTATTTGAAATGTGAATTTGGTGCTATCATTTTATGTGTAGATTTTGGTGCTAGTGGTGATTGTGACTGTGAGGATTGTTGTTACTCCCCCAACTACCAAGTTAAGTGGTGCTTCATATTTTTGTCCCAATATTTTGACTATGCATTAGAGATATTTTGTATAGGGCTTGCATGATAATTTTTGCTAAGTATCTATATGCTATGCTTGGGTAATCCTAGTAGTTGTAGAATTGTTAGACTTTTCTCTAAGTTAAGATACTAGCTATTGCCATGCTTAGCCTAGCTAGTAACAACCAAGGGGGATTATATACATGCTATAGAAAAATATTGCTAAGTCTTTGACTTATGTTTTTGCTTAATAAAACAACTAACTGAATGAAACACCTGGGTGGAATGGTAATTGCTTGGTTGGATTTTTGTTAAGTGGTTACCAGGGCCCATTTTTCAATGGTCTACCCTGTGTATCTCACTTGTGGAATGCCACCCAGGCACAAAGGGATTTGAGATGCCATATGTTAAGAAGCTTCTAGTGAAGCCACATGGCATTATGGGCTCTGCCTGGATCATATAGGTTGCAATAACTTAGCCAAATGGACAGTTGGTGGTAGGGGGTGATAGGTTTGGAACGCGTCCATTTTGGTCTAAGGGAAGGCTTCTGAAAGGTCCTATCTTGATGCATGTCGAGTCTTGTGGGGAAAGTGCACCACCTCTATAGAAGGAAGAATCTAAGTACTTAGCCGTGTCCCCGGCAATGGACAATTTGAGCATCAAGACATGGAAGCTATCAAGAATCTCCTCATCCCAATTTCTAAGTTAAAAACTTGTGGTTAAACAAGGGTGAAGGTTCACCAATGTCTATTGGTGGATCCTGGGGAGTTTTTTCCAAACAAAAACTTAGTGTTTTCAACTGATAGGTAAAACCTATTTTGAGCAAGCAAGCCTAAGCTACACTTAGCCAAATTCATGTAGAAGCTAGGTACTATTATTCTACTAAGGTATCACTTGCCAATACTAGTCCAATGTATTGACCCACTGTGGCTGTAACTTGTTATGTTGCAGGTTACTCTGATGAGGATTAGGGTTATGAGTCTACACTCAACATGCTTGCCTGTGGCACATGAAGATGAAGACTTTTATTTTGTTAAGTTAAACTCTTGTACTAGCCTATGGCTATGGAGTTGTAAAAGACCATGTTATCTCTGGAATGATGATGTCATAATGACCTTTGTTTATGTGTACTTCATCTTAAACTGTGGATGCTAGCAATTGATCCAGCGACTAGCATTGCAATCACAGGGACCTTTACCTTTATAAAGGTGGGGTCTTACACCTGGCTGCGCGGCCAGGGGGTCTGGCCCCCTCGAGGCCCTTCTCCGTCTCGTCTTCTGGCTCCGTTTTTGCCACGGTAAAATATTGACTTTGGCTTTTGTCCCATCCAATTCCGATAATATTGATTTTCTGCCTTTTCTGGAACCAAAAACAGAAGAAAACAGGCAACTGGCCCTATGACATTTTTTAATAGGTTAGTACCAGAAAACATATAAAAATAAACTTAGAGAGAAGACAAAGCAAAGCAAAGTATATTTTAGATGTCAGGTCCAACTTCTTGCTAAGATTTTTCATCTTGACAATTTAACGAAATTTGGTCAAACTTGAGCTATGCAAGTAAGCGCGATAGATTTCTCTTGAATTAAATGTATTTTAGAGGTAAATGGGTGCATCTTCTTGCAGTAAACAATGTCATCGGCATGAGTATCGAGCTATGAGGAAAGAACATTCAATTCTCAATTTTTTCGATTGATGAGAACATAGTTCTTTTCCATAAAGAAAATTTCAAAGAATATTGGATCTTGATGCCACAAGGCAAGTTTACATACATATATATTGGACCAACATGTTGTACTTAAGATTCTCATGTTTTATGAGATTTCAAAATTCCTAGCTAACTAAGCCCACTTGAATGAATTTATGTCGATTTATTGAAATTAGGTCTAATTTGAAACTACAAGTAAATTGGAGGTTGCTTTGAAAGTTTGCAAAAAATCTTTTGGGGGTACCCATCAAGGGCATAATTAATATATTAAACCACCGGGAGTTTTGTAGATAGCTTAACTTCTTACTAAGATTTTGTATCTTGACAATTTAATGAAATAACATCAAACTTGAGATACCAGTAAGCGCAACAGATTGCTCTTGAATTAAATGTCTTTTCATAGGTTGATGGGTGCATCTTATTGTATTAAACAATGCCATCAGTGTGAGTTTCCAACTATGAGGAAAGAACATTCTCAATTTTCTGAGTGATGATGAGATTGTTCTTTCCCGTAAAGAAAGTCCGAAGAACATGGATATGAATACCACAACCCATGTTTCTAGACATATACAGTGGACCAAAATGTTGTACTTACGATTTCCCATGTTTTATGAGTTCTCAAACTTCCTAGGTAACTCCACCCACTTGAATGACTTTATGCCTATTTATCGAAATTAGGTCAAATTTGACTAACTGGTAGTAAATTTTGGGCTGCTGTGTGAGTTTTTGAAAAAGTGTTTGGCGGTCAATTAATATATTAGAAACTACCAAGAGTTTTGACGACTGGTTTGACTTCTTGCTAAGATTTTGCTTCTTGACAATTTTGAAGCCCTTTTGAAAACGACCACATGAAATAAGAAAAATAAAAAAGAAATTAAAAGATTTACGCATGACATGCCCTATCATGTCATGTGAACCATGAAAACGTTAACCATAGGATTTGACTAGTTTTGGAAAAAAGAGCTTCGCAATATTGTCCTACCATGTATATAGACATTATTGGGTTTCAACACAAATGACTAAGGTTTATAGATGTGCAAAGAACCAAATATACACCCATATTTTATAGATGTGGCTTAGTTTTATAAAAAAATTGAGCTTTACCTATTATAATTAAATATAGTGATGATATGTCATACTTCTGTATATTATGCATGTCTCGCGTGCAAGGCACATGCAACTTACTGCTAGTACTAGGAAGAACACGGCTCAGCCACCGGGTTGTAAAATTAATTATATTGCAAGCGGCAATGTTAGTACTCAGGAGCAAAACTGAGTACAACCAAATTTCCAGTGTTACTCTCGAGGGTATAACCGAATACACCTACCTCGCCATAGTTATAGACACGAGGAAAAAAATATGACCATGGAACATGTGTCGTAATGCAGGGGGCATTATTAGCGGACGCGTGTGGCCATGCATGGTGCAGTAGCGTACGCAGGTTACGTGGTGCACGATTATTATAGATGCCCTCACCTTTATTATACACGACCTCTCCCTCTCCGCCTCCCCACACTCAGCAACCGTCTCCACTGTCCCATCACCTTCTGCAAACCCCGGGAAAACCCCAACCGCGCCAGCAATGGAGAAGAAAGGCGCGTTGTCCATTGTCGCCTCCAAGGCCTCCGGTGAGGAGGTCATCATCCTCGTCCAGGCCCCTGTCGAGGCATCGCAGTCAGCCGCTGTCCCCATCCTATCCCTCGTCCCCACTAATAGCGCAGCCGGCGACGAGGAGGCCCCCGCTGGTTGCGAAAAGATCCCGCTCAATTGGGACCCCTACGAGGAGTGATGCGCTCAGATCACTATAGAGCTTCGTTGGGAGACCCCAAGGGGGAGGTGTGATGAGCACAGTAGCAAGTCTTCCCTCAGAAAGAAACCAAGGTTATCAAACCAGTAGGAGGAAGGAAAAGACTCAAAGGTGTTGCTAGCAACTTGGAAACCTGCACAACACAAACTCAAGACTTTGCCACAACAAACAGTGAGGTTGTCAATCTCACTGGTTTGCTGAAAACAAAGGATTAACAATATGGTGTGGAATGTAATAGTGGTTTGCAGAAAGTAAACAGTAATAGTGGAAGATGTATCAATGGTAAAGATTGGACCGGGGTCCATAGTTCACTAGAGGTGTTATCCTTAAGATAAACAACATGACATGCTGTGTAAACAGATTACAGCAGGGCAATTGATAGGACAGAGCAAGGCATAACAATGCAATACTAGACATTCATGATCCTATGAGATTTTATTGGGCAATACAACAAGATACATAGAACGCCATCCAACTGCATCTATGCCTAGTAATCCACCTTCAGGTTATCATCCGAACCCCCTCCAGTATTAAGTTGCAAGCAACGGACAACTGTTTTAAGCAAAGTGTGTAAGGTAAACAATCCACTTGTTCCATGAACAAGAGACCGTTGTTTTCTCCCTAGTAGCAACAACACATCTACAACCTTAAAGATTTATGTCACTTCCCTAGATTAAATAGAGGCATGCACCCTCTATCGATCATAAATACTCCCTCTTGGAGTCACTAGCATCTACTTGGCCAAGATAGCTACTAGAAATGGAGAGCATGCAAGATCTCAAACAACACATACATGATAGAATCAATAAGATAGAATCATTAACCAATCTGACATAGTAATCTCAATATCCATCGGATCCCCGCAAACACAACATGCATGATTACAAATAGATGATCTTAATCATGAACGGAGCTCACAAGATCTAAGCATGGTAGAACAAATGAGGAGAAATAACTATCTAGATACTACATGGACCCGTAGTCCAAGATGGAACTACTCACGCATCATACCGGAGGCTGGCATGGTGATGAAGAAGGGCTTCGGGATGATCTCCCCTCTGGCAGGGTGCCGAGAAGAGCTTCAGATCCCCCAATCTAGGGACGATGGTGGCGGCGGCTACAGACTTTTTCGTGGAAGATTGATCGGGTCCTTAGGGTTTTGGTATCGGGGCTTCTTATAGGCGAAGAGGGAGCCCGAGGGGGTGCCCGAGGCGCCTGCACCCCCCAGGCACGGGCCAGGCCTGGCCACGCGGCCAGGGGTCTGGCCCCCTCGAGGCCCTTCTCCGTCTCATCTTCCGCCTCGGTAAAATATTGACTTTGGCTTTTGTCCCGTCCAATTCCGAAAATATTGATTTTCTGCCTTTTCTGGAACCAAAAACAGAAGAAAACAGGCAACTGCACTATGCCATTTTGTTAATAGGTTAGTCCCAGAAAACATATAAAAATAACCTTAGAGAGAAGACAAAGCAAAGCAAAGTAGATACTAAACAAGCATGTAAAATCAAAAATTATAGATACGTTTACGACGTATCAAGCATCCCCAAGCTTAACTCCTGCTCGTGCTTGAGTAGGTAAGTGATAAAAAGAATAATTTTTTAGGTGACATGCACCATCAAAATCAAGATCAAACCATTTGCAAGTATTGAAAGATGGGATCAAAGAACTCTAAACATGAGCATGAAAGAAGAAGTTCTAACAATAAGACAAAGTAACTATGCATGCAACATGAAAGGTTACAAACAAAGATCATGAATAACAATGCATTGAAAGACGTTTTTTTGTTTCACATATAGATAACATAGCATAGTGGCATTCAACTTGTCCCTCATGGAGTAGCAAATAAATGCATAGGACACCTTCAAAGTTCATAAGAGTGACTAGATACAAATAGTTCAATAACAAGCAATATCAACAATATGCATCAATCAATAAGTTTTGGGACAATGCACATAGAACTAAGAATGGCAACTATGCTCTCTTAATTGGTTCCTAAGGATAGAAGGTGGAGACTCAATATAATAGTGGAAGAAAGGCCCTTCATAAAGGGAAGCAGGGATTTCAAGTCTCATAAAGAGCTTCCAAATATTATGGTACTTGTTAGCTTTCAGCTCTCATTGCCCCTATCATAAGCATCTTGAAGTGATTAAGGTTAAAGTGAACAAGCTATGGAGTATATGCTTGACAAAGTATAAGTTGGCAATCTCATGTCCCTTGAATATGAGGTCCCCTCCTCATGCTACTCAAGTTTAGTTACCGGTAAGTTCTTGTCATAGTAAGTACATGTGTATCATAGAGAACTGCTAACGGGGTACCCCTTGCACATGATACATGAGCTATCCCATAATCAAAATGACAAGGCAAGAAGACAATGAGCATCTCTGAAATCTTCTTATTTACATGGGAAAATGGTGTTTTTTCTCTCTTTCCTCTTTTCTCATCTTTTTTTGCTCAATCTCAATCTCTTTTTTATAAAAAAAATGCTTCATAGATTGCTCACTATGGTGATGCTGCAAGTTTCCACCATGATTTGGCATGGCTTAGGCTAGCGGCCCAGGCGTTTCTCTAACACATATACATAACTCCATGAACTTACAAGCTCTCCCTTTCATTTCACACCGATGACATCCATAAACAAAAGAGCATGATATCAACTGGGTACAATGTACTAGTGCAATGTCGAAAGCGTTCCCCATGACAGCATAGTTCTCCTAATCCCAACGTATAAGTGCAAGCATATACAACATAGATGACACAATGGTTCCAGTTTATTTAGGGGCAAGAAAAATAAAGTATGCCATGAAGTTTGTGAGAGCTTTAATCACTAATTTTTCACATAACAAAGTGAATTTTAATTGGAAGGTAGATGAAACAAGAATATATTTGGAATGGTGTAACACAACATGGATAGGAATTTATAGTGGACACTTTGGAATAACTTGGTTTCTTGGGAGTTGGATGCATGAGTAGAACTTACTCATACAAGTGGAGGCTAGCAAAAGACAGGGAGCAACCAACTAAGAGTGCAATAATGGCCATAATTATGCAGATCGATAAAACATTACTAACCAAAGCATAAAGTGGTACTACAAGCCAAAAACTAAATGATCATAGAGGCAAAGGTGATTTTTTCATAGTCATAACATGGTGTGAACATGTGCCAAGTCAACCCAAACAAAGCATCAAAGGAGAATACCACAATACTATGCTTTTGTATGCTAAAACAACGCATGATTCCTTCAAGGCACATTAAGCAATCCTAATTGTTTAGAACAAGTCATGCTACAACAATCATCACTAAGCATAAGGTCAAAACGAAATCTATCATGAAATGATAGAGTCCAAGTCACAGTCAAAACAAGCTCCTCTTGTACAACACCAATCAACTTATTTGAAACAACACAGTGAGAATGGGGGTCCAAACTAATTTATTCAAGCAAACTAAGAAAACAAAAACCAAAAACTAAAACTAAGACGCTCCAAGAACAACACAACTGTGCATGAAACAATAAAAAACAAAGTGTCTAGACAGACATGAGATTTTTATTGATGAAGAAGGGGATGCCTTGGGCATCCCCAAGCTTTGACTCTTGTACCTCTTGAATATTTCTTGGGGTGACAAAGGGTGGCATCACCAATCTTGATATTTAGTCCATTCTTCATCTCATTACATCATTCTTCCTCTACACCTGCAAATTTTCCTTCATAGAAAACTTCACACAATCTTCATTAGCAACATTAATTTAATCAAAAGATAATAGACCTTTGGGGTTTAGTTTTAAAACAAAAAAACTTTCAATAAAGACATAAGAAACTGTAGAAATTCGCTCAAAAAGCTCATTTTCCCAAAAAGAACCCAAAAAGGAATCAATAAGAAGCAAATGCAAATAATGGCAGAAATCTGTCAAAACAGAGCAATAGGTGAAAACCGATTTTTAGAAGACCTTCTGTTGCTTAAATCAAAAAATGTTGAACTAAAGTTAGCTAACAACCTGGGGGATTTATTCATAAAATTACAGCTCAATCCGACTTACAGATATTTTACACGAACTTTTACAATGGAGCACAAAAATCTATTTTGGGACAACAACTCCCCAAATCTTACTTCCCTCTCATTAGAGTTATTCTTGGCACAAAAATCAAATAAAAAGGATAAGGAGAGGTTATTACAGAAGTAATAACTTACAATACTCAAGAAAACTTTTGGGTTATCTCCCAATAAGTACTTTGCTTTAACGCCTTTAAGTTAGGCATAAGAAGCAAGAATCAAGTATTTTCTAATGAAGAAGCATTAACATCAACTTTCTTGATCCTACCTTTCTTACCTCTCTTCTTATCTTTAGGGAATATATTATTGCTTATTAGAGAAGCAAAATGCATAATGCCTTTTCCCACATCTATTATTGCTCCAAGGTGTTTGAGCAGGGATCTTCGAAGTGTAATTTGTCCTTTTCCTACACATTCAATAACAAGATAATCAGTAGACACCACTTTCCCTGAGATATTTGTAAACACACCTTCAGCTATTCCAATGGGTAATAAAGTTGCATTATTGGTAAGAGATATTTATTCTCCTCCTTCAGAAAGTCCCCAAAGATTCAAAGACTCATAGATATGTTTAGGCATAAGACAATATTCAGACATGATATCACAACGAGCATAAAAAGTTTCACTGTTTATAGCAACTTTTATTGTAGGAAACCATTTTGAAGGCTCAGAATTTATTGGAACATAATCATGGTTCTCTATAAGCATGTTATAGAAATCTTTCAAAGCAACTGTACGAGTCTCAAGAGTGTTCAACCTAGCATAGATGTTTATAAAGGAAGAATCAGACTTGCTAGGCATATTATAAATTATAATCAACTTCTTTATGCATCCAAAGCTTCATTCTCAGTACATCGAAAAATATCTATAACAAAGAGTCAGATCATGGTAGAAACTATTAATAACCAGGCTAAGACACATCTTAGGGTCAGTTTTTCCTTGTAAATCAGAGATTCTAGACCAAGCTTATTTGAAACTCTCTTCACTTTCTTGCTTGAAATTAAAGATCCTTTCCAGAGGTGACACAGTGATTGGACCAACACCATTCATGGTGACAACTAAAGTAGGAACTAATTTTTTGCGTGTTTTTGATAAGAGAAAGCAAACCAAACTAAACTACTTTTCTTTGGAGTTTTTGATAAAAAGAGGCAAAAAACAAGTCCAAAGAAACTAAACAAAACAAAAACAAAGTAAAGATAAAGGTTGTGAAGGGCTCCCCTTGTGAAGCCGTCCTTAGCCTCCCCGGCAATGGTGCCAGAAAACAGCTTGCTGCGCTCAGATCACTGTAGAGCTTCGTTGGAAGACCGCAAGAGGAAGGTATGATGAGTACATCGGCAAATCTTCCCTCAGAAAGAAACCAAGTTATCGAACCAGTAGGAGGAAGGAAACGACTCAAATGTGTTCCTAGCAACTTGGAAACCTGCACAACACAAACTCAAGACTTTGCCCCAACAAACAGTGAGGTTGTCAATCTCACTGGTTTGCTGAAAACAAAGGATTAACTATATGGTGTGGAATGTAATAGTGGTTTGCAGAAAGTAAACAGTAACAGTGGAAGATGCATCAATGGTAAATATTGGACCGGGGTCCATAGTTCACTAGAGGTGTTCTCCTTAAGATAAACAACATGACATGCTGTGTAAACAGATTAGAGCAGGGCAATTGATAGGACAGAGCAAGGCATAACAATGCAATACTAGACATTCATGATCCTATGAGATTTGATTGGGCAATACAACAAGATACATAGAACGCCATCCAACAGCATCTATGACTAGTAATCCACCTTCAGGTTATCATCCGAACCCCCTCCAGTATTAAGTTGCAAGCAATGGACAACTGCTTTAAGCAAAGTGTGTAAGGTAAATAATCCACTTGTTCCATGATCAAGAGACCGTTGTTTTCTCCCTAGTAGCAACAACACATCTACAACCTTAAAGATTTATGTCACTTCCCTAGATTAAATAGAGGCATGCACCCTCTATCGAGCATAAATACTCCCTCTTGGAGTCACTAGCATCTACTTGGCCAAGATAGCTACTAGAAATGGAGAGCATGCAAGATCTCAAACAACACAGACATGATAGAATCAATAAGATATAATCATTAGCCAATCTGACATAGTAATCTCAATATCCATCGGATCCCCGGAAACACAACATCAATGATTACAAATAGATGATCTTGATCATGAACGGAGCTCACCAGATCAAAACATGGTAGCACAAAGGAGGAGAAACAACCATCTAGCTACTACATGGACCCGTAGTGTGTAACACCCCAGTTTTTGTTAAATAGTAACTAGGGTTTTGATTGTGCATTGCATGAGCATCGTCTCTTAAAATTGCAAAGAGAAATAAAATAAAACCCTAAAACCCTAGTTTTTCTCCTCTTTTGAAATCCATTCAAAATGTGAGCTATAACACCCCAGTTTTAGTTAAATAGTAATTAGGGTTTTGATTGTGCATAGCATGAGCATCATTTCTTAAAATTGCAAAGAGAAATAAAATAAAACCCTAGTTTTTATCCTCTTTTGAAATCCATTCAAAATGTTTTGAATTTTGAAAACTACCAAAAATTATGGAGCCCAAATGGATTAAAATGTCCCCACACTATTTCTTATGTTTTATAAAATCTCTGGTATTTTTGGAATACCCAAAAACAGATTTGAGTTTGAATTACAAACAGAAAACAGAAAAAGAATTGGAAAAACGTTTTGGAAATAAAAAATAGAGCAGCAGTTAGCCAGGCCGGCCCATCCCTCTCTCCTTCTCTCCCTGTCACCATGCGCAGGAAACCGCAGCCCAGCCGGCCCGTGCGCAGCCCACCCCGGCCCAATATCGTTTCGGTCCGAGTCATCGTCGTCGTCCACCTCTCGCTCGCTCCGAAGCAACTGCGTGTCGCCAGCTCCACCGCCGCCGGCGTCAAGATTCCCGCCGCCGGCATGCCGCTCTCTGGACGAGGATAAGAACGAGCCCCGCACGCCTCTCTTCCTCCCCTTGGTCTTATCCCCTTCCTATGCCCTCTCTCTCTTGCTCTCTGTGACGAACCCGAACCCTAGCCTCGCCAGATGCCAGCGACCGCCGCCGTTTCTGGCCACCCCTCGCCATTCTGAGGCCACCATCTGATCTGCCTCGCCTCTAGGAGCCACCCCGTCGACGGAATCGACCCCGCGCGCCTCAAATCCTCACCAACGACCACGTCTTCACATTTCTTTCCAAGAGCCGCCGTCGCCATTGACGCCGTCCAAGACCTCCCCGTGCCTCCTCGACCACTCCATCAGCACCGCGGTGAGCTTCTGGTGCCCCAGGCACCCTTCACTCGTTCGTTAGCTTGCTATAGCCGTCGCTTGTCGTTCGCCTACAAGCGTCGCCGCCGCTCGCTGTGCTCGCTGCTCCGGCAACCATCCCGTAGCGGCGCCGCCCCTATTCGGTCCAGCGTGAAGTGCTGGTTTGAATGCAAGCACTCGCGTGTCTCCGCTCGCCCTCTAGCGCCGCCAACCACCACTGACCGACGTGCCCTCCGGCGAGCCAACGTGGCGCCCGTGTGGCGTCGACGTGGCGCCTGCGTGATAGCCATGTGTGCGCTAACCCCGCTTGACCGCATAGCCACTAACCTGGCCATAGGGCCCAGTCGTCAGTGACTGTGGTTAGGTTCTGCCCGGTGACAAATGCCCCATCCCCCTAGTTGATGTCAGCCCTGTGTCACAATGACGCAATAAACCCTTTTAATTGGTTTAGTAATTTCTGAAAATTGCATAATATTGTAAATTCAATAACTTTTAATCTGTAATTCAGAAAAATACAAATAATATATCAGAATGTTCAGAAAAATGAGACCTATCTACTAAAGCTATAACCATGCATTGTTAAGCAACTTTCATGAAAAGTTTAATTAGAAGAACGTAGTAAACCCTCATAGGTGATTCCGGAGTTTCTCTGAATTAGGGTTTGCGCCCTTCAGAACTCCGATTAATTTGTCGAGCATGCCTTAGGGTTACATTTCAATGCAATTTAACTTGTCATATCATCATCCTTGCTTGAGCATTGCATATGCCATGTGTTGATTGTTTCCCCTTTATTTTCAGTGTTTGGTTCTTCCCGGTAGAATACGATATCGAAAACGAGATCAAAGCCCGAGGACAACACCATCAAAGATTGACGAACAATACTTGACCAACTCTAACCAAGTCAAGTTCAAGATGTCCGAAGATCTGCTTATCTGTTATCAACTGGCAAAGGCAAGCATAGCCCTACCATGATATAATTCTATGATTTCAAAAGAATTTCAATTCTGCTATGTTGCATACGATTCTACTATGGTATTTTATCAATAGATAGAGTATCCTATCTGTTGCATACTACCTTTGAGCTAATATTACCTGATCCACTGCTCCTAGCATAACTAGGTTTGGCGTGTGCGCACTGCTAGAGCTTATATCTGTGTCCTGCTTAGCCATGCATAAATGTTGAGTCTGGTCCATCCAGATGATGTATCAGATGCAGAGAATCTAGTTTGACAGGAGAACATTATAAGATGAGATCAGTGAGATGAGATTAAACATGCTAAGGCTTGTATGGGAGGCCACGGTGGGATGTGGTTTTTCTAGTCCCATGCTCGCCACCCTTAGGACCCTAGGTTCTTACCTCTTGAACCAAGACGAGCGTACAACCACACGGGGTAAATGGGGACCCCATGATTGACTAACTTGCCTAGTAGATTCCATGATTCACATAGTTCAGGCGTTCCATTCGACATACGCATTGAAAATGTTTTCGAAACAGGAGGTAAGGGAGGTGCATTCATACAGGTAGGGAAGCGTAGACCGGGTTGCTTGGGGTTAATGGCGCACCTGGTAAACCAACCTCGCCTCACATCTTTAAGTTGCGGATTCGGGATTTGACCCGTTACGGTGAAACCATACTTATTGCGTGACTCATGGTCTCGGCGAAAGCAAGGTAAAGGTCATGTCCAACCACACCCTCTGCCAGCACACCAAGGAAGCGTGTCAAGTGGCATTAAGAGTCGGTTCGTACGTGTGGGTAAAGTTGTACACCCCTGCAGGGTAATAATCTTTCAGAAAGCCGTGTCCACGGTTATGGACATGGGAATGGACGGGAGATCATAGAGAACTTGAACCTAATCGTAAAACTGGGCAGATCAACGTGTGCTTAAGGATGCTTCCTCATGGGTACGAGGGGGTGATCCTAGTTCAGGTGATGATGATTTCGTGGATATCAAAAGATGATGATCAATACTTTGGAGATGTCGCTCTCTTATCCCCTTTTAAAATACTCTGATTAGACGAGCTTCTTTTCTCTCTCTCTTATTTTATAAACAAAGATGGCTTTATGCAAAACAACTCCACCAGCCATAAGTCTTGCGGAGTACACCCTGTACTCACCCTTGTTTTATTGATACTTTTGGCAGAGTAAGTGCTCCCTTGAAGTCGAGTTTCGTACTACATCGACACCGACGAGTAGCTTGGGGTTCCCGGTCGGCAGCCTGAAATCTATGGGCTGGGACGTCATTGTTATGCTTCAGGCCTCTTAGGCCATTTGTTAAGTGTGCTATACTTAATAGGATAATTTGCCTTCCGTTGTTTGATGTTTGTGGTCAGTGACCTCTGTTTGTAATAATTTGGTTCTCTGCTCAGTTATGAGCTTGCTGTAATAAATTTTGTGTCGTAGGGTCACTGCTGTGTTATCGATTCGTCACTGGATATCCTCGAGCTCAAGGTTAAGCTTATGTCAGACGGAGGTCTAGGGTTTGTTTAGCCCTGATGTCAGGGGTGTCACATATCCCAAGGTGGAACTACTCACGCATTATACCGGAGGCTGGCATGGTGATGAAGAAGGCCTCCGGGATGATCTCCCCTTCGGCAGGGTGCCGAGAAGAGCTTTAGATCCCCCGATCTAGGGACAATGGTGGCGGAGGCTATAGACTGTTTTGTGGAAGATTGATCGGGTCCTTAGGGTTTTGGTATCGGGGGCTTCTTATAGGCGAAGTGGGAGGCTGAGGGGGTGCCCGAGGCGGATGCACCCCCCAGGCGTGGGCCAGGCCTAGCCGCGTGCCCAGGAGTGTGGCCCCCTCGAGGCCCTTCTCCTTCTCGTCTTCTGGATCCATGTTCTCCTTGGTAAAAATATTGACTTTGGCTTTTGTCCCGTCCAATTACGATAATATTGATTTTCTGCCTTTTCTGGAACCAAAAACAAAAGAAAACAGATAAAAATAGCCTTAGAGAGAAGACAAAACAAAGCAAAGTAGATACTAAACAAGCATGGAACATCAAAAATTATAGATACGTTTACGACGTATCAAGCATCCCCAAGCTTAACTTCTGCTCGTCCTCGAGTACGTAAGTGATAAAAAGAATAATTTTTTAGGTGACATCCACCATCAAAATCAAGATCAAACTATTTGCAAGTATTGAAAGCTGGGATCAAAGAACTCTAAACATGAGCATGAAATAAGAAGTTCTAACAATAAGACAAAGTAACTATGCATGCAACATGAAAGGTTACAAACAAAGATCATGAATAACAATGCGTTGAAAGACGTTTGTTTGTTTCACATATAGAAAACATAGCATATTAGCATTCAGCTTGTTCCTCATGGAGTAGAAAATAAATGCATATGAGACCTTCAAAGTTCATAAGAGTGACTAGATACAAATATTTCAATAACAAGCAATATCAACAATATGCATCAATCAATAAGTTTTGGGACAATGCACATAGAATTAAGAATGGCAACTATGCTCTCTTAATTGGTGCCTAAGGATAGAAGGTGGAGACTCAATATAATAGTGGAAGAAAGGCCCTTCATAAAGGCAAGCAGGGATTTCAAGTCACATAAAGATCTTCCAAAAATTATGGTACTTGTTAGATTTCACCTCTCATTGCCCCTATCATAAGCATCTCGAAGTGATTAAGGTTAAAGTGAACAAACTATGGAGTATATGCTTGACAAAGTATAAGTTGGCAATCTCATGTCCCTTGAATACGAGGGCTGCTTCTCATGCTACTCAAGTTTAGTTACCGGTAAGTTCTTTTCATAGTAAGTACAAGTGTATCATAGAGAACCGCCAACGGGGTACCCCTTGCACATGATACAGGAGCTATCCCATAATGAAAATGGCAAGGCAAGCAGACAATGAGCATCTCAGCAATCTTCTTATTTACATGGTAAAATGGTGCTTTTTTCTCTCTTTCCTATTTTCTCATCTTTTTTTCTCAATTTCTATCTCTTTTTTTATAAGAAGAATGCTTCATAGATTGATCACTATGGTGATGCTGCAAATTTCCAACATCATTAGGCATGGCTTAGGCTAGCGGCCCAGGCGTTTCTCTAACACATATACATAACTCCATGAACTTACAAGCTCCCCTTTAATTTCACACCGACGACATCCATAAACAAAAGAGCATGACATCAACTGGGTACAATGTACAAGTGTAATGTTGAAAGCGTTCCCCATGACAGCATGGTTCTCCTAATCCCAATGTATGAGTGAAAGCATATACACCATAGATGACACAATGGTTCCAGTTTATTTAGGGGCAAGAAAAATAAAGTATGCCATAAAGTTTGTGAGAGCTTTAATCACTAATTTTTCACATAACAAAGTGACTTTTTAATTGTAAGGTAGATGAAACAAGAATATACTTGGAATGGTGTGACACACCATGCATAGGAATTTATAGTGGACACTTTGGAATAACTTGGTTTCTTGGGAGTTGGATGCATGAGTAGAGTTTACTCATACAAGTGGAGGCTAGCAAAAGAGTGGGAGCGACAACTAAGAGAGCAATAATGGCCATAATCATGCTTATCTATAAAACATTACTAATCAAAGCATAAAGTGGTACTACAAGCCAAAAACTAAATGATCATAGAGGCTAAGGTGACTTGTTCATAGTCATAACATGATGTGAACATGTGCCAAGTCAACCCAAACAAAGCATCAAAGGAGAATACCACAATACTATGCTTTTGTATGCTAAAACAACGCATGATTCCTTCAAGGCACATTAGGAAATCCTAATAGTTTGGAACAAGTCATGCTACAACAATAATCACTAAGCATAAGGTCAAAACAACATCTAGCAAGACATGATAAAGTCTAAGTCACACTCGAATCAAGCTCCTCTTGTACTACTAAGCAAGAACTTCCTACTTCTTTCCAACACCAATCAACTTATTTGAAACAACACAATGAGAATGGGGTTCCAAACTAATTTATTCAAGCAAACTAAGAAAACAAAAACCAAAAACTAAAACTAAGATGCTCCAAGAACAACACAACTGTGCATGAAACAATAAAAAACAAAGTGTCTAGAAAGACCTAAGATTTTTATTGATGAAGAAGGGGATGCCTTGGGCATCCCCAAGCTTTGACGCTTGTACCTCTTGAATATTTATTGGGGTGACAAACGGTGGAATCCCCAATCTTGAGCCTTTGTCCATTCTTCATCTCATTACATCATTCTTCCTCTATACCTACAAATTTTCCTTAATACAAAACTTCACACAATCTTCATTAGCAACATTAGTGTATTCAAAAGATAATAGACCTTTGGGGTTTAATTTTAAAACATAAAAACTTTCTCTAAAGACACAAGCAACTGTAGAAGTTCGCTCAAAAAGCTTAATTTCCCAAAAAGAACCCAAAAAAGAATCAATAAGAAGCAAATGCAAATAATGGCGGAAATCTATCAAAATAGACCAGCAGGTGAAAACCGATTTTTTAGAAGACCTTCTGTTGCTGAAATCAAAAAGTGTTGAACTAACGAAAGTTAGCTAACAACCTGTTGGATTTATTCAGAAAAGTACAGCTCAATCCAACTTATAGAGATTTTACACAAATTTTTACAGTGGAGCACAAAAATTTATTTCGGGACAGTAACTCCCCAAATCTTACTTCCCTCTCATTAGAGGTATTCTTGGCACAAAAATAAAATAAAAAGGATAAGGAGTGGTTATTACAGAAGTAATATCTTCCAAGACTAAAGAAAACTTTTGGGTTATCTCCCAATAAGTACTTTTCTTTAACGCCTTTAAGTTAGGCATAAGAAGCAAGAATCAAGTATTTTAAAATGAAGAAGCATTAACATCAACTTTCTTGATCCTACCTTTCTTAACTCTCTTCTTCTCTTTAGGGAATATATGATTGCTTATTAGAGAAGCAAAATGCATAATGCCTTTTCCCACATCTATTATTGCTCCAAGGTGTTTCAACAGGGATCTTTGAAGTGTAATTTGTCCTTTTCCTACACATTCAATAACAAGATAATCATTAGACACCACTTTCCCTGAGATCTTTGTAAACACACCTTCAGCTATTCCAGTGGGTAATAAAGTTGCATTATTGATAAGAGATATTTCTTATCCTCCTTCAGGAAGTCCCCAAATATTCAAAGACTCATAGATATCTTTAGGCATAAGACAAAATTCAGACATGATATCACAACGAGCATCAAAAGATTCACTGTTTATAGTAACTTTTATTGTAGGAAACAATTTTGAAGGCTCATAATTTATTGGAACATAATCATGGTGCTCTTTAAGCATGTTATAGCAATATTTTAAAGCAACTGTACGGGTCTCAAGGGTTTTCAACCTAGCATATATGTTTATAAAGGAAGAATCATACTTGCTAGGCATATTATAAATTATAATCAACTTCTTTATGGCATCCAAAGCTTCATTCTCAGTACATCGAAAAATATCTTTCCCAGCTACAGCATCCAAAGCATATCTATAACAAAGAGCAAGACCATGGTAGAAACTATTAATAACCAGGCTAACACACATCTTAGGCTTAGTTTTTCCTTGTAAATCAGAGATTCTAGACCAAGCTTCTTTGAAACTCTCTTCACTTTCTTGCTTGAAAGTAAAGATCCTTTCCATAGGTGACATAGTGATTGGACCAACACCAGACATGGTGACAACTAAAGTAGGAACTAATTTTTTTGTGTTTTTGATAAGAGAAAGCAAACCAAACTAAACTATTTTCTTTGGAGTTTTTGATAAAAACAGGCAAACAAAACAAGGCAAAAGAAACTAAGCAAAAAAAACAAAGTAAAGAGAAAGGTTGTGAAGGGCTCCCCTTGTGAAGCCGTCATTAGCCTCCCCAGCAACAGCGCCAGAAAACAGCTTGCTGCGCTCAGATCACTGTAGAGCTTCGTTGGGAGACCCCAAGAGGAAGGTATGATGAGTACAACGGCAAGACTTCCCTCAAAAAGAAACCAAGGTTATCGAACCAGTAGGAGGAAGGAAACGACTCAAAGGCGTTGCTTGGAAGTAGGAGGAGAAAGGAAACGACTCAAAGGTTATCGAACCAGGTGTTGCTTGGAAGTAGTAGGAGGAAGGAAACGACTCAAAGGTTATCGAACCAAGGTTGCAATAGCAACTTGGAAACCTGCACAACACAAACTCAAGACTTTGCCCCAACAAATAGTGAGGTTGCCAATCTCACTGGTTTGCTGAAAACAAAGGATTAACTATATGGTGTGGAAGGTAATAGTGGTTTGCAGAAAGTAAATAGGAACAGTGGAAGATGTATCAATGGTAAAGATTGGACTGGGGTCCATAGTTCAGTAGAGTGTTCTCCTTAAGATAAACAACATGACATGTTGGGTAAACAAATTACAGCAGGGCAATTGATAGGACAGAGCAAGGCATAACAATGCAATACTAGACATTCATGATCCTATGAGATTTGATTGGGCAATACAACAAGATACATAGACCGCCATCCAACTGCATCTATGACTAGTAATCCACCTTCAGGTTATCATCCGAACCCCCTCTAGTATTAAGTTGCAAGCAATGGATAACTGCTTTAAGCAAAGTGTGTAAGGTAAACAATCCACTTGTTCCATGAACAAGAGATCATTGTTTTCTCCCTAGTAGCAACATCACATCTACAAACTTAGAGATTTCTATCACTTCCCCAGATTAAATAGAGTCATGCACCCACTATCGAGCATAAATACACCTTCTTGGAGTCACTAGCATCTACTTGGCCAAGATAGCTACTAGAAACGGAGAGCATGCAATATCTCAAACAACACAGACATGATAGAATCAATAATATAGAATCATTAACCAATCTGACATAGTAATCTCAATATCCATCAGATGCCCGCAAACACAACATGCATGATTACAAATAGATGGTCTTGATCATGAATGGAGATCACAAGATCTCAACATGGTAGCATAAAGGAGGAGAACACCCATCTAGCTACTACATGGACCCGTAGTCTAAGGTGGAACTACTCACGCATCATACCAGAGGCTTGCATGGTGAGGAAGAAGGCCTCCAGGATGATCTCCCCTCCGGCAGGGTGTCGGGAAGATCTTTAGATCCCCCTGATATAGGGACGATGGTGGCGGCAGCTACAGAATGTTTCATGGAATATTAATCGGGTCCTTAGGGTTTTGGTATCGAGGGCATCTTATAGGCGAAGAGGGAGGCCGATGGGGTGTTCGAGGCGGCTGCACCCCCCCAGGAGTGGGCTAGGCCTGGCCACGCGGGCAGGGGGTGGTGCCCCCTCGAGGCCCTTCTTCGTCTCATCTTCGGGCTCTGTGTTCCCCACGGTAAAATATTGACTTTGGCATTTTTCCCATCCAATTCCGAGAATATTGATTTTATGCCTTTCCTGGAACCAAAAACAGAAGAAAATAGGCAACTGGCATTGTGGCATCTTGTTAATAGGTTAGTCCCAGAAAACATATAAAAATAATCTTAGAGAGAAGACAAAGGAAAGCAAAGTAGATACTAAACAAGCATGAAACATCAAAAATTATATATACGTTTACGACGTATCAAGGAGCAGGAGTACATACGCCCAGACAACCCCTACGACACCAGCATCGTCGACCCGTGGTCATAGGTAACTAGGGTTTTCTCCCCTTCCCTTTTGTTCCCCCATTCCCATTGTTGGATGCTAGATCGTTTGTTATCAGGGTTCACCTGTTCGCATTTTCAATCGTTGGATGCTTGATCTTTTTACAGAAGCTAATGCTCTTGTGTTTCGATGAATACCCCTGTTCGTATTTCAATTCTACTTTATTTATCCTCCGAATTCTAGTTAAGGGATTCCCTAGTTGGTACCAGCGCTGATCTTTAGTTGGGATCAGTATTTGATTTTTTTTGAGATTTGGGAATTGGGGAATTGAACCCTTTCGCTTAATTTATGCAAATAATCATGCGATCTCAAACGGTTAATTTATGCAAATAATCAATCCCAATAACCAAGGTGTCTTAATCATGTCCTTATTGTACGCTACTTTTTTTCCAACAGGTGGATAGCAGCGACGTCTATAGCGACAGTGAATCCAAGCACACCAAGACTCGTCAGGTGCTGAGGAGGCTGAAGTACGGCTAGTACGACCACTACATCACCCGTGAAGTCTACAGGTGCCTCTTCTGCAAGAGGATACTCCACGCCACTTACTTCAACTACCTCGTGAAGCATGCCGAGGACATTGACGAGGTTTAATCTCATCAATGCCCATTGTTATGGACTTGGGTTTTGGAGAAGATGGGGATGCTGGAGATCACGGAACGGTTAACAGACAAGCAACCAGGGGACACGAGATTTACCCAGGTTCAGGCCCCCGGAGGGAAAACCCTACTCCTGCTTGTCTTCTCTTGATTACCGCGGAACTGAAGGTTACAGGGTGCGCAGATTCGATCTGGCGTGGAGGTGCGTGTGCCAAAGTATGAGTCGAGAGATCTAGGACATGCCCTCCTGGCCTTTATATAGACTTAGGCAGGTCCCGGGCATAGTCCTAGTCGGTTACATGATCTAGGGTTTTACCCCTTTAAATTTCCTATCTATGCTAGTCTTGCTCTCCAAGGATCCGAAGGCGTCATGGGCCTTGGCCACCCAAAAATCTTCATGGGCCAGCGTATGTCTACTGTGGGCCTTCCTTGGGCTGGACCAGGTATGCTGAAGTCACGTACCCGTAGGGTATAACCATGTCAGTAGCCCCCGAGTGATCAGTCGAATCGTAGATTCGGCTGAGGACTCTTCAATCCTTCGGGTGCAAGTAGGTGTTAACAATATATGTGTGTAGGGATTGTTGATACATGTGCCTGACTCACCCGACGAATCAGGGTCAGTTAACTGTCTTAGGACGAAACAACATGATCTTCATCAGGTTCGAGTCCCCTAACTTGAACCCGGAACATATGCTGGCGTAATTCGACTCAGGCCGCGGAGGACTTACAGGAGTGGAATTCCAGTGTTTTTAATTGATGTACCCAACGCGTCCGTCGGGATTTTTCATCACGCCTGTTGGCATGGATTTATACTAGCAGAGCGCAGTCGTGTGGAGATAGAGGCCCTTTACTATCGGGTGGAGGATCTCCAGCTGATTCCGGAGAAGGAGGTGAACGGTGTGGACATCATCCGGACGTTTCTTGAGCGTCGGGTGTAGCCTCTCCAAGCGAGGGTGCACCCGATGTTTCTTTATTCTGGGCGCCGTGATCCGACGAGGGTTTCGACCGAGAAAATCTCCGAGGAGGATCTTGACAGGGCCCTTCGCGCGCTGCTGAAGTTCAAGGCCGGAGAAGAAATCCCGGGGAAATCGCTAACTCCTCCATTTTCTTCGATGTTGGTCGTACCGCAGGTGTAGATTTGTGCACGTAGTGCTTTTTGTCGGCTGTGTATTTATTTCCTTTGTTTGCTAACAAAGTTCCTTCTGATTTTGCAGAGCTTCAAAGTGCCGGGCATGGTACCACCATTGCCCAAAAAGTATCTGAATGCCCCGGATAATGAAGCGGCTGAGTCCGTGTCCGAGCTGCCGTCGGCGCGATCTCCGGCGGAGGATGCTGACGAGTCGAGTGAGGACCATACGCGCAAACGATCACGGAGCTCCAGCGAGTCTTCGGATGCCTCGACTCCTCCGACTCCCAGAAACCCTCTGGGCCTTGAGCATCATAGTGACGGTCATGGAGGTTCTTCCTCTCCCATTCCTGCCATTCCTGTGTGGGCTGTAGCGCCGCACCCGCCAGCGAAGCGGAAGAAGGAAGAAAAGGAGGAAAAGAAGGAAGAGAAGAAGGAGGAGAAGAGGGCCAAGTACTCCTCTTGTCTTCGACCTGAGCTCACTGGGCTCGTAAGTTTCTTGTTGTACTATGGTCCTTGTTCCTTCATGATTTTTGCACTTGTGCTGATTTGTTAGTATGCAGGCATTCCTCCCACGATTCCTCCAGTGATGGTGCGCGGGAGATGATGGGGGAGTCGAAAATTGCGTCTCCTCCTCCTTAGACGGTGGCGACTTCGGGTGGCGCGGCTCTGGATCCTCCGTTGCAGGAGGTGCAGGTGGTTGCGCCTCAGATTTTCGCAGGCAGGCCTTCGGAGTCGCCATCAGAGCATGTAAGTTTATCTGCTTCATGTCAGGGGGGGAGCCCCCGAGTGTCTTCGTGTGCGAATTTTGTTTTTACTCATTTGTGTTGGGCGTAGCCCCCAAGTCCTTTTCTTACTGCTATTTCTTTTTCTGCAGCCTTTTGTGCAGGAGGCCAAGTGGCTGGTGCAGGAGCGTCTGGTGCTGGAGGCTAACCTTCGGCAGCTTCAAGGTACCTATTCGCCTTTTGGTGCTCTTTTCATTTATTCCGGTCCTGCGTTCTGACGTTTCTTGTTTTGAATGCAGAGGAGCATAATACTTCTCTCCGTGAGGTCGATGCTCTCAAGAAGAGCCTTGGTCAATCGGAGCAGAAGGCCGAAGCCGCCGTTGGCGCGGAAGAACGCCTCGAGCTAGAGCTGACTAAGGCAGCCGAAGCGAAGGAGCGTCTGCAGCAGGAGGCCGCGGATCGTGAGGAGCAGATGGCCACCGTTGCGGCTGCTCGTGAGAGTGAGGTGGCGGCGAAGCTCATGGCTGCTGCCAAGGCTATTTCGGGTGAGTGCTAGATTTGTGCTTGTTTCTTCATGCCTTGTGTCTTCTTCTGTGCTGCTTTTCTTCATGTCTTCCTTCTTATTTTTTGTCTCAGATGCCGCAGGCATCGAGTTTGACCGCGGTGCTCTAGAGCACGGGAGTGCTCTAGATGATGCTTGTGGCGGTCGAAGACCGCTGCAGCACCGTCGTCAGCTCCCTTGCCAAGGCGAAGGAGGTCCTTGGCCGCTTTTACAAGGAGCTTGTTCCTAAGGGCGCGGCCCTCGATGATGTGGATGCTCTGGCGGAGGCTCTGTCAGCCGAAGCGCCTACAGCGTACAAGCGCAAGCAGAAGGGTATCGGCGCGTCCGTCGGGCTGGCGATGGCCTTGGCGGCTGGAGCGGAGCTGGATCTGCCCCAGATCACCTCCCGGATGCCGACGACTGCGGATGGATCCGAGGTAGCCTTTGCTGCCTACTCTGCTCGCTGCAAGCGATATGGGCCCAAGCTCATTGATTTGCTGTCTGAGTATGCCCTGCGGCAGCAGGGCGGGGCCAAAGCTAGGCAGTCTGGCTCCGAGGCGACTCAGGGTGCCGCATCTTAGGCGTTGTAGACGTAGGGTAGTTTGTAGTCTACTTTTGTTGTAAATATCTTGAAGAACACCATCCTTGTGCCACGTAGTGGCCTTATATGTTTAATGAATTCTTCTGAGTTGTGCTCTATCATTTGTCTGAATGTCTGTGTTCCTTTCTTTTCTGCTGCTATAGGTTCCTTCGGGTGCTGACCCTGTTGACACCCCGTCCGCAATGCCGCTGCGACTATCTTTGGATGATTTCTCGCAACTCACTTTTCTTCGGGATCGTGTGCGTAGTCTGGAGAGGGAGTTGCTCGGGTTACGCGGTCATGCCGACGTTTGGAAGTCCAAGGCGGATCATGGTGCAGCCAGAGAGGAGTACTTGATGGCGGAACTGGTTCGGCTGTCCGAGCAGCTGCAATGTAAGTTGTTCTTTGGTTCGAGCTGTGGCTCAGTTCTTCAGATGGGCCTGCTGGCCTTACTCTTATTTTGTGCGATTATCGCAGGTGCGAACCTTGCTCCGATGGAAGAAAAGGAGCGTGTCGCTGTTCGGGTCAATTGCTTGACTCAACAGGACATGGAGGCTGGCGGCTTCTTCTGGATGGATCGTGATCGCGCCATGGCTCTGGCGACGGTGCAGGATCGTGTTCATCAAGTTTCGCGGGTGCTCCGCCAAGTGCAGACATCGCTTTCCTCGGTGCTGCACGTCATGTTTCCTTTGGATGCCGTACCGACGAGCCTTGCGGGTCTTCTGTCGAAGTTTCAAAGCATGAGCAATGTCAAGGAGTTGGTGCGGCAACAGCTCGTCGCTGGAGTCAAGGCTGCGTTGTCTCTTGTGAGGCTGCACCGGCCTGATGTAGATTTGGCTGTTGTGGCAGTTGGGCTGCCTCTTCGGCCGGATGGTGGTGAGTGGGACATGCGGCCACATTACGCGGCTGTAAGGCAGTATGCCAAAAAGGTCGTAGATTTGTTTGAGCGGCGTGCTCAGGTTATTCTTCAACATAGGTAGTACCTGTAAAAAGGATAGATGTAAAAGTTGTATATTTCGGCTGGGCGTGTTGTGCCCTTTGTTGTAAAGATTTGTTTGTTGTGAGCACGCAGTGCTTTGATTGAGTATGTGTCCTTTTCGTTTGCCTGACGTTGTCAGCTACTCAGGTGTACACGTTTGATCCTTAGTCGATGAAATCGTGAGGTGGGGGGAGCCCCCGAGTGCATTTGTAGCATGTAGTAAAGTTGCAAAAGAGCGAACTGAAGTTTTGGGGCGAGACACTTAGCTTTATTTATATCGTAATGGAGGAGGTACATTGTTCGGCTGAGTAGCCTTGGCTGAAAGCCTTATTGAAAGTAAAGGGGTAGGTAACTAGGGATAGAATCGTCGCAGGTGCGCGATGTTCCATGGGTTGGAGTATGCGACTCCAGACTCCACGTGCTTGAGGCGATAGGCGCCACCTGGGATGACTTCGGTGATGACGTAGGGTCCTTCCCATGGTGACTCGAATTTATTCGGTCGCTTTTGCTTGAGTCGCAAGACGAGGTCTCCTTCGACGAAGGACCTTGGGCGCAGCCGGCGGCTGTGGTAGTTGCGGAGACTCTGCTGGTACACCGCTGATCGAGCTGCTGCTATGTGCCGTGCTTCATCTAGTGTGTCGACAGCGACTTCGAGTGCAATCGTGGATTCGGCTTCGCTGTAAGTGACGACCCGTGGGGCTTGGTGGCGTACTTTGGCTGGTAGCACGGCCTCGGCTCCGTGTACCATGAAGAACGGTGTGTAGCCGGTGGAGCTGTTTGGCGTAGTTCGTAAGCTCCACAGGACGGATGGTAGCTCTTTCGTCCAGGCTCCAGCTTTTTGTTCGAGTGAACTCATGAGGCGCTTCTTGATGCCAACGCCAATTAGGCCGTTGGCCTTTTCCACTTGCCCGTTCGTTTGCGGGTGTGCCACTGAGGCGTACGTGATGTTGATCCCAAGGCCTTCGCAGAAGTCCTGGAATTCCTCGGAGATGAAGTTCGATCCGTTGTCGGTGATGATGCTGTGCAGTACGCCGAACCTTTAGACAATGTACTCAATGAACTTGACGGCAGTTTTGCCTTTCTGGTTGGTGACCGGCATGGCCTCGATCCACTTGGTGAATTTGTTGACTGCAACCAGGAGGAAGACGTGTCCCCCTTTCGAGGATTTTGGCAGTTTGCCGATCATGTCGAGGCCCCATTGAGCAAAAGGCCAGGCTATGGGTATGGTCTGAGCTCGGATCCAGGTGCGTGCGGTTTGTCGGCGAATCCGTTGGCCAGTAGAATCCTGCTCGTAGAGCTTTGGCAACAAGGGAGCGGCTGCCTGCGTGGTGGCCGCAGATGCCCTCATGGATGTCTTGGAGTATGGCTTTGCCGTCATCGATGGTGACGCACTGTTGTAGTACACCCGTGATGCTGCGCTTGTACAGCTCGCCGTTGATTATGGTGAAGGCTTTTGACCGACGAGATATGCGCCGGGCATATATCGGGCTGTCAGGCAGTTCTCCGTTTATCAAGAACTGGAGGTATGGTCGCGTCCAAGTTTCTTCGACTGCCATGACCTGCATTAGGTTGACCATGGCTACCTCTGTGTCCAGTTTTTCGGGTCCTTCGTGTCCTTCGGGTAGCGTAGCTCCCGAGTGTTCTGCTTCTTCGGGTGATCCCTTGGGGAATTTCCGCTTGATGGATGGCACGCAGATCTGTTCGAGGAACACACCTAGTGGCACCTTTGCACAAGTGGAGCCGATGTTGGCGAGTCTGTCGGCTTCCTCGTTGCTTTCTCTTCCAACGTGTCGGAGCTCGCATCCGTCGAATTCTCCTTCGAGTGCGTTGTAGAGTGCGCGGTACGCGATCATGTTTTCGGCGTTGTAGCATCCCAGTTGTCTAACTCCTGTAATGCTACTTGTTCTAATAATAAAAGGGCCACTTCCTACATACAATTGTTGCATCATCATCATATCATGCTCATGTCATCATGCCACCTTGCATTTGAGCATCATATAAAACCCCTTCTTGTTTGGCTCTTATCTCATGTGTATTATTAATTGTATTTGCCTCTTGATATTGTATTTGGTTCTTGATATATTGTTAAATGCCCAAGTTGATTGGGGGCACATCTCTTATTAACTCCACCACCTTTCTTTCACCACCTTATAATTCCACCATCCAACTTAATATGAGCTTGGCATTTTTATTGAGTTTTACCTCTAGCTTATGTGGGTTGGGATGGATCACATTCTAGCTCCACATACTCCCATGTATGCACCATGTTGTTTTCACAATATTGGTATATGAGAGCCACATGGCCACCTTTGCATGACTTGTGAGTGGAACCTTTCCTTAGTCTCCATATGGGATGTTTTGGGGGTTATTATCATGTTGGGATATTGGGACTATAAAATATCTAGTGGCACATACACACTAGCAAGCCCCAAATATAATCCAATGTGATCATCTCCTTAGACTCCACTTGGAATTCTTTCTAAATTCTTTGCTTGGGCCTTACTCCATACTTTGGAATGCATAAGAAAATGCCATGTAAATAATCTTGTTTTCACAAAGATAAATATGGTATTAATTAATTATGCATGGCCCATGGTACCCCTTTAGCTTGACATTTGATTTTATTTGGATTTTAAAATGGATCATCTCTTTCTACCCCTTAGGCTTGGTCTTGTTTGATCATGCCAAAACCTCATCACCATACCCATCCTTACCATCATCACCTTTCCTCCCTTTTTCTAGTCTTGGTCTTGTTGGGGTTTGGTTGGTGCTTGGTTTGATCTTGTCAAAAGGACCCCCTAGCATCTAACCTTCCCTCTCTAAACCTAAACTCTAAGCCACCCCCCTCTCTCCTTATATCCCACCTAATTCTAACCCGAGCCCCTCTAGCTAAACCCTAGCTTTCCCCCTCTCCCTCTCTTCTCTCCCTGCCCTAGGGGCCCCTCCAGACCTGCCTACCCCGAGCCCCCTCTCCACCCTCGCCCTGGCCCAGCTCTCCCCACCCAGCTGCCCCTGACCTGGCTCACGTGAGGGAGGAGAAAAGGTGACACCGAGGCCACCCTCTCCCATCTTCCCCTCCCCCACGCAACCTCCCCTGCCTCTCGTTCTTATCCTTCCCCCTTCGCCCTCTAGCCTCCCTCAGATCCCCCAGGAAGCCCCAGGCCCTCCCCATCCTCCTTCCTCTCTCCCTCTCCACCATGATCACCCCTCGGCCATCTAAACCCTAGCTGCGCCCCCTCTGCCCTCCTTCGCTCCCAAGCACGCCAAGGCAGGCCAGAGCCCCAGGGTCCCCCGTATGCTTCCTCTACATCGCCCAGGACGCGAGGAACCCGTCAGAGTAGCCCCGCCGCCGCCGCGCCCGCGAGTACCAGGAGTTCCAGGGTCCCAGCCCCGTCGCCGATCAGCAGCCTCTCAGGCCAAGCTCTCACCGCCGTCGAGTCGCTGGTGAGCCCTCCTACCCCCTGGACATGCTCCCTTGCCCTCCCCTTCACCGTAGTGCCGCCGCCGTCCGCCGAACGCCCTGCGCGCGCGCCGCGCGTCGCGCCTGGCCGACAGCAGCATCCGCGGCAGCTCGCTCCGCCGCTGTTCGTCGCCCTGCCCCGCGCGCTGCGGTCCTCCTCCGCGGTAGCACCCCGAACCGATGTTGTAGGCCGTGATCCCCTCTTCTTTTTTCGTTTTAGAGTCGTGTTGTTTAGACCAGCGACGGCTTTGCCATCGTCGACCGAAACTCCGGCCAGAACCACGCCACAGCACCGCGCCCAGCAGCAGCCGACGAGCGTTTTGCGTTTCGGTCCCTATAGATTCTCCCGCCTAAACCGCAGCCCCCGCGACCCCACCTACCAGCGCCTGCGGGCTTTTTGCAAAAAGGGTCCTCTGCTTCCCTTGTTTTCCACCCGCGGTCCCTGGATCGCCCACGTGTCGCTACCGGGCGGCTGCGCACGCGTGTGGGCCTGCTGGTGCCTGGACCCGCCTGTCAGCCTCACTGGCTAGAGTGAGCCTCGGTGAGGAAAGTCTGGCGCGTGTGTGTGTCTGCCCAGTCAGCTAAGAGGCCCACCTGTCATTCTCTGGTGTAGATTCTGCTGAGTATCAAAAGACCAAGAGTTTGCTGATTCAAAATTTCAAACATTTTCAAATCAATTCAAATCAGTTCAAATTCAAATCTGTTCAAATTTAAGTAAATTCATAACTTATTCCTGGTTTGGAATTTGAATTCAAACCTTATATGAAAAATGTTTTGTTTTTGAATGTTAATTCAAATCCATATTCAAATATTTTCAGAATTAATTTATTTAGTCAACCTTTGACTTTGACCCTATTTAATTATTTTGACTTAAAATAAATTTCAATTCATAATTTTCAAATAATACAAATAATATATGTTTTTGAATCAGAAAAATGTGAGGAATTCAAATATGCCTTTCAAAATATTATTTGAACACTTTAAATTCCAAGTTGGGTAAATTACAACAAAATGCCACTGGAACTTAATAAATTAATAACTTTTGATTTATAACTCCGAATTCAGCAAATGATATGTCTAAAATGATCAGCTCGACGAGACCTTTCTGTATATGCTATTCATGACTTCAACTGCAGCATGCATCATGTAAATTTATACTTACCGCAACTAATATGACAATAAAATATGGCCAAACCTTAATAAAATGACTTATTCTTGTATACCACACCTCACCCATGCCATGCTACTTTATGGCCATGTAACTTGTGCATCATTCATCATGGCATAATTGTTTACTTGTCGCATTTTATTCCTATGCTTGTGCACTTTATTTATGTTGGCCCTTGCTTGTTTGGTTCTTCTTTCGAATAGACGCTGAGCAGGGGATATATCAAGAGAACCAGGAGCACTACCCAGATCCGTCTCTCGCTTCAACTGAGTTGCCAGGCAAGCACTACCACATGCTTGCATACATACACTACCTATTGCCTCTACCTTATTCTTGCATCATTGAGTCGCGATTGCATTAAACTGAATCCCAAGTATTGCATAGCCTTTACTTTTAAACCCCACCAAGCTTGTACCTCCATCCCATGAGCCATTACTACAGGAGTTGTTTGAGCCATGCGAGTCGTAGAACAGCATGTGTAGGGTATGTGAGTGTCTGATGGATAACGAGGTACCTAAACAACTTAACCTGAGTAGTAATGGGACAACTAATGAAAGTGGCATCGGTGGGCAATATCTGCTATTTGGTTTTTCCTGCTCACTTGTGTCCCGTGAGACCCCGAGTACTTGATTCCTGTTCCAAGATTATTCGCGCTATCCACATCCGGGAGGCTTATGGGACCCCCCTGAGCCAGAGCTTGATTCATTCTTATTTCTTGGGGCCACAAACTAGTTTGAGGTTTTATTTACTATCCTGTACTTATGCCATGCTTTACTGCTTAATTACGATTGTGCGAGGAGCACCTGTACTGTTTAGGATGGTGACCCGTTTTCGCAGTATCGACACCCCGAGTTTTCGGGTTCCCAGTCGTTTACAGCCGGCCCCACAAACCTTGAGTCCGTCTCGGAGCCGGCCAGTTTCGTTGCGGGTGTACTCCAAGGGGTGGCCCCCTGAAATATTTCTGAATCTTGTGATTGCTTTGTCGTGAAGGCCTCGTTGGGTTTTGATTTGGTTTTTCCGAGGTTGATCGAGTGTGTGTTGCTATTTGTGCACCCCTGCAGGGTAAAACTTTCTGAAAGCCGTGTCCGCGGTTATGGACGACTTGGAGCACAGTTTCTCGATCATAGACAAGCATAACTAAAGTACCGCTTTAATCTGACTAAGTAAATGACTAGTAAATAGTGCAATACTCATGGAATGGTTAATAAAATTGCCAACGGATGGGGGGTTGTTCATCCGCTTCCTCGTTGGTAAGCGAGGAGGAGGATGGATCTGATGAAATTACTGTTATAACTGTTGTCATTAATTCACGGACATCCGTCTATCATTGGTTAGGCGGATGGTTAGCGTTTATCTGTAGAACTGCTAGGGTTTATCTTTTGCTGCAATTGCGTCAACCCAGGTTGTGTCCTCTTTAGAGGCATTAAGACTTGCTGAGTACCCTTAGGGTCTCACACGATAAATTATTGGTTCAGATGAACAGGTACCCTCGCAGGACGGATACTGGGTGGAAGAGGCTGATGATGTGGGCAACGATCGTTCGGTGTAGAGATTCCGGGAACGGGGATCCGTGAGATCTGTGGGCGGGATGTGCTTATTTCTATGGCATCTTATGCCGATTTGCTTCTTATCCGTACTCGGACTTTGTTTTGCCGCTTCCGCTTGATACTCTGATGTGTGATGTATGAGGAATTATCCTAACATATTATCTCTATCTAGGTCATTTGAATCTTGCCGTATGGCGTTGCTATATTTCCTTTCTTTCTAGATGGTGTGGCTCTGATGTACTCTTGTATGGTGGCTTGCATACATACTCATTTGTGTATATAGTTGATCCCTTCGCCTGCCGATTACGCCGCCCGTACAGGTCCTGTTGAGTTGGAAGTGGTTGGGACGGCCGAAAGGTCTACACGTGAGTGGCTTTTGGGGCCCCACCGTACTATTTCAACCACTACCGCTCATCCAGGCTTGTATCTAGGAGCGTAATTCACCGAGGTAGTTACAATTGGTATCAGAGCCATCCCGACCTTCAGGGTCTCAACCAAACGGTCGTTGTCAGTCTAGCAAGTATTTTGGTAGTTATGTATACTAGGGAAAAACAAAACGCGAGAGTAGGACTGCTTCCACTTTTCTTCTTACCCACCCAACCACCCTTTTCTGGTAAGGAAGTGCAACGTTTTCAATCCTCTTCTTAAATTCAAACTAGGATTCACGTGTTCTGGGTTTCCGTAGTACCATAGGTTGTGTGTGTGTGTGTAATCCCTTGTCTATCTGTTGCATCCAAGTTGTTATCTTATCTGCCTTTGGTTATCAACTGTTGGTACATTCCATACCGACAGGCTTTTGCAAACCGACGCAATCTGTCTTACTCTTTGTATCCGACGCTATCTTGTTTGGGGTGTTCGTTTCCGTAGTTATCAATCTTTAGGTTCAACGTGAGAAGAAGGGGTTAGGATATGTGTTCCACTTGTTCATGTGCGAGGTAATGATTTGAGTGCGGGATGGAGTCGCGACCATACCACTACTTTTCTCATTCGCTTTTGTATATTGAATCGGTAGAGTCACTAATCTTGATTCGTTAAGTAATTTTGCGCATCTATTGGTATTTTAATGCCGAAATTTGTGGAAAATTTTTCTTTGATATATTTGTGTACCACACTCCTTTCCAGTCGTGTGCGATATGCTTAATATCTTCTAGGTGCTTTGAACTTTGTTGATATTTTAATATCATCTTAGTAATTTGTATCCTTTAATCTTGGTTAATTCCATCTTGGTACTATTTTGGATTATTATCATTCTCCATTATAGTACTGACTTGTGTTTTATATCAATCTCAGGATGGCTCCACCACGCCGTTCAGATGAGGACATACCACCAGAACTTGGGGCCGTGTTGTCAAACATAGCCAATGCCTTGGCAGCAATGCAGCAGAACCAGCAGCGTTTGGAAGAAAGCGTCAGGAGAAATGAGTTTGCTCCACTCCCTCCACCTCCCAAGCGAGGAGACATCAAGAGCTTCCTGAAATTCAACCCTCGTCAGTTTGATGTTTCTGATCGACCACTGGACGCGGATGATTGGCTGCGTGAGATGTCAAGGTTGCTCGAGACTGCTGATGTTCCTGAGAAGGAGTGGGTCAAGTGTGCTACTCACCTTCTGAAGGGAGATGCAGCTCTTTGGTGGGAAAATTACTTGAAGGAAAGTTGCACTGGTTTTCAGCCTACTTGGGAAAGGTTCACTGCAGCTTTCAAAGAGCAGTTTCTCTCAGAGATTGTAATGGAAAGGATGAAGGAAGCTTTTCTCAACCTGAAGCAAGGAAATGATAACGTCAACACCTACATCAGGAACTTCATGAATCTTTCTCGTTATGGTGGCGATGAGGTATCTGATGACAAGAAGAAACAAAAGAGGTTCAGGCAAGGGCTCAATGCATCGATCAAATATGCAATCACACATGCAAGGCCGGCATCTTTTCTGGAACTACAACACACAGCTTTGCAAGAGGAAGCAAGCAGGCAAGTGTTTGAGGAGTCCAAGAAACACAACAGGGATGCATCAAGCTCTTCAGTTATGGCAGCTCCTTCTAAGCGTCGTGTCTAGGTTCCTAACACCCCACCGTTGCTCCCGGCTTCACCAAGACTTGCAAGCTACGCGTCAAGGCCACTAAACTCCATCACTGCGGCTCCCAGGGGCTACACCCACAACTACCCTGGAGCGCCTGGCGGAGTCCCTGGCTACGTTGCTCCACGTCCACCTGGTGCCTGCTTCACGTGTGGAGATCCTGGACATCTCAACTGGAACTGTCCGTTGAAGAACAAAGCTCTCCCTCCACCCCCGCCAAGATCTGCAGCAAGCTCTCCTATGGTTCGTGCACCACCACATCGGGCTCTCAACATCAACACCAAGCCCGGGTCTACGGTTGCTCATGCCAATTGTGTCAACGCCGCTCAAGCTGAGCATGCACCTGGAGTGGTGATGGGTACGCTATCCGTTAACTCAGTCCCTGCACGAGTTTTGTTCGATTCTGGTGCATCGCATTCTTTTGTTTCGCATAAGTTTGCACAAGAGCAGGATCTGGATAGGGTTCCTTTATCACGTCGTCTGGTGGTTCTATCTCCTGGTTCAAACATGAGGGCTGCTCATATCAGCCATGGCAATCAAATTGAGATTGGTGGCTCTTTGTTCTCGGCTTCCTTAATTCTCCTGGGCAATTCTGACATTGATGTCATCTTGGGCATGGATTGGTTGACGGCAAATGCAGCTGTGATTGATTGTGCTGAACGCTCGGTTTCTCTGAAGATTCCTGAAGGCCATATAGTCTTTTCTCCAAGTCTGACGCCTGCTGTCCAGCTTTTCTCTTTGGCGGCTCTGAATGATGATGCTATGGAAGCTGTTCAGAGAGTCCCAGTGGTCTGTGAGTTTCCGGATGTCTTTCCTGAAGAGTTGCCGGGTATGCCTCCGGATCGTGAGGTTGAGTTTGTAATTGAGCTTGAACCTGGAACGGCTCCTATCTCCAAGCGGCCTTATAAAATGGGTCCTGCTGAGTTGGCTGAACTCAAACGACAGCTTGATGAACAAGAGAAGTTGGGTTTCATTCAACACAGTACTTCTTCTTGGGGTAGCCCAACAATCTTTGTGAAGAAGCGTGACAGGACTGATAGACTTTGTGTTGACTATCGGGCTCTCAATGCTAAAACCATCAAGAACAAATATCCCCTTCCGCGGATTAATGATCTCTTTGACCAGCTAGCTGGAGCTGTGGTATTCTCTAAGCTTGACTTGAGAAGTGGTTATCACCAAATCAAGATTCGCAAGGAAGATGTGCCTAAAACAACTTTCACCACCCGCTATGGCCTGTATGAGTACACGGTGATGTCTTTCGGTCTCACCAACGCACCTGCTACCTTCTCGAGGCTTATGAACTCGGTCTTCATGGAGTACCTGGATAAGTTCGTTGTGGTCTATCTGGATGACATCCTGGTCTATTCTAAGTCCAAGGAAGAGCATGAAGAACACCTTCGTTGTGTCCTCAACAAGCTTCGCGAGAACCGCTTGTATGCAAAGTTCTCAAAGTGTGAGTTTTGGATGCCTGAAGTAACCTATCTTGGTCATGTCATCTCTGCCAAGGGCATTGCAGTCAACCCGGAAACGGTAAAGACAATTGTTGAATGGCTTCCTCCTGTTAATGTCAAAGAAGTGCGGAGTTTCCTCGGTTTGGCTAGTTATTGCCGTCGCTTCGTTCAAAACTTCTCGAAGATAGCGAAGCCTCTTACCGATCTCCTCAAGAAAGGCAAGAAATACCTTTGGACTCCTGCATGTCAAGAAAGCTTTGAGACACTCAAAGAGAAGCTCACTTCCACACCAGTCTTGGTTCCTCCGGATACATCTAAGCCTTTCCAGATATTCTGTGACGCCTATTTGCAAGGATTGGGTGCGGTCCTTATGCAAGAAAGACAAGTTGTTGCTTATGCCTCTCGACAGTTGAAGACGCATGAGATCAACTATCCCACACATGACCTCGAGCTCGCAGCAGTTGTCTTTGCTTTGAAGCTATGGAGGCACTACTTGCTTGGCAACCGATGTGAGATCTTTTCTGATCACAAAAGTTTGAAGTATATCTTCACTCAGCCTGATCTCAACCTTCGGCAGAGGAGATGGATTGAAGCAATCAATGATTTTGATTTAACCATCAACTACACACCGGGCAAAGCTAATGTCATGGCAGATGCTCTCAGCCGCAAAGCTTATGTCAACAACCTCATGATGGAAGAACAGCAACCTCTTTTGTGCAAGGAATTCCGTCAGCTCAACCTGGAAGTTGTGGAACAAGGGCATCTCCTGAACCTTCTGGCTACCCCTCTCTTGGAAGAAAAGATTCGTTTTCGTCAGCGTGGTGATCCGCACACCAGAAAGATCACCTCCCAGCTTCAGCTTCCGAAGTATGAGTCCTTCCACGTAGATGATCAAGGCACGCTTTTCTTCGACCACCGGATGTTTGTTCCAAACTACCCGGGTTTGAGAGAGCAAGTTCTCAAGGAGGCGCACGATTCTATTCTATCTATCCACCCTGGCAGCACAAAGATGTACATGGATTTGAAAACACAATATTGGTGGCCTGGTCTGAAACGATATTGTGCAAAGTATGTCTCGGAGTGTGATGTCTGCCGCAGAGTGAAAGCTGTCCATCAGAAACCTTTCGGTCTGCTACAGCCATTGAAACCTCCGGAATGGAAATGGGAGAAAGTAGAGATGGACTTCATCACTGGCTTTCCAAGGTCGCAGAAGGGCAACAATGCAATCTTTGTTGTCATCGACAGGCTTTCTAAAGTGTCTCATTTCTTCCCCGTTAAGGAAACAATTTCTGGAATTCAGTTGGCTGAGCTCTATATCAACAGAATTGTCTCTCTGTATGGGGTTCCGCTTGAAATCAGTTCAGACTGTGGAAGCATCTTCACTTCAAAGTTCTGGGAAAGTTTCCAAAATGCTTTGGGAACAAAGTTGAACTTTAGCACTGCTTACCACCCTCAGTCGCAAGGACAAGTGGAAAGGATCAATCAGATTCTGGAGGATATGCTTCGTGCATGCGTCATCTCTTTTGGCATGAAGTGGGAGGAATGTCTTCCTTATGCTGAATTCTCCTACAACAACAGCTTCCAGAAGAGTCTGAAGATGGCACCATTTGAGGCTCTCTATGGTCGCAAGTGCAGAACTCCGATTGGTTGGTCAGGTGCAGGAGAAAGAATCTGGTTTGGCCCTGACATTGTAACCCAAGCAGAGGAGAAGGTGCATATCATTCTTGAGAACCTGAAGATTGCTCAAAGTCGTCAGAAGAGCAACTATGACAGGAAGCACACGGACATGGTGTATGCCCCTGGTGACCTCGTGTACCTTCGTGTCACTCCCATGAAAGGAACACACCGTTTTGGTATCAAAGGGAAGCTGGCTCCTAGATACATCGGTCCTTTCAAGATTCGTGGTAGAAGAGGAGAAGTTGCTTATGCCCTGGAGCTCCCGGAAAAACTCAAAGTCCATGATGTTTTCCACATCTCTCAGCTCAAGAAGTGCTTCAAAGATCCCGGCAGGACCGTGGATCATGAGCTAATCGATCTCCAAGAAGACCTGTCTTATCAAGAACACCCCACCAAAATCCTTGAGACCGTAGAAAGAAGGACTCGCAACAAGTCCATCAAGTTCTGCAAGGTGCAATGGTCACACCATTCTGTTGATGAAGCCACTTGGGAGCGTGAAGATGAACTCCGTGCCAACTATCCTACCCTCTTTGTGTCTTCTTCTTCTTCCTAGAATCTCGGGGCGAGATTCCTGTTTAGTGGGGGAGAGTTGTAGCATCCCAGTTGTCTAACTCCTGTAATGCTACTTGTTCTAATAATAAAAGGGCCACTTCCTACATACAATTGTTGCATCATCATCATATCATGCTCATGTCATCATGCCACCTTGCATTTGAGCATCATATAAAACCCCTTCTTGTTTGGCTCTTATCTCATGTGCATTATTAATTGTATTTGCCTCTTGATATTGTATTTGGTTCTTGATATATTGTTAAATGCCCAAGTTGATTGGGGGCACATCTCTTATTAACTCCACCACCTTTCTTTCACCACCTTATAATTCCACCATCCAACTTAATATGAGCTTGGCATTTTTATTGAGTTTTACCTCTAGCTCATGTGGGTTGGGATGGATCACATTCTAGCTCCACATACTCCCATGTATGCACCATGTTGTTTTCACAATATTGGTATATGAGAGCCACATGGCCACCTTTGCATGCCTTGTGAGTGGAACCTTTCCTTAGTCTCCATATGGGATGTTTTGGGGGTTATTATCATGTTGGGATATTGGGACTATAAAATATCTGGTAGCACATACACACTAGCAAGCCCCAAATATAATCCAATGTGATCATGTCCTTAGACTCCACTTGGAATTCTTTTTAATTCTTTGCTTGGGCCTTACTCCATACTTTGGAATGCATAAGAAAATGCCATGTAAATAATCTTGTTTTCACAAAGATAAATATGGTATTAATTAATTATGCATGGCCCATGCAAGTACCCCTTTACCTTGACATTTGATTTTATTTGGATTTTAAAATGGATCATCTCTCTCTACCCCTTAGGCTTGGTCTTGTTTGATCATGCCAAAACCTCATCACCATACCCATCCTTACCATCATCACCTTTCCTCCTTTTTTCTAGTCTTGGTCTTGTTGGGGTTTGGTTGGTGCTTGGTTTGATCTTGTCAAAAGGACCCCCTAGCATCTAACCTTCCCTCTCTAAACCTAAACTCTAAGCCACCCCCCTCTCTCCTTATATCCCACCTAATTCTAACCCGAGCCCCTCTAGCTAAACCCTAGCTTTCCCCCTCTCCCTGCCCTAGGGGCCCCTCCAGACCTGCCTACCCCGAGCCCCCTCTCCACCCTCGCCCTGGCCCAGCTCTCCCCACCCAGCTGCCCCTGACCTGGCTCACGTGAGGGAGGAGAAAAGGTGACACCGAGGCGACCCTCTCCCATCTTCCCCTCCCCCACGCAACCTCCCCTGCCTCTCGTTCTTATCCTTCCCCCTTCGCCCTCTAGCCTCCCTCAGATCCCCCAGGAAGCCCCAGGCCCTCCCCATCCTCCTTCCTCTCTCCCTCTCCACCATGATCACCCCTCGGCCATCTAAACCCTAGCTGCGCCCCCTCTGCCCTCCTTCGCTCCCAAGCACGCCAAGGCAGGCCAGAGCCCCAGGGTCCCCCGTATGCTTCCTCTACATCGCCCAGGACGCGAGGAACCCGTCAGAGTAGCCCCGCCGCCGCCGCGCCCGCGAGTACCAGGAGTTCCAGGGTCCCAGCCCCGTCGCCGATCAGCAGCCTCTCAGGCCAAGCTCTCACCGCCGTCGAGTCGCTGGTGAGCCCTCCTACCCCCTGGACATGCTCCCTTGCCCTCCCCTTCACCGTAGTGCCGCCGCCGTCCGCCGAACGCCCTGCGCGCGCGCCGCGCGTCGCGCCTGGCCGACAGCAGCATCCGCGGCAGCTCGCTCCGCCGCTGTTCGTCGCCCTGCCCCGCGCGCTGCGGTCCTCCTCCGCGGTAGCACCCCGAACCGATGTTGTAGGCCGTGATCCCCTCTTCTTTTTTCGTTTTAGAGTCGTGTTGTTTAGACCAGCGACGGCTTTGCCATCGTCGACCGAAACTCCGGCCAGAACCACGCCACAGCACCGCGCCCAGCAGCAGCCGACGAGCGTTTTGCGTTTCGGTCCCTATAGATTCTCCCGCCTAAACCGCAGCCCCCGCGACCCCACCTACCAGCGCCTGCGGGCTTTTTGCAAAAAGGGTCCTCTACTTCCCTTGTTTTCCACCCGCGGTCCCTGGATCGCCCACGTGTCGCCACCGGGCGGCTGCGCACGCGTGTGGGCCTGCTGGTGCCTGGACCCGCCTGTCAGCCTCGCTGGCTAGAGTGAGCCTCGGTGAGGAAAGTCTGGCGCGTGTGTGTGTCTGCCCAGTCAGCTAAGAGGCCCACCTGTCATTCTCTGGTATAGATTCTGCTGAGTATCAAAAGACCAAGAGTTTGCTGATTCAAAATTTCAAACATTTTCAAATCAATTCAAATCAGTTCAAATTCAAATCTGTTCAAATTTAAGTAAATTCATAACTTATTCCTGGTTTGGAATTTGAATTCAAACCTTATATGAAAAATGTTTTGTTTTTGAATGTTAATTCAAATCCATATTCAAATATTTTCAGAATTAATTTATTTAGTCAACCTTTGACTTTGACCCTATTTAATTATTTTGACTTAAAATAAATTTCAATTCATAATTTTCAAATAATACAAATAATATATGTTTTTGAATCAGAAAAATGTGAGGAATTCAAATATGCCTTTCAAAATATTATTTGAACACTTTAAATTCCAAGTTGGGTAAATTACAACAAAATGCCACTGGAACTTAATAAATTAATAACTTTTGATTTATAACTCCGAATTCAGCAAATGTTATGTCTAAAATGATCAGCTCGACAAGACCTTTCTGTATATGCTATCCATGACTTCAACTGCAGCATGCATCATGTAAATTTATACTTACCGCAACTAATATGACAATAAAATATGGCCAAACCTTAATAAAATGACTTATTCTTGTATACCACACCTCACCCATGCCATGCTACTTTATGGCCATGTAACTTGTGCATCATTCATCATGGCATAATTGTTTGCTTGTCGCATTTTATTCCTATGCTTGTGCACTTTATTTATGTTGGCCCTTGCTTGTTTGGTTCTTCTTTCGAATAGACGCTGAGCAGGGGATATATCAAGAGAACCAGGAGCACTACCCAGATCCGTCTCTCGCTTCAACTGAGTTGCCAGGCAAGCACTACCACATGCTTGCATACATACAGTACCTATTGCCTCTACCTTATTCTTGCATCATTGAGTCGCGATTGCATTAAACTGAATCCCAAGTATTGCATAGCCTTTACTTTTAAACCCCACCAAGCTTGTACCTCCATCCCATGAGACATTACTACAGGAGTTGTTTGAGCCATGCGAGTCGTAGAACAGCATGTGTAGGGTATGTGAGTGTCTGATGGATAACGAGGTACCTAAACAACTTAACCTAAGTAGTAATGGGACAACTAATGAAAGTGGCACCGGTGGGCAATATCTGGTATTTGGTTTTTCCTGCTCACTTGTGTCCCGTGAGACCCTCAGTACTTGATTCCTGTTCCAAGATTATTCGCGCTATCCACATCCGGGAGGCTTATGGGACCCCCCTGAGCCAGAGCTTGATTCATTCTTATTTCTTGGGGCCACAAACTAGTTTGAGGTTTTATTTACTATCCTGTACTTATGCCATGCTTTACTGCTTAATTACGATTGTGCGAGGAGCACCTGTACTGCTTAGGATGGTAACCCGTTTTCGCGGTATCGACACCCCGAGTTTTCGGGTTCCCAGTCGTTTACAGCCGGCCCCACAAACCTTGAGTCCGTCTCGGAGCCGGCCAGTTTCGTTGCGGGTGTACTCCAAGGGGTGGCCCCCTGAAATATTTCTGAATCTTGTGATTGCTTTGTCGTGAAGGCCTCGTTGGGTTTTGATTTGGTTTTTCAGAGGTTGATCGAGTGTGTGTTGCTATTTGTGCACCCCTGCAGGGTAAAACTTTCTGAAAGTCGTGTCCGCGGTTATGGACGACTTGGAGCACAGTTTCTCGATCATAGACAAGCATAACTAAAGTACCGCTTTAATCTGACTAAGTAAATGACTAGTAAATAGTGCAATACTCATGGAATGGTTAATAAAATTGCCAACAGATGGGGGGGTTATTCATCCGCTTCCTCGTTGTTAAGCGAGGAGGAGGATGGATCTGATGAAATTACTGTTATAACTGTTGTCATTAATTCACGGACATCCGTCTATCATTGGTTAGGCGGATGGTTAGCGTTTATCTGTAGAACTGCTAGGGTTTATCTTTTGCTGCAATTGCGTCAACCCAGGTTGTGTCCCCTTTAGAGGCATTAAGACTTGCTGAGTACCCTTAGGGTCTCACACGATAAATTATTGGTTCAGATGAACAGGTACCCTCGCAGGACGGATACTGGGTGGAAGAGGCTGATGATGTGGGCAACGATCGTTCGGTGTAGAGATTCCGGGAACGGGGATCCGTGAGATCTGTGGGCGGGATGTGCTTATTTCTATGGCATCTTATGCCGATTTGCTTCTTATCCGTACTCGGACTTTGTTTTGCCGCTTCCGCTTGATACTCTGATGTGTGATGTATGAGGAATTATCCTAACATATTATCTCTATCTAGGTCATTTGAATCTTGCCGTATGGCGTTGCTATATTTCCTTTCTTTCTAGATGGTGTGGCTCTGATGTACTCTTGTATGGTGGCTTGCATACATACTCATTTGTGTATGTAGTTGATCCCTTCGCCTGCCGATTACGCCGCCCGTACAGGTCCCGTTGAGTTGGAAGTGGTTGGGACGGCCGAAAGGTCTACCCGTGAGTGGCTTTTAGGGCCCCACCGTACTATTTCAACCACTACCGCTCATCCAGGCTTGTATCTAGGAGCGTAATTCACCGAGGTAGTTACGGGCGTGTGTGTCGCACTCATTCATCGTCTGATGGACGACGAGGTTGGAGTCACCGTAGATGACCAGGCGCGTTGCGCCGCATATCTTTGCCATCCTCATGCCATGGATGAGGGCTTCGTATTCGGCCTTGTTGTTGGAGGCTCGGAATTTCATCCGAAGGACGTACTTCATCTTGTCGCCTTGCGGGGAGGTCAGTATGACCCCTGCCCCTGCTCCGGCTTCACGCTTGGAGCCGTCAAAGTGCATCGTCCATGACTGCGACATGTCTGGGGTGTCTGGCAGCTGCAGCTCCATCCAATGTACCAGGAAGTCCGGAAGGACTTGAGATTTGATTGCGAGTCGCTTCTCGTAGACGACGTCCAGGGGTGACAGTTCGATGCCCCACAGGGCCACCCGTCCTGTGGCCTCTGGATTATTCAGGATGCTATTCAGGGGTGCCTCGTTGACGACCATCGCTTGGTGCTCCTGGAAGTAATGGCTCAGCCGTCGAGCCGTCATGAACATGCCGTAGGCTAGCTTCTGGTAGTGAGGTTACCTCTGCTTTGTTGGTGTCAGTACCTCGCTGAGGTAGTAAATTGGGCGCTGGACCCCGTGGGTCTTGCCTTCTTCGGGTCGTTCGACAACGAGTACGGTGCTGACCACCTGGTGTGTGGTTGCTATGTACAGCAGCAGGGGCTCGCGCTCCTTTGGCGTGACCAAAACGGGCGAGGTGGAGAGGAGCCGTTTGAGGCTTTCGAATGCATCATTGGCTTCTGGTGTCCACTCGAACTTGTCTGCCTTGCGCAGCAGTTGGTAGAATGGCAGGGCCTTCTTGCCCATGCGGCTGATGAATCTGCTTAGCGCCGCTATTCGCCCTGCGAGTTGCTGGACGCCTTTGAGGTTTTTTGGCTTCTCCATTGCCATGATGGCTCTGATTTTCTTCGGGTTCGCCTCGATCCCTCGCTGAGAGATGAAGTACCCAAGCAGCTGACCCGATGGGACGCCGAAGGCGCACTTTTCCGGGTTGAGCTTGATCCTGTAGCGATCAAGGTTGTCGAACGTCTCGTAGAGATCGTCGATAAGTGTCCTTGCCTCCTTGGTTTTTATTACTATGTCGTCGACATAGACTTGGACGTTGCGACCGATCTGGTCCTTGAGGCAGGCCTGCATGCACCGCTGGTACGTGGCACCCGCGTTCTTTAGACCGAAGGGCATTGTGTTGTAACAGAATACTCCGAACGGTGTGATAAACGCCGTTTTCTCCTGATCTTTGACCTTGAGTCGAATCTGGTTTTAGCCTGAGTAGGCGTCGAGGAAGGAGAGTTTCTCGCAACCTGCAGTCGAATCGATGATCTGGTTGATCCGGGGAAGAGGGAAGTGGTACTTTGGGCAATGCTTGTTTAGTGACGTGAAGTCCACGCACATCTGCAGGATGTCCGTGTCCTTCTTTGGGACCATCACTGTGTTTGCAAGCCACTCGCTTTCCTTGATTTCTCTGATGAAGTCTGCGGCGAGCAGTCTATTGATTTCCTTGCTGATGGCTTCGGCTCGTGGCTCCGACAGTCTCCGGATGGACTGCTTGACTGGCTTGGTGTCTGGAAAGACATTGAGTGCGTGCTCGGCGAATTCCCTGGGAACTCCTGGCATGTCCGCAGGACACCAGGCAAAGATTTCCCAGCGCTCACGGAGGAATTCAACGAGCGCGCCTTCCTATGTGGAGCTGAGGTCGTTGGCGATCAAGGCCATCTTGGAGGCATCCGTCGGATGGACCTGTACTTTCTTGGTGTTGACGGTGGAGTCGAAGGAAATGTCAGGTGCGTTCTGCCTTGTGACTGGGGGTGCCCCATTGTCTGTCACCTCACGGAGCCTTACAAGCTCGTCTTGCATGCCGAAAGACTGGGAGATTTTGTTGAAATCCCTGTCGCATTGGTCCGATCGGGTGAAGCTCCCGTGGACTGTGATGATGCCCCTTGCTCCTGGCATCTTGAGTAGTAGCTATGCGTAGTGTGGGACGGCCAGGAACCCTGCGAATGCTACACGCCCCAGGATGGCGTGGTATTGCGACGGCCAGTCCACCACTTCGAATTCAAGTCGCTCCTACCGAAAGTTGTCCGGCTTCCCGAAGATGACGTCGAGCCCTATTTTTCCCAGGGGGAATATGCCCTTCCCTGGGACAATGCCGTGGAACATTGTGTCTGATTGTTCCAGGCTGGACTGCGGGATCCGCATTGCTGCTAGAGTGCTTGCGAACATTAGGTTGATGCCGCTGCCGCCGTCCATCAAGACGCGACTCATCTCGAAGCCTCCGATCTGCGCCTCCAGCACCAGGGCAGCATGACCTGGGCGAGGGATCTGGCAAGGGTGATCCGCGCGAGTGAATGTGATGCAGGACTCCGATCCGCTGAGGTACTCAGGGATTGCAGGCGGAGTTGCCACGGCCAAGTTGATTTGTCGGGTGATTTTTTTCTGCACCCTATTTGTGGGGCATCCCTTCTGGATCATATTTAGTGCTCCTTTTGGTGGGGGGTACCCGATCCCGGCTTTGTTTTGCGCTGGTGCGACTGGTTGGTTTGGGCCTCCAATAGGCGGAGGTGGAGGAGCTCCATGTGCCATTTCACCTGGCACAGGTGCGTTTCCGAACGCAGGGATTGGGGCATGTTGCCTCATCTGCACCATGCTTTCTCTGAGTTTCTGGAACTCGCGGCAGTCCTTGAGCATGTGGCTGGCTTTCTTTTTGCCATCCTGTTTGTCGATGTAGAAGTGGATGGTGCATGGACCCGAAAGTTTGTCGAATGCTGAGGGTCCGTTGTCGTGGTCGCGGCGTTGCCACGACTGTGCTGGTCGTCCGCTGTCGCGGAAGTTTCCTCCTCGGTATCCTCCGCTGTTGTGGCTGTTGTGGCTGTTGTCGTTGCAGCGGTCGGCGTTGCCGGCCGCGACCATGTCGGGTCCGTCGCAGTCCTCGTAGACGCGCGATCTCCTCTTGCTGCGGCGTTCCCGTCTTCGGCCGTAGTCGTCCTCTTCATCCGATTGTGCTCGGTGAATGCAATCTTCGCCGTCAGCCCACCTGTTGGCGATGTCCATGAGGTGGTCGAGCATTTTGGGCTTGACGCGCCCAAGTTCCTCCTTGAAATCTTGGCATTTAACGCCGTCCCTGAAGGCGTCGATGGCTCTCTCTTCGGAGATCTGTGCTATGGAGTTTTTGGTGGTAGACCAGCATAGTATGTACGAGCGAATAGATTCACCCGTTCTCTGAGTGCAGGCTCGCAACTCTTCGATTGAGGCGGGCCTCTTGCTGGTGCCCTTGAAATTTCAGATGAAGCTGTAAGCTAGCTCCTCCCAACTTCGGATGGACCCTGATGATAAGCTGCTGAGCCAAACCCGCGCTGCGCCTGTCAGCTGTAGCTGAAGGCATTGCATGGCGGTTTCTTTGTTACCGCCGTGCAGCTTGACGGATGACAGATGGTCGCTGAGCCAAGATTTTGGATCTTGCGTGCCGTTGAACTTCGGAGTATCCGAAGGAAGCTTGAAATTGCGTGGCATCTGTGTTCGCCGAACAGATCTGCTGAAGCATCGAGCTCCGCAGAGTTCTCCTTCATCTTCATCCATCTCGGACTCGGACGAGCATGCGCGTTTGGCGCGTGCTTTGTCGATTTTGCGCTGTGTAAGCGCGTCTCTGGCGTCGTAGTCGCGTTTATGGCGATGCGAGCTCTTCTTCCTTCGAGGAAGGTCGTGTTCCTCTTCCTCTTCGGATGAAGGGGTGGGGCTCCGGTCGCGTCTGGCCGGAGCTTTCTTCTTCGGCTCCGCAGGAGCGTCTTCGTGGAGCGCAGCTCCGACGAGTCCGATTCCGGTGAGTACGGACTTATGCGTGGCTCTTTTCGGGTCCCCCTCCGGATGTGGGTGGGCCGCGAGATACGTAGTGGCTGCCATGATCGCATCTTGCGGTGTCTTCGGGATGATGTTGCCGTCGACATCCATATCCATGAATGATGTGTGGAGAGTTCGGGTCACATCATGACGTTCCCTGGGATCCATGTTCTCCACCCGAGAGCGGTGTTTGTTTCCCTGGTTTTCGTTTGTGCTAGAGCCGGGTGCCATGGCGGAGAGCGCAGCTCGTCGCGCGCTGGACTCAGAGGCTGCTTGCTTGCGTTTGTCGAGCGTCTCCTGCATCTTGACTTGCTTCTTGTGCTCCTCGATAAGGAGGTAGTGGTATGCCATCAGTAGATCACATGGGGAGTCCACAGGGAGGACTATGTCGCCTGCGATGGCACGGCGTGCCTGGACCCATCCTTCTTTGCTAAGTTGGATGAGGTGGCCGTTGTTTTCCCCGTTGGGTGGGGGGGACTGGCTTCTTCTGTTCCCGCCGTTTTCACCGTTTCTGTCCTGCGGGTTGGGGTTCGTGTTGGGCGGCGGGTTAGGCGTTTGCTGCTCCTGGATGACTGCGGCGCATTGGTAGCGCTCGTAGATCGGTCCGCCGCTGCCGCAGCTTTCGGATCCGGAACCGTAGGTCCCTTCATCCGAAGGTGGATCGCACAGATCGGAGTTGCAGCTGTTGCTGTCGTAGAACTCATCTGTCGATGGTGATGTGCGTAGCACGGGGTGTGGAGCCCACGAGGTGGGCCTGATTGATGTCACGGGCACCCGCTCAGGAAGGCGGAGGGTGCCAGTTTGTGCCACCTGGAAGCAGAAGCTCCCGAACAAACTTTTGAGTCCGTCGCCTACGGGCTCGAAATCCTTCATGGTGGCCGGCGAGTGGGCGGTGAAGTCGAAAGCGCCGAAGAGGAGGTGATTCTCCGTCGCCGCGGAGTTGTAGATCGATCGGGTCGGGACCATCACGATCGCACAATCAGCAGCCCCGATTCCCACAGACGGCGCCAATTAACGAGGGTTAATCTCATCAATGCCCATTGTTATGGACTTGGGTTTTGGAGAAGATGGGGATGCTGGAGATCGCGGAACGGTTAACAGACAAGAAACCAGGGGACACGAGATTTACCCAGGTTCAGGCCCCCAGAGGGAAAACCCTACTCCTGCTTGTCTGCTCTTGATTACGGCGGAACTAAAGGTTACAGGGTGCACAGATTCGATCTGGCATGGAGGTGCGTGTGCCAAAGTATGAGTCGAGAGATCTAGGACGTGCCCTCCTGGCCTTTATATAGACTTAGGCAGGTCCCGGGCATAGTCCTAGTCGGTTACAGGTTCTAGGGTTTTACCCTTTTAAATTTCCTATCTATGCTAGTCTTGCTCTCCAAGGATCCGAAGGCGTCATGGGCCTTGGCCACCCGAAAATCTTCATGGGCCAGCGTATGTCTACTGTGGGCCTTCCTTGGGCTGGACCAGGTATGCTGAAGTCACGTACCCGTAGGGTATAACCATGTCAGACATGACCACTTGCAGCCATAACATGAACGTCCATGCCTTCAGAGCCAAGCACACGGCTCTCGGCTTTCACCTCCGCAACCTCCATAAGGTGGCTATCGAAGAGGGTCGCATGCGCTTAATCAATCCCAAGGAGCAAAAGATCAACTGAATGGGCAACAAGAAGTGGAGGAAGCGCTATAGGGAGGAGGCGGAGTCCAGGAGGTGCCGCTGACTTGTGTGCTGCTGCTGCTGTTATAAAGCAGCTTCTTTTGTATTTCCGTGTTGAACTTGTCCGTTGCTGCTACTGAGAAGCCTAATTGTCAAACCTTGTTTTGTTCTTTACTACATATTCTATGTTAGCTTTTCCTACATCTCCTTTGTTTACTGAATGTGCTGGTTACATTTGCTTCTCTAGATTTGCTACCAGATTGGGCAAAAATGAGGGCCAAAATGAACAATGGATACGAGAGAAGAGAGAATGAGGAGGGGAAGAAAATGTGAGGAATGACAGCTGGCCCCAGGTGCATGCCATTGCTTAATTGTGGGCCCATCATGTTAGTTTAGCTGTTAAAACATAATTAGCCAAAACATATTTACCCATTTGTAACAGCTTTCCCCAAAAGCGGTACGTATCCGCAAAAAATTGTAGGGAACTAACTTGTTACCCTGGCAGCAATTGTGGTACCAAATGTAATCTACTCGAGAAATCTGAGTTCACGTCCTTTCCTGAACACAATAAAACTTATTTATGGTATTATTTATAGCTAGTCTTTGTGATGAGATAATACAATACTGAGCCAGGACGTGACCGTTTGCTAGTCTAGCTATAACTCTAGTCGGTGTCCTTGATACAGTTGCACACTGCAGAAGACCGACAAGGCAACACGCAAACACCCCTCATTCAAAGATCCTCCCATCTTCTCCAACTCCAATTTGGCCAAAGCTGGCTAGATGCATTTTGGATCCTCTCGAGCTAGTGCGCACTTCACAAATTTTCCTAGCAATTTCTTGCCCGCAGAATTAGTTCTTGCAGGCGGCCATCACTCTCCTCCAAGAAAACCCCAATAATAATATTTGAATCCGCCCTTGCCCCCAATCCATCCGGACTCAATGGCAGATTCGATGCACAAGATTCGGTATGGTGGCTGGACCAAATTCGGCGACGAGGCCTTTGGAGAAATCTCTATGCGTATGGACACTACCAGCACCGTCCGGATAGCCGCATGCTCTAAGGAGTTGCGCCGCCAAGTCGATGGCGGAAAAGGTAAACGATGTCCCGACGATAGCTGCGGGACATTGGTCGCCTTCCACGACTTCCTCAACCATAAGATGGCGTGCCTGCACGACCAATGCAATTGCCCTAAGCCTGGCTGTGAGTTCGCCGCCCCGCCCACAGCGCTCCTCACCAACCTCGAAAAATCCCACTCGATGGAAGTGCATAGTTTCCATTACGGCGTGGAACACATGTACATCTCTCAGCCTTTGCTGACACCTGGCTCATGGAGAGTAGACACCGTCATATCCAGGGATGATGGTATAGGGTTTGCCGTGCGATTTGACATGCTCCACTATGGCCTCACTGTATCCGTCTAGTTCGTTAGATCGGCGACATGCAAGTTTCTGCGATACATGATGGAGTTGCACTTATATAAACCTTTAATGATGGGAGGGGACCTGGAGGAGTTCGCTGAATATAGCCTGTTTTTCGAGCCGAAGAGAAGCGTGTCACCGACCGACGCCAGGATGACTAAAGATTTCTGGAATTTTATGATTAATAAACATAATAGGTTCATCCTAGATTACACATCCTACATCCACAATGTGGTAGATGACAGATATGACCGTCTTGATTCTGATGATGATCTGCCGTTCATATTTGGAATTAAGTATTGATGTTTATTCTAATCGAGGGGTTTCAGTGTGTCGGAAATATGGATTTTGGCTGCAAAGTAGTACAGTACAGTACTATTGTACTAGTTTTTGTACTTGGGAGTATATTATTTCTAGTTCTTCTTGTACTATTGTATTTTGAAGTATGTACTAGTAATACTTTTTTGGATCAAATCTCTGGAGATGATCTAGAATTTTCTTTCAAACATGGCTATGTACTAGGATATAGCACTATTTACTTAGATCAAGTAGCCTTTCTTTTGAAACAATGGCCTTGCACATGTAGTCCATAGGTACTCCCTCCGTTTGAAAATAGATTCAAAGGATTTGTGCAACACATGAATAGGGAAAATGTAGGAATAGAATGGCATGATACTTGATATCCTATTGGAATAAAAACTATAGGGATCAGTAAAATTAGCTTTTTGCTTGCACCATAGGAAAAACACAGTAAATTTGTAGGGTTTAAGTACATGGCATATAGGAATTTTTCCAAGAGGTCTCACCTCTTCTTAGAAATCCTATATGATTATATTGGAGGAAATCAATGTATAGGAATTTTGTAGGATTAATTCCTTTCAAACAAACACACTCTATAGGATAAATTCCTATGGATATATAATTCCTTTATAAATCATTTGAGTCAAACAGGTCCTAAGATGTTTTAGCTTTTGTGAAACGATTGTATCTAGACTCTCTTATAGTGTGTAGTTGGAAGTGAACACATGCTATATAGGGGTCTAGATACACTTCAAACAAGCTAAATCATATTATATTTTCAAACGGAGGGAGTACTATGTATGTTTTATCACATTCAGGTTACTCATATTTACTTTATCATTTTTTCTTATAATATTTCTCATGCTTCAATTTATGTAACATCCCAATTTTAGCTACCCTGATTTGTTGTCAAAAAGGAAAAAATAAGGGGGAACAAAAACTTTTTTTTGGTAAGTGTTGCATTTTTTCTTACTTGTTTGTTTGTGTTCCTGCAACTGATTGTGTACTCCTTACCTTAACACTAGTTTACAAAAAAAATTCAAAAGAGATGTCTTGGCTCATCTTTCATATTCTCATATGTTCTGGCATTTCAAACTTGATCCTAGATGACTTTGACACAACAAAATGTTTTACTAGTTTTCCCTTTAACAAAACTATGGAGAACTATATGTAATCTCCTTATGTTTTCAAGACAGAGCATTCAACTACTCTTATCTCTAGGTTTTCCAAAAGCTTTATTAAAACCTTTTCATCCAATCTTGGTAGAAATACCAAGAGGCCCTTGTGTTCATTCAAATCACAACCTCTTCAAAACACCCATGCTTACCCCAAGCTAGGCCTAATGGTAACCTCGGTAGTTTTTGTTTGCTTGTCAAGATGAATTGCCTTGATCTGCTATTGATGAATTGATTTTATCTGTTATGTGTGATGACTTGTCTGCCTAGGAAGTAGCATGAGACAATCTAGGAGCTCATCCTTTAAGATCCAACAATAGTTGAGATCCCCAATCTTAAACCAAGCATCCTAAGCTGGATCTATCCTAAGTCACCCAAGTGACCCCCTAAACCACTTAGTCAGATCAATTCTGAGCTAATATTTTGTATTAGCTTTCAACTCATCGAAGACCCTATACAAGCATGGATCCCCTCTTCCCAACATATACTCCCATATAAACCCCTTGATGATGAGGATGGACCCTTGGTAAGTGAAACGAGATTCAGGTGTTTTGAAACTTGGTGAGTGAAATCACAAGAATATTTTGATCAATCATACCGTGATATGTACACATCCAAATATGTCCTATGCTCTAAATGTTATGAGCATATACCAGAATGACTCATAATATGATCATTGGACGATAGTAAGGATATTCTTATGATCCTTGGAAGAACTAAGTATATAATTATGTAGAGGTGAAAAATAGTTACAAATAGTTCATTGTAAAGTGTTACATTGATACTAGTTTTGTCACAAGATACAAATTAAGTTTATCTCAATTTAAACTATTGGGTGGCACAAAAACGGGATTCCATGATGGATTTGGATGAGTTCCAAAGTTCATACATTGTGACGGATACTACAACAAAAGGCCAAGTATATGACTTCTATTGTAGTAGCAAAAGAGGGCATTTGCGTCAAGTAGTTTGTTATCAAACTAGGTGTGGTTCATAGTGGGCTAACACTATGAAGATATATTGTACGCAATAGTATCGACATTTTTTAACCCTAAGGAACTAAAGGTCTCACCAAAGGACCACATTTATACGATGCCATCTCATTGGATAATGAGTGATGCATAGAGACGCAAAGACATGCAAATATACACGGACCTGAAAGTGTCAGATCCGAATATTATTTTACCACTACAAAACCCGTATATACAACACCAGAAATCCATAGGTGTTAAATGTGCATGTTTTTTCAAACTAGATTATTGACTCTAGTGCAAGTGGGAGACTGAAGGGAATATGCCCGAGAGGCAATAATAAAGTGGTTATTATCTTATTCCTTGTTTATGATAAATGTTTATTTTGCATGCTATAATTGTATTAATCAGAAACATTAATACATGTGTGTGTAATAAACAAATAAAGTGTTCCTAGTTATGCCTCTCATATTAACTAGCTCGTTGATTGACAAGATGATCAAGGTTTCCTGATAATGGACATTAGATGTTGTTAATAACAAGGTCACAACATTGGTGGAATGAAGTGATGAACACTCATCCGAAGTATAGTAATATGATCAAAGTCATTATATTTAAATTTTCATAACATCATTACAAGTAACTTTAGTACTTAGACAATGAGATTGTGTCAATCATGAACACAAGAAGAGTAGCTTGATAACATCAAATGTCACACCGTAACAGGGTGACTATAAAGGTGGGTTCAGATACTCCGATAGTGTTATGTATAGTCTCATGTATCAAGAGTGGGATTTGTCCATCCAAATGATGGAGAGATATACTCTGGGCCCTCTCGGTGATATCACATTGATATTGCTTGCAAGCAAGTGATGGGGATCACTAGAATGTTATATCACGGGAACAAGAAAAGAGTACATGTCGGTAACGAGATCAAACTAGGTATGGGGATACCGATGATCAAATATCGAACATGTAAAATATCGCGAGACAAAGGGATTTAGTTACAATGATAAAGGTTCACACGATCACAAGAAGTCATCGTTGAATGTGTGGGAGTTAGTACTGATCTCCAGGTCCCGCTGCTGATTATTGATTAGAGAGGGGTCTCGATCATGTCTGCATTATTCATGAATCATAGGGTGACACACTTAAGTGATACCGACACCATTTGGAGAAAATAAGATGCCAGAGAAAGAATATCAAAGTGTTGGAATTATTTCAATAGAAAATGGAATTGTTTTGGGTGAAATTGCTTAAATTAGTTATGCATGTGAAGTTGAAATGTTGCAAGGGGTTTTATGTGAATGTTTGTTAATTAATGTAAGTAAAAAATTCTGAATAAAATAAATAATTTTTTTTTATTAAATGAGAGATTGCATTAATTTTGGTGAAAATTGAATGGATGTGAGTGGAATTTTGATTGGATGTGTGTTTATGTGAGTGGAGCAGCCACCCACATGAATGAGGGAGAGGTGGGGGCACCCACCATGGACAGCGGCCATGCCCCTTGGGCATCCCCCTCCCCTATATAAGGAGCACCTCCTCCTCCTCCACTATCACACCTCCTTGCGAAGGATCTCTCTCCTCCTCTAGAATATTCCCCATGGTCTCGACTTAGAGAGATACATGCTCTCGACGGCTTTTTCTAGAGCAAGGATTTGCTGCTTCCGCTGCTTTGCTAGAGCAAGGAATGGGGTACCAGACGTGTCTGCGATCACGGATGCACCAATGCTTTGCGATGCTATACTTGCTAATGCTGGACCTGATATACTTCATAACGATCTTGAGATTGGCAAGTCAATGACTACATCATCCACGAGAACCAATCTCATAACGCTTTGTCAGTCTTCGTGGGTAAGTTCCCTATGGATGTATATCCACCAGTTGCTTGTATCTAGATAGATTGATCTTGGTGCTCAGTTGTTCATATCATAGGAATTTTTTTGTTTTCTATGCTGCAAACACTACTAGGAAAACAACTATAGATAGACAAATCATCTTTGGCGCATGGTCCTGACCATGCGCCACAAAAGTTCTCTAGTGGCACATATATAAATGCGCCACAGAAGCTTCATTCTTGTGGCGCATGCACTTTAACCATGCACCACAGAAGTATGGTGGGACCCCCACCGGGTGTTGGGCTACCAAACTTCTATGGCGCATATGGCCATATGCGCCATAGAAATATTGTGTGGGACCCAGAGCAGATTCCTTTTGACCGTGCTCTTACCAACCATATGTGGTGCATGTGTAGATATGCTCCACAGAAGTATATATATTCTATGGCTCATGTCCTGATATGCGCCACGGAATATGGGTGTTGGCCCCATAGCCATTCATGTTTGACCGCACTCTAACCAAGCTTCTGTGGCGCACGTGGCCATATGCGCCACAGAAGTATGAACTTCTGGGGCGGATATCTACCATATGCGCCACAGAACCCTCCGTCTAGATGTGCAAAAATGTGGCAACCCCTTTACCTACCACCACCACAACCACCACCCATTTCACATCATTCTTCCCCCTCCTCTAGCTTGTCTTCCTCCTCTCTCCCACCCCATTGTGCCCATAATTTTCTCCATTTTGTACACTTGCATCAATGATTGTAAACTTTATCGTCACGAATTTGCGGAGAGAACCACATGTCCGGTGTGCGTCCATGGACGGTACAAGAGAGGGATCAAGAAAGTTCCTCGAAAAGTGGTATGGGACTTTCCTATCACTCCCCGTCTACAGCGATATTTCCTAGATCCTAAGGAAGCAAAGCTCATGCAATAGCACACAGAAAGGGAGAAACCCGAAGATGATATGGAGAAGGGCAAGATCCTAACACACCCTTCAGACGCTAGCCAGTGGAATGCATTGGATATCAAGTTCGAAGATTTCAGGGGTGATGCAAGGAACGTCAGGATGGGTATGAGCACCGATGGACTCAATCCTTTTGGCAAATAGAGTAGCACACATAGAACCTGGCCCATGTTTGTATGGCCGTACAACATCCCCCCGTGGCTCTACACAAAGAAAAGGTACATACACATGAGAATTCTTATTCAGGGGCCGAAACAACCAGGTATCGATATGCATATTTATCTTGGGATGTTGAAATAGGAGTTAGCCAGGTTGTAGGAGACGTCGGCCCGTATGTGGGATGCCTACACTAGAGAATATTTCCCTCTGAGAGCCGCGTTGCTCACGAAGGTGCAGGACTATCCTGGTTACACATATGTATCGGCCTAGGTGAACCACTGGCACAATTCATGTGTCAAGTGCATGGATAAGACCCCACATCTCCAGCTACCAAAGGATCCTAGTTCTTCGAAAACCGTGTTCCAAGGGACTCGAAAGTGGCTTCGCATGGATCAACCATGGAGAAAACATGGTGACCTATTCAATGGTAAAGACGATCTCGAAAGAGCCCCGCGCCCGAGGAGCAGCGAAGAAATCGAGAAGCTTCTGAATAATTGGGAAGAGCGCCCTGTGCCAGGAAAGAAGCGGCCGAGGACAAAGCCACTTCTGGGTGTATGGAAAGAGAGGTCTGTTTTCTAGGACCTGCCATACTGGAAGGTCCTCCACACACCCCATAGAATTGATATAATGCACATAACGAAGAACGTTACTGAGAGTCTGCTTGGCACTCTGCTCAACATGCCAGAGAGGACCAAAGATGGGCCGAAAGCAAGAAATGACCTAAAATTGCTTGGCATCAAGAAGGCTCTTCAGTACCCTGATAGTGATGATGATGACGATCAGACGGAAGGGACTTAAGGTCGCCACAAAAGGGTTAAGAAGAATGAGGTGGTTCTTCTTCGCGCTGCCTTCTTCACTCTGTGTTAGGAGGAGATCGAGCAGTTTTTCAGGTGCCTCCTAGGAGTCAAAGTTCCTCACGGTTACTTGGGAAAGATAAGCAGACATCTTGACATAGCGAAGAAGAGGTTCAGCGGTATGACGTCTCACGACTCTCACGTGCTGATGACACATATACTTCTAGTTGTGTGTAGCACCCAGGGTAAAACCACTACTAGAAAATCACCTGCATTTATAGCTATGCATCATCATTATATTGGCATGCATGTTTTAACTAAAAATATTTTTGAAAAGCCCCTCTTTATTTTTTAGATATTTCCCATCTTCATTTCAAATATAAAACCCTGGTGTTTCCAGATGTCTCTATTTGTCAAAACCCTATTTGTAAATGTTTTTTTGTTAAAAGAAATAAAATAAATAGATATAAAATATTTTTATCGGGGGAGTCAGCCGTAGGCCAGGCCCAAAAGCCCAGCCGCAGCCACCTACCACCCCAACCTGGTCAAACCCTAATCCCTCCCCACTCCCTCACCCTGTCGCCGCCACCCACCCGGTTGCACCCACCACCCCCGACTAAACCAAGCCCCGCACGCCTCCACTCACGCACACCATGCACCCACCCGTCCCGTCGGCCCTGGCCCCACCACGCGCTCGCCTCGCCTGCAATCCCCGCTCCTCTCTCGTTTCTCGCCTCCCTCACGACCCCTTCCGCCGCCGTCGCTCCTCTCATCTCCTTCTTGCCTCGCCTCTGGCCATCGTCCTGCCTAGCCGGCGCCGCACCTCGCGATCACTCCCCTCTCCCCTCTCCCCTCATCTTTGCTCGACCCCGCCACCTCTCGCCCATTCTCTGCACCGCCGCCCCTTTCCCTGCCGGCAACCGCCGCTGCGCGCACCCTCTACCGTTGCAAACGGTCCTCCTCCCTCAGCCGTCTCCCTGCTGCGACTGCAGGTGAAGCCCCGGCCACCTCCTCGCTACCGACCTGTGGCCTGCGCGTCTCGCCGCAAAGCCCGTCCTCGAGCACCCTCGCCGGACCCAGCGTCAGCTCGCGTCGCCCTCTGCTGCCTCTCTCCTGTTCCACAGAGGCCGCGCCCGCCCGCGTCTGCCTTCCCGTCCGGAGCTCCTCCTGTCGCCAGCGTCGCGCGACCACCTGCCGCGGTTGACCGTGCCCTTCTGCATGACCCCCATGTCCCATGTTTCCGCCTCACTCGGTCCCTGCAAGGCTTCGCCACCGCCGTATTTTCCCTTCGAGCACCAAATGCCCTGTCGGCCTTCCCCCAAGCTGCTTCCACCGATGATGCTTCCAGCACCGCTTCAGGGCCACGAGATCCCTTCCGCTCGTGCTACCCGAACCAAGCCGCTCTATCATGCCCCGTTCGCTCGGTGATGTGTAGATGTTGTGGCAGTGTAGGCGTGGTGCTGAGTTTGGTAAGGTGTGGCTAATTCTACCTTTTGGCCCTCCTCAAGTGTTCCGCTATGGCTCCGTGGTGGTGTGAAGCGTGGATGTGAGATGGCGGTGCCACGACTAAGCAACTCCCTCTTCTATCATTGTGATACTGCAAATCAAGAATATCTACACCGAAACAAGAACATCGACAAGGCATCCAAGTTTTTCCCCGTGGACAAGACCGTCTCTGTTATGGGGTAACCCCTTGGGGTGGCCCGATCTTTCACGAATCTCCACGGGAAACGAGGGGGAAAACGGTGGACGGGGGAAGAAGGGATGAAAACCACGAACACACGCACACAAATCACGATACACGCCGATAACTCACGCTGGTGGCAACCGGTCCAACATAATCCCTAGGATCGGTGTTGGGCGAAGCTCTCTCTCCACGACCAACAACGGGGGCGAGATGCTTGGTGATATCTTGACGACTTGGGGGCGAGAAACCGAGAACCCAAGGCCTTGTACAACTTCAAGGCACTAGGCAAGATCCAAGAGGAGGGTGGATAATAGGGTGCCCCTTGGTAGGAGCATGAGACCAATAGATGAAAGATCCTCAAAGGGTTGTCCTTAATCTATTATTATCCAAGTGTAGGGTTTACAATAGAGGGTGGGGGCTATTTATAGGCCAACCACATAAACAGGGGTATTTTAGGAACAAATAGCGAAATATAGAGAGGGTTACAGGGCGCTGGGCCGACTTAACACGATCAGGTTCACGCACGTCCGGTAGTACCGGTCAACCGGTAGTACCGCTTCCGGGTCCGGTAGTACCGCTTGCCACCCTGGGACTTCCGTTGGCGTCTTCAGTGGGGAGCGGTAGTAGGGGGCAGTAGTGCCGCAGACCGATAGTACCGGTTCCAGATCCGGTAGTACCGCTGGAGACAGAGAGTATTTGGCTTCTGTTGGCGTCGTCTGTTGGGAGCGGTAGTAGGGGCGGTAGTGCCACCGGGCGGTAGTACCGGCCGCCAGTTCCGGTAGTACCGCTGGAGACAGAGGGTATTTGGCTTCTTCCGCTGGTGCTCCTCCATTCGCTGGGTCCTTCTCTTCGTACTTGATGATGCACAAGGTATGCATATGAAGTAGCAGGCCATCCAAGGGTGTATCGAAGTCACACAAGGAGAGGAGCGAGTTCACCTTAGCTTGTAGGAGTTTGGCTCGGGCGCGAGTCATGGGTCCACTTGGGGAGCTCGTGGGAGTAGATGTAATAGCGTTCGTAGGACGGGCTGCATCAGCTCCCCCCTTGGGAAAGAGTCGTCCTCGACTCTTCAACCTTCTCAACTTCATCTTCTCCATGGTAGGGTGAGAGGTCCTTGACATTGAATGTCGAGCTCACAAGATACTTTGATGTTGGGATATCGATGATATAGGCGTTGTTGTTGATCCTATTTAGCACTTTGAATGGTCCATCACCTCTTGGCTTCAGTTTGGAGTCGCGTTCCTTGGGGAAGCGGTCTTTACTTAAGTGTATCCACACAAGGTCGCCCTCTACAAAGATCATCTCTTTCTTGTTCTTGTTTAGCTTTGATGCTTGGCGAAGGACTTGTTGCTCGATCATAGCTCTTGTGTCTTCATGGAGTTTCTTCATTGTTTGGGCACGCTTGACAACGTCCATATTGGCACGTTGATGAAGTGGTAGTGGAAGGATATCGAGCGCGGTGAGAGGCTCGAAGCCATAAACGATCATGAACGGGCTCCTCATGGTGGTGGAGTGCTTGGCGCGGTTGTAGGCGAACTCGGCGTGTGGAATACATTCCTCCCAGTCTTTAAGGTTCTTCTTTATCAACACCCGGAGGAGTGTGCCAAGGCTTCCATTGACGACCTCGGTTTGTCCATCGGTTTGAGGATGCGAGGCGGACGAGAAGAGGAGCTTGATGCCGAGCTTGCCCATGAGAGTCTTCCAGAAGTAGCTCATGAATTTGACATCGCGGTCGGAGACGATTGTTCTTGGTACACCGTGTAGCCGAATTATTTCCCTGAAAAACAAATTTGCTACATGTGAAGCATCATCGGTCTTATGGCACGGAATGAAGTGTGCCATTTTTGAAAAGTGATCCACTACCACAAATATAGCATCATGTCCATGTTTAGATCTAGGCAAGCCTAACACAAAGTCCATGCTAATGTCCAACCAAGGTGCATGAGGAATAGGCAATGGCATATAAAGACCAAAGGGGTTAGTCTTGGACTTACCTTGGATACATGTAGTGCATCGTTGGACGTGGCGCTCCACGTCGCGCTTCATCTTTGGCCAAAAGTAGTGAGTGGATAGCATGTCATATGTCTTGTCACGGCCAAAGTGAACCATAAGGCCTCCACCATGGGACTCTTGAAGAAGCAAAATTTGGAGAGATGACTTCGGAATGCAAAGCTTGTTTTGTTTGAAAAGAAAACCCTTATGCAAATAGAAATCATCAATCCCTTTGTCTATTGAACATCTTGCAAAAATTGGTCCAAAGAAAGGGTCGGACGCATATAAAGATTTGATGTCATCAAGACCCAAGACATTTACTTCGAGCCGCGTAAGAAGGTTTGTGTTTGTGCGAGACAAGGCGTCCGCTACCACATTTTCTTTGCCCTTCTTGTATTTGACAATGTAAGGAAAAGACTCCATGGACTCAACCCATTTGGCGTGCATTTTACTCAAATTGGCTTGGCCCTTAAGATATTTCAACGACTCATGGTCGGAATGGATGATAAATTCTTTGGGCCAAAGATAGTGTTGCCACACTTGAAGGACACGAACCAAGGCAAAAAGCTCTTTGTCATAAAGGAGGTAATTTAGGCGTGCGCCATCAAGTTTCTCACTATGGTATGCAATGGGATGCCCATTTTGCATAAGGACGCCTCCAATGCCAATTCCACTAGCGTCACATTCAATCTCAAAGGTTTTTGTGAAATCTGGTAATGCAAGAAGTGGTGCTTCGGTGAGCCTATTTTTGAGCTCATCAAAAGCCTTTTGTTGTGCTTTTCCCCAAACGAACGTGACATTTTTCTTGGTCAATTCGTTGAGGGGGCAAGCAATGGTAGAAAAGTCTTTCACAAAGCGACGGTAAAAGCCAGCCAACCCATGAAAACTACGAAGTTCGCTAACATTGGTCGGTATGGGCCAATCTCGTTTGTCCTTAACCTTTGAGACATCAACTTCAATGCCATTAGAAGACACAACAAAACCAAGGAAAATGAGATTGTCTTTTGCAAAAGTGCACTTTGGGAGATTAGCATAAAGCTTTTCACGACGAAGGATTTGAAGGACCTCCTTAACATGAGTAACATGCTCCTCTAGTGACTTGCTATAGACAAGGATGTCATCAAAGTAAACAACGACACTCTTCCCAATTAGAGATCTCAAAATATGGTTCATGAGGTGCATGAAGTAGATGGGGCATTTGATAAGCCAAAGGGCATAACCAACCATTCATAGAGACCAAGCTTGGTCTTGAAGGCGGTTTTCCACTCATCACCTTCGGCCATGCGAATTTGATGGTAACCACTACGGAGATCAATTTTCGAAAATATAGTGGCTCCACATAGCTCATCAAGCATGTCATCAAGACGCGGTATAGGATTTCGATAACACACGGTGATAGCATTGATTGGATGGCAGTCCATGCATAACCGCAACGTATCATCCGTTTTTTGGAACTAGAATCACGGGGACCGCGCTTGGGCTAGTGCTTACTTGGATCAAACCTTTGGAGACGAGTTGGTTGATTTGACGTTCTATCTCCTTCGTCTCTTCCGGGTTCGTGCGATACGCGGCGCGGTTTGGGAGTGGGGCGCCGGGTATGAGGTCGATGCGGTGCTCGATTCCACGAAGAGGAGGTAGGCCATGAGGAAGCTCTTCGGGAAATACATCATGGAATTCCTGCAAAATAGCCATCAAAGAAGGAGGAACATTTGTCAAGTCATTAGTTCCTTGCTAGTCCCTTGCAAAGAAGGACATAGTGGAAGATGGATGGGTTGTTCCGCACTTCTCTCATCTCACTTTTGGTGGAAAGAAGAACACTCTTAGTTTTTCCACTCGAGTTTGGCTTGTGGCACTCACTCACTATGTTGTGGTTCTCTCGCTCACCACTCTTCTCACAAGGTGTTTTTGTGTATTGCGCCCTCGCTAAAGCCTTTGCATTGTCCGCAATTATTTGGCTAGGAGTCATTGGTTGCAACACACAAGTCTTTTCAAGCCATTTGAAGGTATAAGTGTTGGAGTGACCATCATGCAAAGCACGCTTGTCATATTGCCACGGCCTTCCTAGAAACATATGGCAAACCGTCATTGGGACCACGTCACATTCCACCGTGTCCTTGTAGGGTCCAATTGAGAACGTTATCGAGACTGTGTGATTGACCTTGACGGATCCTTGGTCACTTAGCCATTGGATATGGTAGGGGTGTTTATGCGGATGGAGGGTGAGGTTGAGTTTCTCACACAATTCCGTGCTTGCAAGATTGTGGCAACTCCCTCCATCCATGACAACTTTGATGGACTTCCCATTGATGCCGGCACGAGTTTGGAAGATGTTCGAGCGTTGGTCTTCATTCTCATTGGCTTGGGTAGTTAAGACCCTTGTGACCACAAGCGATGGACTTGCGTCATGCTCACACACAAGAAGTTCTTGGTCCTCTTCCAAATGTTGCCTTGCCATGGCTTCCTTGACCCTTGCATCAAACTCTTCTTCACTCAAGTATTCTTCATCGCCGTTGTCATGGATGAACAAAAATTTCTTGTTTCCACATGCGGCCGACTTGTGTCCTTTGCCTCCACACTTGTAGCATTCACCATTGAATGGTTGATCATCCCTTGTGTATTTGCCACTTGGGGGCTGTTTTCCTTGAGGGAGTGTTGGCTTGAAGGGAAGCTTGGTGGTACTTGAGGAGCTTCCACTTGGTGTTGTTGGAGTAGTGGTTGGTGCTTGCTTGTAGGTGAAGTACGTCTTTGGCTTGTTGTACTTGATGTCCTCTTGCACTTGACGCTCGGCCTTTGATGCGATGTGCACAAGCTCAACCATGTTGTTGTACTTTTGGAACTCGGTGATGCGCTTGATTTGATGGTTCAAGCCATTGAGGAAGCGTGCCATTGTTTGTTCATCACGCTCTTCAATGTTGGCACGGATCATGTTGAGCTCCATTTGCTTGAAGTACTCTTCCATGGTCTTTGTCCCTTAACTAAGCGTTTGAAGCTTGTTGAAGAGGTCACACGTGTAGTGCGAAGGAACAAAGCGGGATCTCATATGGGCCTTCATATCTTGCCAAGTTGAGATTGGAGGCTCTTCTTTTGCTTCGCGAGCGAGTTGGACTTGTTCCCACCAAAGGTTGGCATACTCATCGAACTCGAGGGATTCCATGGCCATCATCTTCTTATTGCTATAGTTGTGCATGCGGAAGATCTTGTCAACCTTGAGTTCCCACGAGAGATATTCTTCGGGTTCATTGGAACTGGTGAACTTGGGCATGGTGAATTTGAGCTTGCCAAAAGTTTCTTCTCCATTGCGGTTCCGGTTGCGGCGGTTGCCATGATTTTGGCGGTCATCATCATCATCCGAGCTCTCATGTCTTGCTTGGTGATGGTTGCGTTGCTCTTGCGGTTGTTGAGGTGCCGCGTTTGGTGGTGGAACTTGGTTTTGACGACGAGCTTGGGGAGCTTGCTTGTGTTGTTGGCGCGGTTGAGGACGAGGAGGAGGTTGATGGTCCTCACGACGATCTTGGAGAGCTTGCTCTTGTTCTTGTCGCGGTTAATGCCGAGGAGCATTGTCTTGCGCCATGTGGCGAGGAGGGCGTCTAGCCGCATGCGCCATGGTCTGTTCTCCTTCTTCTTGATGTGGAGGAGGCTCGTCATGATGATCATGTTGTCAATGTTGACGATCATGTCGATGATGATGCCTTGGTGGATCTTCGAGTGCTTCACGTTGACGGTTATCTTGTTCGTCCTCTTCGGATGCTTCACTTGTTGTTGAAAGAACATGCCGACGGCGATGGGCTTGGTGGTCCATGTGAGGTTGCTCTTGTTGAAGCACAAGTGCCCTTGGTTGTGGCCGGTTCGCTTCACGTCTTGGAGGTCTTGGGGAGAGGTCACCATCATAGCTTGACGTTGCGGCGTGTCGCGGAGATGGTACCGCTTGAGAAGAGCTCATGGATTGAAGAACGGGTCCATCCCGGTGCCTTGAAGAGTGACGGCGGGGTGCACTTGATTCACTTGAGGAGTGCCGAGATGAGCTTGAGTCGCGCGAGCGTGGCCTTGCTAGCCCATCAATGAGGCGTTGAAGCTTCTCATCCGTTGAGGCGAGGGCGCGACCAAGAGCTTCATTTTGATGACCGAGGTTGTGTTGCATGGCATGCATTTGGCCTCGGACTTCTTCGAAGCGGTTGTCGATGTTCTTAAACTCCACGCGGGCTTCGCTAAATTGTTCATCTTGGCACCGCTCAAGAGCTTCACAACGGTAGTTGAATTCTTCTCGGACCTTCCAATGGTCCCATCTTGTCATGTATTGTGTGTCGTCCTCCGGAGGTGGTGGTTGGGACGGCTCGCCATTCCTGTCCATGATGCAAAGCCGACAAGGGTTGTATATGGAGAATAAGGGTGCGTAGAGTTAGCCTTTTACCTCACCTTGGAGATTATATCAAACCAATTGCCACACAAATGAGCGAACAGCGTGCAAAGTGAAATGGCAAAGAAACTCACACACAAATATGCTACAACTCGCAAAAGCTTTTGGTGGAAGGTTAGGATTGTGGAAAACCAAACGAAACGATCCAAGAAAAAGGTTATTGTTCTAAGTGGTAAAGAACCAGAGATCAAAAGCAAAAGGATACGATCTACAAAAACACGGAAAAACGCACACGTGGAGAAAAACGGGGTTAGCACGACTATGAAAATGAGCACAAAAGGTCCTAACGAAGACTACGCTCGGTTGTCGTGCCAACTGAAGGAGAGACCACAACTCGTTTGCGAAAAGAGGATAAGCAACAGATTTGTGCACTTGCCTTGGTGCGCTCTTTTCTCTCTCTTTTTGGCTTACAAGCTTGGTATTCTCTTTGTATTGGGAGACTATGTATCTTTCTATTTTTTTTATTCTTTTCCTTTTTCTCCCTTTCTATGCTACTATGTTAACTTTTGTATTTGGCCTCACACTCTCACTTTCCAAAGGCAAGTGCACAATGCTTAGACAAACACAAAATGAGTTGCTCCCATAGGATAGATACACACAAAGGAAGATATGGGGCTGTCAAAGTGGCGCAAGTTATACCTTTGGTATTGGTGACGACTTACAACCGTTGGTGGGGATGATGTTCGAGTGTCGCGGTGCCGTTGAGAGCGTGGTGACTTTGATGCGGAAGCTTGTGTTAAAATGGCGACAAACACGCGAAACATGAACAAGTTAAAGAGGGAAAGTCAGCAAACGAAGTTGAGGTGTCAAGAGAAGAAGAAAAACTTTCTGTGTTGCGCGGTAGTACCGCCAGGTACGACCGGTAGTACCGGAGGGCGGTAGTACCACCTGTGCAACTGGTAGTACCGCCGGGCGCAGAACTTGAACGAGATCCACTTGACAAAAACCTCAAATTTGTGGGAGTCTGACCGAAAGGCTGGGCTAGGAACAAAAGGGGCTATAGATCGACTCCAAAAGCAACAGATCTATGCATCAAAACCATGAAAAACTCACCAAATCCAAAGATCGATCCGAAGGCAAATTGGGGCTCTTTTTGGTGGGATTTTCGATTTTAAGGGGGATAAAGAAAAATTGGGGGGAAATTCATGATCAACCTTGCTCTTGATACCAATATGTTATGGGGTAACCCCTTGGGGTGGCCCGATCTTTCACGAATCTCCACGAGAAACGAGGGGGAAAACGGTGGACGGGGGAAGAAGGGATGAAAACCACGAACACACGCACACAAATCACGATACACACCGATAACTCACGCCGGTGGCAACCGGTCCAACATAATCCCTAGGATCGGTGTTGGGCGAAGCTCTCTCTCCACAACCAACAACGGGGGCGAGATGCTTGGTGAGATCTTGATGACTTGGGGGCGAGAAACCGAGAACCCAAGGCCTTGTACAACTTGAACGCACTAGGCAAGATCCAAGAGGAGGGTGGATAATAGGGTGCCCCTTGGTAGGAGCATGAGACCAATTGATGAAAGATCCTCAAAGGGGTGTCCTTAATCTATTATTATCCAAGTCTAGGGTTTATAATAGAGGGTGGGGGCTATTTATAGGCCAACCACATAAACAGGGGTATTTTAGGAACAAATAGCGAAATATAGAGAGGGTTACAGGGCGCTGGGCCGACTTAACATGATCAGGTTCATGCACGTCCGATAGTACCGGTCTAGCACGTCCGGTAGTACCGGTCAACCGGTAGTACCGCTTGCCACCTGGGACTTCCGTTAGCCTCTTCAGTGGGGAGCGGTAGTAGGGGGCGGTAGTGCCGCAGACCGGTAGTACCGGTTCCAGATCCGGTAGTACCGCTGGAGACAGAGAGTATTTGGCTTCTGTTGGCGTCGTCTGTTGGGAGCGGTAGTAGGGGGCGGTAGTGCCGCCGGGCGGTAGTACCGGCCGCCAGTTCCGGTAGTACCGCTGGAGACAGAGGGTATTTGGCTTCTTCCGCTGGTGCTCCTCCGTTCGCTGGGTCCTTCTCTTCGTACCTGATGATGCACAAGGTATGCGTATGAAGTAGAAGGCCATCCAAGGGTGTATCGAAGTCACACAAGGAGAGGAGCGAGTTCACCTTAGCTTGTAGGAGTTTGGCTCGGGCGCGAGTAATGGGTCCACTTGGGGAGCTCATGGGAGTAGATGTAGTAGCGTTCGTAGGACGGGCTGCATCAGTCTCGATGACGATGTTTTTGAAGAATGTTCATGGCGCATCCCCGAAGGACCCGACGCCGTTTCCAAGTTCGCCACCGTTGAATAAGGAGAAACCTCAAGGTCTTCGACACGGAACGACAGGATCGCCGACACAAGTCCGAAGACCGATCCGGAGATCCTCGAACTCCCTCCGAGCCCCCAAGATCTTCGAACCAGATGTGTGACCCCTATCCAAGACCCCTATTTTTATAATATGATATTATAATTGTTGCATATAAATTGTTCATGTCGCATACATATTGCGTGGTTTGGGGGCATTATGCCAATTCACCTAATTAAATATGGAGCCCATATGTGGGCGAATCTAGTCTAATATTGGATCCATTTAAATTGTGTAGCGAACCGCTGATATAATTTTGCCTTGTTAAGACAACATTTAAATTGCGGGGTATATAAACAACTTGAACCTATTAATTAATTCTTGGGACCCCGGTTCCGCTTAATATGACCTAATTGCATCGCATTTTTGCCATGTCATACATCATACATGCAGCATGCCCGATCTTCTGCCTTAGTATTAAATATTGTATCCGGTGTTTCTTCTAGTACTTTGCTTCTTCACGGATTAGGCCGATGAGTGGATGCGAGTGTCGACCCGATCTTCGGATGAATATTCGACAATGTTCTTTAGGCGAGCATTCTCCCTCTTTCTACCTAGTTTACTTTATAGTCTTTATTTTCTCCGGTTGATCTATTGTTATCTGTGTTGCGATGCTTTAGTTTTCGTACCCGTGATATCCCTTGCAGCCTTATATTGCCTTGGACACATACTATTACCTGTTGTTTGGTAGATAGTTAGACTTGCGTGTCGTAGTCGCTTGCTCAGGTGCGGTTGCGTGTCGTCAAGTACCACAATTGTTGGAGTATTGCCTTATGTTTAATGTTGGAGATGATTATAACTTTAATTACAGTTTAATAACTAAAATTTAAAGTAGGTAAATAATGCAGAGGCACAGGTGGGCAATAGATGTTATCTGGTTTTTAACCGTCCACTTGTGTCCCGTAGGACCCCGAGTACTTGATACCTGTTCTTTGAATATTCGCACTAACCGCATGTGGGACCATGAATCCCCCTAGCCAGAGCTTGAGTCATATTTATTTCTTGGGGCCACAAAGTAGTTTGGGGTTTTATTACTATCATATACTTATGCCATGCTTTACTGCTTTATTTACGATTGCGCGTGGAGCGCCTGTACTGTTTTGGAACCAACGTGGAATGTTTTCGCTGTATCGACAAGCCCAGTCACACTTTCGGGTTCCCAGTCGTTTACAGCCATTGTCACAAACCTCTGGGTCCGTCTCGGAGCCGGCCAACTTCGTCGCGGGTAGCTTAGTGGGGTGGCCCCCTGAAATTTATATGAATCATGCAATTGCTCTATCGTGATGCCTCGTTGGGTTTTTATTGGTTTTTCTCGAGGTTGATCGTGCGTGTGTTGCTATTTGTGCCCCCTGCAGGGTAAAACTTTCTGAAAGCCATGTCCGCGGTTATGGACGACTTGGAGCACAGTATCTCGATCATAGACAACTATAACTAAAGTAGTGCTATAAATTTGACTTTATAATGACTAGTAATTAGCTTCACTATAATGGAATGGCTAAATAAAAGTGCCAACAATTGTTGGTTTGGGTTGTCACCTGTTACCATTGTATCTGACTAGTAAGTATTGCAACTACAACGGAATGGCTAAATAAAAGTACCAACAATTGCTGGGTTTTGGGATGCCTCATGCTATATGTATCTGACTAGTAAGTACTACAACTACAACGAATGGTTAACTAAAACTGCCCACTGCTTATTATATCAGGATGACTCATGCTATCTATATCTGACTAGTAATTGATGCAACTATAACGGAATGACTAAAACTGCCAACTGTGTGAGTTCCTCGGTTGACTTCCTCGTTTGGTCTCGAGGGGGAAATTCCAGGATGGGTATGCTTGGTGATAGTTAAAGGTTGGATCCGAATAGGTCTTTCTTATCTCTATCTGATAGCCGCCAGTTGTATTGAGTCTCTATAGGTTCTTTAGTGCATGATGCGCTGCCCCTTCAGTCCACCATACCTATGTAGGCGAGGACCGCTGAATTCTAGTCTCGCCGTGTACTGGCCTCAGTACTGACCGCTCTCTTTTTCCTTTGCCCTTTGTCGGCACCCCGTTTGTTTAAGCAGGTTTTGAGATCGACGTCGTTAGCAGGGTTACCCTTCCGGCTTGGCCTGGGCAGGGTTATGGACGCCACTGGTTGTTCTTCAGGGCTCTTAGCCCCATTTGCATCTTGTCCGTAGTCGGACGCTATATCATTTTCAAGTCGATTTGGATCTTGTATTGTATATCTGTATTCTTGACTCATGGAGTCGTTGTTGTATATATCTGTTCTGTGGGTTCCATCGTGGACTATTGTGTAATGATATTACTTCGTTTTCCACCCACACGAAAGTGCCTGGTGGGCACCTTTGAATCGTTTCTATGCGGGTTTGGCGGGAATCACTGAAACCTACATAGGGTCGATTATGAGGGTGTTACATTGTGATCCGAGGGATAATGGACGAGCACATTCGTGAGACGCTGTTTGGCTTGTGCAACTTTTTCGACGTAATCTCTAGGAAGTCGATTGGCATGAAGAAGCTCGATAGGCTACAGGAAGAGAACATGGTGATACTATGCGATCTCGAGATTTACTTCCCGCCTGCATTCTTCGACATCATGGTGCATCTTCTTGTCCATGTCGTGGATGACATCATCCAGCTTGGGCCGACATTCCTGCACAACATGATGCCGTTTGAAAGGCTGAACGATGTCATCAAGGGTTCGTTTGCAACATGTCCCATACAGATGGAAGCATAACCAAGGGCTTTCTGATCTACAAGTGCATCTCCTTTTGCCAGAATTATCTAACCACCGAGAACAAGGATGTTGGAATACCCACCAAGAAGCACCTCGGCAGGATCGCTGGGTATGGTCACCACGAGGGCCACCACTCACTGTCTGGGGGATGACCCGCGGATGGGACAAGCCAGGCCTAAGCAGGCCGGCTCTAGAAGCTACCGGTCGGCTGGCCGCTAAACAGAAGAACTCCAGCCGGATGGCTGGTCCTATCTGGTTGGAGCTTAAAGCTTTCCCGACTGGCCCGTCTAGCCGAATAGCCAGAAGAACCGCCTAGGTGGCAATTTCCACCCAGACCGCCTCAGATTCGATGGAGGGCATAGAGGGGTGACGCTCCTTGCGGGGTATGCCTCTGGTCCCTCCCATCACCAGGCAGGCTGGCGCGCCGCCCTAGTCGGCGCTACCTAACAAAGATAAAGCAAAGCTATTAGCTGGCCACTAAAGAAGACCCGGGTGACCGTTAAAGCGGAGGATGATGCCCAAAGGAGGGCGCTGGGGCACTATAGCGCCGTCCACCGATGTAGTAGAGGCTGACTGGGTCCTGGTCCACCGGCTAGGGCCCTGTAGCTGGCCCGCCCTGTAAACCCAAAGTCCAAACAGTAAACCCTAGAGCCCATATTGTTACCTACCTCTCCCAACCAGTATATAAGGGAGGGTAGAGCTAGATTCTAGGTAAGATTCACATTCAGTAGACATTTCCTCTAGATCATGTTCTTCCTATAGCTTCCGATAGTTGCTAAGGAAACAACTCCAGGAGCACATGTATTGGGCGTTCGCCCCCATCATAGTAGATCTTGTAGGAGTATGGGTGTTACCTCACACAGAGGTCTTCAAACCTAGGTACATCGTTGTGTTTGCAGTTCATCGTGCCTAACCCATTGCGTTAGCCACCGATTGCATCCTGAGTGTCCCTCTTAAGTCATCCCCGATGGCACTGCTGTGTTCCACACTACGACAGTTGGAGCCTACCGTGGGGCAGAGTGCTTCGACTGGGATCATCTTTCGCACGGGACTACCTCTCTTCGCCGGAAAGCGCGTGGCCTTCGGCATCATCCTCACGCTTGGCACCTTCGACTGTGTCATCAACAATGCTTCGTGCTTCACCAGGGACACGTTTCCCATCGACGGCTCCATACTGCACTTTGGAGGACACCGCGTCTATATTGCCACCATCGCCGAGGCCTTCCCTGGCAGGGTCGACACTGTCTCCAGCATACCTCTCGGTCGCGCCGCCAGCGGCACCGCGGCAGCCAATGGCTGCGTTGAGGTCATGATGGTGAATGCCTGTGAGAACCACCGCCCGCCTCTAGAGCGTCGGGCGGGAGGCGACAATGCCATGCACGAGAGGGACCAAGATCCCCTAACCGCCTCCATCCAGCACCTCCGTTGAGGCCACGCGCCAGAAGCTTTTGGAGGAAGCCAACAGGGTCGCCGCAACCAAGCGCCAGTTGAACTCTACCGTGCGTGAGTACAACACAGCTCACGGCTTCAACCGGCAAATCCCGCACTGAGGCCGTGACCTCGTGTCGGAGCTAGATCGTGCTGTAGACTCGCGCTCTCACGTGGTCCGGCCCGTCTACAGCACCCCCACCAAAAACATGAGGGCGGCAGAGGCGGCATCCGTGGAACTAAGGCACCTCGAAGGGGAAGAGCTTCGCCTCCAGCAAGAGCGCGTCAAGCTACTCATTGCCACCGCCAACAAGCAACGAGCCGAGGGAGATCCCAGCCAGGGGGCAACTCTAAGGACATAGCTCCACGCCGAGGAGCGGACCCGATAGCTCCAAGAGGGACCAAGCACCAGCAGGCATCTTAGCCAGACGACACCGAAAAAAAGTCGCCCGCGTGGTGGGTCGGCCAACCGCGGTCACCGCAACCACCACGCCGCCGTCACCAGCGTTAGCCGTGCACCAGCTGACGGATCCAGGCGAGGAAAAAAGACCCACGCGCCTGAAGAAGGAGCCGGTGGGAACGAAGATCCTCCTGTAGGTCGTTTCTTAGGACGGCTCTGTCCCTGCGATCCGGCTGACACACGCGAGTGCATCGACCTCCTGGTCCAGTCACACGCGGTGGAAGAAGAGAGTCCCGCTGGCCCAAAATGTTTTGGCCTACGCATCCGGAATGAGTCGTTTCAAAAGGGATTTTCTCTCCCCAAAGACACGCCAAACTACAACGGCATGGACTACACCACCGTAGTAGGCATCGCAAATGGCAACCTCCACTTAGCCGTATGTTATGTTCCCCTGATGCTCGTCGACATGGCAAGAACATGGCTCAACAGCCTCCCCGACAACAGCATCAATGCCTAGCTGGACTTCAAGGAGGATTTCATCCACAACTTCACTGGCACGTACAAACATCTGGGTCGGCCTCTTGAGCTTGCCCTCTGCGTGCAAGGCAAGGACGAGTCTGGCCGCGCCTACCTCACCCGGTGGACCAGCATGCATAAATCGTGCGAAGAGGTGCGCGAGCACCAAACGATCAATTTCTTCACTAATGGTTGCCGATAAGGCACCATGGTGAAGCACAAACTCAGCTGGGAAGATCCCCAAACCATGGCTCAAGTCATGGACATCACGGACAAGTACTCCACCGCTGAAACGACTATGAAGAAGCCCATCGTGGTTGATGACCAAGGACAGGTCGTCACAGATGAGCAGGCGGAACAGCGTCAGCCGGACGAGCATCATCACTCCAGGCGGCATGGCCACGACAACCGCCATGGCAAGAGGAAAGATGACCAGCCCGACAGCCGATACGACACCAAGAAATTAGCGGTGGTGCATGAAGAACCGGCTGTAGGGGGGCAGACGGAGCCAGAGGCCGGAGGACATGCCCCCGTGACCCAAGTACACCATGGATTCCATGCTCGATGGTCCATCCAAATTCCATAGTGGAGGCAACAAGCCCGTGAATCACACAACACGTGTAGCTGGCCAAAAAAGATGGCTAAAGCCAGTGGGCTACCACCACCGCCTCCACCTCTAGCCGGTAGCCCGCCGGATAATCGTGAGCGACATAATCGCCGAGAAGACAATGAAGATGGGTACCCACGCCAAGTGGGAAATTACCACATCTACCTCGCCAAGCCAGAGACCAAGCATATCAAGAGACGACGTGAGCCGGAGGTGAACGCTATCGTTCCCCCTATCCCACAATACCTACATTTGTCCGAGCAGGCGATCACCTGGAGCACGGAGGACCAGCCAGCCGTGCTGCCTAGCCCTGGAAGCTACGCGCTAGTACTGGATCCTGTCATCATCTCCAAGAAGCACTCATGCCAGTTCTCGCGCATCTTGATCGACAAAGGTAGCAGCATGAACCTGTTGTACCGAAGCAGCCTTGAATGGCTCGGAATCAGTGAGGTATGGTACCCTAATCGACCTGGCTAGCGCAGAGGTATGGTACCTCCTACCACTATATGTGAACAACGTCAACTAAATGCTATGGCCTACGGGATTAATCTAGATATTACATCAAATGCAAAGTGCTTAAAATTATTACATATTATCAAGGGAAAGAAAAATCGGCATTTCAGTTGACAATCAAGTTGATAGAAGTCCTCAATTTTCTTTCTCCATCTATCACATGCATCTTCCTTTTGAGTGTGCCATCTACATTCGAAAACAACCTTGAGACATGATCTTGTAGGCCCCTCTTTGGTGGCGATCGTGATAATTGCAGTCTAAAACTAAGTAATAACAAGTTAATACATCAAACAAGGCAAAACACTCATTTAACTGATACGACAGGATCTATGAACTGGAGTTTACTACTGGTCAATGGTTCAAATATGTTGACCATCACGTCAAACAAACATGATAAGAAAGCATTAAACAAGTGTGCCTACTGTAAAACGAAAAATATAACAATGTGTGTGGCTGAGAATTTCGGCAAATATAAACTAGCCAGGTCATTTCAACAAATATATATAAAAGAAGTTGTATATCCTGGAATGCAGGAGAAGTTCGGTAACTTGGAATTTATGGTGAGCTACACAATGTCATGCAGTTACCGTGGTAGCTAAGAATGAACCATATAGAAATTATAATAGCATCATGCGAGAACTTGTAGAGCGGGAATAGAAACCACGAATGAACTATACAGTATAGGATAGTTACGTCCTTGCTTAGGACGAACTAGAACAATATAGGACCAAAACAAGATAGGAAATATAATGGCATCGCTTGTGAACCCGTAGAACAGGACAAGCAAACATTAGACAAGTGTGCCTACAATGAAATGAGTAATCAATCAAAGTGTTTCTTAAAATTTCAGCAAATATAAAGTAGCAGGTCATTTCAACAAATATATATGCAAGCAGTTCTTTATCCTGGAATGCAAGAGACGTTGGGTAACTCGGAATTTGAGTGAGCTAAATAATGGCTTGCAGTTACTATCATAGATATAAGAATGAAAAAGATAGAAATTACAACGGCATCATACCAGAACTTGTAGAGCAGGAATGGAAACCACGAATGAACTATATATATATAGTAGAGTATTGTTATTTTGTTGCTTATGATGAACCTTTAGATACAAAATTTAATGGCATCAATTGTGAAACTACAGATTAGGACAAGCAAGCATTACAGAAATGTGCCAAAAAAATGAATTGAGAAATCAAACAGTGTTTCTTAGAATTTTAGCAAATATAAACTAGCTAGGTCATTTCAACAAACATATATGGAAGCAGTTGTGTATCCTAGAATGCAAGAGACGTCGGTTGACCCGGAATTTGTGGTGAGCTACACATTGGCATGCAGTTACTATGGTAGCTAAGAATGAACTAGATAGAAATTATAACAGCATCATACAAGAACTTGTAGAGCAGTAAGGCAACAAATGAACTATATATACGGTAGAGGGTACTCATGTTGTTGCTTAGGATGAACTAGCACTAGATAAGGAAACACTGGCATCGCTTGTGAACCCATAGAAGACAATGGAATGCATTTACTATCGTACCTAAGAATGAACCCGATAGAAATTATAATGGCATCATACCACAAATTGCAGAAGAGGAACACAAACCACAAATGAACTACACAGTAGAGGATAGTTATGTTGTTGCTTAGGATGAACCAGCACCAGATTAGAAATAAAATGGAGTCCCTTGTGAACCTGTAGAAGAGGACAAGCAAGAATTAGACAAGTGTGCCTACAATGAAATGAGCAATCAATCAAAGTGTTTCTTAGAATTTCAGCAAATATAAACTAGCCACGTCATTTCAACAAATATATATGAAAGCGGTTGTATATCCTGAAAAGCAAGATATGTTGGTTTACTGAGAATTTGCAGTGATCTACACAAAATGGCATGTAGTTACTATCGTACCTAAGAATGAACCAGATAGAAATTATAATGGCATCATACCAGAACTTGTAGAGCAGGAATGCAAACGACAAATGAACTATATATACAGTAGCGGATAGCTATGTATCTACTTCGGACGATCCATTAGATATGAAAAATAATGGTATTACTTGTGTACCTGTAGAATAGGACAAGGAAGCATTACACAAGTGTGCCTACAAATGAATTGAGCAATCAAATAGAGTGTTTCCTAGAATTTTAGCAAATATAAACTACCCAAGTCATTTCAACAAATATATATGGAAGCAGTAGTATATCCTGGAATGCAAGAGACATTGGGTGAATCAGAATTTGCGGTGAGCTACAAAATTCGCATGCAGTTACTTTCATAGCTACGAATGAACGAGAGAGAAATTATAATGGCATCATGTGAGAACTTGCAGAGCAGGAATGCAAACCACGAATGAACTACACAGTAGAGGATAGTTATGTCATTGCTTAGGATGAACCAGCACAGATTAGAAATATAATGGCATCTCTTGGGAACCTGTAGAAGAGGGAAAGCAAGCATTATACAAGTGTGCCTACAATGAAATGAGCAATCAATCAAAGTGTTTCTTAGAATTTCAGCAAAAATAAAGTATTCGGGTCATTTCAACAAATATATATGGAAGCATTCATTTATCCTGGAATGCAAGAGACGTTGGGTGACCCAGAATTTGCGGTGAGCTATACAATGGGCATACAGTTACTGTCGTAGCTAGGAACCGACTAGAAATTATAATGGCATCATAAGAGAACTTGTAGAGCAAGAATGCAAACCATGAATGAACTATATATATAGTAGAGGATAGCTATGTCACTCCTTGGGACGAACCATTAGATATAAAATATAATGGCATTGCTTGTGAACCTATAGAACAGGACAGGCAAGCATTATACAAGTGTGCCTACAAATTAATTAAGCAATCGAACAAAGTGTTTCCTAGAATAGCAGCAAATATAAACTAACCAGGTCATTTCAACAAATATATATATGGAAGTTGTAGTATATACTGGAATGCAAGACACATTGGGTGGCTCAGAATTTGTGGTGAGCTACACAATGGGCATGCAGTTACTTTCGTAGCTAAGAATGAACGAGACAGAAATTATAATGGCACCATGCGAGAACTTGTAGAGCAGGAATGCGAACCACGAATGAACTACACAGTAGAGGATAGTTATGTCATTGCTTAAGATGAACCAACACCAAATTAGAAATATAATAGAGTCTACAATGAAATGCTCAATCAATCAGTATAAGAGGACAAGCAAGTATTTGACAAGTGTGCCTACAATGAAATGCCTCAATCAATCAAAGTGTTTCTTAGAATTTTAGCAAATATAAACTACCCAGGTCATTTCAACAAATATATATGGAAGCAGACGTTTATCCTGGAATGCAAAAGATGTTGGGTGACCCAAAATTTGCGGTGAGCTACACAATGGGCATGCAGTTAATGTCGTAGCTTGGAACCGAATATAACATATAATGGCATCATAAGAGAACTTGTAGAGCAAGAATGTAAACCACGAATGAACTATATATACAGTAGAGGATAGCTATGTCGCTGCTTACGGCAAACCATTAGATATGAAATATAATGGCATTGCTTGTGAACCTGTAGAATAGGACAAGCGAGCATTACATAATTGTGCCTACAAGTGAATTTAGCTATCGAACATAGTGTTTCCTAGAATTTCAGCAAATATAAACTAGCCAGGTCATTCCAAAAATATATATGGAAGCAGTAGTATATCCTGGAATGCAATAGACGTTGGGTGACTCAGAATTTGCGGTGAGCTACTATAAGATCCCTCCTTTGTAAAGGAAAGGATCCCTGTGATTGCAATGCTAGTCCCTGGATCAATGCTAGCATCCACAGTTTAAGATGAAGTACACAGAAACAAAGGTCATTATTACAAGTCATCCCAGAGACAAACATAGTCTTTTACAACTCCATGGCCACATGCCTAATACAAGAGTTTAAATAAGTAATATGATAAATAAGTCTTCATCTTCATGTGCCACAGACAAGCATGTTGAGTGTAGACTCATGACTCCTAATCATCATCAGAATAACCTGCAACATCACAAGTTACAGCCACAGTGGGTCAATACATTGGAATAGTATTGGCAAGTGATACATTAGTAGAATATTGGTGGACTAAATACTATATGCATTTTGGCTAAGTGTAGCTTAGGCTTGCTTTGCTCAAAATAGGTTTTGCCTATTAGTTGAAAACACTAAGTTTTTCTTTGTCAAAATCTTTCACAAGGAACCACCAATAGACATTGGTGAACCTTCACCCTTGTTCAACCACAAGTTTTTACTTAGAAATTGGGATGAGGAGATTCTTGATAGCTTCCATGTCTTGATGCTCAAATTCTCCAATACCAGGGACATGGCTAAGTACTTATATTCTTCCATCTGCAGAGGTTGTGCACTTTCCCCACAAGACTTGATTTTCACCAAGACAGGACCTTTCAGAAGCCTTCCCTTAGACCAAATGGACGCGTTCCAACCTATCATCCCACTACCACCAACTGTCCAAATGGCTAAGTTATTGCAACCTATGTGATCCAGGCAGAGCCCATATTGCCAAGTGGCTGCACTAGAAGCTTCTTAACATTTGTCCTCTCAGATCCCTTTGTTCCTGGGTGGCTTTCCACAAGTGAGATACACAAGGTAAACCATAGAAATGGTCCTTGTGTAACCACTCAACATAAACCATTCCTTCCATTCCACCCAGGTGTTTCATTCACTTAGTTGTTTTATTAAGCAAAACACAAGTCCAAGGACTTAGAAATATTTTATCATAGCATGAATATTTAACCACCCTTGGTTGCTACTAGCTAGGCTAAGCATGGCACAGATAAACATCTTAACTTAGAAATTTCTAGCAATTCTACAACTACTAGGATTTCCCAAGCATAGCATATAGATCAAAATATCCATGCAAGACTAGCAAAATATTTCTAATGCATAGTTGAAAAACATAGGAATAAAATCATGAAGCACCACTTGCCTTGGTAGTTTGGAGAGTAGCTACAATCCTCACAATCACAATCACTACTTGCACCAAAATCTACACATAAAATGATAGCACCAAAATCACATACAAAATAAATACAAGCAAAAATATATGGATGCATGCATAATGCCATGTGATGATTTTCTACACAAAACAAGACAAGTTCATGGTACTGAATCATAAACAAGTACAAAACAAGCTAAATAAACTTTATTTGAACATTAAAACATTTTTCAAATAATTACTATACCCAAATTATGCCTACAAATGTTTCTGCAAAAAAACCATTTTAATATAAGCAAAACATTAAACACATTGAATAAATGGAAAGGGCTTTCTCTCCTGATTCCATTGATATAAAATTTGTCAAATTTGGACATGGGAATCAAAAGTTATGAATTAAACAAGTTTAAACATTTAATAGATCAAATTTCTGATCTTAAATCTAACTCACAGCCACGCGGCGCTTTCTAATTGGCTGGTACCGCTTCGCGCTGGATTGCGCTTCCGAGCCGTTAGATCTAACTAAAACGCGCGGTCAGATCTGATCCATACCCCTTCGTTAAGTGATCTATCCTACACGTCAGATCCAGATCCAACGGTGCTCGATCAACCTACCAAAGTCTAGCGCGCGCAGCGACGATGAGCGGCGGCGCGCTCTGTCTACGGCGGCGCGGTGGCTATAGAGGGGGTTGGGGTCGTCGGAGAGGCTTACCAGACTCGCGGCGATGTGCTGAAGCTCAATGTGTCCTCGGTTGGCGAAGGGGCGCTCGGCGTCGTCGAGGATTGCTCGTCGGAGAAGTCTCTGGCGGTGGATGCTTCTGTTCATCGACGTTGGCGAGGATGCAGATCATGCCAAGGCAAAAGAAGGGGTGGGTCAGATGCGCAAGACGATGCTAGTCACGCGGGTGTCAACGAGAGGAAAAGGGGCTGTCGGAAATTACCACTAGAGGTCGTCGGAGTTGAAGCCGAAGACGGTGGCGCTCAGTCGATGGTGTTGCCGACGCTCTGGGTCACGCGCGGACGAGCTAGTGGTACTGGGAGGTGCGCAAGGTGAAGTGGAGCCTGCTCGTGTGAACCAGGAGCAGAGGGGTGGTCGGGGTTGGCCGGAATTGAGGCTGCGGTTCGTCGGAGCAGCGAGGTCGCGGCGAGGAATTCTCGCAGCCTGGGGGCGCTCTGTGCTTGGGGTTTGGGGGAAAATGGAGAGGGGGCAGAGGGGGTTTAAGTAGCAAGGGCGCGGGCGAGATTTACTCAAGCATTGATCGTGAATTGAAGCTGCGAATTTAAACAGGAAACGCCCGGCGTAATTTGGGGATGAACTGGTCGCTGGGGGGTGGAGACGACGACTGCCATGTGGGTCGTGGTTGTCAGCGAGAGAAAGGAAGAGGGGATGGGTCCAGGCGGTCAGTGACTCTATGAGTTTGATTGCGAGTAAAGAAAAACGATTCGTGGGAGGGAGTAGTTGGGCTAGGTGGGTCGAGTTGGGCTGGGTTGGGCCAGATTGGCTGTTTGCTTATTTTTTTCCTCTTTACTCCTTTTCTTTTTCTGTTTGATTTTCTAGAAATGGTTTTCAAACTCTATTTCAAATCAGTTTGATTTCAAACCTTCTCTGGAGTTTTTGTACAGTGAACTTTGTAGTCAAATAAGTGTCAAACACTTCTGTTTACTCAAACATACTTGGGTCATTTGAAAAATAAAATAAAACCAAGCCTTTATGAGATATAAAAATAGGCATAAATTTGGTTTTATTTCATACTTTGTTTTGAAACTTTGCTCAAGCTTTGGATAGTACTTAAGTTTGAATTCAAAACACTACTGAACAAAACAAGTACTCTTCTCATTATAAAGTAGCACTAAGGCTTAAGCATACTTACATAAAACAATGAGCAACATATGCTCCTGTTTTGAAATGGTTTTGAAAATGGAACCCTAAATGATCATGGATGCATGGATGATATGCATGGATTTTGAAACATGATTTTAGGGATGTTACAGCTACAAAATTGGCATGCAGTTACTTTCTTAGCTAGGATTCAACCAGATAGTAATTATAATGGCATCATAAGTGAACTTGTGGAGCAGGAATGCGAATCACAAATGAACTACGCAGTAGAGGATAGTTATGTCCTTGCTTAGGATGAACTAGCACCAGATAAGGAAACAGTGACATCGCGCTTGTGAACCTATAGAAGAGGCTATGCAAACCAACATATTTAGTGTTCCCTTTTTGAGCTCTATGCAAAGAAAAAAATAGTAGTGTTGCAGCTTTCAAAATCCAGATGGCAACAACGAAATTATAATAGAAATAGCGCTGAGTTTAAACGGGTACTACAGGATAGCAAAACGATACCAGGGAGGAAATAGTTGGAGAAACTTAGCTCGGGACGAACCAGATAGATTTAGTAACTATGGAGTAGGGAATCCATAATAATATTTTCCGCTGACTTTACATTTTGCAAGAACTACACAATAGCAGTCAACTACTATTGAGGGAGTAGCTAAGAACATGTGCATGACAAAATAAAAAACATGTGCATGACTTGAAATTTCTAGAGCAGTGAATTCAAACAAACTTCTCCAGAGACCTTGTTTGTAGCACAAAGAACATGCATGCCCGGTGACTTGTGTGTACAAGCACGATTATACAAATGCAGTTCACTCTGACAGGCGTTAACCTACTATACTGCTGAGAAAACAAAAACGGGTGGATATTTGGTTACCTTGGATGGAGAGGTGTCTAAGCATAGTCGGTACCGTGCGGATGACGTCCATGTAACTGAGGGTGTTGCGGTTGTGGGGAAGCAGATCTTGGGCGGTCGCGCAAGCAGATCTTGGGCGGTCGATGTTGGCTTGAGTCCAGTGGACGAGAACTCGTTGAACTAGATCTCGTCCACTGGACACCAGTGAAGTGGCTCCGGTATAGTTGGGTAGGTTTCGGCAGCGGGGAAGTAGAGTTTGAGCGGTCGATGAAGCCATTAGCACGGTCAGCGAGACCGCAGCTCTGGTGCAATGGCAGAGAGACTCGGTGAACTAGATCCGGTGGGATGTGCGTCGGTGAAGAGGCTCCGCTGCGGTGCACGAGACCGCTGCTCAGGCGGCTCAGGACACCGTGGAATCGCCGCCGGCAGGTGCGTGCAGTGGTCGTGGAGATGAGGGCATGGGGAATGAGCCTAGGATTTTTGGGAGGGCAACGAGAAAACTGCGCGAATTAGGAACAATGAATGTGAAAAGTAAAATAATTACGATCGTGCCCTAAGCTACCTAATGTAGCTTTCCCATAGAGTAGGCAAAATGGTAATTTTAAAGTCAAAAGTTTTTGAAATGGAGGGGCGCAAAATTCTACAAGGTCAGTGTGTGATTTTTCCGCTCGACTGAGATTTTGAATTTGGTTAAGCGTCCATATAATAATAATAGAAAAATGGTACTCCCCGGGTGGGATATTTGGCCTCAAAGATTTTGAAACGGTGGGGCGGGAAATGCTGCAAGGTCGGTGGCTGATTTTTCCACTTGATTGAGATTTTAAATTGGGATAGCGTCCATGTACTAGTAGTAGTACAACTACTATACTGGTAAAAAATAAGGTGATAGACCGTATGGCTATATGGTCAGGAATTCATGACCGAGAGTCACATCAACTGATCATCCATGACCACACTTGAGTAGAGCAGTAGTCACTCCCTCCTGTCCATTTTGTTAGGTTCATCCACATTTTGAAAAATCCAAGTCAACTAATATGGGTTAGTGGGAGTAGTTTTTATAGGAATTCCCATATTAGTTGGACCCTTTTTTCCCATGTGTAGCACCCCCCCCCCCCCCCGCATTAACTTGGTAGGAACCGAACCGAAGAGAGAGAGATTGCATGCGGGTTGGGTGAGGAGATCGAAGAGACGTGGGCGTGGGAGTGGGTGCTAGGTGGATGGGTAACCCGGTCCAATTTTTTGACAAAACAACTCTCTCCTTCCTGTATTGGCGTTGGCTGTTGAGATTGCAATTGCTGTGTCATGCGGTCATCTCGTTTCCACACGCTTCCCTTGGCATTCTCATGCCTTCTTGAAATGTTTGTCTCTGGAACCACTTCCCCTGCCATTCGACGGGACCAAGACCACACGAACACCATCATCCATGGCCGGCAAGAAGTAGCAGGATTCACTGTGGGCAGATCTGTAGGGTTCACAACATAGAAAACAAAAAAATTCCTACGATGGGAACAATTATGTACCAAGATCTATCTACTAGATACGAGCAATGGGCGGATATACATCCGTAGAGAACATACCCTTGAAGACCGACAAAGCTTAACGAGGCCAAACTCGTGGTTGATGTAGATGTTCTCTTACCGATCTCAAGATCGAGAGGAAGTCCTAGCACCGCAAAACAGCAGCGCATCCATGCTCGCACACACGTACAAGACACCGAGAAACCTCCACCTCCTCGCTCCAGCGATGCAGCGGAAGCACAACTCTTTCTTGCCTAATAGCCACCAGGAACATGTATCTCGCTAGTCCAAGACCATGGGGAATAAATTCTAGAGGGGGAGAGATCCTTCACGAGGAGGTATGCTTTGAGAGGATGAGAGGGGGCCTTTTATAGGTAGAGGGGGGCACCCAAGGGGCATGGCGCTCAAATTCATGTGGGTGGACACTCCACTCACTCAAATGCCTTTCAATTTCCTCCACTCAAAATCCCACTCAAATTCCCATTAAATTTCCACCAAATTTAATGCAAACTCTCATTAAATAAAACTCCTTTTATTTATTCAGAATTTTGTCAATTACTTTAATGACAAACATTCAAATATAACCCCTTGCTAGTATTTCATTTCACATGCAGAAACACTTTCTGCAATTTCACCCGAAAACCCGTTTCGGTATCTAGTGAAATAAATTCCTGCGCTTGTTATTCTTTCTGGCATGAAACTATTGCTCCAAATGGATGTCGGTGTCTCTTAAGTGTGCCACCCTACGATTCGCGAATAATGCGGGACTTGGAGCGGGACCTGGTTGGGATCTCTCATAAAATCTCACCCTCCACACCCTATTCGCGGCGACGGCGGTCGGTCGACGGAGGCGTTGGCGGCGGCGGCGACGTCTTAATTGACGGGTCGACGGTGGCGGCACCATTCGGGCACAGAACGGGGGATTTCGTCACGGTTGCTAGAAATTCCTTCTCTAGTGGTAAAATCCCGGTGTCGATCTTGTTCCGTGTGCTTTTCAGAGGAGGAATTTCAACGCGGCGGTAGACTTGACGGCGATGGCTCTGACGCGGGCGCAGACGGCGACGGCTGGCGCATTTGATGCTTAGGCAGCAGTGGAGAGACTCGAGGCCCCGATGATGGAGATGCACATCGAATTGTATGAGCTGAAGCATGCTTCCTCATGCATTTCCACGATTAAGGAACAGATGCTAACTGTCAGCGACTTGGATAAACTGATGCAACGATAATTCTCGGCACTAGCAGTGTCTTCTATCACCGAACTACGGGATACTGAAGGTACTTCTCACCATCAGACACCAGATAAACAAACCAATATTGTCTCATCTGCAATTCCTGGTTCACAAGGGACATTAGTAGCTTCGCTTGTGGGTCAAATTTCGGGGACATGAAGTGGTATCCATCACCCATCACCCAGGTCCCATTCCTCTTGGTACTAGTATGTTTGTGACAGATAGTACTCGTTGTTCTGCCGTTCGACAGCAAATGCCAGTGTCAGTTGAGTGTCAGGCACATCCTAATGGTCTGAATATACCTCAGTATTTTCAGATTCCTCCCCTTCACCAACCACCTTCTCAATTATATGAACCACAACATATTCCACCTCTTTCTGGCATATGGCCAGCCAAAAATGCTAGTTCACCAAACACTCTGATTCCACCACACTACAATCCTGTTACTAGTCAATATCTATCATTTCCTTCATTAGTGCAGCAACAACATCAGTCACACAGGGAATATCAAGATGAATGGGATAGAAATGACCAAATACAACAAATGGGTGGGGTGTCCTACTATCCTGATGCTGTGTTAAAAGGTCCTCGACTGGAAATTCCTTTATTCTCAGGAGATGACCCAATTGGATGGCTCCAATAGTGTGAGAAATTCTTTGACATGTAAGGTACACCTTTTGAATAGTGGGTAAATATTGCCACATGTCATTTTTTGTGGAAGAGCTAATGTGTGCTTACAGAACATATGTATTCCCTAGCAAATGATTAATTGGCAACCGTTCTGCCAGATGATTGCAGACAGATTTACTCAGGCCAATGCAAATGAGGCAGTAGAAATGCTGAAAAATATCAAGGAAACTGCTAGTGTTCAAATCTATATTGATAAGTTTGAGGAATGGGTGCAACTTGTCAAGAGGGACCATCCATATTTACAAGAACCATTTCTGATGAGTTGTTTCATAGGAGGTCTAAGAGCAGATATCAAACATGATGTTAGTGGGCAAAGACCAAGGGGCATGTTGGAAGCTTACTGGTATGCTAAGGTGTATGAAAATTCAGCCACGGCCAAGAAATCTTATTATCATAATGTGTCTGCTAAACCAAAACAAACTTTCTAGTTTAAATATCCCCTCAAACCTGCACTACCTCCTAATCAGGACAGGTCTACTAGTCTGTCACACCATCAGGATAGGCCTGCCAGACAATGTTGGTATTGTAAAGAACCATGGAATAGGGAACACAGATGTAGGCAGGGCCGCACTTTACACATTATGCAGGAGATCGATGATGAGAGTGAGGAAATACCTGAAACAAATCCATCACCAAAAGGTGACCAGACATTTCATACAACACCTAATACTCCAGATTAGAATACAATGAAAGAGGAGTTAATGCAGCTTTCACCACATGTAGTGGAGGGTACCACCAGTATTGCCACCTTCCCTTTACTGCTCATGATTGAAGGGCATCAAGCTGTGGCTCTGGTTGATAGTGGAAGCTCACGTACTTTCATGGACTATAAATTTTCTCTTAAAAGCAATTGTCATTTACAAAAGGCTGAGACAAAGAAAATAGCCATTGCTGGAGGTCTCTTACTGTCAGAACACATAGTACAACATCTCAATTACAGTGTACAAGGCAATAAATTTACATCTAATTTCCATGTTATTCCTCTCCAGACATATGATGTCATATTGGGCATTGATTGGATGTACAAATTCAGCCCTGCCACTATGGATTTACCACTTAGATTGTTGACAATTTGCCATGAGGGTAAATCAATTCAGTTATCTGATCACACTATTCCACCCAGCCAGTGTGTGCTGGAACCACAGGAGATGAGGAAGCTGCTATCAAAATCTGTATTGGGATATATCATCCAAATACACAATCTTGAGGAAGAAGGAACAGCTAATCCTGAACAAATACCTCCTGAAATTGACAATCTTTTGAAGGAGTTTCAGCCTGTGCTAGATGAAACTACTACACTTCCTCCACAAAGAGATTGTGATCATTCCATTCCTCTGGTGGAAGGAGCTCACCCACCTAACTTGAGACCTTACAAAGTACCTCATATGCAGAAACAAGCAATGGAAGACATCATTCTAAAAATGCTCAAGAATGCTGAGATAAGGGCTAGTCTCAGTCCATTTTCTTCACCTGCTGTCATGGTCAAAAAGAGAGATAGGAGCTGGAGATTATGTGTGGATTATAGGCTCCTTAAATCCATCACTATAAAAAACAAATTTCCAATGCCTGTAATTGAAGATTGCTGGATGAATTGCATGGAGCAACTATCTTCAGTAAATTAGACCTCAGGTCTGGATATCATCATATCAGAATGAATACTGCAGATATTCCTAAGACAGCTTTTACAACTCATATGGGTCATTATGAATACATAGTGATGCCTTTTGGGCTCACTAATGCCCCAACAACCTTTCAGAACCTAATGAATACAATATTCAAACCTCACCTTAGGAAATTTATTCTGGTATTCTTTGATGATATCTTGATATACAGCAAGTCAAGAGCTGCACACCTGGAACATCTCAGGATAGTATTACAGATTCTGCAACAACACTCATTATTTTTAAACTATCCAACTGTTCTTTTGCTACTGCTCAAGTTGAATACTTGGGACATGTCATATTAGGAACTGGAGTAGCTACCAAACCACAAAATATTTAGGGTATTACAAACTGGCCACTCCCTCAAAATGTGTCCAAATTAAGAGGATCTCTAGGTATTACTGGATACTACAGAAGTTTTGTCGGAGGGTATGGACAAATCTGCAGACCATTACATGATCTTCTCAATAAAAAATCCTTCCATTGGACTCAAATACACACTGATGCTTTCAACAAGCTCAAGGAAATCATGACAACTTTCCCTGTTTTAGCACTTCTAGATTTTACACAACCTTTTGTTTTGGAAGCTGATGCTTGTGGTTCTGGCATAAGAGTTGTCCTTATGCAAGCTGGCAGACCTATTGCTTACCTGAGCAAATCATTGGGTCCTAAATGTGGCATCCCGCAAAACCACTACTAGAAAATCGCGTTGTTTTTGTGCATTGCATCATCATGACCGCATGCTCATGTCATCATGCCGCATTGCATTTGAGCATCGTCATCATCTTGCATTTGCTTGCATAAAACTATTGCGGAAAAACCTGTTTGTGTTTTCTAAACGCCCCGTCTTTATTCAAACGCAAAACCCGGGTCTCCGGATTATTTTGTTTTGTCTGCTATCGGTTTGCAAACGGTCCGTTTAAAACAAATAAAACATTTAATTATTTTTAGTGGGGGCAGTCGGACGGGCCGATTCGACCCGAACGACCACCCCCGGAATAAAAATCGGTCCACCAAAATCCCTAGTCTACCCAACCTAATCTACCCACACCCCCTCCACCTCACCCTGACCAATGCCCTCTCTCCACCTCACCTCTCCTCTCTCCCCCACCCAATCCCACGCTGCCACATCAGCCATCCCCCCCCCACTCAGATCGCCACCTCACCTCCCACTCACCCAGCCCCAACCAACCCACCCCACACACGCACACACGCTTCCACCCCCACCACCCCGCTAGCTCTCTGCGCCTGGGACCCACCCCCACCAACCGCAGTCCCCGACCCCACTCCCCAGACCGCCCACCGCCCGCTTCCCCCTGGCCCGACTTCCACCTCCTGCCCCGCGTCCTCTTCCCCACCGCTCACCTCGCCCCACCTCTCTCTGAGCCCCGCCTCGACGCTCCCGCCTCCCCTTCCCTCGCTGCCGGCCTCCTCCCCTACCGCCCTCCGCTCGCCCTTCCCCCTCCTCCTTTTTCCTCCGACAGCCGCGCGACCCCGCCGTCTCCTCCCACGCCGGCCGCCGCCTCGCCCCCTCCTGCCGGCGCCGCCCTCGCCCCGCTCCGCTTGCCCCCTTCTTCCCCTCGCCCCACCGCCTCCCTCTCCTCCCCGGCCCCTCTGCGCCGCCGCGCCCCGCCTCCACCCTCTGCAGCGGCGCCCCCCCCCCCCCCCCGCGGTCGCCGCACCAACCCCTCCCCGGCCTCGCCCAGTTCGCCGTCGACGACCGCCACCTCGCCGTTTTGGGTGCCACCGCCGCGAGCCCGCTGCGCCATGGCCGGCCCTACCTCTCCCCGCGCAGCCAGCCCGTCGCCAAGCCCTCCCCGGGCCCGCGCCTCCTGCTCCCGTTGCCCTCTGCCTCCTCTGTACCCTCGCGCTCGCTCTCTGCTGCCGCCGTCGCCTCCCCGGTTCCTCTGCAGGCGCGCCGTCGTCGTCCCTTCACCGTCGCGGGCGAACCCCGTCTCGAGCCCGTGCCCCTGCACCGCGCAGCGGCCGCAGGAAGCCCCGCCTCGAGCACCCCTGTGCCGCTCGAACCGCCCAGGCCTCCGACAGGCTCCGCCGCTACCGTTTCTGGACGCCCTCTGTTCCGGCATGTGGTGCAACGATGTGTGTTGGTCGAAGGTACTGCTTGCGCACCTACATCGGCTAATTCCACCTCGTCCGAGAATCCGAAGAATCGGTGCGATGCTGTCCCAAGACCACGCGATTTTTGTGAAGGTTCGCATCGCCACCGGAGATGCAAGACCGAAACACTCGACACGCCAAGATCTTCTTCATAGATGCGGACCCGATGCCCCGTTCACGGACTTCGAAGGCCGATCCCGGCGCGCCCGGACCCCCCCGTCGAACACCAAGAACCTCGGAATCGCCAAGTTCTCCTTCTCGGATCAGAAGACCGAACCCGACACGCCAAGTTCTCCCTCTCGGATCCGAAGACGCCGGGACCCGGGACACCAAGATCTCCACCGTGAAACGACAAGACCGACGACACGACCCGACGATCGCGGATGCGACAAGATCTTCTCTCGGACGCCAGGTCCTTCTCCCCGGACGCCAAGTCCGACCCGACCTGCGGACCCGGCAAGATATTCTCGACGACAAGAACGACACCGACCAAAACGAACCCGATGCGCCCCCGACGCCACACCAAGTCCTGCCCGGACGCGAGAACGATCCCGCCGAGACCGAACCCCAGATCCGAACCCTGAGACTGACCCCGAAGCCCCGGAACCAAGATCTGCCGAACCCTAATGTGTGAACCCCTTCCCGAAACCCTAATTTTATAATATAATACAATTGTTGCATATTAAATCATTATCTCGCATGCATATCATGTGGTTTGGGGGCCTTATGCCGATTCACCTAATAATTAAATATGGGGCCTTATGCGGGCAAATCTAGTCTTATATTGGCCCCATTTAAATTTGTGCATCGAACCGTTGTCATATTTTGCCATGTTAAGACAACATTTAATTTGCGGGGTAGATAAACAACTTGAACCATATAATCATTTGTCCGGACCCCTGGTTCCACTTAATATTGACCTAATTGCATCGCATCTTTGCCATGCCATACAACATACATGCATCATGCCGATCTTCTGCCGTTGTATTAAATATTGCATCCGGTGTTTCTTCTAGTGTTTTGCTTCTTCGCGGATAAGGCCGTTGAGTTGATGCGAGTGTCGACCCGATCTTCGGTTGAACCTTCGACAATGTTTTCAGGCGAGCATCTTCCCCTTTCTACCTATCTTACTTTTATAGCATTTATTTCCCTCCTGTTGATCTATTGCTATCTGTGTTGCGATGCTCTAGTTTTCGTACCCGTGATATCCCTCGCAGCCTTATATTGCCTTGGACACATCCTATTACCTGTTGTTTGGTAGATAGTTGGACTTGCGCGTCGTAGTCGCTTGCTCAAGTGCTGTTGCGTGTCGACAAGTGCCCCAGTTGTTGGTGTATTGCCGCATATTAATGTTGGAGATGATCATGGCTTTAATTACCATTGCCTGTAATTACTGTTTAACAACTAAAATTGAAGTAGGTAAGCAGAGGCACCGGTGGGTGATAGATAACATTTGGTTTCCGACCGCCCACTTGTGTCCCGTAGGACCCCGAGTTCTTGACACCTGTTCCGAGATCGAGCGCGCTAACCACATGTGGGGAGATATGGGCCCCCCATCGATTTAGTACCTGATTTCAAAGTATTGTACTGGGGGCCACAAGTAGTTTGGGGCTTTATTACTATCCTGTACTTATGCCATGCTTTATTGCTTTATTTACGATTGTGTGAGGAGCACGCTGTACTGTTTTGGAAGCGGAGTGTTTTCGCGGTATCGACAGTCCCCGTTTGGGGATTTGCTGTCGTTTACAGCCACTGACGCAAACCCTGAGTCCGTCTCGGAGACCGGCCGACTTTGTTGCGGGTGTACTTAGTAGGGTGGCCCCCCGTGCTTGCTTTGGGTCTGGGAAACGTCATGACTTAGGCCCCGCCGACATACCGATGGGTGTATGTTAACTGATCTGGCAAAAAGGGTCGAAGTGCGTGTGGATACTTTGGTGCACCCCTGCAGGGTTTAATCTTTTCGAGAAGCCGTGTCCGCGGTTATGGACGACTTGGAGCACAGTGCTTGATCATAGACAACTATAACTAAAGTTTACTGTTATAAATTGACTTGTATCCGATCTGACTAGTAATCAGCTTCACTGCAACGGAATGGCTAAATAAAAGTACCAACAACTGCTGGGTTTTGGGTTATCTCATGTTCATTGTATCTGACTAGTAAGTGTCGCGACTATCACGGAATGGTTAACTAAAACGGCCCACTGCTTATTTTATCAGGATGATTATCTATACCTGACTAGTAATTGCTGCAACGATAACTGAATAAATAAAACTGCCAACTGTGTGAGTTCCTCGGTTGACTTCCTCGTTTGGTATCGAGGGGAGGAACACCAGGATGGGTTTGTTTGATGTAAGATTCAGGTTGGATCCGGATAGCTCTTTCTTACCCTTCTCTGATAGCCGCCATTTGTATCGAGTCTCTATAGGTTGTTTAGTGCATGCTGCCGCTGCCGCTCAGTCCACCATACCTATGTAGGCGAGGACCGCCAAATTCTAGCCTCGCCGTGTACTGGCCTCAGTACTGACGCTCCTCTTTTTCCTTTGCCCTTTGTCGGCACCCCTTTTGTTTAAGCAGGTTTTGAGATCGACGCCGTTAGCAGGGTTACCCTTCCGGGTTGGCCTGGGCAGGGTTATGGACGCCATTGGTTATTCTTCAGGGCTCTTAGCCCCATTTGCATCTTGTCCGTAGTCGGACGCTGTATCTTTTCAAGGTGATTTGTATCTTTGTATATTATATATGTATTCTTGACTCTTTGAGTCGCTGTTATATATATCTGTTCTGTGGGTCCCATCGAGGACCGTTGTGTAATGTTATTACTTCGTTTTCCACCCGCACGAAAGTGCCTGGTGGGCACCTTTGAATCGTTTCTATGCGGGTTTGGCGGGTTTTCGCTACAACTTGCATAGGTCCGATTCTGAGGGTGTTACAGAGTGGTATCAGAGCTCAGCAGTTGCGATACCCCACAAGTCCAGCCTGTTGGATAACCTAGCTAACGGCCGAAGTAGAGTGTCAAAACTATTTTGCAAAATCAGTTGGATAGTTCTGACTAGGTCTGATTTTACTCCTTACCCCTCTGCTATTCTCCTCTTATCTCTGCGTGTTTTGAATCTGCTCTTTTCTCTTTCTTCGAGTCCAGGATTTCTCGTGGTTGGGTTCCGTCGTACCTTCAGGTTTTCGCTTCCTCCTTTGATAACGGTGTTGCTATATCTGGTCTTCATGCTGTCCGAGGAATTCGTCTACTATGGTACCATTCTTTGTTCCTTGTTTGTGCCTTCCGGTGTTCTCCAACACCACGACATCATCTACGCCAGATCCGATGCAGAGTCTTCATCACTCCTTTGTTCCTGAACCTCGTTTGTCGAGATCTTCAGTCTAATTCCGAGAGTTGGTTGCATAATCCGCCTATTCGTGTGCAGAGTAATGGTTTGAGTGCGGGATGGAGTAGCTACCATACCACTACTCTTATCATTCGCTCTTGTACATCGAATCAGTGGATCCAGCAGTTTTACTCCGTCCACGGAAGCTAGAGGTGGCTTTATTTGTTGATACCTCTACCTTCGACCTTTTGCTCCCGTAGTGTTCGCTCGACGATCAGGGACAACGACCTCTTGTTAGTGGTGTCGCGAGGATCTACACGAAGCGAGAAGACGCAGATCGCCGACCTTCTTTCCGGTACCATGAGGCGGATCTCGAGGGCGAGATCCATTGTTAGTGGTGTCGAATTGTGGCATCCCGCAAAACCACTACTAGAAAATCGCGTCGTTTTTGTGCATTGCATCATCATGACCGCATGCTCATGTCATCATGCCGCATTGCATTTGAGCATCGTCATCATCTTGCATTTGCTTGCATAAAACTATTGCGGAAAAACCTGTTTGTGTTTTCTAAACGCCCCGTCTTTATTCAAACGCAAAACCCGGGTCTCCGGATTATTTTGTTTTGTCTGCTATCGGTTTGCAAACGGTCCGTTTAAAACAAATAAAACATTTAATTATTTTTAGTGGGGGCAGTCGGACGGGCCGATTCGACCCGAACGACCACCCCCGGAATAAAAATCGGTCCACCAAAATCCCTAGTCTACCCAACCTAATCTACCCACACCCCCTCCACCTCACCCTGACCAATGCCCTCTCTCCACCTCACCTCTCCTCTCTCCCCCACCCAATCCCACGCTGCCACATCAGCCATCCCCCCCACTCAGATCGCCACCTCACCTCCCACTCACCCAGCCCCAACCAACCCACCCCACACACGCACACACGCTTCCACCCCCACCACCCCGCTAGCTCTCTGCGCCTGGGACCCACCCCCACCAACCGCAGTCCCCGACCCCACTCCCCAGACCGCCCACCGCCCGCTTCCCCCTGGCCCAACTTCCACCTCCTGCCCCGCGTCCTCTTCCCCACCGCTCACCTCGTCCCACCTCTCTCTGAGCCCCGCCTCGACGCTCCCGCCTCCCCTTCCCTCGCCGCCGGCCTTCTCCCCTACCGCCCTCCGCTCGCCCTTCCCCCTCCTCCTTTTTCCTCCGACAGCCGCGCGACCCCGCCGTCTCCTCCCACGCCGGCCGCCGCCTCGCCCCCTCCTGCCGGCGCCGCCCTCGCCCCGCTCCGCTCGCCCCCTTCTTCCCCTCGCCCCACCGCCTCCCTCTCCTCCCCGGCCCCTCTGCGCCGCCGCGCCCCGCCTCCACCCTCTGCAGCGGCGCGCCCCCCCCGCTGTCGCCGCACCAACCCCTCCCCGGCCTCGCCCAGTTCGCCGTCGACGACCGCCACCTCGCCATTTTGGGTGCCACCGCCGCGAGCCCGCTGCGCCATGGCCGGCCCTGCCTCTCCCCGCGCAGCCAGCCCGTCGCCAAGCCCTCCCCGGGCCCGCGCCTTCTGCTCCCGTTGCCCTCTGCCTCCTCTGTACCCTCGCGCTCGCTCTCTGCTGCCGCCGTCGCCTCCCCGGTTCCTCTGCAGGCGCGCCGTCGCCGTCCCTTCACTGTCGCGGGCGAACCCCGTCTCGAGCCCGTGCCCCTGCACCGCGCAGCGGCCGCAGGAAGCCCCGCCTCGAGCACCCCTGTGCCGCCCGAACCGCCCAGGCCTCCGACAGGCTCCGCCGCTACCGTTTCTGGACGCCCTCTGTTCCAGCATGTGGTGCAACGATGTGTGTTGGTCGAAGGTACTGCTTGCGCACCTACATCGGCTAATTCCACCTCGTCCGAGAATCCGAAGAATCGGTGCGATGCTGTCCCAAGACCACGCGATTTTTGTGAAGGTTCGCATCGCCACCGGAGATGCAAGACCGAAACACTCGACACGCCAAGATCTTCTTCATAGATGCGGACCCGATGCCCCGTTCACGGACTTCGAAGGACGATCCCGGCGCGCCCGGACCCCCCGTCGAACACTAAGAACCTCGGAATCGCCAAGTTCTCCTTCTCGGATCAGAAGACCGAACCCGACACGCCAAGTTCTCCCTCTCGGATCCGAAGACGCCGGGACCCGGGACACCAAGATCTCCGCCGTGAAACGACAAGACCGACGACACGACCCGACGACCGCGGATGCGACAAGATCGTCTCTCGGACGCCAGGTCCTTCTCCCCGGACGCCAAGTCCGACCCGACCTGCGGACCCGGCAAGATATTCTCGACGATAAGAACGGCACCGACCAAAACGAACCCGATGCGCCCCTGACGCCACATCAAGTCCTGCCCGGACGCGAGAACGATCCCGCCGAGACTGAACCCCAGATCCGAACCCTGAGACCGACCCCGAAGCCCCGGAACCAAGATCTGCCGAACCCTAATGTGTGAACCCCTTCCCGAAACCCTAATTTTATAATATAATACAATTGTTGCATATTAAATCATTATCTCGCATGCATATCATGTGGTTTGGGGGCCTTATGCCGATTCACCTAATAATTAAATATGGGGCCATATGCGGGCAAATCTAGTCTTATATTGGCCTCATTTAAATTTGTGCATCGAACCGTTGTCATATTTTGCCATGTTAAGACAACATTTAATTTGCGGGGTAGATAAACAACTTGAACCATATAATCATTTGTCGGGACCCCTGGTTCCACTTAATATTGACCTAATTGCATCGCATCTTTGCCATGCCATACAGCATACATGCATCATGCCGATCTTCTGCCGTTGTATTAAATATTGCATCCGGTGTTTCTTCTAGTGTTTTGCTTCTTCGCGGATAAGGCCGTTGAGTTGATGCGAGGGTCGACCCGATCTTCGGTTGAACCTTCGACAATGTTTTCAGGCGAGCATCTTCCCCTTTCTACCTATGTTACTTTTATAGCATTTATTTCCCTCCTGTTGATCTATTGCTATCTGTGTTGCGATGCTCTAGTTTTCGTACCCGTGATATCCCTCGCAGCCTTATATTGCCTTGGACACATCCTATTACCTGTTGTTTGGTAGATAGTTGGACTTGCGCGTCGTAGTCGCTTGCTCAAGTGCTGTTGCGTGTCGACAAGTGCCCCAGTTGTTGGTGTATTGCCGCATATTAATGTTGGAGATGATCATGGCTTTAATTACCATTCCCTGTAATTACTGTTTAACAACTAAAATTGAAGTAGGTAAGCAGAGGCACCGATCGGTGATAGATAACATTTGGTTTCCGACCGCCCACTTGTGTCCCGTAGGACCCCGAGTTCTTGACACCTGTTCCGAGATCGAGCGCGCTAACCACATGTGGGGAGATATGGGCCCCCCATCGATTTAGTACCTGATTTCAAAGTATTGTACTGGGGGCCACAAGTAGTTTGGGGCTTTATTACTATCCTGTACTTATGCCATGCTTTACTGCTTTATTTACGATTGTGTGAGGAGCACGCTGTACTGTTTTGGAAGCGGAGTGTTTTCGTGGTATCGACAGTCCCCGTTTGGGGATTTGCTGTCGTTTACAGCCACTGACGCAAACCCTGAGTCCGTCTCGAAGACCGGCCGACTTCGTTGCGGGTGTACTTAGTGGGGTGGCCCCCCGTGCTTGCTTTGGGTCTGGGAAACGTCATGACTTAGGCCCCGCCGACATACCGATGGGTGTATGTTAACTGATCTGGCAAAAAGGGTCGAAGTGCGTGTGGATACTTTGGTGCACCCCTGCAGGGTTTAATCTTTTCGAGAAGCCGTGTCCGCGGTTATGGACGACTTGGAGCACAGTGCTTGATCATAGAAAACTATAACTAAAGTTTACTGTTATAAATTGACTTGTATCCGATCTGACTAGTAATCATCTTCACTGCAACGGAATGGCTAAATAAAAGTACCAACAACTGCTGGGTTTTGGGTTATCTCATGTTCATTGTATCTGACTAGTAAGTGTCGCGACTATCACGGAATGGTTAACTAAAACGGCCCACTGCTTATTTTATCAGGATGATTATCTATACCTGACTAGTAATTGCTGCAACGATAACTGAATAAATAAAACTGCCAACTGTGTGAGTTCCTCGGTTGACTTCCTCGTTTGGTATCGAGGGGGGGAACACCAGGACGGGTTTGTTTGATGTAAGATTCAGGTTGGATCCGGATAGCTCTTTCTTACCCTTCTCTGATAGCCGCCATTTGTATCGAGTCTCTATAGGTTGTTTAGTGCATGCTGCCGCTGCCGCTCAGTCCACCATACCTATGTAGGCGAGGACCGCCGAATTCTAGCCTCGCCGTGTACTGGCCTCAGTACTGACGCTCCTCTTTTTACTTTGCCCTTTGTCGGCACCCCTTTTGTTTAAGCAGGTTTTGAGATCGACGCCGTTAGAAGGGTTACCCTTCCTGCTTGGCCTGGGCAGGGTTATGGACGCCATTGGTTATTCTTCAGGGCTCTTAGCCCCATTTGCATCTTGTCCGTAGTCGGACGCTGTATCTTTTCAAGGTGATTTGTATCTTTGTATATTATATCTGTATTCTTGACTCTTTGAGTCGCTGTTATATATATATATATCTGTTCTGTGGGTCCCATCGAGGACTGTTGTGTAATGTTATTACTTTGTTTTCCACCCGCACGAAAGTGCCTGGTGGGCACCTTTGAATCGTTTCTATGCGGGTTTGGCGGGTTTTCGCTACAACTTGCATAGGTCCGATTCTGAGGGTGTTACACTAAAGCTACTGCTCAGTCAGTATATGAAAAAGAAGCTTTGGCCATATTGGAAGCACTGAAGAAATGGAGACACTATCTTTTGGGTAATCCTCTTATCATCAAGACTGACCAGCAGAGTCTCAGATTTATGACTACTCAGAAATTAACTAAAGGAATCCAGCACAAATTATTGCTGAAACTTCTTGAGTTTGATTACACCATTGAATATAAGAAGGGTAAGGAAAACATTGCAGCAGATGCATTTTCTAGAAGGGATGCTAAATGTCATGCTATTACTATTGTTGTTCCGGACTGGATGGAAGACATTAAACTCAGCTATGTTCAAGATTCAAACAGTGGCAAACTACTGACAAAAATAGCAAAGGATGTTTCAGACCCACCACAATATTCAGTCAAGGATGGCATCATTCGACATGGAGCTAAAATATATGTAGGTGCAACCACAAATATGAGACTCACTCTTCTTGAAAACTTTCATCAATCTGTTTTGGATGGTCATTCTGGAGCTAAAGCTACATACCAGCGTATCAAGAGGATCTTCTGCTGGCCACACCTCAAAAGCATGGTTCAAAAGTTTGTGTCTGAATGCCCTGTCTGCCAACTAAATAAAGTGTAACACATTAGTCCTCCTGGCCTATTACAACCACTGCCTATACCTGGTACGCCATTATCATGCATCAGTTTAGCCTTTATTGAAGCTTTGCCCAAATCTAATGGCACGGAAGTCATTCTGGTAGTGGTGGATAGACTGACCAAATATGCCCATTTCATTGCTCTGGCACATCCATATTCTGTGGACCAGATTGTCACTCTCATCATGGATAACATTGTTCGTTTACATGGACCTCCAAAAGAGATAGTTTTGACCGTGATGGAATTTTCACCAGTCAGTTGTACCAATAGATTTTCAAGGCCCTGAAAGTGACACTCAAATTTAGCACAGCTTACCATCCTCAAACAGATGGGAAAATGGAAAGGGTGAATCAGTGTCTTGAGGCCTATCTCTGCAGTATGGTGTTCCAGGAACCAAAACAATGGTCTAAGTGGTTGGCTACAGCAGAATGGTGGTATAATACATCTTACCACTGATCTCTTAAGATGACACCATTTGAAGCCCTTTATCATGACCCACCACATATGATTGGTGAGTTCAACATCACAGCTGAAATCTGTCCAGCAGCTACAGCCTCACTGACTGAGCGTCACAACATCATGGAACAACATTAAGTCAACCTCAGTGCAGCTTAGAATCGTATGAAAGTGTATAATGATCAGAAATGCACTAACATACCATGCATAGTGAACTACATGGTCTATCTTCGCATCCAACCATATCGACATAATGCTTTTGGACTGCGAGGAGCACTCAAACTTCGTTCTAAGTACTATGGACCTTTCAAGATCATCAAGCGTGTGGAAGAAGTAGCATACAAGATTCACTTACTAGACTCAACTACCATTCATCCAGTGTTTCACATCAGTCAACTGAAAAAGCATGTTGGCCTGAACCCTATCCCTCTACCTCATGTCCCTCTGGTAACTGAAGATGGAAAGATAAAGACAGTATCGTTTGCAGTATTGGATGAGCACATTGTCCATCGACAGAAAATGCCAATCAAGCAACTTCTGATTCACTAGGAGAGTTTGGGTCTAGAAGACCCTACCTGGGAAGATCTCAGTTTTATTGCTGCCCAATTCCCTTCATTTCAGCCTTGAGGACAAGGACTGATTCAAGACGGCGACATTGTTCGGGTCCTTCGGGTCCAGGATAACCCGTTAGTTATCCAACGGTCTTAAGCAACGGATGTCCTGTCCTTATAGACATACAATTGTAACACGCCTCTCTCGGTTCCATTATTATCGGTTGTAAAACAGACTCTATAAAAGGCGACTATGCCACAAGTAATAAAGTGTGAAAAGACAACCTAATTACTTAGTGTATTGTTAGCTGTAGTGTTTCTTTCTTCCTCTCTTCGACACGCAAGGTACCATAAATTCGATTTCCACACTGATCTGATATAGATCTACCTATCAAAATACCCAAATCCGATCGTGGGGCATTACACTTATGTCACTGTGACGATGTTCCTATTGTTGATGATGTTTACATCAAACCATCCGAACACCATCATTCGGTGGGCGGATGAATGCACGGAGGAAGGTAGTCGCTCGGTCTTTGGTGAAGGGTGGTACACACTGAATGAATTCTTACGTCGGTGATGTTTTCGTCGCAGACAGATATGGGTATGTCCTCTCGACTATGCCTTGTGCTGCTCATGGAGATGTCCAGATGCAGCACTCAACATGGACCCTGAAGATGCATGCCGCCGTTGAAGGCCCTATTCTGGGCTACCGGTACCCGGAGAATCTTTTTTACCTCGTCGAGTCCGACATAGAATGTTGTTCGTTGTGAGTGGACCGGTCTACGGCGGAAGGCCCTTTGTTTACTGGGTTGATACATAAAACTGTGTCCTTCAGCCGGTCAGAGACATCAACAGCCGTGCTATCTTTGTTGATAAAAATCGGTGCATCTGTATCGACAGCGCCACGGTACCCACGATGCAGGCCTATCCGAGATTATATCTTACAACTTTGAGGCTCTTGCATGGGAAGCGGAGCCAAGGGTTGTCCATGGGTATGGAGTAGGAGGATTATGGATCAATGACCGTCCTTTTGAACTCGATCGATTGCTGGAGGAGTATTGATGAATCGTCGAACATTCTGAGTTGCAGATTGTGCTGCCGTATGGCGAATATGGTACCACCCACTATGATTACTATGATGGCTACCCATCAGATTAATGGATCATGTGGGTTTGCTCCTGTTGGATTCTCTTCATATGAATTATGCAAGTGCAAGTTGTATGGTGTTCCCGTAATACAATGGATGTTCTATGTTTAAAAAAGATCATGTGTTGTACCTCTTTCAATTTCACTATTTTTCTATGTACGTGTAGTAATTCTGATACATGCTCGATTTGTAACAATTCTCAAACAAATTACGACTGTGAATTACAATCCTCAAACAACTTAAAACTATGAATTATAGTAGATTTCTACAATCCTCAAACAACTTACAACAGCGAATTATGGTAGATTATTACATTCCTCAGTAAACTTACAACAACTTACAACGGCGAATTAAAGTTGAATTATAGTCCCACAGAACTAAAAAACAAAATAACTAGTGTTACAGAAAAGGTCTCTATGGAGCTTGCATCACGTGACATGTAACAACTGGCTTCCCATGAGAGCAGCAGATGAGATTATTAATTACGTTCTGCGTCAAAGCTTGCTTGTTTTTCAATTCATTCAAGTGTTTGCGTGCTAGGGTGATTACTGAATCTATTTTGTCGGCTTCTTTCTCAAAAATATCAAGGGCATCATGGATGGCATCCCCAAATAATCTTTTTGCTAGAATACGAGGGTCAGTCGAAGCAGTGTGCCATGAAAAATAGGTATTGTCACTGCTGTTGTCTGAAACAACCTCTAAACATGGATAAGAGGGTCTTTGTTCCACATTCAGAGGGATATTTGCAGCCTGAAACAAACACAAAACAAGTTATAACAGAATTACCAAGCAATGACATCACTATGGATTTTATATGAGTCAATACGGTGATATAAGGAAGGAAGCAATTAATAGCGGTGGCTCATACATCTATTTCTTCTTGAATAACTAGACCGGTTGATGCCATGGAGCGATGCAATCATATGCTGCTCTGTGAAATGACTGCTCTACTAGCACATGGCTGAGACCAAGAAAAATAAAGTTACTTCAACAAAAGACTTGGGAAATAAGCTACAAGTTCATTTCAAATGAATTTGAAAGATTTCACCGGACAAAAATAACAATGCGAGTAGTCAACCAAAGTACCTGATGTAGACTGATAAAACTAGAATGTGCAGAACATGAAAAAAAATGAATATGAAAACAAAGCCGTTATGTTTCTCATAAACTAGCCAGGGACTACAAAACGAAAGCTGCCACTGTTTTAATCATAGGGGAAAAAATAATACCGCAGTCAACCAAAACAGAGCAATTGTGTGTCTCAAATATACTAGCCAGATCATTCTAGACAAACAATGAAACAAACTATCATCCATTGGGTTATTCATGAGCAGCCACATCATTTCAACAGTTTAGCAGCCTCAAAACAAAACAAATTGAACCATCATGTGCCTCGTATTAAAATGGCAAGTTCATGTATCTATGATACACAGTAGATACAAGAGTGGCATGAAGGGCACAGAGTTCATTATGATACATGTGTATTATACTGGATCTAATCAATAGTGTGACCTTGTTCTTATTATCAGATAAGTCATATGCAATACATAAAATTGAACTAAGCAGTGTAGAGTTCGGAGCATGGAAAACAAAAAAATTCTATGGCATGGACATTTAAATATCTTTATCAATGCCATGCTTCCAAGAGGCCCATTATTGTACTCAAACTTGACTTTGCTAAAGCTTTTGACACTATTGAGCATGAGGCAATTATCTAGGCTATGAGACAAAAAGGATTTGATGAAAAAACCTTGGGTTGGGTCAAAAGTATTCTGTCTTCTGGAACATCTAGAATTCTACTGAATGGTGTGCCAGGAAAGCAGTTTCGGTGTAAACGGGGGGTTCGGCCCCTTTTCTTCTATTGTATATGTTCTGGGATCCAAGCTCTTAGAGTCAGTGGTTAATGATATGCTATAGAGAAATAGGTTGTCTCTTCTGATCGAGATCAATGATCCTGATTTCCCTATTATCCAGTATGTAGATGATACATTGTTGATCTTGCCGGCTAATCTGGCTCAGGTCATGGCTCTAAAGGATGTGTTGCAGGATTTCAGTGAGTCCACTGGCCCCAGAATTAATTTCCACAAGTCAAGCATGATTCCAGTTAATGTTGAAGTTGATGTGATGTCTCAGTTGGCTGAGAGTTTTGGCTATCAAGTTGCTTCCCACCCCTTCACATATTTAGGACTTCCTTTGGGATCAACCAGACCACGAATACAGGACCTAACTCCAATTGTTACTAGGCTTGAGAGGAAGTTAACATGCATTTCCTGTTTTTTGTCTCAAGGAGCTAGACTATAGTTGGTGGATTCGGCCCTGTCATCCATGCCTATATTCTTCCTCTGCTCATTGAATATACCTCCTGGTATCATTAAGCAGTTGTACATAATTTTAAGGCAATGCCTCTAGAGAGACAACATTGACACACCAAAGCAGTCTTTGGCGTCTTGGGAGATGCTTTGTAAACCAAAGAAGAGAGGAGGTGTGGGCGTAGTTAATTTTCGAAAACAAAATGATGCACTTCTGCTAAAACACTTGGATAAGTTCTTTAATAAGGCAGACATACCGTGGGTTAAATTAATATGGCACTCATATTATCAATCTTTTGTGCCTCAAGCAGGGAAATTGTGTGGGTCTTTCTGGTGGAGAGACATTTGCCAATTGATGGACAAATATCGTGCTTTTTCTACAATTCTGCCGGGATGTGGGGATACATTTTTGTCTTGGTCAGACAAGTGGTGTTTTGATGGCTCCACCCAACCATTGTTAGAGAGATATCCGAGGTTGTTTTCTTATGCTTTGGATCAGAAGCTCAAAGCTGTAGAGGTTTATGGTGAGCCGGATATCACACAACTTTTCCATCTACCAATGTCTGTACAAGCTTTTGATGAACTGCAGATCATGACAGATCTCATGAGAACTAACCCTTTGTCAGTGGGGAATGATTAATGGACATATAATTGGGGCAGTACTTATACTGCATCGGCATTATTATCAGCACTTACATGAGCACATTGTGGTGATGGGACTGAATAATTGGATATGGAAATCCTGCTGTATCATGCGACACAAGTTATTTTCCTGGTTATTGCTTAATCATAGGTTGAACACAAGGGATCTTTTGAAGAGGAGGCACTAGAATGTCACCAATGATAGCCATTGTGTTTTATGCCCAGCTAGAGCCTATGAAGACAGAATGCACTTATTCTTTGAGTGCAACTTTAGTCAGAGAGTTTGGGCTTACTTGCAGATTGACTGGCCGCCTGGTCAAGATATTCAAGTTGCTGCAAATGCACCAAGGAGAGAGTTTGATAAACCTTTCTTTATGGAGGTTGTGATTATGGCATGTTGGAATATATGGAAGCAACGAAATGGGAAAATCTTCCAAAATGAGAGACCAATGTTTGCTGGTTGGAAGAGGAACTTTGTACATGATATGTCCTTACTTGGGTATAGGATTAAAAAGAATCTTCACCCCTCTCTTATGTACTAGATAGGCAGCTTACAGTAGTCATGCAGATATCTTTAGTGGGGGTTCAGGTAGAGGGTGTACAAGTAGTTTTTCCTTTTTTTATCTATTTTGTAAATTTTCTCTTTGTATTTTTTTGGTTCAGTCTGAGCATTAAAATTGATGTGGGGCTTTTTCCTCACAGTCTTTAGGTTCAAAAAAAAATTCTATCATGGGAACACACAAAAGCCAAGATCTAATCTACAAGATCGGTGCAACGATTTTGTAGAGTACTAACCCTCGTAGATCCAAAGCGTTCAACGAGATCGGATTCTCGTGGTTGATGTAGTCGTTCACTTGCCAATCTGAAGATCACGAAGACGATCCTTTCGGCGCCATGTTCTGGCAGCGCTTACGCAGTTGGTCACACGTACGATAGTCAATGAAGACCTTCCTTTCCCTTGTTCCAATAGGCAGTGGAGGTAGTAGATCTCCTGGGAATTCCAACAGCATGATGGCGTGGTGGTGGTGGTGGTGGAGAAGAATCCCTATAGGGCTTCGCCTAAGCCATAACAGGGCAATGGAGGAGGGAGGAGGGAGGCGGCCATGGGTGGTGGCGCCTAGGGTTTTGGGTGAGGTTGGGGGGGCGCCTAACCCCTCCTTATATGGGTGGAAGGGCGGTGTCCAGGGTTCCCAGCCTGGCCAAGTCCTCCCCAAACTCCTCATGGCTAGCGGCCATGGAGAGGGAAAGGGAAACCTTTTCCCTCAAGGTTTCCTTTCCTTCCTCCACTAGGACTTTGACTTTCAAACTAGGATTTGACATTTCAAACTAGTTTTTTACTATTCATACTAGAGTTTGATTCTACCTTCCTTATCCTTGGCCGACTTGACCTAGTGGTCCATGCTCCTACCCCATTAGGGTATTGTGCATTCCAAGTACCACCTCCCAGGGTGGTGGACCTTCCAGAACATTCTAGAAGCTTCCGGTCAAAACAACGAAAACATTTACGAACTCTGGAAATTGACTTTCCTTATTTGAATATTATTATCCGGACCATTCCGGATCTCCTCGTGATGTCCGGGATCCAATCCGAGACTCCGAACAACATTCAGTCTCCAACTCATATTCCATATCTACTAAACAACATTGAATCCTTAAGTTTGTCTCCCTACAGTTTGTGAACTATGGAGATATGATCGAGACAACTCCTCGATCAATAACCATTAGAGGAATCTGGAAATCCATTATGGCTCCCACATATTTCTACAATTACATTGTGATCGAATAAACCATTTACATATGATACCGATTCCTTTTGTCGTGCTATACTTACTTATCCGAGGTTTGATCATCGGTGTCTCTTATACCTAGTTCAACCTTGTTTACCATAAGTACTCTTTACTCGTTTCGTGATATGACATCCCTTTTGACCTAGTCACATTCTTGCAAGCCAATTGGATGACATTCCACCGAGAGGGACTAGAGTATATATATCTGTCATATGGATGGAAAAAATCACACTCTTGAACCATGTGCCTCAACACATACTTTCAAAATACCTAATGCCACCTTTATAACCATCCAGTTATGGAAGTGGTGTTTGATGTCATCAAATTATTCATCCGGTGATGGTGATTAACATGATCTCATGGTCGAAGGATTAGGTTACTATGAATTTGAAAGCATTGTAGCAAACAAACTTTAAAAGACTTGATCTTATGCTACGCTTACTATAGGAGTATGTCCATCATATCATTCTCCTAATGACATGATCTTTTTATTAATAACATTTAATGTCCATGATCAGGAAACCCTTATCATCTATTAATCAACAAGCTAGTTCAACAAGAGGATTACTAGGGACTCTTTTATGTTTACAAAACACACAAGTATTAATGTTTCCTATTAATACAATTATAGCATGTTATGTAAACATTTATCATAAACACAAAGATATAATAATAACCATTTTATTATTTCCTCTTGAGCATATCTCCAACAGTCTTCCACTAGCACTAGAGTCATTAATCTAGTAAAACTTTGTGCATTCAACACCTATGGCTTTCTGGTGTTGTATATACACGATTGCTAGTGGTAAACATAATCTTAGGATCTGACAATTCCAGGTCCGTGTGTATTTGCATGTCTTTGTGTCTTTACGCATCACTCATTCTTCAATGAGATGGCATTATATAAATTTGGTCCTTTGGTGAGACCTTTAGTTCCTTGGGGTTAAAACATGTTGATACAATTGTCGTATAATATATCTTCATAGTACTAGCTCTCTATGAACCACACCTAGTTTGATAACAAACTACTTGACACAAATTCCCTTTTGAGCTGCTACCACAATACTCATATACTTAGCCTTTTGTTGTAGTATCTGTCACAATGTCTTAACTTTGGTACTCATCCAAATCCGTTATAAAACTTTCTTTCCATTACATTGTGCCACCCATAGTTTTAAAATGAGATAAACTTAATTTGTATGTTGTGACAAAACTAGTATCAATGTAACACTAATGAATTATACATCTATTTGTCACCTCTACATAAGTAATATATTCTTAGTTCTTCCAAAGATCATAAGAATATCCATACTATCGTCCATTGATCATCTTATGAGTCATTCTGGTATATGCTCATAACATTTAGAGCATAGGACATATGTGTATGTGTACATATTATGGTATGATTAATCAAAATATTCTTGTGATTTCACTCACCAAGTGTCAAAAACACTTGGATCTTATCTCACTTACCAAGTGTGAATACACTTGAATCTTGATTCAATTCTTCCTGTGCGGCAACCTTTCTTATGGTTTCTATATTGAACTATTTCAATATATCATCTATGTACTCTTGGCACAACCATATTAGCGTCTCAATCTATCCATATAGACATTGATACCTAATATTCGAGTTTTGCCTAAGTCTTTCATCGAAATGAAATTCTTAACCTATGTCATTAAAAGATACATTGTTCCTAATCAACAATATGTCTTTCACATAATGCATTAGAAATATATCTTAGCGCTCCACTTAATTTCTTGCAAATGCAAGCATCTTCATCGTCTCGGATGAAATAAAACCTTTTAACAGTTTCATCATGGTGAAGATTCCAACTTCGTGATGCTTACTTCAACTATTGAAGTTTGCATGCCCTGTTAGAATCCTTTGAATTAACAAAACCCTTTGGATCGTGTCATGTACACGTCCTAGGTAACCATTCTATTAGAATAGCTTGTTTTGTTTGTTCAGCTATCATATAACAACATTATATGAAGTGGTTGCGACATTAATCCGTCCAGACTAAATATCGCTATGAAAGATTAAATCTTGTCATAATCAACTCCTTGAACATTGTCATGTACTCTTTCCCGACATATCGACTATTTCTTTATAGATCCAAATATGACTGTAAGGTCTAACACCTTTCCAGAGGGTCTTCCAAGTTCAAAGCGTGATTCCTCATGTATGGAACTATCATGGATTTTATGGCTTCAAGCCATTTGACGGAGTTAGGACCCATCATCGCTTATTTGCATGTAGTCGGTTCATCATTGTCAAACATCAATGATTCAATCTTAAATCTTAGTATTTGATTGTTTTACCCAACCTACCTGGTTCAATAGGAACTTAGACCTCTGTGATCACAACCTTTAAGGCACGTGAGCCATGAGCATTGTTGCTGCCTCCGGGACACTTTCCGGCGCCGCGCAACTCCACACATATAGCTAAAGTTCACTAACTTTATCAAATTTCTATTGTCCTCCCACTCAAATTTTCACAAAAAATTCCTACTAAAGAGACTTGATGTTCTAAGCGACAAACACTTTAGTCTTCTATGTTATGGAGGAATACCCAACGGTTATTCGAAATAACATACAAATACATTCTCATCCGTCTTTGGTTGTAAACATTTTACTTATGCGTAGCATACCAAAATTTTGATAAAGTACAACTTGGGTTTTATCCCAAACCATAACTTATATGGTGTCATTTCAAAGGATCATGATGGATCTCTTTTCAGTGTAAAAGAGGAAGTCACTAAAGCTTTAATATTTAAAATACAATGACAGTTTTATAACTGACACCCTTGATTTCACCATGTCAAACAAGGTTTCATTACATATCTCGAACACTCCATACTCATATGGTGTTTTTGGAAATGCAAATCCATGGAATGATACCTCAAATCTTAGGTGTTATCCTAAACTTGTAACTCAAATATCTTCCTTTTATGATCCAATCATAAATTCTTTATTTTCTTGTTACAATGATTGACCACTTCATCTTGAAAGTCTTTGAACATTTTCAAATATTTCACACTTCTTCCTCATTAAGTAAATATACACATATATTCACTCAAATTTCTGGAGAAATCATATGAAGTTGAAACCCATCGATCATGACTACACATAATGGACTACATACATCAATATGTACAAATTCCAATAAGTTAGTCATTCATGCTTCTATGCTTTTGAACGAAGTTTTCATTCTCTCCAGGAAAGTCTCACCAATCGTCATTTGATCAAAATAAAAAAAAACTCCAAAATTCCATCAACATGGAGTTTCTTCATATTTTCTTTCCAATATAATTTAAATGGTGACGTCACTTCTTAAGTGATCTTTCAGTCTATAATATTTCACCCCATAAGGTATAAATCCCTGTGATTGCAGTGCTAGTCCCTGATTGATTTGCTAGCACCCACAGTTTAAGATGAAGTATACAGAAACAACGGTCATTATTACAACACAAATCCAGGAATATAATACTTCTTACAACTCACTTATCCCAAGTCTAACTATTTAGAGTTCTTATTACATAGCATAATAATAGAGTTTTCATCTTCATGTGCCACAGGGAAACATGTCGAGTGTAGACCCATAACCCTACTCACCATCAGAGTAACCTGAAACATGCTAAGTTGCAGCCACAAAGGGTCAATACAGTTGGAATTGTATTGGCAAGTGATACCATAGTTGTATAGTAGAACCTAACAACTACATGAATATATGGCTAAGTGTAGGTCTGGCTGACTTTGCTAGAAGAAAGTTTTATCCTATTAGTTTGAAAATAATAAGTTTTGCTTTTACAAAACACTAAGATACCACCAATACACATCAGTGAAGCTCTACCCCTGTTCACCCAAAATTTTAACTTAGAGAAATTGGGATGAGGAGATTCTTGAACTGTTTCAATGTCTTGACGCTCAGAAATTGTCCATAACCGAGGACACGGCTAAGTAATTAGATTTACCCTTTTGAGAGGTGGTGCACTTTCCCCACAAGACTCGACAAACATCGAGACGAGACTTTTCTCACAACTTAGTTGGTCAAGGCAGAGCCCATATGCCATGTGGTTGCACTAGAAGCTTCACGACACGAACATCTCAAATCTCTTTATTCCTGGGTGGCCATCCACAAGTGTGATACACCAGGGTAAACCATAGACATGGGCCCTGAGTAACCACTCAACGTAAACCATACAAGTCCCATTTCCACCCAGGTGTTTCATTAACATTGGTTGTTTTCTTAATCAAAAATAAATAAGTATATAAACTTTCCATACCATCATAGTATGAATTTCCACCCCATGAATTCTAATAGCAAGGCTAAGCATTCTAGTATACGATGTCTCCTAACTTAGTAAAATACTACCAAGGTATAATCTATATGATTACTATAGCATAGCAATATAAGTAAAAACTATCATGCAAAGTCCTACTAAAATAACACTAATGCAATAGATAAAACAATAGGACATATGATGAAATATCACTTTCCTTGGTATCTAGGAGATTAGGTATAATCCACACAACAACAAACTTCACAATCCACACAGCCTACACATCATAATCAAACAACAAAATATACAAATCAATATAGGCACTCAAAAAATATGAATGCATGCAATTATGCAACAAGATGAATGCCACACTTTTAAAAGCAAAGTCTACAGTACAGAATATATAGTACACCATCTAAAGGCATAAGAACACAAGATCCACCTACGAAATAATTTATACAACAATTTTTATAGTCAAAATAGCCCTAAAAAGGTTTCTGCCTAAAACTCAAACTTTACTTAGCTTATTGAACAAAATAAGGTCACAGTAATAAAGTTCACATTTTTATGAATCCATATACACCAAGTTTGTATTTTTCTGATTTGTGCATCAAAAGTTATTGAATTTCTAAGTTTAACCATCTATTTAATAAAATATTGGATTTATCAAAAAAATCTAGCCACGTGGCGTAAAACTACTGGCCGATACCGCTTCGGTCGGATCTTCAGCGTACGCCGTTCGATCTAAATGAGAACGAACAGGCCAGATCAGCCGATACCTATTCGCTGAGTAATCTAATCCTAGCGCTAGGATCTAGATCCAATGGATCTCAACGCCCTGCCAAGAATTGGCGGCGCTGACAACGGTGTGCGGCGGCGGCGCGTCGGGTGGGCGGTGTTCTGGCGGTTCTAAAGGGTAAGGGGGCGTGGATCATTACTAGATGTTGTGGTGGTTGAGGCGAGCTTAGTGGTGGTCGCGGTCCAGGAGGGGCGCTTTGGTTCGCTTCCAATTTCTCGCCGGAGTTGAGGTTGCCGTCGGTGCTTCGCAGATGAAGACGAATCCGAGACTCTAGGGCATTATAAAACGAACGGAGGGGGCTAGTGGATGCGCCAGAGGATGACGAACAAGATAGTACAAGAAAGAGGGAAGAGCGGCGAGTCCTCACCGGAATCATCGCCAGAGTACATCGGGGCTGCGTTGGTTCGAGCTCGAAATTTGAAGAGCCTAGGGGCTCTCTGTGTCGGGGGGAATAACCCCTGGTAGGGTCATTAGGGGTAAAACATTGCCCAGCTTAGCTTATGCCGAGTAAAGAATGAACTTGGCTGGGAAACAACGGCCGGATAAGATAGTAGTGTGCGGCCAACATAGGAACTATGTCGGCCCATGTAAGACAAGTATGTTAACCTTGCAGGAACCAACTAGCCGAGTCTCACGAGGGAGGGCCGAGTCAGACAGGACGCGTGGCACCTTTCCGAGTGAGGTTCAGGAGGGACCATGGTAAAGCACGATCAAAAGAGAAGGGAAATGGCGGGTGACACGAAAGGAGCTGGGTGACGCCTAAAGCAGGGGATGACGTACAAAGTTATTGCATGACGCCAAAGGAACTGGAGGCTACGTACGTGAAGACTGTTAGCTGTCCAGCTTTATGCACTGGGCCACTGGGCCTAGTACAAGCCCATGACCCGGCCCGTACAGTGAAGACCAAGATCCAAACAGTAACCCTAGGACCCAAAGGGGTGTAACCTAGCTAGCCATCGCCTATATTAGGAGGGGCATAGCTAGGGTTAGAGGAGCTTGGAGCTAGTAGGGAACTAGGGCACTGAAGCTTAGTTGATACAGCTCTAGGAGCACTTGTAAACATCTAGGATCAATAAAATTCCCAAGTATGGAGAGTTCATATTGTTCTTCGTGCGCGGCAAGACCGTGCACTCCCTCCCCGGTGACCACAAGAATCCATTCGGCCCCCAACTTAAGCCTACCCATGGCATTTGCCGTGACACCACCACAACAGTTGGCGCCCACCGTGGGACGGAAGAAGGTGCTTGATGGAGTCTTCATCCGGACGGGCAACATCATCGCTAAGACCGGCGAGTGCGTCTACTCCGGCCTCATCCAGAGGTTTGGAGCGCTCAACTTCGTCAGCGACAACGCGGGATGCTTCGAGACCAAGCCGTTCCCCAGGGGCGGTCGCTTCATCAAGTTCGGCGAGCACCAGGTTTACGTCATGGTGCATATGGAGCACGCGTATCCGGAGCGCGTCATCCTGGCGCCGGATCCACCTGCGGTTCCTTCCGCAGGAAAACTTCACCAGCTCATCTCCGTTGAGGTAATGGTGACAGCTCCTAACCCAGCAACACCTCCAGTAGCTCCCGTAGTGAACGAGGATCCTGAGGGAGAAAATCAAGAGGAAACGCCAAGGGCGGCAAGAACAGCAAAGGCACCGCTAGAAAATCCAGAGAACATAGCTAGGAGTAAGAGAGCCAAAGAGCTGCAAGAGGCAATAGATAAGTTGGCAGAGCCAGTAGCGCAAGCATCATATCCAGCACGCGTGCTGGCCGAGTTGGAGGAGGCCAGGATAAAGGTCCTGGAGAAGGCAAAGGAGTTAGCGCAGTTACAGCAAGATGTGGATATCACAATCCGAGAGCTTAACTCGGCAAATCGAGTCAAGGGCGCAAAGACCCGGCTTGATGCAAAAAGGTTAAGAGGGAGAAACCTCAATGAGGAATTAGCAGATGCAACATCGAAGATAACACCAGAAAACAACAATTAAACAGCCATGCGTCCAACATACAATACTGCAGCAGCGAATCTGAGAGCAGCAGAAGCAGCAATGGATGAGCTCCCACATTTGACGGGTGAAGCAAAGAAAAAGCAACAAGAGCGAGTCAATGAACTGGTGAGAGCAGCAGGGATGCTGAATGAAGAATACTATAGGGAGGATCCGGGTATAGCTGGGAGGTCACAGCTGGTTCACTCGGCAAATCCAATCCCGGCAAAGTAAGCTGGACATACAGCTTCTTCGCCAAGAGTGGCGCCGAGACAAAGAAAAGAAAAGAGTGTGGACTCAGGGAGGAACAAGCAAATGGTTACCTATGACCCGAAAATGGCTCAGGGAAACCCCGCACGTGCACAGGGGACAAGAAGGAATAATGTTCAGGGAAATGAGAACCAGGAAAATGCAGGCCAAGAAAGGCAAGCAGGACAAAGGAATCACAATGGAGGGCAAAATTTTGCGCCTCAACCAAGGCGTGGAGCTCACTCGGCAGGAGGAGCAAATCCAGCTCCGAATAATGCACCAGCTCAACCCGAAAAGAGACAGCAAAGCGCGGGAAAAGCAGTACAATAACCAAGATACCCGAATGCAAATAGGTAAAATGATGGTTACTCAGCGACGGTGAATGACGGGTATGAATTACCCGATCACGCGTACCAGGCAATGGGAGCCAGACTCGGAGGCAGAAATCTTCAGCCAGATGATGCAAGTCTAAAACTTGATCGAATAAAGATGGCAGAACTGATCGAGTCACAAGGCCCATAGGGTCCACCATGTTTTGGCCCAAGGATCATGAAGGAGCCGCCAGTGCCAAATTTTTAGCTGGCCAGAGGACGAAAACTTATGATGGAAGCACAAAACCAGAGGACTGGCTCATAGACTATGGAACTGCTGTGAAAATCGCACAGGAAAATTTGAGATGGGAAGTGAGGTACGTACCGCAAATGCTAGAGGGACCAGCACGGGTGCTGAATAACTTGCCACCCGGAAGCATCAACATTTGGATCAACTTTCAAGATGCTTTTGTGACCAACTTCACAAGCGCATACAAGAGGCCGAATCGCCCACAATAGCTAGCTATGTGCAAGCAAAGGACGAATGAGACAGACAGAGAATTCCTCACAAGATGGTGCACAATGCGCAACTCTTGCGAAAGGGTAATCGAATCACATGCCATTGCATGGTTTGCACAAGGGTGCAGACGTGGAAGCGTGCTATGGCAAAGGTTACAGAGAGATATGCCGGCAAGTTTGGCAGAAACAATAAGAATTGCCGACTCATATGCGTCAGGAGATCCAACTCAGCCTCTGCTCATGTTGGCAAACGGGATGACTGAGACTCAGATCTATGATGCTGCCGGATCGCAAAGGCGCCAGGGAAGAGCCGAGTATAGAAACAAGAGAAGAGATGAAAGTCCAGACTACAGGTATGGTTCAAATCAAGTTGTAGCTATATGTCAGGATCATCTAGATGCTGGAAGCAGCCAGCATCAAAGGACAAATGGGCAACAACAGTGGATACCAAAGAATGATGGCAAAAAGCATACGAACAAAGAAAGCCATATCAGGACAGGCAGAAATACACTTACAAGATGATGTTGGACCAATCATGTAAGTTTCACACGCCAAGTCCGAGTAAGCCAGCAAATCACACAACAAGACAATGCACTTGGTTTCAAAAAGGAGATAGAGTGGATTCGCCGACTAAGCAACTGCCACCACCTCCCCCTCCACCGCTCACAGGAGGGATTTCCCAAGTTGTTGGACCTGAACACAGATACGAGAACAGGCAGCCAAGGTATCATAATGAAGAAAGAAGAGAGGTTGTGCATCAGGTGCATAACCCAAGAGGTGACGACGCTCATGTCGGCCATGGAACCAGAAATGAGTACATAGAGCATCACCAGAGTTATGTCGTCTTTGTCAAAGAGCCGAATGACAAGAAGAGTCAGCAAATAAGGATGATGGAGATGAATGCCACAATGCCAGAAATTCCAAAGTACATGCATTGGTCTGAACAGGAGATAACTTGGAGCATAAAGGATCACCCCAAGATCATGCCAACTCCAGGAGGTTATGCTCTTGTCTTGGATCCAACCTTCATGGGCCATGATATCAATGTGAAATTTTTCAAGGTACTAATCGATGATGGCATTAGCAACATCATGTAAAAAGATACCATGCTCAAGTTGGGCATCACTATGGACATGGTGGAGCCTACTAAGACAACTTTCCATGGCATTGTGCCGGGATTGTCCTGTGAGCCAATTGGCAAGATCTGGGTTGACGTCTTATTTGCAACAGAGAGAACTATCGCACTGAAGCCATACAGTTCGAGGTGGTCAACCTGGTCAGCTCATACCATGCCTTACTCGGCAGGACGGCTATGGCAAAGTTTATGACTACTCCTCACATTGCTTACTTAAAGATGAAACTGCCAGGTCCATGTGGAGTTATCATAGTCGAAGGAGACTACAAGAGATCTATTGCTTGTTCCTCATCCGGATCTTCACTGGCCGAGTCACTGGTCATAGCGCAGGAAAAGCATCAAATGATGGAAGTGGCAGCATTGGCCAAGGCAGCACAAATGTCCATGCCAGCACTTACTAACTCGCATGGCAGTGTATCATTCCAAGCTACCAATGAAACCAAGAAGGTATAGGTGGATGAGACTTTCCCAGAGCACATAGTTACCATTGGTGTTGGGCTGACTGACAAATAGGAAAGCGAGCTCACCAGCTTCCTCCGTGAGAATCGGAATATCTTTGCATGGTCCACACAGGATTTGCAAGGAGTTCTGAGGGAGTTGGCTGAGCACTCTCTTCATGTAAGGCCAGATGCCATGCCAGTGAAGCAACCCCTCCGCCGCTTCACCGAAGATAGGAGGAAAGGGATAGCTGCCGAGATAGCCAGACTTTTGGCTGCCAGATTTATCATGGAAGTACTACACCCAGATTGGTTGTCAAATCCAGTCTTGGTCGAAAAGAAAAAAGATGACCCGAACGTGGCAGTGGTGTGGCGCATGTGTATTGATTACACGAACCTCAATAAGGCGTGTCCAAAATATCCATTTCCCCTGCCACAGATCGATCAAGTCATAGACTCTACTACTGGGTGTGAATTGTTGTCATTTGTGGACGCGTATTCTGGTTTCCACCAGATACCACTAAATCATAATGATCAAATAAAGACAGCTTTTATCACCCCTATGGGGCTTATTGCTATCGTACCATGCCGTTTGGATTAAGAAATGCAGGTGCAACATATCAAATATGCATGCAAAAATGCTTGCAAGATCAATTGGACAAAAATGTTCAAATATACGTCGATGACGTGGTCATAAAAACCAAGAAAGTCACACTCTAATTGAGGTCTTGCGTCAAACATTCGCAAACTTAAGAAGATTCCAGATGAAACTTAACCCAGAAAAATGCACATTTGGTGTCCCGGTTGGAAAGTTACTCGAATTCCTTATATCCAGCCGAGGAATTGAGGCTAACCCGACAAAGATCAGGGCCATCGAAAGAATGGAATTGCCAAAAACCCTCAACGACGTCCAGAAGTTCATAGGATGCCTGGCCTCGTTGAGCAGATTTATTAGTCAGCTAGGTGAAAAAGCCCTACCATTATATTAACTGATGAAAAAATCAAACAAATTCACATGGACACAACAAGCTGATAGCGCCTTCCATGAAATCAAAAAGATGTTGGCAACAACACCAATATTAGAATTACCACTATCCAAGGAGCTAATGCTTCTCTATGTCGCTGCAACTAACAGAGTTATAAGTGTAGTGATAGTAGTAGAACGCGAAGAAGAGGGGAAATCAGTCCAAAGGCTAGTTTCTTACTTGAGCGAAGTGCTCTCTATATCAAAGCAAAATTACCCCCATTACCAAAAAAGGACGTATGGGGTGTATATGGCAGCAAAAAAAGCTGAAGCATTATTTCCAAGAACACCCAATCCGGGTAATATGTGAGGCACCTATCTCGGATATATTGGGCAGCAAAGATGCCAGTGGCCGAGTCACAAAATGGGCCATAGAGCTAGCACCATATACTCCACAATATGATAGGCGAGATGCAATCAAATCTCAAGCCATAGCTGATTTCTTCGTGGATTGGATGGAGATGCAATACGAGCCACCGTTGCCAGATCCGAATTACTGGAAGATGCATTTTGACGGATCTAAGACAAAAATGGGTCTAGGCACCGGGATAGTGCTCACATAACCAAAAAGGGATCATCTCAAATATGTGTTGTAGATCCACTTCGCTGCATCCAATAACATCGCCGAGTATGAAGCACTTGTACTGTCGTGGTATTGCCGACGAGTACGCCATGGAGGGGTCCTCACAGTGCGTGTTTAGAGACGTGGGGGAAGGCAGATGGTTGATGGGTACGAGGTAACAGAGCTTACCCAGGTTGAGATCCCACAACGCTTGCGGAATCCTACTCATGCTATAAATCACTATAATGGCAATACGCCGAGTTACAGGGATTGGTTCGCTGTGCGAGGTGCGTCATAGTCGACACTAGGTTGTCTGAGATTGTGCCCTAAAGGCTCCCATAGGCCCGACTTATATAGTCACCAGGTCCTAGGGTTATAGGGAAAAGTCCTAGCCGGACAGGTTACAGAGTCCTACACTGCTTACAACTAATCTAGCGTGTCTTGCACTCCAAGGCTCTGGGTACGTCTGTGACTCCTCCGTAGCCTTCCTTTATCCGGCATGGGCCGCCCTTCTGGATCCATCTAACTGGGCCGCCCAGCAGTCCATGGGCCATGCTACCAACTGTGGGCTATCCGGGTTATCCGGATAGGAGACATGCTATGAGGATACCCATATAGCATATCCCCAACACTAGGCCCCGGAGAACTCCGAGATCTTGTCGTCTTGCCTCTTCACGTTGAATGCTCCATCTAGACGGATGTCGGCAAATCGTCAAGCAATATCTTGTAGTCCTCCCAAAAAAACCTGCAAGGTTTTCTCTGTCTTTAATTTGTAAGTCGGAGAATTGCTAAATCTTCTATCGTACTCCTCCGTAGCCGGATTGGATCCGTCCATGCCGGAATATTCCGATTTGATGGTTCATCTGCCAGTGACAGCTTGGACGACATAGACGTAGGTCAGCAATGCCTCGTAACTCACACATGCAGAGAACGCAATCATGTCCGTTTTCCTACACGAGCGATACAAACCATTGGCGGCGACGGTTCACAACGTGGCGAAATTTCCGCGCACGTCCCTGCACACGTCGCCCACGCGACAACCGTTCAATCATGCTGCACAAATCTTGATGCCGGATGTTATAAATTGTAACAGCGGTGGAAATTTTACTTTTCACCTCATTCTCCTCTGCATCGTCTTCTTCCTCCAGTGAGCGCCTCCTCGAGCTCTCCGCGCACTGTGTGAAAAACCCTAGCTCCTTGACCTTTCCCAGTAACCACCCTAACCTCCCAATGTCTAGCAGCAGCTCCACCCCTTCCATCGTGGCGTCAGGCGATACCGCGGAGAATCCGGCGAGCACCGTCCTCGTGCCCCCAGAGGGCCTAGTGATCCCCAAATCCGCGGTGGTCGAATCCACCGGCGGCAACAACAATCCAGCGGCGCTGGAGCTACTAGAGGAGGACAACGAATCCCACAAGGGGGACTGGCGTGGTTCGGACATCACGGACCGTGACATCCAGGAGCTGATCAACGAGGGCTATCTCCCTTTGATGGAGGGGCTCGCCTGGCGGGCGGCGCCGGCCTGCGAGGTCACTCCTTCTCGCCAAGTCGGAGAAAAGGTGTACCTCAAAGCTCAAATGGTACGCGGAGTCTCCCTGCCCATCTCCAATTTATTCGTAGCTGTCCTCAACCATTACCGAGTACAGCCTCAGAACCTCTCCCCCAACAGCATCCTCGCGCTTAGCAACTACGCGACACTTTGTGAGGGTTACTTAGGGATTAGGCCTAGGCTAGATCTCCTTATATATTTTTTCACCGTCAAGTGGGAAGCCAGAGCCAGCAAGGACGAGCTCAGGAATTGTGGAACTATTAGTTTCAAGATCCGGCCTGGCCGGCAGTTCCCGCGACATCGTCGGCCATGAGTCTTGTAAAAACTGGCAACGAATGTACTTCTATGGCCTAGATATTCCTCTAGCCGGCCGAGAAGCAACGTATCCAGACTTCGTCGATGGAGCTGCCGCCGAAGCCTCGACATGGAGATCCCAGGCCTTCCTTCCGTCCGACATCGATGCTTCCCGCACTATAAGGCGGATAGAGTGGTTCATAGAGACGGGTCTGACCAGATTGGACCTGGCCATGTGCTGGTTCGTTAGGTGGATCCAGCCTCTACAACACCTCTTGAAGTTGATGCACGAGTATACCAAGGATAGGAAGGATAGCCTCCGCATCTCCGAGGACAACTTCTCGAGCGACTCCGCAAGATTCGCCTCAAGGACATCGTCAAGGTGAAGGATAGGAAGCATGGCTTCACCATCACCTATGCCATGTTCATAGAGAGCAAGTGCCTTAAGGTATGATGTTTATTTTCCGTGTATGACATATACTCCAGTTCTTCCATCTAGCCATTACCATCTCATCTAACACCTTGGGTTTTCACTTAACAACTTAGAGATCTAGAGGAGGATAGCATGGCTGTCCAAATCTATGATCCAAAGATGAAGGAAGTCACCGTCGTGTCCGACGACGATGTCCCATTGGTGCGAAAGCGGAAGAGCTCCACCTCTGACGCTGCCGACGGAGGCAAGAAGAAGAAGACGAAGGGTGAAGCCTCCAAGAAGACTACCGCCGCCCTGGAGGCGGAGAAAAGAAAGGTTACCGAGATCCCCTTTGCCAAAGCACCCCCTCTTGTGTAAGCTTCTTTCTCTCCGACATTGTCCATTGCTTGTCTTATTCCTGTACTTATACTTTTTTGCACGTGTCAGGAAGAAGGCCACTACTAGTTTGAAGAAGACCTCCAAAACCTTGGGGGCTTCTAGGAACATCAAGGATATGTTGCATCATGACGTGTCTCCCCACGTATCTCCCGCCATCGCCGCTGTCACTCCCTGCGTCCAACCCATGCCCGCTCTGACAAGCTCACAGGCCAAAGAAGCATCTGGCCCTTCCGCCATGGAAGTGGACTCAGGTGCCTCCATGGAGCTTTCCGTTGTCGGCGAAAGGCAACGCAAGAAAGTGGCACAACCCAAATGGCTGAAGCTCCCGCTAAGGATGCCATTGGTAGCGGTAAGGCGGTGGTGGAGGGTTGTACGTCTGCCAAAGGCGGTGCCTTCGCGCCCAGGAAGACCATAGAGTTCCTGAAGATAGTCTATCCGGCACTTACGCCGGGTAGCTCCACTTTGGTTCCTGGTGCGACGCCGACATCTCCAACATGCGGTCTTGAGGAGCTTCTCCGACAAGAAGAAATCTTGCAGGGAAATAGCCTTTCCTTTGACAAGTTGCTTGCTGAGAGCGCTACCAACCTCAAGATCATTGCACTTGTAAGTTTTATTTTCCTTTTACATTTCATATGAGTATCCCACTGTAGCCCCCGAGGATTTAGACGGAAAACCATAGGTCTTTGCATCTAAATGCTCTGAGAGTGACTAAGATAGAAAATTTCTCACTATAGCCCCCAAGCATATAGTTTGAATGAATTATTCCGACTAGATGCTTTCAGAGTAGCATACGCAATGTTTGTAAATTTCGATACTGTAGCCCCCAAGCTTCTAGTTGTAACTAAATTAGTTCCGACTAGATGCTTAAAGAGAAGATGAAGCATATAACTGAGTTAAAAAAACTCTCGCTGTAGCCCCCGAGCTTCTAGGTGGAAATTTTCCGGCTAGATGCTCCAAGTAGACTGAACAACGTTAACTTTCCTCTTTCCACAGAATGAGAATGCTCGGAGAGGCATGGCCAATGACAAGTACCAGAAGATGCACGCGGACTTGGAAGCCGAAAAGGGTAAAACTGCCTTCTTGAAGGAACAAATCACCAAGAGCAAGCGTCTATTTTCCTTTCTTTTTTGTATTACGAATTGGTCTTGCGCCAACATTCTCCGAGTACTCACTATGTACTATTCTTTCTCCGACTTGCAGAAACCATTTCCAAGGCTAAGGATATTGTTGAACAATCCAAGCATATTCAGCAGCTGGATAGTGAAAAAAAGATCCTTAAGCAGGAGATGAAGGATATGCTGAAGATGCATGCACTACTAGAAAAACGCCTATTCGTGGCGCACCTGAAAAGGCCTTCCGTGGCGCACTAGCAGTGCGCCACGGGCCTCGCGCTACGGCTATCTCGTAGCCGTGGCGCACTGCATGGTGCGCCACGGTTATATCGAGATAGGCGTGGCGCACTACCAGGTGCACCACCGGTAGGGGTACAGGTGCGCCACGGATGTTTTTTTCAAAAATAAAAAAAAAATACAAAAAACACCCTCGTTTTGAATTGCAAAAGCAATCGGGTCCGCATCGCCGCCGTCGTGTTGCCTCACTGGAGCATGGTGGTCGTGGCCACGACCTACCACCGCAGGGAGGTGCGGGAGGCCGTGGCCGTGCTACTCCTCGCCGGCATCGAGGAAGAGAGGGAGAATGAGGTGTGGCTGGAGAAGGGAGGAGGTCGCCTCAAGGAGAAGGAGGTCGTCGGCGGTCGTCGGAGCTCGTCGGAGCTCTTCGTGACTGCAAGGAGGAGGAGTCCGCAAGGAAGGAGGTCGTCGCCGTCGTGAGTGCAAGGAGGAGGAGAAGGTCGCCGCCGCCATCGCCATCGTCACCGTCACTGCAAGGAGAGGAGGATGCCGGAGCAAGGAGGAGGAGAAGGCCACCGTCGCCATCATCAGTGCAAGGGAAGGAGGAGAAGGAAAGGAGGAGGAGGAGGAGAAGAGAGAAGGAAAAGGAGGAGGAGAAGAGAGAAGGAAAAGGAGGGAGGAGAATGAAAAGGAGAAGAGGGAGGGAATAGGGGTAGGTGGGCGGGGAGGGGATTCAAATTTTGAATCCCGCCCAACTTACTCGTAGCGCACTAGGTGGTGGTGCGCTACGGGTAAGTTGCCCTCTATTTTTTTTCTGCAGAAAAAAACGGTTTTTTGACCGTAACTTTTTACTCTTTTCGAATTTTGAAAATCTAAAAAATCGCTAATCTCGTTCTCGTCATTTTGGTATATTATACGATTTTTTTCGATATCGTATGCAAAAGTTATGGCCTTTTTACCGTGGCATGACTTTTTTTTGCAAATAAAGTCGAAACTCATGTTTGTTAAATTTACTAGAAGCTATACCACATTACCTACCTAAATATGAAAGGATTTAATTTTTTGAAGTGTTTATCATTTTCTTTTATTTTTTGCAAAGCCTAAAAAGGCGATTCACAGGGGGGGTGGAGTTGGTGCAGGATAGTTAGGCGTAGGGCACTAGGGCAAGGTGCCCTACTACTAAGTTTATACATCCGTGGCATACATGCCATAGTGCGCCACGGATGTGTCTGGCTGTTTCACAGCAGAGAGGGGCATGCGCTTAGGCATAGCGCACCCCCTCCATGTGTGCCACGGTTGACACTAACAACCGTAGCGCACCTACCCTATGTGCGCTACGGATGTTTGGCGTGCGACCAACAGGGCCCTGGCCCAAACATATCTGTGGCGCACTATGGTCATGTGCGCCACGGTTGTTCTAGTTACTAGTAGGGCACTGCCCATAGGTGAGCCACGCCTGTTTTAGCCGTGGGGCACTTCAACCATGTGAGCCACGGATGTGCTGATTACCTATAGCCATTTTCCTAGTAGTGATGAGGACTCCATGAAAGTCCTGCAGGAGTCCGCCAACACTGAGATGAACCGCTTGAAGGAGGAAATCACGATCCTAAAAGAGCAGAAGAAAGCCGCTGATGAGCAAAATCAGCGCCATCTAGATGCGTACAGGATCCTCCGACAAGAACGGGACTCCATGGCGGAAACTCTCTAGTAGGCTGAGATTAGCATCTTCAGTAAGTGATTCTCCGCCTTGTACTTCTTTAAGTTAGATACTCTGAATCTTTTTGTGTTTATTGGACTCATGCGTTCCTTTGTCGGAAATTTGCAGCTCCTATGGGGTTAACCCGGTCGCCTCCTCCTCCAAAGGAATGTATGGTCCTTGCCGGCAACTTTATCAACACCACCATCAAGCAAACCAAAGAGATAGGCAAGCCCCTCCAGATTAACATCAAGGCGGTGGAATCTGTGGCGAAGTTCTCGGAGATCTTGCGCCGAGCCTCCGAGCGTATTGCAAGCTGGAAAGCTTCATGTACATGGGCTAGCGCAAGGATGGCGCTGTCAATGGTCAAGGCACACTACGAAAATGCCAACATCGACACAGTGACCTCCGGTATCCCCGACGTAGATGACGAAGGCCAAAAGATAGATCATGAAGCTATCCTGGCGTCGCTCGCGGTTTTTGACACCAGAGTTGCCGAGTTGGTAGACCCTAACGTCTTTGTTCCCATGAAAACCATTAACCGCAACAGCCAAAGCTCCTCCGAGTCCCTCAACACTGCCGACTTCGAGGAAGATGGCTCTCCTACTACTGACAATGCTGCGTCCAAGTAACCTGCGCCAGAGGAATGAAAAACAATGTGTAATATTTGTTTCCTCTTTAATTTGTATGCGGAAAAAACTACTTGTTAACTTAAGGTGGAAAACAATGGTTGTTATTTCCTGCTACTCAAGAACTGGTTCCAGCATGTATATATTTTTTAAGCAAGTGCTGGCTTATCCATTACTCTGTTTTTTATGCTTGAATTTTTGTGAGTCGGAAGACTCGTTGTCGGAATCATGCACTCAGGTGACGATGCCCAATGTCACAGTCAATAACCTAAGCATAAAATCGCCGATAATAAGTGCAGAAAGTCACTACTCCAAAATCCACATAAAAACAACAAAGAACGTGTAGACCAGAAAACTTAAGCTAACGCCCATAGGCGGAATTTTCACAAGTGCAATTGCAAAGCTTGTGCATAAAGGTTTTATACGATCCAAAAATGAACACTAATGGAGGTAAAAGACTCAGAAATATGAGTGAACCAGAGATATTTGTTTCATTGATCATATAAGAGGTACACAGTAGATAAAAAATGCTAAGTGTAGAAAGGACGTAGATGTGCTATGTTCCATGGCCGATCAAGCTCCGGGTAGTCATCATCCAGGTCATGTCGCTTACGCTTATGACCCTCGTTGGGTCTGTCCTTCAGTTCACGATTGTCAACGAGGTAGTAGGACCCATTGAGCAGCGCCTTGCTTATGATGAACAGTCCTTCCCATGGCGGGGATAATTTGTGTGACTTCTTCTGCTTAAGTCGGAGCACCTAATCCCCCTCTTTAAATGAGCGATGCCGAACGCGACGAATATGGTAGCAGCGTAGCTTCTGCTGGTAGATGGCGGATCCTTGGCATGCCAATACGCGCTCCTCCTCGAGAAGGTCCACATCTAGGCATTTAGATTCTTCAGAGTCATCTTCGTCATAGGAGGCAACTCTTGGTGCATCGTGAAGGATGTCGGAAGAAAGGATGGATTCTGCTCCATATACCATGAAGTAAGGGGTGTAGCCGGTGGATCTGTTATGTGTAGTTCGTAAACTCCACAACACAGATGGTAATTCTTCCGCTCAAGCTCCAGCTGCTCTATGTAGCGGTGCGTCAAGACGTGGCTTGATTCCCTGCAGAATTAATCCATTGGCTCGCTCAACTTGATCATTGGATTGTGGGTGTGCCACAGATGCAAGCTCAAGTAGGATGCCCTTGTCCCAAAAATAAGCCTCCACTTCTCCAAGTGACAAGTTGCTGCCGTTGTCGGTGATTATGCTATGTGGGAGACCAAATCTCACCACTAGATCCCGGACAAACCTAAGGGAAGTTGCCCCACCGAGCTTTCTAATGGGTTTAGCTTCTATCCATTTGGTGAATTTATCAACTGCTACTAGCAGATGTGTAAACCCACATGGTGCCGTCTATAACGGACCAACCATATCCAGCCCCCAGACTGCAAACGGCCAAGTTATTGGTATTGTTCGCAATTCTTCATCAGGAACATGTGGTTGTCGGGCATAGTACTGACATCCCATGCATGCCTCAACCATCTTGTCGGTGTCCGCCTTCATGGTCAGCCAGTAGAATCCTTGCCTGAAAGCTTTAGCGACCAACGATCGGGGAGCAGCGTGATGCCCGCAATCTCGGAGATGGATTTCGCGTAGGTTTTCAATACCTTCTTGCTGGGAAACACACTTATGGTATACAACAGTAGTGCTTCTTTTGTAGAGTTGTCCATTGATTATGATATAGCCCTTTGCTCGACGTACTATTTGCCATCTTTTGACCTCGTCGTCGGGCAAAGTTCCTTGTTCGAGATATTCCATGAACGGTTTTGTCCAAGCCGGAGGGATCTCTACCACTATGTGGACGAAAGAGTCTACTCTCTCCGAGTTGTTGATGTCCGCTCCCTTCACAGATGGTGTCCGGAGATGCTCCAGGAAAACGCCAGGAGGAATTCGTTTGCGCCCTGATCCAAGCTTAGACAGTAGATCAGCCGCGTTGGTTTGCTCCCTAGGTACATACTTGACCTCGTAGCCCAAGAAGCTCTTGGCTATCTCGTCCACTTCGTCTCGATATGCCGCCATCATAGGGTTCAGCGCATTCCAGGTTCCAGGCACATGCTGGGCAACCAAGTCGGAATCTCCACAGCAAACTATGTGCTTGATGCCAATATCCTTGGCTACGCGTAGTCCGTGAATGAATGCTTCATACTCCGCCATGTTGTTCGTAGCCTCGAAGTGGATTTGCAGAACATAGTGTAGCTTGTCCCCAGTTGGTGACTGTAGCAGTACACCAGCCCCCGAGCCGTTGAGTAGCTTTTATCTGTCAAAGTGCATCACCCAATATTCTGGCTCCGACATTGGGGTAACATTTGGCATCTCCGTCCAATCTGCGATGAAATCCGCCAAGTCTTGTGACTTGATAGGGTCGCGTTTCTTGTAGGTGATCTCGAAGGCGGCAAGTTCAATGCCCCACTTTGCGACCCTTCCTGTAGCATCACTGTTTTTGATAATGTCGGACAGTGGAGCCTTGCTCGCCACTGTGATAGGGTGCTCCTGGAAATAGTGCCTCAGCTTCCGAGAAACAAGGAATACTCCTTAAGCTATTTTTTGGTAGTGCGGGTAATGCTGCTTGGACTCTGTTAAGACCTCACTTACTGTAACACCCTCAGAATTGGCCCTATGCAAGTTTTAGCGAAACCCGCCAAACCCGCATAGAAACGATTCAAAGATGCCCACCAGGCACTTTCGTGCGGGTGGAAAACGAAGTAATAACATTACACAACAGTCCTCGATGGGACCCACAGAACAGATATATATACAACAGCGACTCAAAGAGTCAAGAATACAGATATAATATACAAAGATCCAAATCACCTTGAAAATGATAGAGCGTCCGACTACGGACAAGATGCAAATGGGGCTAAGAGCCCTGAAGAATAACCATTGGCGTCCATAACCCTGCCCAGGCCAAGCCGGAAGGGTAACCCTGCTAACGACGTCGAAACCTGCTAAAACAAAAGGGGTGCCGACAAAGGGCAAAGGAAAAAGAGGAGCGTCAGTACTAAGGCCAGTACACGGCGAGGCTAGAATTCGGCGGTCCTCGCCTACATAGGTATGGTGGACTGAAGCGGCAGCGCAGCATGCACTAAACAACCTATAGAGACTCGATACAACTGACGACTATCAGAGAGGGATAAGAAAGAGCTATACGGATCCAACCTGAATCTAACACCAAACAATCCCATCCTGGTATTTCCCCCTCGAGACCAAACGAGGAAGTCAACCGAGGAACTCACACCGTTGGCAGTTTTATTTATTCAGTTATCGTTGCAGCAATTACTAGTCAGGTATAGATAATCATCCTGATAAAATAAGCAGTGGGCCGTTTTAGTTAACCATTCCATTGTAGTTGCGACACTTACTTGTCAAATATAATAAGCATGAGATATCCCAAAACCCAGCAGTTGTTGGTACTTTTATTTAGCCATTCCGTTGTAGTTGCATTACTTACTAGTCAGATACAATGTTCGCAAGCGACAACCCAAACAAGCAATTGTTGGCAGTTTTATTTAGCCATTCCATTATAGTGAAGCTGATTACTAGTCATTATAAAGTCAAATTTATAGCACTACTTTAGTTATAGTTGTCTATGGTCGAGATACTGTGCTCCAAGTCGTCCATAACCGCGGACACGGCTTTCAGAAAGTTTTACCCGGCCGGGGTGCACAAATAGCAACACACACTCGATCAACCTCGGAAAAACCAAATCAAAACCCAACGAGGCCTTCACGACAAAGCAATCACAGGATTCAGAAATATTTCAGGGGGCCACCCCTTGGAGTACACCCGCAACAAAGTTAGCTGACTTCGAGACGGACCCGAGGTTTGGGTGGACGGCTGTGAACGACTGGGAACCCAAAACTGGGCTTGTCGACACCGCGAAAACGTGTCCCGATCCTAAACAGTACAGTGTGCTCCTCGCACAATCGTAAATAAAGCAGTAAGCATGGCATAAGTACAGGATAGTAAATAAAACCTCAAACTAGTTTGTGGCCCCAAGAAATAAGAATGAATCAAGCTCTGGCTCAGGGGGGTCCCATAATCCTCCCGGATGTGGATAGCGCGAATATTCAAGGAACAGGTATCAAGTACTCGGGGTCCTACGGGACACAAGTGGACGGTTAACAACCAAATAACATCTATTGCCCACTTGTGCCTCTGCTTACTTACTTCAATTTTAGTTGTTAAACAGTAATTAAAGTGAATGATAAGTAAAGCCATGATCATCTCCAACATCAAACATGCGGCAATACACCAACAACTGTGGCACTTGACGACACACAACAGCACTTGAGCAAGCGACTACGACGCGCAAGTCCAACTATCTACCAAACAACAGGTAATAGGATGTGTCCAAGGCAATATAAGGCTGCAAGGGATATCACGGGTACGAAAACTAGAGCAACGCAACACAGATATCAATAGATCAACAGGAGGGAATAAATACTATAAAAGTAAGATAGGTAGAAAGGGGGAGATGCTCGCCTGAAAACATTGCCGAAGGTCCAACCGAAGATCGGGTCGACACTCGCATCAACTCAACGGCCTTATCCGCGAAGAAGCAAAACACTAGAATAAACACCGGATGCAATATTTAATACTACGGTAGAAAATCGGGCATGATGCATGTATGATGTATGCCATGGCAAAGATGCGATGCAATTAGGTCATATTAAGTGGAACCGGGGTCCCGACAATTAATTAGATGGTTCATGTTATTTATCTACCCCGCAAATTAAATGTTGTAATAACAGGGTAAGATAAGTTACCGGTTCGCTACACAAATTTAAATGAGGCCAATATAAGGCTAGATTTGCCCGCATATGGGCCCCATATTTAATTATATGGTGAATTGGCATGAGGCCCCCAAACCACACGAATATGCATGCAAGATGAATGATTAATATGCAACAGGTTTTATATTTAGCATTTATAAAATAGGGGCTCGGGAAAAGGTTCACACATTAGGGTTCGGCGATCTTGGGGTTCCGGGGTTCGGGGTTCGGTCTTAGGGTTCGGATCTGGGGTTCGGACTTCGGGGTTGGATACAAGGTGAAGAGCTTGGCGTTCCGGGAAGAAGGACTTGGTTCGGTGTCGGGGCGCATCGGACTCGTCCTGGTCGGTGTCGATCTTGTCGTGGCGAAGATCTTGTCGGGTCCGCGCCATCGAGTCGGTCTTGGCATTCGGGGAGGAGTACTTGGCGTCCTCGAGGAAGTACTTGGCGTATCTGCAGTCTCCGGGTCCAGGTAGAAGAGCTCGTCGTCCGGGGATTCTCTGGGTCCGTGGTGCGTCCGAGTGGGAGTACTTGATGCTTCCTGACGGAGTTCCCGGAGTTTGGCACCGATGGTCATCTTACCTTGGTCTTCGGGTCCTCGCCTCGGATTGACGATCTTGGGGTTCAGAGGGAATTCGAGGGTTCGGTCTCCAGGTGGGCGATCTAGGCAACGACGGGATGATCTTGTTACGCCAACACAGGAGCACACGTACTGTCCTCAACATAAACAAACGAGCCCTTCCGTCATGGGCTTGCTCGTTCCACACCACGAACAGAGGAGCCCTATGTCGAGGAAACAGGCAGGGGAGTGCCAGGTCACCACGAAGAGCAAGCAGGGCAAGGGCGGCACACACGACGCTCGAGGTAGACGGCCTTGGCGCCACTGCAAGACAGCTGGGAGGCGGTGGCGAGGACGTCCAGGCGCCCGAGAGGAGGATGCAGGGAGGTGAGGCGGCCCGGGCAGAGACGCGCGGCGAGGTCGGCCTGCCGCCGACGGCGGAGGAGCTCCGGGGAGACGCTGGCGGAGCCGCGGCCGAGGAGGAGGTAGCCGGGGAGGAGGTCCTGGCCGGAGGAGAGGGGGTCGGGCTCGGCGGAGTCCCGCAGATGGCGGAGGCGGCGTAGACGGGCCGTGGCCGGCGGCGGGCGGCGGACGGCGAGCCTGACAGGCAGAGGTAGGCGGAGGCCAGAGGTGGAGGCCGGGCGGCGGTCGCGGGCGGGGAAGGTCGACGCCGGGGACGAAACGGAGGAGGCGGCGGCAGGCGGCCTCCGGTGAGCGGGGCGGGGCGGCCGGAGGAGGGGCGGCGAGGGCGGACGCGGGCGGAGGGAGGCTCGGCGGCGAGGCGGGGTGGAGGAGCTGGCGGGCCGGGGTCGTGGCTGAGGTCGACGGCGACCGGGAAAGGCGGCGAGGAGGCGTGGAGGAGGCTGGCGGAGGAAGCTTGACAGAGGAGGGGCGGCGGCCGGAGGTTGGTGAGCGGGACCGACGATGAGGCGGTAGAGGTGGAGGAGAGGAGGGAGCCAGCGCCGGAGGGAGGAGGAGAGAGGCCCGCGGGGCGTCGATGGGGAAAGGTGAGGGAGGGGAGGAGGAAGGAGACGGGGGGGGGCGCGGGGTCAGGGTTGGGGCCGGGGCGTGGGGCCAGGCAGGGGGTTGTGTAGGGTGGGGCTGGCATGTGGGGCCAGGGGGAGTGGGGCTGGCTCGGCCCAGGGGTGGGACCGCGGTGGCAGTGGGGGAGTGGGGTGGCGCGTGTGGTGTGGGGTGAGTGGGGGTGGGCCTAGGAAGGAGAGAGGGAAAAGGGGGCTGGAACAAGGATTGATGATGTGGCGGGGGTGTGATGAGGTGGAGGGACAGGCGAGGTGGTAGGCTAGGATAGGTGGGTAGACTAGGATTGGGTGGGAATAGATTTAGGTGGACCGTTTATTCTGGGGGTGGCCAACTGGGTCGGATCGGCCCGGTTCGGCTGCCCCCTAAAAATAATTAAATATTTTATTTGTTTAAAACAAGCCTTTTGCAAACCGATAGCAGACAAAACAAAAATAATCCAGAGACCCGGGTTTTGCGTTTGGAACATAGACGGGGCGTTCAGAAAACAAAAACAAGTTTTTCCGCAATAGTTTTATGCAAGCGAATGCAAGATGATGACGATGCTCAAATGCAATGTGGCATGATGACATGAGCATGCGGTCATGATGATGCAATGCACAAAAACAAAGCGATTTTCTAGTAGTGGTTTTTGCGGGATGCCACACTTACATAGTAAACTGGTCATTGAACTCCGTGCTCATAGCCTGGTTCCTTCCGCTCTACCACGACGACGATGTTGATTACCCGGATGGTGGCCGCCATGTAAATTAACATGGTCTCCCCAGGCTCGGGTGCTGCAAGGATAGGCGCTGAGGAAAGTATCTTCTTGAGCTGCTTCAATGATGCATCTGCCTCGTCCATCCACGTGAATTTGTCCACCTTCTTCAACAACTTGTACAGTGGTAGAGCCTTCTCTTGAAGTCAGCTAACGAACCGACTAACTGCTGCAACACAACCTGTTAGTCGTTGTATGTCCTTTAGGCATGTCTGAAGGTTTATGTTTAGGATGGCCTTGATTTTCTCCGGGTTGACCTCGATTCCACGCTGGGAAACGATGAAGCCCAACAATTTGTCGGCTGGAACCCTGAAGACGCACTTCTTAGGGTTAAGCATCACGTTGTATTTCCGGAGATTATCAAAGGTTTCTTTTAAGTCGGACATTAAGTCATTTGATTTTTTAGACATCACTGCTATATCTTCCACATAGGCTTGAACGTTCCGACCAATTTGATCATGTAGGCAGCGTTGCATTGTCCGCTGGTATGTAGCACCTGCGTTTTTCAGGCCAAAGGGCATCATGACATAACAAAACGTGTTGTAGAGTGTAGTGAACGAAGTGGCCAATTGGTCCGACTTCCTCATCTTGGATCTGTTGGTATCCTGAGTATGCATCGAGAAAACCCAAAAGTTCCAAGCCAGCCGTCGAGTCAATGACTTGGTCAATGCGAGGCAAAGCAAACGGATCTTTGGGATATGCTTTGTTCAAGCCGGTGTAATCAACGCACATTCTTAATTCTTTGGTTCCCTTTTTGGGGACAAGTACAGGATTGGCCACCCATTGGGTGTGAAGGACTTCTCGGATAAAACTAGCCTTAAGTAACCTAGCTATCGCTTCGCCTATGGCGCATCTCTTCTCATCTCCAAAGCGTCGTAGAGGTTGTTTCACTAGTTTACATTTTGGATCAATATTCAAGCTGTTCTCGGCAAGTTCCCTAGGTACACCTTTCATGTCAGCAGGTTGCTAGACAAAGATGACCCTATTCTCACGGAGGAACTCGACGAGCGCGCTTTCCTATTTAGGGTCCAGGTTCGTCCCGATGGCGGTGGTCTTGGAGGCATCGCCTACCACAAGTTCCACCGACATGGTTTTGATGGTGGCCTTGAATGCTGGGGCGGAGTCGGAAATTTGTTTCTTCGGCGCGGGCATCTCCGAGGCATCAACCTTGCTCTGGATCTCCTTGAATTCTTTGTTGTAGAGGACAGCTTCTGTGTAGGCTGCTTGTCCGATCTTGCAGTCCCTTGCTTTGGCAAAGCTTCCGGATACGGTGATGACACCGTTTGGTCCGGGTATCTTGAGTTTGTTGTAGACGAAGCATGGCTTGGCCATGAAGGTGTTGAATATGTCGCGGCCGAATATGACATGGTACATGCCCTTGAAGGGGACCACCTCAAAGGTCATGCACTCTTGGCGGTAATTATTAACATCACCAAAGGCGACATGAAGTGTGATGCACCCAAGGGACCGAGCCTCCCGACCAGGGACTACGCTGTGGAAGATGGTGTTGGTCCGCCTTAGGTTGCCTCCGTCAAGTTCATATTCTACAGTGTATCCGGGTACATGATGTTGATGCTGCTTCCACTATCCACCATACATATTGTTGAACTCATTGCCGTAAATCAAAGGGTTGATGACCATGGCGTATTGGTTCTCCGTAGGGATGAGGTCTAGGTGATCCTTCCTGTCCCAAGTAATTGGAATTTCTGACCAGCGCAAGAACTGGGGAACTGGGGGTAGAGTGGCCATCAGTATCCTCATGGAGGTCTTCTGTTGTCGGACGGTGGGGGTTCCAAGGAAAGTGTGGAAAACTTCCTTCTTCTTCTTGAAGGTGTTCTTTCCTTTGCTGTCACTCTTGGCGGCGTGCTTTGGGTCAACGTCCTCGTCCATGTCACTTGAATCGTTGGACTCCTCCTCCTTCTTCTTCCCCTTGCCCTTGACTTAAGGTCTGTTCTTCTGACTTTGCTTGTAGCCGGACTCCGGGTCCTCCTTGAGGTCGTTGACGAACTTGCAGTGGAGATTGGTGTGGGTGGCCTTGCCGTTGGCATCGAGGTGTACGATGCACGGCATATCGTGGTACTCCTCGTAGGTTTGGGGAACGCGGAGCGCTGCCGAGGTAGTTTCACTTCCTCGCTGCTGCCCACGTCCTGCTCCCCGTCCTCGGCCATGTTGTCCGCCATCATATCGTCCCGCGGAAGTCATAGCGACCATGTCAGGAGTTTTCTTTTCTTCTAGTGCGTTTTTCTGCTTTGTGCTGCTGTTCCTCCGAGCTTGAGTTGGAACGGCCGTTGCCGGCAAAGAGCCGCGAGCATCGTCATTGGCAGCTGCGAACTGACTAGACAACTGAATCATCTGGTTCAAGTCTAGTTGGTGATTGTCCTGCAGGCGCTTCAACTTGTGTCAGAGCAAGGTGCCCCTTTCCAACCCATCGATGAAGGCGGACATGGTGGTCTGAGTGTGCACTCCTGCACAGGAATTCTTCATATCCAGCCAGCGGGAGAGCTAGGTGCGAGATGTCTTGTCTTTCTCTTGCACGCACCACTGTAGATCACCAACAGTACAGAGACGTTTGTACGTACCCTCTAAGTTCTTGGTGAATGCTTCTTGCATGTCCAACCAATTGCAGATGGATCTCTCCAGCAAGTCGTCAATCCATTGACGGGCCATTCCCTCCAACATTAATGGGAGGTACTTGACGGCGACCTTAGGGCTACCCCCGGTGATCTATATCGTGTTGCCGTAGTCCTGCAACCATGTAGATGGCTTGGCGCTGCCATCATAGAGCTTGATGGCCTTGTCAATCCGGAAGCCTTTGGGGTAAGTTGCGGACCGTATCACAGGTCCAAAGCAACGCGGTCCCAAGTATGGTCCTTCCCGGGCCTCGTGGATCTTGTCCAGACGCTGGCGTGCATCGTATGGCTCCGTGCTTCTTTTCTTCTTGCCATCAGGGGATGGGCTGCGTGAACGACGCGGGCCTCCTCCGCCATGGTGGCTGCTAGGTGGCGACAGAGTCGGAGGTGGAAGTGGGTTAGCCTTCTTGCTGTTACCCTCCTGCGATGCCTCACGCTTGTCGTCGTTGCTTGTCGGGCGCGGAGGGTCATGGCGCGACCTTCTCTTGTGTCCTTAGCTGCGCTCTCCGTCATGATGGGTCTGCTCCGTGTTGTCGCGGATGACGATGACGCTCTTCCTTGGAGGAGGCATATCCGTACGACGGTGAGCCTTCTGGTCTTCACGATGTCGGGGGAACGAGGCGGTGGCGATGGGCGACGAGGTTGGGCCTTACCTCCATGGTTGGAGGATATGGGCATAGCGTCCTTCCTGTTGCGCGCATCCCTCCGTCTTCATTCTGACGAACCCGTCTGGGACCCGACATCAAGAGGAGATATATTCCTTGCCGGCTTATGCTGGCTAGACTGGCAAAAAGCCAGCTTAGACTCAAGCCTCTAGGAGGTGGCCTTTTCCTGCTGTTTCACCGCCTTGGCCACTAGGTCATAGACCCGGTCCACCGCTTCAGGTGATCTATCCTGCTCCAGAAGGGTCTTGGCGGCGGAGAGGTTGAGGAGAGGAGTGGGCATCACCTGCCTGCCTTCATTGTCAACGTATGGCTTGGCTTGTGCCGGCTTCGGGGGAGCCCATCCTAGGTTTCGCCGCACACCAGGATCGTTGATGACGCGAGCTGGAGCTTTCTTGGCCTTCTGCTGCTACAGCAGAGTTTTGTACTCGGCCTCCATTGCTCTATCTTTCTAGCTCTATTGACTTCTGCGTGTTGGCCAGATCTCGATCTAGCTTTGCGCCTTGCTCCGCGATGACCTGTGCTTCTCTAGCAGTGCTTCTCGTCAAGCTGGCGCTTCTCGTCAAGCTGGACTACATTGCGTATATGAGCTACGGTCATAGGCTCGACGAGGAGATTGCCGTACATCACGCTATCAGCTGGAGTGACTTGGGCAGCAGCAGACATAGATGCCGGAGGCGGCGGGTTCGTGGTGTTGTTGTTGCTTGGACTGGTGCTGAGTTCTTGCGACTATTGCACTGGGTTAGGCGGAGGGAGCATGTACTTTGCGCGATCATTGTCGGCAGCAACAAGTGGTCCCTTCCCCTTGTCCAGTGTTGTAGGCGGAGCTCTTCCTGGTTGATCTTCATCCATCGCCGTCCCAATGGTGCCGAACACCTCTCGGGACGTGACAGCATTGTTGGCCAGCTCGTCGCGCTTGTAATCCTACTCCATCTCCTGGAAGGCGGAGTCTAGCTCCTTCAGGCTGAAATCTATCTCCTCCGAATCTGCACTGAAGTCGGTGTAGAGCACGTCAATCACAGAGTCGGAGGGTGCCGGGGCTTCGTCGATGACAGGGGGTGGAGGTGCAACAGCAGCAACGATGACTGGAGGTGGACCACCAGCATCAACAGCAGCTTCGTCGATGACAGGGGATGGCGGGAGGCGGTGGTGGTCGTGGCTGAAGCGTTGGCGCTCCGTCAATGAGCGCAAGAGCTGTCAGAGCTGCCTCCTCAGCCTCCGTGTAGTTGTTGACGGTGTTCACCATGCTTTCGAAGGTGAGGCATCCTGAAGCCTGCTGCCACCTTAGAGAATGTCGGAGAAGTGTTCCCTGGTCGAGTCCTTCCACAAAGTGATACATAGCATCATCATTGGGGTAATGCGCCAGATCGGCTCATATACGGAGCCACCTGGCAAGGTAATCGCAGGGGTTTTTGCCCTCTCTTTGAATGCAACACGCTAGATCAAAGATGGTAAACACGCCGACGAACTTGGATCTCTGCTATCTAGACGCACAGATGAAGCCAGCGGACTTGAAGTGATCTTCCACCATTATATCCTGCACAGGGGCGGTTTGGGTGGGCCTTCAATTTTTCCGATCTTTGCCGGCAAACTCCAAGGAGAGATACGACATCGATACTTCTGCGAACGTATCCTGCCCATAGGCGGTCCGTGCGGGTCTTGATGCTCCTCTGACTCCCAGGGAACTAGTGGCCGAGTCGGTTTCGCCGATGAAGAGGTGGATGTCTCCGATGGGGACGATCGAGCATCGCATAGGGTTCTTCTTCGCCGGGATCCAGAATTCGTCGGAAGGGACGATCGGAACACTGCCGGAGAAGAGAACACGACTGATGGCTACGGTTTTGCTGATTCCCGCGAAGATCTTGGTCCTCGCCCGCTGAAGATCCTGAAGCGCCTCTTGCCCCACGGTGGACGCCAACTGTCGTGGTATTGCCGACGAGTACGCCATGGAGGGGTCCTCATAGTGCGTGTTTAGAGACGTGGGGGAAGGCAAAAGGTTGACGGCTATGAGGTAACACATCTTACCCAGGTTCAGATCCCACAACGGTGGCGGAATCCTACTCCTGCTATAAATCACTATAATGACAATACACCGAGTTACAAGGATTGGTTCGCTGTGCGAGGTGCGTCATAGTCGACACTAGGTTGTCTGAGATTGTGCCCTAAAGGCTCCCATAGGCCCGACTTATATAGTCACCAGGTCGTAGGGTTACAGGGAAAAGTCCTAGCCAGACAGGTTACAGAGTCCTACACTGCTTACAACTAAACTAGCGTGTCTTGCACTCCAAGGCTCCGGGTACGTCGGTGACTCCTCCGTAGCCTTCCTTTATCCGGCATGGGCCTCCCTTCTGGATCCATCTAACTGGGCTGCCCAGCAGGCCATGGGCCATGCTACCAACTGTGGGCCACCCGGGTTATCCGGATAGGAGACATGCTATGAGGATACTCATATAGCATATCCCCAACATGTCCACGGCATAAAAGTGGCCAAAGAGATTGGTATCAAAAGGATCATGTGTTTTGGTGACTCGGATTTGGTTATCCAGCAAGTATCTAGGAATTGGGATGCGTTTAATGCAAACATGGCACTATACCATTTTCATGTGAAACAAATTTCGGGATACTTTGACGGATGTGAATTCCATCACATACCTAGAGCAGAGAATGAGGCAGCGGATGTACTATCCAAATTAGGCTCATCTCGGCAAGCAATTCTACCAGGAGTAGCATTGGAGCACCTCAGAAAACCATCGATCAAGCCATCACCAGAATCCGAGTCAATCGGGCTCACCCCGGCAAATCAGGAGTCAGATGCTGTGCCAATGGATATTGACTCAGGCGCAGGTTCGAGTCACTCGAGGACTGACCGTCCACCTCAGGGGTTGACAAATCACACTCGGGGACTCCTTAGGTTATGTCGGTCGAACACATGTCGGCGGAGCCAATGGAAATTGCTGAAGAAACAGATCCGGCACCGCTGATACCAGCATGGGCGCAACAAATATTCAACTACTTGAAAGATGGAACTTTGCCAGATGATGAAATATTGGCAAGGCAGACAGAAAGAAGAGAAAAAGCATACACGATAATCAACAAGGAGTTATACAAAAGAAGTGTTACAAGTGTACTACAGCGTTGCATAAGCCCAGAGAAAGGTCAAGAAATACTGTTGGACATTTACCAAGGAGAATGTGGGCACCATGCATCATCAAGACCATTGGTAGCCAAAGCATTCCGACATGGATTTTATTGGCCAAGTGCGCTGGCAGAGGCATAGGAACTTGTGAGAAAATGCAGTGGTTGCCAGCATTATGCGTCAAAATCACACTTACCAGCATCAGAATTGAAAACTATACCGATCACTTGGCCATTTGCAATATGGTTCCTTGATATGGTGGGACCATTCAAACCAGCGAGGGGCAGCATGACCCACATACTAGTAATGGTTGACAAGTTTACCAAATGGATAGAAGTGAAGCCAATCAAGAAATTGGATGGAAAAACAACTGTCACATTCCTAAAAGATATAATCTTGAGATATGGTTACCCGCATAGTGTAATCACAGATAATGGCACAAACTTTGCCGAAGGAGCTTTCGCTTGTTTTTGTGGGAAAAACCGAATAAGACTCGACGTAGCATCAGTCGCCCATCCACAATCAAATCGACAAGTTGAACGAGCTAATGGCTTAGTTCTATCCGGGATAAAACCCCGTTTAATGGAGCCACTACAGAGATCACCTGGTTGTTGGATAGAGGAATTATCCTTAGTGCTATGGAGTCTAAGGACAACTTTGAATTGATCAACAGGCTATACGCCATTCTTCCTTGTGTATGGGGCAGAAGCAGTTTTGCCTGCCAACATAGAGTATGACTCGCCAAGAGTAAGGCAATACTCAGAAGCCGAGGTAAAAGAGGCCCGAGAGGATGGAGTTGACTTACTCGGAGAAGCAAGGGAATTGGCATTGTCCAGATCCGCCATATACCAACAAAATCTTTGATGCTACCATAGCCGGAAAGTTCAACCTCGTGTTTTCCAAGAAGGGGATATGGTGCTCAGACTAGTGCAACGCACAGCTGGAATGCATAAGCTACCACCCCCATGGGAAGGACCATTCATTGTAAGCAAAGCATTGCACAATGACTCATATTATCTAATAGATGTTCGCGAAGCACAAAAGAACAAGGCGGATAGATCAGGTGATGAGACCAAAAGGCCATGGAATGTGGCACTACTTCGCCCCTTCTACACTTAGGAGAAGCAGGGTATGTATCACCCGAACTGTCATATGTCGGACGCTTATGCCGGCTATGTGCTGATAATAAAATGGTATGACTCGAAAAGCTGACTTGGGGACTGCCCCTTATGTTTATCTTTTAACTATTCTATGTCGGTTGGCGTTGACACTTAAAGCTTATCTCGGAACAAGTAATGTTTACTCGGAAAGAATCAACTCTTCGACTATGCTGTTGTCCAAAAACACGGCTTCATGGCAAGCAAGAGGAAAGGATCAATGATGAGTAAACATGAACACCAGATAAGTAAAGAGAGAAACGCGAGTTTACCCTGTGTATGTTTTTTACTAACTCACTTCTGGTTATGTTGCTTTCTATGTCGAATAATCCTAGGTCAAGTGATCTAGTTTCATACCTGCTAACTCGATCCTTAGAACTTTGAGACTCTAATGTCGAACGCCAAAAAAGGTAGACAAGAGCCAAATTCAAGGAAAAGGGAAACGGCAAAATGAAACTCGAGAACTTGCCCCTGGATAATTCACATTCAAATCTAAATAATAGTTTGAGCCTTATCACAAGGCGCACAACCAAAATAAGTGCATTATATCATACATCTGCACCCACATACCGGGGATCTCATGAAATTCAAGTGTTTTTGGTAACCAGCCTACGAAGCAGCTGGGCTTGGAGGTGTATCTTTGGGGCTGGAGCAAGGAGCATCTGCCGAGTCAGGAGCGTCAGCAGCTGAGTCTGCAGGTCCATCTCACTTGGTGGCCTCGCTATCCACACCTTCGTCATTAGCGATGTCGGCAATAGGCTCGCCAAGGTCGAGGAAGCTGGGCCCATCACACCAAGCTTGCACAAAGGCATATTCGACCATGGCATAAGCTCACTCCTGGAGTTTCTTGATCAGCTTAGGATCGTGGATCCACTTGCCTTCAGCCCTCATAAGTTCAAGAACATCAAGGTTGATATCCTCGTACCATGAAAGCACGAAGGCAAGGGCTTTGTCCGCTGCAGCTCGGCCGGCCGACTCGCGCCATTGATCCAGCCTGTCTTCAGTAAGAAGCAGCCTGGCAGCCAGAGGCTCGATGAGTGTGGGCGCGTCTTCATCCAGCCAGAGCATTCGGAACACGTGGATCGCTGATTTGAGCAAGTCAACGCCGCATGATTTGAGGGTCTTTGCACGTTTTGACAGCGCGGCGAGATGCTCGTCGATAGTGACCTCGCCATTAGATGGAGCGCCAGATTCGGCTCGTACTCTCTTCATGGCCCATATGGCAAACATATCGGCCTCAGGGAAATTCTCTACAAAAGCAAAAGAACATTAGCAAAACAAGGGAAAAGTAGACAAAAGAATTGATGGGGATATTCCTACCGGGGTATACCCAGCAGGACGTTTCCGACTGGCCCAAGAACTGGCGAGTGGGCCTGCAAGACGGCGACTAGATTGAAGCCCAGCGAGGAACCGAGCGACTGGAAGTTGAAGGCCCAGGCGAGTAGATAGGCCCAGTCGGATTAGGTTAAACGAGTACCGAAGCTTTAACTGAATCGGTTGAGATATGTAAACCCTAGGGGAGGTGAGCCTTTATAAACCTCCCTAAAGGGTGAGTAGAGATACGTTCCATCATACACCCAAGCGACTCGCCGCCTAGCCGCCGAGCTCGCCCATTGTACCACCACCATAATACAATCTAGCAGGAGTAGGTCTTTACCCTCTGGGGGGCCGAACCTGGGTAAAACCATGTGTCTTTGCCCTCATCTCGCACCGTAGCTGGCTGGCCGCCCTTGCCCCTCGTTCTACTACTGGCTGCCGATTGCAGCATCTGCCGTGACCATTCCCACGACAGTGGCGCCCACCGTGTGGCCTGGCCGGTCTGGCCAGTGTTCTGCGGCGAGATCCAATCTGCCCATCAACGAGACGGTCGCCACCGGCCGCATGATAGCGATCGGCGAGATGCTCCAAATCTTGCCGACCAGCTACGTCCCGGCGGCGCGACCCGTCATGCACATCGTGATCCTGCCGATCGGCACGATCAGCCTCTTCGCCGGCCTCACCGACGTCATCTTCTCGGAGGATTCGGCTTGCATCCGCGAGTCGCCGCCACGCGATCGGCTCTCCGAGAGCCAGATCCGCACGATCCATCACCTCGCCTCCGAGTACAACTCGGCCCACAGCGACGCGGCCGAAAACTCAGCGGCCGCAGGAGACGCGGCCCTCGACGACGACGCCGACTCGGCGACCCCGGCGTCACTCGCCGGGTCCATCACCGCGGCTTCACCCGCGGGCTCCATCACTCAGGTCTCCAACGTGGGAGACTTCGAGGACCCCTCCATCCTCGGGATCTTCGAATTCGACTCCGGGTCGGAGAATTCCGCCGACCTCCGCAACGGAACCGATCGCCACGCCGCGACCTACATGGAGACCGGCACCGATCCGCCGGAGGATCCATTCTCCACCCCAATCACTCCTAACGCCACGGCAATAGAGGTCGAGGAACTCCGCCTAAAACTGGCGGAGGCGGTGCGCAAGGAACAAGCCGACCGCGAGAAATTCCGCCTCGAGCAGGTGATGGCGCAGGAGCTATCGCGCTACCACCAATAGCGGATCAGGTCGCGCCTGAACCCCACCGTTCAGGGGCGCGCCCTGAACTTCGAAAGACGAAAACGACCCGGCCCGCGTGGCCGAGCGCGCGATCTGCGAGAACGCGCCACCAGGAGGAAGCGCCCGACCCCCGCCAGGGTCGACGGCGATGGGCGCCCCGCCTCCACCCAACCGCACACCCCCCAGGGACCAGCCGCGGATAGTAGTCTCCTCACGGGAGCGAGACGCAAACGGCCTCCCACTGTTCTCCACCCCGATGGACAACCTCGTGGCAGGCCGAGCAGCAGCCGACAGCATCATGGCCACCGGCGACGGCGCCCTACAGATCCAATACGTCAGGGCCCTGCTCGCAAAGGCCGTCGAGCAGCAAAGAGCGGGCGCCGACTCGCAAGGTCGAGTATACTCGCGTTCCTCGGGAAGCAGGGCGGCCTCGAGCGGCCGCCCAATGGCGGCAAACACACTCAACTGCCCAACACCGGAGCCACTACAGCTCCAACACCGACCCGCGAACGCGGCACTCTCCACCAACAACCCCAGGCCGGCGACCAAACTCGTAGCCGCCAATGGTCAACCCATCGACGCCCGCACCCACATCATTAACAACCAAAGCTGGCGCGCACGCCAGCCCGACGATCTGCGACACACCCTAACCAATCGCCGCGACGGCGAGCCCATGGGGTCGCTCAGTCGACTCGGCCCCAAGTGCTTCGGACCAATGATCCGAGGCGAGAAGTACCCGCCAAACTTTAAGGCGCCGAAGGAGATAGAAAAGTACGACCCCTCGTACGACCCTGCTGTCTGGCTCGACACATACCTCATGGCAATGGGGATCGCAGGCCACACCGACCTGCTAGCCGCCCGTTACCTCCCCCTGATGATGGAGGGGACGTGCAGGCAGTGGATCAACACCCTCCCTCAGGACAGTATAGACTGCTGGGAGGAGATGCGCGACGCTTTTGTCAGGCACTTCGAGTGCTCCTACACCCGCGCCACCACTATCGAGGACCTGGAGCGATGCGTCCAGGGACCCCGCGAGTCGACCCGCAACTGGGTCCAACAGTGGCAAGAACTCTGGTACAACGCGGTCGGCATCCACCCGGACACCGCGATCCATTGCTTCAAGACCTCGTGCCGCTACGAGCACCTGGTCGCCAAGCTCAAGCGACACTCTCACACACTGGACAACATCCCCGACCTCCTCGAGATCGCCAAACGGTAGGCGGAGGAAGATCCAAACCAGGAAACTGACGACGAGTCGGGAGGTCAACGCCGCACGAGCGGCAACGACAGCGGACGACGGTCCAACCTACGCTACAGCAACACTCGCCTCACCGGCAAGCGCCGCAGTGACGGGCGAGTGGACTTCGTTGCCAACGCCGGTGTGGCATCCCGCAAAACCACTACTAGAAAATCGCGTTGTTTTTGTGCATTGCATCATCATGACAGCATGCTCATGTCATCCTGCCACATTGCAGTTGAGCATCGTCATCATCTTGCATTTGCTTGCATAAAACTAATTGCAGAAAAACCTATTTTGTTTTCTAAAACGCCCCGTCTTGTTTGTCTGCTATCGGTTTGCAAAAGCCCTGTTTGAAATAAATAAAATATCTAATTATTTTTAGTGGGGCAGTCGAACGGGCCGATTCGACCCAGTCCACCACCCCCGGAATAAAATCGGTCCACCCAAACTCTAAATCCTATACCTACCCAAACCTATCCTACCCACCTATCCCAGCTCGCCACCTCACCCCTCCCCCAATTCACTACCCACCTTGCCACCTCACCAATCCCCCTTTCCCCCCTCTCTCTCTCTTCCTCACAGCCACACCCTCACCCTCTCTCTCTTTCCCCCGGGCCCCACCCGCACCTGGCCTAGTCAGCAGTCCCACTCCCACCCTGACCCCACCTCCTGGCCCACCACTACCGGCCCTCCCTCAACCACGCGCCCCGCACCCTCCCGCTCGCCTCGCATGCTCCATCCTCTCTCTCTCCTGCGCGCGACCGCCCCGCCTCTCCTCTGCCTCTGCCTCCCCTCCGGCCACCGCTCCCATCACCCTTCCGCCCCCGTCCGCCGCCGCGGGTGCTCTCTCCCCTCCCTCTGGAGCTCGCCGGCCCGCTTCAACCGCCGCCGCCTGCAGGTCGTCCTCGCTGCGCCCCCTCCTCCGCTCGCCCGCCGCTGCGCCCCTTCCTCCGCTCGCCCGCCGCTGCGCCCCCCTCCTCCGCTCGCCCGCCGCTGCGCCCCTTCCCCCGCTCCCCACCTCCGGCCGCGCCTCCCGCCTCCGCCGGCGCGTCATCCCCGCCCCCGACCTCTCCCGCTCCACCGCCTCCTCCCTCCGCCTGCGAGACCGCCGTCCCGCCGCCGGCGACCACCCTCCGCCGTCCGGCCTCGTCCTCCCCGGCCTCGCCCTGTGCTCCTCCCGCGCCGCCCCGTCGCGGCCGCATCTGCACGCGCGCCTCCGGCCAGTGCTCGCGGCCGCTCCCCTCTGCCCTCGTCGCCTTCCCGGCCGCCTCCTCGCCGGACGTCGCCCTGCCTCGCCCCGCCAAGGCCCTCCACCGTCGGCCGCCTCTGCCCGCGTGCGCGCCGCCCTCCATCGAACCAGCAACTCGCCGTCCGCCTTGATCTCGCCCATCGTGACCGACCCGTTCCCTGGCAACCCGTTGCCGTGCGTGTTCAAGTGCACTTGTGTTGTGCCCCTGGTAAAAGACTACTTTGAGACCACCCGATGCCGACATTTCTCATGATCGTCACCGACAATCGAAGAAGGCACCCTAAGACCATGAACCCTCGACAACAAGATCTTCCACACGGAGCCAAGGAATGTGGAACGTCGATCTCTCCCCCGGAACCCGAATACCGCCTCCTCAGGACGCAAAGCTCACCGAGACCCCCGTACCCGGAGATACAAGGCAGGCCCTATAACGAGTGCCTCGCAGCCCCGTCGCCGGATCCGATGGTCGATCCCGAGGATTTCCGGCACTACAAGATCTCCTTCACGGAACCCGAAGATCTTCTAAGAGGGAACATCAAGTAGTCCACCGACACCCGACCCTGAACTCGAGTTCTTCGACGCGACGACAAGATCATCTCTCGGACGCCAAGGTCGCCACCCGGAACGCCAAGTACTCCCTCGAGGACGCCGAGTACTTCACCCCGGACACCGAGACACTGGACGACTAGTTCTCCTTCCCGGAAGCATTGACGCTCGTGCGACAAGATCTACTTCCCCGATCCGAAGACCCGAGCCTGAAATCATCGCCGCGGAACGACAAGAACTGCTTCGCGGGCACCGTGCGACAAGTTCGACTTCCCGTTGTCCGAGACCGACCCCGTCGAACCCTGAACCCCGAGACCGGACCCCGAACCCCGGAACCCCAAGATCGTCGAACCCTAATGTGTGAACCCAAAACCCAAGACCTTATTTTATTAAATGATATATACTTGTTGCACATTAAATTGTCATACTTGCATACATGTGTGGGTTTGGGGCCTTATGCCGATTCACTGCATAATTAAATATGGGGCCCATATGCGGACAAATCTAGTCTTATATTGGCCTCATTTAAATATGTGTAGCGAACCGGTGATATCTTTTGTCTTGATTATGCAACATTTAATTTGCGGGGTAGATAAATAACATGAACCATCTAATTAATTGTCGGGACCCTTGTTCCACTTAATATGACCTAAGTGCATCGCACCTTTGCCTTGTCATACATCATACATGCATCATGCCCGATCTTCTGTCGTAGTATTAAATATTGCATCCGGTGTTTATTCTAGTGTTTTGCTTCTTCGCGGATAAGGCCGTTGAGTTGATGTGAGCTTCGCCCCGATCTTCGGTTGAACCTTCGGCAATGTTTCAGGCGAGCATCTCCCCCTTTCTACCTATCTTACTTTTATAGTATTTATTCCCTCCTGTTGATCTATTGCTATCTGTGTTGCGTTGCTATAGTTTTCGTACCCGTGATATCACTTGCAGCCTTATATTGCCTTGGACACATCCTATTACCTGTTGTTTGGTAGATAGTTGGACTTGCGCGTCGTAGTCGCTTGCTCAAGTGCTGTTGCGTGTCGTCAAGTGCCACAGTTGTTGGTGTATTGCCGCATGTCTGATGTTGGAGATGATCATGGCTTTACTTATCGTTCACTTTAATTCCTGTTTAACAACTAAAATTGAAGTAAGTAAGCAGAGGCACAGGTGGGCAATAGATGTTATTTGGTTGTTAACCGTCCACTTGTGTCCCGTAGGACCCCGAGTACTTGATACCTGTTCCTTGAATATTTGCGCTATCCACATCCGGGAGGCTTATGGGACCCCCCTGAGCCAGAGCTTGATTCATTCTTATTTCTTGGGGCCACAAACTAGTTTGAGGTTTTATTTACTATCCTGTACTTATGCCATGCTTTACTGCTTTATTTAAATTGTGCGATGGATAGCACCAGTGTTTAGGATCGGGACACGTTTCCGCGGTGTCGACAAGCCCAGTTTTGGGTTCCCAGTCGTTCACAGTCGTCCACCCAAACCTCGGGTCCGTCTCGGAGTCAGCTAACTTCGTTGAGGGTGTACTCCAAGGGGTGGCCCCCTGAAATATTTCTGAATCCTGTGATTGCTTTGTCGTGAAAGCCTCGTTGGGTTTTGATTTGGTTTTTCCAAGGTTGATCGAGTGTGTGTTGCTATTTGTGCACCCCTGCAGGGTAAAACTTTCTGAAAGCCGTTTCCGCGGTTATGGACGACTTGGAGCACAGTATCTCGATCATAGACAACTATAACTAAAGTAGTGCTATAAATTTGACTTCATAATGACTAGTAATCAGCTTCACTATAATGGAATGGCTAAATAAAACTGCCAACAATTGCTTGTTTGGGTTGTCGCTTGCGACAATTGTATCTGACTAGTAAGTATTGCAACTATAACGGAATGGCTAAATAAAAGTACCAACAACTGCTGGGTTTTGGGATATCTCATGCTAATTGTATCTGACTAGTAAGTGTTGCAACTACAACGGAATGGTTAACTAAAAAGACCCACTGCTTATTTTATCAGGATGATTATCTATACCTGATTAGTAATTACTGCAATGATAACTGAATAAATAAAACTGCCAACGGTGTGAGTTCCTCGGTTGACTTCCTCGTTTGGTCTCGAGGGGGAAACACCAGGATGGGTTTGTTTGATGGTAGTATCAGGTTGGTTCCGAATAGGTCTTTCTTACCCCTCTCTGATAGCCGCTAGATGTATCGAGTCTCTATGGGTTGTTTAGTGCATGCTGCCGCTGTCGCTTCAGTCCACCATACCTATGTAGGCGAGGACCGCCGAATTCTAGTCTCGCCGTGTACTGGCCTCAGTACTGACGCTCCTCTTTTTCCTTTGCCCTTTGTCGGCACCCCTTTTGTTTAAGCAGGTTTTGAGATCGACGTCGTTAGCAGGGTTACCCTTCCGGCTTGGCCTGGGCAGGGTTATGGACGCCATTGGTTATTCTTCAGGGCTCTTAGCCCCATTTGCATCTTGTCCGTAGTCGGACGCTCTATCATTTTCAAGGTGATTTGGATCTTGTATATTATATCTGTATTCTTGACTCTTTGAGTCGCTGTTGTATATATATGTTCTGTGGGTCCCATCGAGGACTGTTGTGTAATGTTATTACTTCATTTTCCACCCGCACGAAAGTGCCTGGTGGGCACCTTTGAATCGTTTCTATGCGGGTTTGGCGGGTTTCGCTAAAACTTGCATAGGGTTGATTCTGAGGGTGTTATAGAGTGGTATCAGAGCTCAGCAGTTACGATACCCCACAAGTCCAGCCTGTAGGATAACCTAGCTAACGGCCGAAGTAGAGTGTCAAAACTATTTTTGCAAAATCGGTTGGATAGTTTTGATTAGGTCTAATTTTACTCCTTACCCCTCTGCTGCTCTCCTCTCACCTCTGCGTGTTTTGAATCCGCTCTCTTCTCTCTCTTCGAGTCCAGGATTTCTCGTGGTTGGGTTCCATCGTACCTTCAGGGTTTCACTTCCTCCTTTGGTAACGGTGTTGCTACATCTGGTCTTCATGCTATCCGAGGAATCCTTCGTCTAATGGACTTCTCTTTGTTCCTTCTTGTGCCTTCCGGTGTTTGCCGACGCGACGACATCATCTACGCCAGATCCGATGCAGAGTCTGCATCACTCCTTTGTTTCCGAACCTCGTTTGTCGAGATCTTCAGTCTGATTCCGAGAGTTGGTTGCATAGTCCGCCTATTCGTGTGCAGAGTAATGGTTTGGGTGCGCGATGGACTGATCACCATCCGACTACTCTTATCATTCGCTCTTGTACATCGAATAAGTGGATCCAGCAATTTTACTCCGTCCATGGAAGCTAGAGGTGGCTTTAATTGTTGATACCTCTACCTTCGACCTTTTGTTTCCGGAGTGTCCTCTCGACGATCACGGATAACGACCTCTTGTTAGTGGTGTCGCGAGGATCTACACGAAGCGAGAAGATGCAGATCGCCGCCCTTCTTCCGGTACCATGAGGCGGATCTCGAGGGCGAGATCCATTGTTAGTGGTGTCGAATTGTGGCATCCCGCAAAACCACTACTAGAAAATCGCGTTGTTTTTGTGCATTGCATCATCATGACAGCATGCTCATGTCATCCTACCACATTGCAGTTGAGCATCGTCATCATCTTGCATTTGCTTGCATAAAACTAATTGCAGAAAAACCTATTTTGTTTTCTAAAACGCCCCGTCTTGTTTTCAAATTCAAACCCGGGTCTCCGGATTATTTTGTTTGTCTGCTATCGGTTTGCAAAAGCCCTGTTTGAAATAAATAAAATATCTAATTATTTTTAGTGGGGCAGTCGAACGGGCCGATTCGACCCAGTCGACCACCCCCGGAATAAAATCGGTCCACCCAAACTCTAAATCCTATACCTACCCAAACCTATCCTACCCACCTATCCCAGCTCGCCACCTCACCCCTCCCCCAATTCCCTACCCACCTTGCCACCTCACCAATCCCCCTTTCCCCCTCTCTCTCTCTTCCTCACAGCCACACCCTCACCCTCTCTCTCTTTCCCCCGGGCCCCACCCGCACCTGGCCTAGTCAGCAGTCCCACTCCCACCCTGACCCCACCTCCTGGCCCACCACTACCGGCCCTCCCCCAACCACGCGCCCCGCACCCTCCCGCTCGCCTCGCACGCTCCATCCAATCTCTCTCCTGCGCGTGACCGCCCCGCCTCTCCTCTGCCTCTGCCTCCCCTCCGGCCACCGCTCCCATCACCCTTCCGCCCCCGTCCGCCGCCGCGGGCGCTCTCTCCCCACCCTCTGGAGCTCGCCGGCCCGCTTCAACCGCCGCCGCCTGCAGTTCGTCCTCGCTGCGCCCCCTCCTCCGCTCGCCCGCCGCTGCGCCCCTTCCTCCGCTCGCCCGCCGCTGCGCCCCCCTCCTCCGCTCGCCCGCCGCTGCGCCCCTTCCCCCGCTCACCACCTCCGGCCGCGCCTCCCGCCTCCGCCGGCGCATCCTCCCCACCCCCGACCTCTCCCTCTCCACCGCCTCCTCCCTCCGCCTGCGAGACCGCCGTCCCACCGCCGGCGACCACCCTCCGCCGTCCGGCCTCGTCCTCCCCGGGCTCGCCCTGTGCTCCTCCCGCGCCGCCCCGTCGCGGCCGCCTCTGCACGCGCGCCTCCGGCCAGTGCCCGCGGCCGCTCCCCTCTGCCCTCGTCGCCTTCCCGGCCGCCTCCTCGCCGGACGTCGCCCTGCCTCGCCCCGCCAAGGCCCTCCACCGTCAGCCGCCTCTGCCCGCGTGTCTCCATCGAACCAGCAACTCGCCGTCCGCCTTGATCTCGCCCATCGTGACCGACCCGTTCCCTGGCAACTCGTTGCCATGCGTGTTCAAGTGCACTTGTGTTGTGCCCCTGGTAAAAGACTACTTTGAGACCACCCGATGCCGACATTTCTCATGATCGTCACCGACAATCGAAGAAGGCACCCTAAGACCATGAACCCTCGACAACAAGATCTTCCACACGGAGCCAAGGAATGTGGAACGTCGATCTCTCACCCGGAACCCGAAGACCGCCTCCTCATGACGCAAAGCTCACCGAGACCCCCGTACCCGGAGATACAAGGCAGGCCCTATAACGAGTGCCTCGCAGCCCCGTCGCCGGATCCGATGGTCGATCCCGAGGATTTCCGGCACTACAAGATCTCCTTCACGGAACCCGAAGATCTTCTAAGAGGGAACATCAAGTAGTCCACCGACACCCGACCCTGAACTCGAGTTCTTCGACACGACGACAAGATCATCTCTCGGACGCCAAGGTCGCCACCCAGAACGCCAAGTACTCCCTCGAGGACGCCGAGTACTTCACCCCGGACACCGAGACACTGGACGACTAGTTCTCCTTCCCGGAAGCATTGACGCTCGTGCGACAAGATCTACTTCCCCGATCCGAAGACCCGAGCCTGAAATCATCGCCGCGGAACGACAAGAACTGCTTCGCGGGCACCGTGCGACAAGTTCGACTTCCCGTTGTCCGAGACCGACCCCGTCGAACCCTGAACCCCGAGATCGGACCCCGAACCCCGGAACCCCAAGATCGTCGAACCCTAATGTGTGAACCCAAAACCCAAGACCTTATTTTATTAAATGATATATACTTGTTGCACATTAAATTGTCATACTTGCATACATGTGTGGGTTTGGGGCCTTATGCCGATTCACTGCATAATTAAATATGGGGCCCATATGCGGACAAATCTAGTCTTATATTGGCCTCATTTAAATATGTGTAGCGAACCGGTGATATCTTTTGTCTTGATTATGCAACATTTAATTTGCGGGGTAGATAAATAACATGAACCATCTAATTAATTGTCGGGACCCTTGTTCCACTTAATATGACCTAAGTGCATCGCACCTTTGCCTTGTCATACATCATACATGCATCATGCCCGATCTTCTGTCGTAGTATTAAATATTGCATCCGGTGTTTATTCTAGTGTTTTGCTTCTTCGCGGATAAGGCCGTTGAGTTGATGTGAGCTTCGCCCCGATCTTCGGTTGAACCTTCGGCAATGTTTCAGGCGAGCATCTCCCCCTTTCTACCTATCTTACTTTTATAGTATTTATTCCCTCCTGTTGATCTATTGCTATCTGTGTTGCGTTGCTCTAGTTTTCGTACCCGTGATATCCCTTGCAGCCTTATATTGCCTTGGACACATCCTATTACCTGTTGTTTGGTAGATAGTTGGACTTGCGCGTCGTAGTCTCTTGCTCAAGTGCTGTTGCGTGTCGTCAAGTGCCACAGTTGTTGGTGTATTGCCGCATGTCTGATGTTGGAGATGATCATGGCTTTACTTATCGTTCACTTTAATTCCTGTTTAACAACTAAAATTGAAGTAAGTAAGCAGAGGCACAGGTGGGCAATAGATGTTATTTGGTTGTTAACCGTCCACTTGTGTCCCGTAGGACCCCGAGTACTTGATACCTGTTCCTTGAATATTTGCGCTATCCACATCCGGGAGGCTTATGGGAACCCCCTGAGCCAGAGCTTGATTCATTCTTATTTCTTGGGGCCACAAACTAGTTTGAGGTTTTATTTACTATCCTGTACTTATGCCATGCTTTACTGCTTTATTTAAATTGTGCGATGGATAGCACCTGTACTGTTTAGGATCGGGACACGTTTCCGCGGTGTCGACAAGCCCAGTTTTGGGTTCCCAGTCGTTCACAGCCGTCCACCCAAACCTCGGGTCCGTCTCGGAGTCAGCTAACTTCGTTGAGGGTGTACTCCAAGGGGTGGCCCCCTGAAATATTTCTGAATCCTGTGATTGCTTTGTCGTGAAAGCCTCGTTGGGTTTTGATTTGGTTTTTCCAAGGTTGATCGAGTGTGTGTTGCTATTTGTGCACCCCTGCAGGGTAAAACTTTCTGAAAGCCGTTTCCGCGGTTATGGACGACTTGGAGCACAGTATCTCGATCATAGACAACTATAACTAAAGTAGTGCTATAAATTTGACTTCATAATGACTAGTAATCAGCTTCACTATAATGGAATGGCTAAATAAAACTGCCAACAATTGCTTGTTTGGGTTGTCGCTTGCGACAATTGTATCTGACTAGTAAGTATTGCAACTATAACGGAATGGCTAAATAAAAGTACCAACAACTGCTGGGTTTTGGGATATCTCATGCTAATTGTATCTGACTAGTAAGTGTTGCAACTACAACGGAATGGTTAACTAAAAAGACCCACTGCTTATTTTATCAGGATGATTATCTATACCTGATTAGTAATTACTGCAACGATAACTGAATAAATAAAACTGCCAACGGTGTGAGTTCCTCGGTTGACTTCCTCGTTTGGTCTCGAGGGGGAAACACCAGGATGGGTTTGTTTGATGGTAGTATCAGGTTGGTTCCGAATAGGTCTTTCTTACCCCTCTCTGATAGCCGCTAGATGTATCGAGTCTCTATGGGTTGTTTAGTGCATGCTGCCGCTGCCGCTTCAGTCCACCATACCTATGTAGGCGAGGACCGTCGAATTCTAGTCTCGCCGTGTACTGGCCTCAGTACTGACGCTCCTCTTTTTCCTTTGCCCTTTGTCGGCACCCCTTTTGTTTAAGCAGGTTTTGAGATCGACGTCGTTAGCAGGGTTACCCTTCCGGCTTGGCCTGGGCAGGGTTATGGACGCCATTGGTTATTCTTCAGGGCTCTTAGCCCCATTTGCATCTTGTCCGTAGTCGGACGCTCTATCATTTTCAAGGTGATTTGGATCTTGTATATTATATCTGTATTCTTGACTCTTTGAGTCGCTGTTGTATATATCTGTTCTGTGGGTCCCATCGAGGACTGTTGTGTAATGTTATTACTTCGTTTTCCACCCGCACGAAAGTGCCTGGTGGGCACCTTTGAATCGTTTCTATGCGGGTTTGGCGGGTTTCGCTAAAACTTGCATAGGGTCGATTCTGAGGGTGTTACAGCCGGGCACGCGCAACACGAGCCCAAAAGCTTCCGCCGCGACGGAGGACAACGCCGTGACGGCGACAACTACAAGGCCAAGCCAAGGTTCGACCCCGCGGCTCTCCTTAACCAACCATGTGCGTTTCATAGCAGGGAAGGAAAGCCCGCCACGCACACCACCGCCGACTGCCACACCCTCAGGGAAATCGAGAAGGCACGGCGAGCACGGGAGGACCCCGACAACGACCCGCCAAACGGCGGAAAATTCGGCAAAGTGGCCAGCTCGCTCCATACCTTCACAGGCTTCAACATGAAGCGCGAGAAGAAGGTCATCGCCCGCGCCGTCGCCGTCAACGCGGTGGCCCAGGTGGACATTCCCCAGTTCCTCAACTGGTCGGAGCAGCCCATCACCTGGAGCCGACAAGACCACACGCCACGCATCGAGTATCCAGGTCGAGTCGCCCTGGTGGTCAAGCCTAAGGTCGGCGACTACTGGCTCCCCAAGACATTGATGGACGGCGGCAGCTCCATCAACATCCTGTACCTGGACACCTTCAGGCGGCTGCGGCTCCCGCAGTCGATGATCGAGACGACCCACACCATGTTCCACGGCATCGTCCCCGGTCGGAAGGCGTACCCAATCGGTAAGGTCACGCTGCTAGTCACCTTCGGCACACCAGCAAATTTCCGCACCGAGCGGATCGTCTTCGAGCTGGTGCCCTTCGACAGCCCCTACCATTGCGTCCTGGGGCGCCAGGCATTCGCCAAGTTCATGGCAGTGCCCCACTACGCGTACAACGTGATGAAGCTCCCCGGGCCGTGCGGCGTCATCACCATCAACGGCGATCCCGACATGGCCGCCGAGTGCGAGGCCAAAGGAGCCGAGCTCGCTGACGCCGTCATCGCGGTGGAGACCAACCACGCTGATGAGCTCGCCAAGTACGCGAGCGGGGTCAACAACGATGACCCCACCATACTCAAGAAGCCCAACTCAGAGGGCGCGAACACCTAAACCTTTGAGGCCACGACGCACACCCGCACCGTCGAGCTGGTCCCAGGAAACTCCAGCCAGATGGTGACGATCGGGACGGGCATGAGCCCAACATAGGAAGGCGCGCTCATCGAGTTCCTCCGTGAGAACAGGGACATCTTCGCATGGAAGCCCTATGACATGCCCGGTGTCCCCAGGGAGCTCGCTGAGCACAAACTAAACACCGACCCCAAAGTGCGACCTGTCAAGCAGTCGCTGCGGCCCTTCAATGAAGAGCGCCGCAGAGCAATCGCCGTGGAGGTGCAGCGTCTACTCGCTGCAGGTTACATCCGGCCAATCAAATACTCCAAGTGGCTGGCAAACCCAGTCCTGGTCGAGAAGAAGAACGGGACCTGGAGGATGTGTATCGACTACACAAACCTGAACAGCGCCTGCCCAAAGGAGCAGTTCGTCCTCCCGCGGATCGACCAGATATTCGATTCAACCGCGGGCTCGGAGTCGCTATGTTTCCTCGACGCCTACTCTGGGTACAACCAGATCAAAATGGCTGTCGAAGACGAGGAGAAGACGGTGTTCATCACGCCATTCGGAGCCTTCTGCTACACCGCCATGACCTTCAGCCTCAAGAACGCCGGGGCGACCTACCAGCGGTGCATGCAAGAATGCCTCGCGAGCCAAATTGGCCGCAACATCCACGTCTACATCGACGACGTGGTCGTAAAGTCCGCTTGCCAGGGCGACCTACTCGCCGACCTGGCAGAAACATTCGCCAACCTGCGAAAATACAAGATAAAGCTCAACCCAGGCAAATGCACCTTCAGTGTACCTGCAGGACAACTACTGGGGTATGTCGTCTCCAAACGAGGTATCGAGGCGAACCCCACGAAGATCGACACGATCGCCCGGCTCGGCAAACCCAAGTGCCTGCGCGACGTCCAGAAACTGGCCGGGCGAGTAGCGGCTCTCAGTCGCTTCATCCCCCGGCTGGGCGAAAAGGCGATGCCCCTATACCGCCTGATGCGCAAGAACCCCACCTTCCAGTGGGACAAGGAGGCGGACGACGCTCTCCGTGATCTCAAAAAGGTGCTACTCGCCGCACCGCTACTCACCGCCCCCGCCGACAAAGAACTCATGCTGGTTTACGTCGCGGCTTCCGAGCGCGTCGTCAGCGCCGTGATGGTCGTCGAGCGACCGGAGGAAGGAAAGGAGTGCCCAGTACAGCGGCCGGTGTACTACATCAGCGAGGTCCTCACCGAGTCGCGCCAGCGGTACCTACAGTACCAAAAGCTGGTATACGCGGTCTTCAGAGCTCAGCGGCGCCTGCCGCACTACTTCCAGCAGCACCCGATCACGGTCGTCTCCTCAGCACCACTGCAAGACATCATCCGCAACTGCGAGGCTACCGAGCGCGTCGCCAAGTGGACCGTCGAGATCGGCGTCCACAACATCAAATACAAGCCGCGAAAAGAGATCAAGTCGCAGGCCCTAGCGGACTTCATCGCCGACTGGGAAGAGGCCCAGCAGCTAGAGAAGCTGCCATACCTCCATTACTAGAGCCTGCACTTCGACGGCTCCAAGAATGCGGATGGCGCAGGCACAGGGATCGTGCTAACTTCACCAAAGGGCGACAAGCTCCGCTACGTCCTCTGCCTCGACTTCACACCCTGCACCAACAACATGGCCGAGTACGAGGCCTTACTACACGGCATGCGAGCGGCCAAGGAGATGAATCTCAACCGCCTACGCTGCTACGGCGATTCCGACCTCGTCGCAGGGCAAGTCGCTGGCACCTATGACGCCGTCTCCCCCACCATGGCGGCGTACCGCCAAGCAGTGGACAAGTTGGGCGGGCACTTCACAGGCTACTCCGTCGAGTGGATCGACAGGCGGAAGAACGAGGAGGCCGACGCACTCTCTCGCATCGGGTCGGCTCGACTCGCACCACCCGCCGGTGTCTTCCTCGACACAATCACCAAGCCATCAGTCTCTCCCCCGAAGGAGATCGACATAGGAGTCCCGCTCCAACCAGAGGCAGCCCTGGTCGCACTCGTCAACGAGCCAGACGACTGGACCAAGCCCTACATTGCCTACCTGGAAGTCGGCACCTTGCCGGCAGACGAGACGGACGCCCGGATGATCGCCCGCCGATGCAAGTCCTACACCATCATCGACGGCGAGCTCCACAAGCGCAGTGTCACCGGCGTGTTCCAACGCTGCGTCCAACCCGCCGAAGGACGCAAGATCCTCCATGATATCCACTCCGGCGACTGCGGCCACCACGCCGGCGCCCGCTCTCTGGTCGCCAAGGCTATGCGACATGGCTTCTAATGGCCCACCGCACACGCCGATGCTGTGGACATTGTCCAGCGATGCGTCGGGTGCCAGAAGTACGCCAACCAGACGCACGTGCCGAGCTCAGCGCTCAAAACAATCCCCATCACCTGGCCATTCGCTGTGTGGGGCATGGACATGGTAGGCCCCTTCAAGAAGCCCCCCTCCGGATACACCCACCTGCTAGTCGCAATCGACAAATTCACAAAATGGGTGGAAGCCAAGCCAGTTCGGAAATGCGACGGGAAGAACGCCACCAAATTCCTACGCGAGCTCATATATCGCTACGGGTTCCCAAACAGCATCATCACGGACAACGGCACTAACTTCGCCAAAGGAGCCATGGCCGAATTCTGCGAAGAGCATCACATTCGGCTCGACCTCGCGTCAGTCGCCCACCCGGAGTCCAACGGCCAGGCAGAACGGGCCAACCAAAGCATCCTCCACGGCCTGAAGCCGCGACTCCAAGTACCACTCGAGCGCACCGCCGGGTGCTGGGTCGAGGAGTTACCCTCTGTCATCTGGGGGATCCGCACCTCAGTCAACAGGTCGACAGGGTTCACCCCCTTCTTCATGGTCTACGGCACCGAGGCAGTCATGCCCACCGACCTCGAGCACGACTCGCCGCGGGTCGTCCACTACACGGATGCTGCAAACGAGCTCGCCCACCAAGACGGGGTCGACCAACTCGACGAAGCACGTGACCTCGCTCGGTCACGCACTGCCATCTACCAGCAGGGACTCCGCCGCTACCACAGCCGGCGGGTGAAAACTCGCACCTTCCAAGAAGGCGACCTGGTGTTACGCCTCATCTAGGACAAGAAGGGCATGCACAAGCTCTCCCCTCCGTGGGAAGGTCCATTCGCCATCGGGCGCGTACTCGGCAACGACGCCTACTACCATATCGACGTCCGCGGGGACGGCAAACTCGACGTCAAGCGACCATGGAATGTAAACCTCCTACGGAAGTTCTACTCCTAGAACCCCACACATGTACTCTCCAGTCGCTACGAAATAAAAAGAAATGGTTACCGCAAAATTGCGCCTACTCTCCATGTCTTGTGCCACTCGCACTCGTAATAACAGCGTTACGCTAACCGCAGAAGTCAACCTTTGGTACAGCGATCGGCACGGCTAAGTAGTGCGGTGCAAGAGCACTGAGTCACCTCAGGTCTTGCATCGTCCATGAAAAACGCCTATCCGGAGCCCCATTGGAGTCGCCTAGCTCGACTGGTTCTACGAACCAAGACAACTGCCTTCGCTTCTTACAGCGACCATGGTCCTCCGCATCCTTGGCATAGCGACTCGAACGGCTAAGTACCACGCTCGGGGACTGAAGACCAGTTCATCGCGAGCGGTCCGGGAAAACGCCAAGTAGGAGAGCATGCCCAGGACTCGCCACGCGACTGACCCCACGGGCCAGGCAGGAGTGACGCGCTCAAACTAACGCGCTAAGTCCTCAACCACCCTCGAGTCGCGCCTAGAACAACCAAGTACCACGCTCGGGGACTCGGCCACCCGACCTCGTTCGCGCAAGGGAAAACGGCAAAGTACAGAGCACTCAAGGGAGTCGCCTAGCGACTGGCTCTCCGAGCCCGGGCGAGTCGACCACAATGACAAAACACATAAAAACAACAAACATATCACATACGAGGTAAACCCCACAAAAGGGCGGACGCACTCGGGGACTCGTTCAAACATCAATCACAAACACATGACAAATACCAAAATAGACACGATGTCTCATTCGATTGCATGTCGCATTGTCTCATGTTACAAAATATGCCCGCATGGCAGACCTGCTGCTAACGCCACAAGGCAACCTATCCTACTCTGCAGGCTTTGATGACGACTCGCCAACACCCCGGCGATTGCGGATGAACGGCGTGTACGGGTTCGACGGATACATCATCAGTTCACCCGCCATCGCCGCGCGAAAGGGTTGCTCGACCTTGAAATCACGATGCGGCGGCTCTGGGTCGTTCGGCACGACGACCGTCTCCTGGTATGGAAGGAGGTCGCCCATTGCCCAGACACGCTCCGAGTATGCGGCGGCGCGATCCTGCAACTTGAGGACCTCGGAAAGCTCCACCGCACCAGTCGACGATGGGTAGCCACTCGTCACATCGTCGATGTCGAAGTCCTCGGGGAAGTGGGCAAGCCCAAGACTAAGTGCCGTCGCCGCTCCGCGCCGAAACGCCGACCGCGTCATGAACTCAACGACCGCGGGCGCCTTCTCCAAATACCTCCACACCTCAACGAGGTCACTGGGAATCACTTCCGTGGGCGATATCTCTTGAAGATAGGCACGGATGCACGTCGCCGACAACGTTGCCGAGTCGACAAGCATGCTTACACACTGCCGCGCGTCGAACGAGCTCGCCTCTTCCGTGCTATCGATGATGCGACCTGCGAGTAGAAGACAATAATGAATACGACGGACACCACAAATGGCACAACTACTGGAAGAGGCAGACGCACTTACCAATCAACAGGCGGGCGAGTTCCGTGATGAAGCATTGAAGCGACGTATGGTCGTCCTGAAGCCCAGCAACAAGGGCATCCGACACTTTGCGATCCTCTTCGGCGGCTGCAATGGCGGCCTTGGCTCGCCCATCGGCCGAGCTCGCTTCTTCCTTCGCTTCCCGCAGCTCGCGCTCGAGGTCGGCGATCCGCTGTTCAGCCGAACTCAAAGCTGATTGCGCCGCCGCCAATTCACCAGCTGGGACAAGCCCCTGGCGAGCTTCCTCTGCCTTCGCGGCAACAACCTAAAGCCCTTTGTTCGCTTCCTGGACGATGGCCAGTTCCTTCTCCGCGCGCTGCTTCACTGCCAACCGGTCAGCCGATTCAAGTTGCAGACCCTGCACAGTACCAAAAAGGTTAATCAAAGCAAAATTCCTAAGTGCCCACCCGCTGAAATTCAGCGAGTGCGCACTCGGGGACTGGCAATCAAAAAATTCCTAAGTGCCCACCCGCTGAAAATTCAGCGAGTGCGCACTCGGGGACTGGCAATCAAAAAATTCCTAAGTGCCCACCCTCTGAAATTTAGCGAGTGCGCACTCGGAGACTGGTACTCAAAGAAATTCCTAAGTGCCCACCCGCTGAGATTCAGCGCGTGCGCACTCGGGGACTGGATGCGAAAAATAAAGATAAGACATTAAAAGAACCAGGCCGCTGCAAAGCACCGACCTGATCCTCGGGGACTGGATGTACCTGGATGGCCGCGCCAAGCATGCCGTGGAGTTGTGTCGCGTCCACGGACGCGAGGAGAGCCGGCGTATGCCCACGACGTTGGTCGACTTCAGCATCGGCGGTCCCAGGAGCGTAGCTTGAGGGCGAAGTCCCACTCGCCGCAGCCGCCTTGGTCATGAAACGCGGGAAGGTGGCGATAGAGGCACCCGCCCCAAAGGAGGTTGGCTCGGCCGTTCCAGGCAAGGGAGCGCCCTCCTTCGTGGACGCGGCTGCCTCCGTTACGGGTCCAGCTGGCGAGACCGCCGTGTCGTCAGAAATCGTGATGACGTCGTCACCCTTGGCCTTCTTGCCGCCATCCGCAGAGACGACGACCTCGTCCGCCTTCCTCTTGCGGGAAGGATCCTCCTCGCTAACGACGGGTGGCACCTTAGCCACGGTTGGGTGGCCCATCCTCTTCACCCCGGTCCTGATCAACAATCATGTAAAAAAATATAATTCGGGCCGCTATGAAAGACAAAGGAGGGAGAGTGTACTCACTTGGCGACTGGAATGAAGCGCAGCCCCGTACGGAGGCCGGCTGGCTTCTCTAGTTCGGGGCCCAGTCGGCGGCTGAGCCCCATTTCCACAACGTCATGTGCCCAAGACACGGACGGTTTCTTCGTTGTTGAGGCCGCAACCGGAGCCTCTGGAACGTCTTCAGCAGGAGCTTCCTTGTGAGGCGAAGCCGCTGCGACCGAGGCGTCCCCCAGCCCAGAGACTGGGGAGAATGGTGGAGGCATCGACGCTAGGGGCACCTCGATGGTGGCCGTGTCCAATGCGGCTGTCGTTGGCGGTGCCTCATCCTTGGCCGGGCTTGGGGCGTCAGAACTGCTCGCTGAATGTGGCGGCGAGGCCGGCCTCGTCGGTTTGGTCTTCATCTTCCTTGGAGGCGCCTTCACCTCCTTTTCCTTCTTCTTCTTTTTCGATGGAGTCGCCTGGCGGCGCGAGGTGGTTTCTGGAAGCTCGTCGTCGTCATCGTGACGCTCGAGGCTCTTACTTGCCTCAAGCTCACGTTGACGCTGCCCACGGGTCTTGCGGAGCAGTGGGGCGACTTCCTCTTCGGATTGGTCGTCGCTGTCGCCCTCGTCGCTCCCGGCGTTGCCCTTGGCGGGAGGCGACCCGCCCACGTCCTGGACGGACGAGCTCGAGTTCTCATCGTCCGAAGATGGGAGCCATCCTTCCACCACTTGGAATAGCTGCAATGAATACAAGATGGAATTAGAATTACCGCGACTGCATAAACTGCGACTGCGAGCGAAGTGAAGCAATTACCGTTGGGGCTGGACGCTTTGCGGTATAGGGGGCGACCCCAGCCTGTGCGTCCAGGTACACCGCCTGGGTGATTTTCTTCAGTGCTGGGATGTAGTCCTCCAGCTTCCACTCGTCGAGGCAGGCCTTCGACGAGTCTTCCTGGCCCGTGTACTAGTACATGTAGTGCTCACGCCGAGCGAGCGGGACGAGCCGCCGCCCGAGCCAGCAGTTGTACAGGTTTATCGTCTGGAGGCCCTTCTTCTTCAGACCGCGGATGGTCTGGAGCATCTCGTCGACGACCATACGCTGGTCGTTGGGGAGCTTGCCGACTTGGAGACGGCGCGGCTCGGACCGATTGGCGGAGTACCGCGGGATCGCCGCCTCGCCCTCCGGGGTCGCCTCGGCTACGTAAAACCACGATTTCTTCCAGTCGCTCGCTGCCTTGGCAGGCAGCATCAGGTTGAAGAATGAAGCCTTCGACTTGAGCTGGAAGGTTAGGCCGCCCGCGGCTAGCATTGGGCCGCCCGCTTCTTCACGGCTGATCCGTCCGTGGAACAGATCTTGCCATAGGGGGAAGTAGGGCCGGCAGCCCAAGTAGCATTCGCAGAACGCCACAAAGATGGCGAGCTGCTCGATGCTGTGGGGACCCAGATCCGAAGGCTGGATCCCGTAGTAGGCGCAGAAGCGCCGGAAGAACAGGGACGTGGGGAACCCTAGCCCCCGTTCAAGATCGCTGGTGAAGCAGATGAACTCCCTCTCTCGCGGATTCGGGGTCGTCCCTTCGGCTGCAGGAATGCGCCAACAGCTGGCTCGCAAGATCCCGGCCTCCTCGAAGGAAGACAGTTGCCCCCTCGTGCACTTGGATCTACCCCACGGCTCGGTGGAGAGGGCCATGGTAGAGAGATATGCTTGGGGTCGGGGGATTTCAGGTCGGCTGGATCGCGATGCGAAGGGAGGCGAAAAGTGCGCGCAGTCGGAGGAAATGGTGAGAAGGTGGCTCTCTGGTCGCCTGCCATTCCTCTTATATAGCGGTTGTTACCCGCCAAATCAGGGAGCCGTTACTACGCGGTGATTACGCCAAAAGTTACCGTTGGATTACCCCAACGGCTAGTTTAACCACGGTTAACGGTCCAACTTCAGCCACTCGACTCGCCGACCCTCTCACTATGACAGTGTTTTGCCGATTCGACACGCCAAAGTTGTGACCTGGATGATTGGTTTCTCCTCTATACGGGAGCCCGCCGACGATTCGACTGGATGTCCACTCTGAAGCCGTATACTCCGACTGCCAGCAGCCACCTACGCCTAATCGTAGGCAGCCTCGGGGACTAATGATAGGGATATGCCTACCATGGTATACCCAGCAGGACGTTTCCGACTGGCCCAAGAACTGGCGAGTGGGCCTGCAAGACGGCGACTGGATTGAAGCCCAGCGAGGAACCGAGCGACTGGAAGTTGAAGGCCCAGGCGAGTAGATAGGCCCAGTCGGATTAGGTTAAACGAGTACCGAAGCTTTAACTGAATCGGTTGAGATATGTAAACCCTAGGGGAGGTGATCCTATATAAACCTCCCTAAAGAGTGAGTAGAGATACGTTCCATCATACACCCAAGCGACTCGCCGCCTAGCCACCGAGCTCGCTCATTGTACCACCACCATAATACAATCTAGCAGGAGTAGGTCTTTACCCTCCGGGGGGCCGAACCTGGGTAAAATCCTGTGTCTTTGCCCTCATCTCGCACCGCAGATGGCTGGCCGCCCTTGCCCCTCGTTCTACTACTTGCTGCCGATTGCAGCATCTGCCGTGACCATTCCCACGACAAGAATGAGTACAGCAAAAAGGGTAAGGACTCACTACCGAGGAAAGAGTTGATGGAGCCGAGCTTGCTTTGCCAATTCTTGGCCTTGGCTTGAAGAGCGTCCAGATCTAAGTGAGCCAACTCAACCGCTGACTCGGCCTCCTTGAGAAGCTCCTTGGTCTTCACGACACTGATGGCATGCTGGCCATCTTTCTCGGCAAGCTCCTCCCGCAGCCCCTTCACCTCAGCCTAGTGCTTCTGCTCCATATCCGCCATTTCCTTCTTCAGCCGAGTCACCTCGTCTCGCTCCTTTTGGAGCTTGATCCCGTGCTTCTCTTCTTATTCGAAGCATATGACCCGTCAGCGACAACAAAGCTATGGAGAAGGATAAGCATAAGTACAGAGCGGAGACAAAATCCTCAGGAACTTACTTTCAGCATCGCTGATTTGTAGGTGCAGGGTGTCAATGGTGGATTGGGCAGAAGCTATGGAAGGACAATGAAAGAAAATAAGCAAGGGCAAACAAGGAAAGTACGCCTAATAAGAGCGGGACAAGTCAGAAAATTACCTTGGCCTTTAGCCTCAGCCTACAGGTTTTGGTGAGCGAGCTCCAACTTACGATACTCCCAGAGGAGAGCCTGATGCACCTTGGTGCGCTCATTGTGTGTATGCTACATAAAGAAAAAAGATAGTCAGCAGATGTGAGGTCTAGCTTACAGCCGGATAAGGGTTGACTCCTAACTTAGAGCTTACAGCCGAATAAGTTCTTTACTCGGCAGTAACCTTGGGGACTTGGGATCATGTATAACAAAAATACTCAATACACAAAAGAGTAAGGAGATTATATACCTTGTTCACTTCACCTTCGCGGGCGATCAAGGCAATGGCCTGCTGAGTCATGTCAGAAACGGCCTTGGGGCCCAACTTCATCTTCTTCCCAGCACTGGAACTGTCCTCTTGCTCCCAAGCTGCGTTCCAAGCCACAGCGTAACGCTCTACGGAACCAAGGCTATTCCCGCTAAGCGTCTGAGTGAGAACTTGCCCCTTTTTCAGGGTAGTTCCCATGTTGGCACGGGTAGCAGCGGCACTGCTATGCAAGGCAACAACCTTGGAACTGCCGCCAGAGCCGGCAGCTGCGGATCCTCCCAACTTACCCGCTAAAGCGAGTGCCGTTGTTATTGTTGTGGGCCGAATCTGAGGTGTGGTGCCTGGGGCATGGACCAAGGTAATCTTCTTGGTAGATGTGGGTTTGTCGATGGAGGAACGAGCCGGACCTGAAGCAGCAGGACGGGTCTGACTTTTTGACAGAGGAGAGTGAGCAGATCCGGTTGGGGACAAGATAGGAGCCAACTGAGCAGGCTCAACAACGCTCTGTGGAACAACAACGGGATCAACTTTTGTACTGGGAGCGGGAGAACTAATGGCAGGGGTCTTCTCGACACCAATGTTGCTAGCACCAAGATCAGGAAGTTGTTCATGAGGAACAGCACGGGATCTGGGCCGGGTCTCCTCCGACGGTTGGGCCACCGGGTCGGCCTCGCTCTGAGACTTGTGAGTCTCAGTGGTGGGGGCAGTGACCCAAATGGGGCTTGGCATGGCGGTGTCGGCGCGAGGAGGGGAGGCTGGCCTTAGCGGCAAAGAGGCCATGCTAGGAGCAGCTTGGCTAGCCGACAAAGGCGCCGCACTGAAAATAAGAAAGAGCGCTTATAAGAAAGCAGTAACAAAACAGAAAAGGAAAAATGGGAAGTAAGCAAAACAACAAAACTTACCCGGAGGCGGTCGGGTCACGTGGCAAGCGACGAGTGACCCGGCGCCCAGCAGCTTTGCGAGTCTTAGTCAGCGCGGCAGCAGGAGGAGCAGCAGGAGTAACCTTGCGCTTCTTGACGGGCTGACCGCTAGAGGAGGCCCCACGCCGCTTACCCGGCTTGGCGGTAAGAATCTTGCTGACTCCGCCCACAACGAGAGGGGAAACGTCATGTACCTGGGCAGCTGCATAAGTAAATGACGAGCTAATTCAAATAAGTCAAGAGGTTAAAGTCAAAAGGCAAGTACCTCCAGAATTTCACAATCATCATCATCATCGTCGGACCAGTCTCGTAAGGGGTTTCGAGTATGGGTCTTACCCGCGATAGAGGCAGCGGCAACAACATGCGTGATGGGCATGAAGCATTCCAGGTCGAACTCGATCTCGTCCGAGTCGGAGCGATCCTCGTAGTATCCGCCGGGAGGGACACTACTATCATCAACCTGGTGAACAAGATTCTATGTCGGATAGAAAGTGATTCAGAAGCTTACCCAGGGTATAGGCCTGTCTCAGCTAAAAGAAGGGCAACCCCAGGCCTAGTCGTCCGCCAAAGTCAGCTTCAAAATCGAGCTGACTCGGCGGGCCACAGAGTCATGGGTGAGCTCCTTCGTGGAGTGCCGAGTGGGTTCCTGCGTGCCGCTCATGAAGCACATCTTGTGGCTCCTGTCTTGAAGAGGGCTGACCCAGAGTGCGGTAAAAGCACACATGAGATCCGTATTGGTGAGATGGAAATTCTCATCCGGCGATAGCAACCTCTCCAGAATCCCATTGGCCTCGTTCACCACGGCGCTCTTGTTGCGCGGGTCAAGTTTGCAGAACTCCTTGATGGGAACCTCGTCTGAGAAAGGAGGGAGCCAGATGTAATCAGTGGCCCCGCTGTTTTTGACATAGAAGAAAGTCCTATGCCATTTCTTGCAAGAGTCTAAGCCAGTAACCCGAGGAAAGATGGACTCTTTCCTGGGCGTGATGCTAGCGCCACCGCACCTGGTTGTCCTTTTCTCAGCACGGGGAACGCCGGTCTCGAGAACTACTTGGATCCTAAAGCTAAAATATTTGGCCCACAGAAGAACTGTAGGACAAATGCCAAGGTAGGCCTCACAAGCAGAGATAAAACAAGAGAGGGAACCAATCGCATTGGCAGGCAAATGATGGGTCTAAAGATGGAAAGTGGAAACAAAGGAAACAAAGAAATTTCTCACGGGCAAGGCGAAACATCGCTCAAAATGGGAGAATAAAACCACCCTCTCATTGGCATCAGGTTTGGGGGAAATCTCACCAATAGGGAGGCGACAATCCACTTCGAGTGGGATGCACCTGGTGGAGCGCAGCCACTCGACCTCCTCCACTGAGACCTTCGAGCCCTCCCAGCCGCCATGCTCACTGGCGGCGACCTCCTGTTCCTCCGCTCTCTCCGCGGCGTCGCGAGCATCCATGGTCTCCCTGGATTCAGTCTCTTCCGCCGTTGGAAGAGGCTTGGACGAGCAAGGAACCATAACGGAATAGAAAGGGGAAAAGAGCAATCGCAGAGGAGAGACTGTGTAGAAGAAGAACCGCAAGGGAGATGTTAGGATTTTGGAGGGGAATGGAAGAAGAAACAGGCAATGGGGAAACTGAGCAGGCGAGGGAAGTTAAGTTTCTCTCACCCCTACTTAAGGGGAGTAAAAACCCCAATCGTGGGATTCCGCTACGCCGTGTGGCCAACGTATTTAGCAGAGTGAGCCAGTTAGAAAACACCATGTGTAGGTGATACACGATAAATCCACTGCCACATCACACTGCGCAAGACACGAGGCGCTGAGCGATGGGACTGCCACAGTGACGGGGAGTTACTGCGCCGCCATCACTGTGTGGTCAGGATTTGGGATAGAATTTGAGGCAATTCAGCATGATTACAAGCTGTCAGTGACTAAGGCACGCCGAAAATGACTCGGAATTGGCCAAAATGACTCGACACGAGGCAAAAATGGGCCAAAAAGTCAAAGATGAGACTCGGAAAGAGCATAGTAGACTCAGCTAAGATCGGGGTTATGCCAAAAATTGTGTCTTAAGCAGTAAATGCAGGTAGAAAAAGAAGTTCCAATCACATTAAAGGAACCTGGAGATGCCTAACAGCTAGAACTGTAAGGCCTCACCAGCTTCGGGGACTAATGTCGGGGGAATAACCCCCGGCAGGGTTATAAGGGGTAAAACATTGCCCAGCTTGGCTTATGCCGAGTAAAGAATGAACTTGGCCGGGTAACAATGGCCGGATAAGATAGTAGTGTGCGGCCGACATAGGAACTATGTTGGCCCATACAAGACAATTATGTTAACCTTGCAGGAACCAACTAGCCGAGTCTCACGAGGGAGGGCCGAGTCAGATAGGACGCGTGGCACCTTTCCGAGTGAGGTTCAGGAGGGACCATTGTAAAGAACGGTCAAAAGAGAAGGGCAACGCCGGGTGACACGAAAGGGGCTGGGTGACGCCTAAAGAAGGGGCTGACGTACAAAGTTAATGCATGACGCCAAAGGAACTAGAGTCTATGTATGTGAAGACCGTTAGCTTGAAGGGATACAGGTAGTCTACACTAGCACAAATCAAAAAATTCTACCGCGTAAACCAGGATTACTGTTGTCATAGATCACGGGATTACCACTAGACGCGCAGTTGCAGAATTTGATGAAGCGCGTCGAGGCAGTGCAGACGATCTACGTCTCCTCCTTATTCTCGTCCCACGAGCAGCTCCCCTTGCGCGGCGCATCGAAGCGCTACAGATGCAGCGCCTCCGCGGTATCCACACGTACAGGGTGGAAGCATCAGACGCCGGACTGCTAGTTCCGCGCGTGCAACACATGAGAGAGGTGTGGCGGCTGGGTGGAATGGTCTAACCCTGGTCAGCACGCCCCACCCTCTCTTATATAGGCGTCCCTAGTGGGCTTCTACATTAGAAGCCCATTAGTAGCCTAAGCCTGGTCTATTTTGGATACAATCCTCATTAGGCTTCCAGCCCCTTAAGTGTGTGACCCCATAGGTTCATATACGTATAGACATGACACGAATACACTTATTCTGTCAATAGTTGGTAGGGGCCTCTAGCAAGACGTGCCAACTCCTAAACGCATACAAAGATCATATCGGATGAACCATCACAAGGTTTAGTACATGTCTTTCCCCTTGCCTCATGATATTTGGTCTAGCTCCAAGCTGACCTCCCTTTCTTGATACTGTGATTTGGAATCCCTTTACTAGGTTAACTCTTAACCATATGTAGCACGACCATGCATTTCTGGATCCGATCACTCGAGGGGACCAGAGATGTCTCTCTCAATTAGATAGGGGCAAATCCCATCTTGATTGACCATGCCTTGCAGCATGCTTCAGGACAAACCCGAAAGCTACCTTTATAACTACCCAGTTATGGAGTAGCGTCTGATAGCCCCAAAGTAGGTCGATCCACATCTCAAGTACATGCGACAATCTCAGGTCTAAGGACAAAATGTACACGATGTGTAGAGAGAGAGAGATGCAACTAATTGTCAGTCTCAAGTTGGGTTAGTCCAACCCCATGTTCATAACATGTGTCGACATCATTAGTTTGACATCTCCATGTCTATGACTTGCGAAACATAGTCATCAACTAATCGATGTGCTAGTCTAATATTCATGGGTGTCCTCACATGTACTCCGACTAGGGACAACTATTAAATAACCATACAAGTAAAGAGTTTCACAAACAATTCACATAATTGCCAATCAATACAAGTTGCCTGATATGGATAGTCAAGGAACACTACAATAACTCATGGATACATAAGAAATATAATCATATCTATGATTGCCTCTAGGGCATATTTCCTTCAATCTCCCACTTGCACTAGAGTTAATCTAGATTGTATCTAATACCTATTGCTCTTGCATGTGCCTCATGCGCAGGCTGCGGGAGTGGCTTTGTAAAAGGATCAGCAACATTTGAGTCCATATGTCTTTTGCATATCATGACACTACCATCCTCAACGAACTCACGAATCTGATGGTAACGCATGCGAATATGTTTGTTCTTCTGGTGCTGTCTAGGTTCCTTGGCTTGTGCAATAGCACCATTGTTGTCACAATAAACGTCCATGGGTTTGGACGCGCCCTGAACCACACCAAGAGCAATCAAGAAATTCCTAATCCAAACATCTTCCTTTGCAGCATCCGAGGTGGCAATATATTCAGCTTCTATTGAAGAGGAGGCCACCGTATCTTGCTTGGAACTTTTCCAACTCACATTACCACCATTCATGACAAACACATAACCAGATTGCGATCTGGAATCATCTGAGTCATTAAGGTAACTCGCATCTGTGTAACCCCTTACACTGAGTTCATCCTCACCTCCATAAACTAGGAACACATCCTTAGTCCTTCTCAAGTACTTAAGGATATTCTTTACCGCTGTCCAGTGACCTTCACCTGGATCAGCCTGATATCTGCTCGTAACACTTAGAGCATAGGAAACATCTGGGCGAGTACATATCATTGCATACATGATGGATCCAATAGCCGAATCATATGGAACCCTACTCATGCGCTCACGCTCATCAATAGTCGAAGGACACCGAGTCTTGCTGAGTTTAATGTCGTGAGACATGGGCAAGAACCCCCTCTTAGCCTCTTCCATGCCGAACCATTTCAACACTTTGTCAATGTATGTACTCTAGCTTAATCCAATTAGCATCCTTGATCTATCTCTATAGATCTTGATGCCCAGAATATATGCCGCTTCTCCTAAGTCCTTCATCGAAAAACTAGTTTTCAACGAGGTCTTAACAGACTCGAGCATAGGAATGTCATTTCCCATCAGTAATATGTCATCTACATATAAGATTAGAAATACCAGCGCTCTCCCACTTTCCTTCTTGTAAACACAAGGTTCTTGTTCATTTTTTATGAAGCCAAACTCCTTTACAACTTCATCAAATCGAATGTTCCAACTCCGAGATGCTTGCTTTAGCCCATAAATAGACTTAAGAAGTTTGCATACCTTTCCAGCATTGTTTGGATCGACAAAACCTTCGGGCTATATCATATACACGTCCTCAATTAGGATTCCATTTAGGAAAGCCGTCTTGACATCCATCTGCCATATTTCATAGTCGAAATGTGCAGCAATGGCTAGAATGATATGTATATATTTAAGCATCTCTATGGGCGAGAAAGTCTCGTCGTAGTCAACTCCTTGAACTTGTCGAAAACCTTTTGCAACAAGTCAAGCTTTATGGATGTGAACATTTCCATCCATATCAATCTTCTTATTATAGATCCATTTGCACTCGATGGCTTTAAAACCATCAGGAAGGTCAACCAAGTTCCAAGGATTGTCACCCATGGACTCTATCTCGTATCTCATGGCGATCAGCCATTTCTCAGAGTCTGGGTCTACCATCGCTTCTGCATAGGTCATAGGCTCATCATTATCTAACAATAATAATTCCCACGTTTCGCGGAGCCTCGCCGACCTTCGTGGTTGTGGTGCTTCTATTGCCACGGGTTCCTCAACTTGTTCTGCTACAATAGCATCACTTGTAGAAGCATTCCCGACTAGCTCATCTTGAACTTCTTCAAGTCGCACTGACCTTCCACTCGTTCCCTTTGTGAGAAACTCTTTCTTTAGGAAAACACCGCTATGAGCGACAAACACTTTGCCCTCTTCTCGGTTGTATAAGTAACACCCTAGGGCTTCCCTCAGATATCCCACGAAAATGCACTTATCCGATTTGGGTGTTAGCTTTTCTGACTGAAGTCGCTTGACAAATGAATCACACCCCAAAATCTTTAGAAAAGATAAACTGGGATTCTTTCCAGTCCACATCTCATATGGTGTCTTAACTATGGATTTAGATAGTACCCTGTTAAGTGTGAAAGCTACTGTTTCTAGAGCATAACCCCAAAATGATAATGGTAAATCCGACTGGCTCATCATCGATTGAACCATGTCCAAAAAAGTTCGATTACGCCATTCGGAGACCTCATTTCTTTGAGGCGTTCCGGGCGGCGTGAGCTGTGGAACAATTCTGCAACTCTTAAGATGATTGCTATATTCGTTACTCAAATATTCTCCTCCACGATCAGATCGCAAGGCCTTTATTTTCTTGCCACATTGATTCTCTACCTCATTCTGAAACTCCTTGAACTTTTCAAAAGTTTCAGACTTATGCTTTATCAAGTAGACATAACCATATCTCCTGAAATCATCAGTGAAAGTAATGAAGTAGTGATATCCTCCTCTGGCTATCGTGCTCATTGTTCCACATACATCAGTATGCATGAGTTCCAACAAGTCTGTCGCTCTCTCGGGAAAACCCAAAAAAGGTGACTTGGTCATCTTTCCAAGTAAACAAGCCTGACATGTCTCGTATGATTCAAAATCAAACGAAGTTAGAAGACAATCACCATGGAGCTTCTTCGTGCGATTTTCACTTATATGCCCCAAACAATAATTCCATAAATAGGTAGGACTCAAATCATTAGGCCGAAGCCTTTTAGCGCTAACATTGTAAACATATGCATCATCAAGATTTAAAATAAATAACCTATTCACAATGGGAGCATTAGCCATAAACATATCATTCTTAGAGATTACACAACCATTGTTCATACTCGCAAATGAATATCCATCCCTCATCAAACATGAAGTTGATAAAATGTTTCGACCCATACTTGGAATGTAATAACAATTATTCAACTCCATAATAAATCATGACGGAAGGTGAAGTTGCATGACGCCGACGAACAATGTAGCAACCCTTGCTTTATTTCTGATGCGAAAATCCACTTCGCCCTTCTGCACTACTCTAGTACTTATTAGCCCCTGCATCGAATTGAAAATATGAGCAACCGATCCGGTATCAAATACCCAAGAGTTAACATAGGAATCAGAGAGAAGAATGTCCACAACATTTACAACAACAGTACCTGAGTGGGAAGTAATCTTACTTCCACTCTTCTTCAAAGAAGCCTGGTACTTGCTGCAGTTTCTCTTCCAGTGGCCATGTTCATGACAAAAAAAGCACTCAGTGTCTTCTACAGGTCCAGCCTTTTGCTTGGGTGCAGGTTTAGGGATCGTATCCTTAGCCTTGCCCTTCTTCTTCCAACAAGTACCTTTTTTCTTAAAGCTAGGCTTATTCTGCACAGCCATCACATGGCTATGCCCTGCACACTTCTTCATGTCACTTTCTGTTGTTTTTAGCATCCCGCATAACTCATTAAGGCCCTTCTCCACCCCATGCATATGGTAGTTCGAAATGAACTGCCCATAGCTGGATGGAAGAGACGCCAAAATGAAGTCAGTGGCCAACTCTTGGCCTAGTGGAAAACCAAGATTTTCCAAAGTCTGACTGTAACCAACCATTTTGATCACATGGGGGCCTACAGCTGCTCCCTCTGCCAGCTTACATTCCACAAAGGACTTGGCAACATTGTACCTTTCAGTCCTTGCCTGATCTTGGAACATGTCCTTAAGCGCAACGATCATATCGTACACATCCTGATCCTCAAACTTCTTTTGGAGTTCAGGTTCCATGCATGGAAGCATAAGACAACTAACCTCAAGAGAATCATCACATGCTCTCTTGTAGGCATTCTTGAGGGCAGCAGATGCATTATCAACAGGTTCATCGGGAATTGGAGTATCCAAAATCGTTTCCTTTTTATCAGACCTGAGAACAATTCTCAGGTTATGGACCCAGTCCGAATAGTTTGTTCCATTTAGTTTATCTTTGTCAAGAATCGAACACAGAGAAAAAGGTAATGTAGTGTTTGGTGCCATTGATCTACAATAGAAAACATGCAAAATACTAAGCCATGTAGCCATGATAGAGTAAAACATATTAAACAATTTAATAGCATACACTCCCACTTAAATCAATATCCCTCTATTGATATTAAGTGTTTCAAGATCCACAATTAACAAGTAGACTAGTGAGCTTTAGCATCACTGCTAGAAGACAAGGTAAATCGGTAAGCAACACTTGCTAATCATATCACATATGACTCTTGTTGTTGGGTGACATCTCTATGTGAAAACTAGGCGCCCAACCTTTATGCCCCAAGGTCCTTAACTGTTCAGATGACCTTGTCAAGCTCACCAACCCTTATGCATGTAGGTATCCGATACAAATCCATCCAGCCAAGGAAAACCGCGGCACCCTAATTTCATAGGCACACCAACGATTGTACAGGGCATAGGATGGTGCAAGGTTTGGTTGGGAGGCCATGGTTTAACTTAAACTTTGTGAGGGTCGTTCTACTTCTATCATACAAGCATGCATAGAGTAAAACGCATAAGAATAGCATTCACATAGTTGTGACCTAGTATGGCCCATTTTCTCATGGTGATCTCCATCGCCATAGAACCTGTCCACCATGATGATCTCCATCTTCATGTTCCATGTGAGCCATCCTCTAAGTGATGAGTCCTCCAATAACTAATACAAGCTATTACCCCTAACAGCTAGTAATCAAAATTACATAGAATTGGGATCATCACAAGTTGGCACGCAGGCCACTACAATAATTGACAACACACATGGCTCTAGCCATGTTGCCCTACTCATGACACGCAGGTCATGATAAATTTCATACATGCATCACATACATATATGGGCCATACTGATCACATACATCCTGCAAAAACAAGTTAAGCATAGAATCGCACTCTACCAGATCATGTGACCTCGCAACACCTAGTTACCTTAACGAGATACAAAAATGTGCTACGACTAGGGGGGTCTAGGGGGTCTCCCCATGCGGGGTTCGAAGGGGCAGCGCCCCTCGCGTCCGTAAAACTGTGAAAAATGAGAGATCGAATCTACACAATTTTCTTTAAGGATTTTGATCGGCAAATCAAATTTACCATAAACCGTCTGTTGTTCCGATCTGATCAAACTCCTTTGATCACGATACATCGATTTTAGATCTAGGTTCCGATTCGATCAATCATATTGATCTTCGCGTGACTCAACATGATTTATGTGTCACTGTCTACCCCGATGGAGGAAACCGACCGGTAGGGGTAAGTCGTTCGACTACCTCAAAATCACGATCACGGAAAGCAAGATCATAGAGCAATCCTGAACCACCGCAATATAAACGATCACATCATTCATATCAAACTGCATATCACCATATGCAAACATCCCGAAACTATAACTGAACAGCATCGGCTCTGATACCATTGAAGGGATACGGGTAGGCTACACTAGCGCAAATCAAAAATTTCTACCACGTAAACCAGGATTATTGTTGTCATAGATCACGGGATTACCACTAGATGCGCAGTTGCGGAACTTGATTAAGCGCGTCGAGGCAGTGCAGACGATCTACGTCTCCTCCTTGTTCTCGTCCCACGAGCAGCTCCCCTTGCGCGGCTCATCGAAGCGCTACAGATGCAGCGCCTCCGCGGTATCCACACGTACAGGGTGGAAGCGTCAGACGCCGGACTGCTAGTTCCGCGCGTGCAACACATGAGAGAGGTGTGGCAGCTGGGTGGAATGGTCTAACCCTGGTCAGCACGCCCCACCCTCTCTTATATAGGCGTCCCTAGTGGGCTTCTACACTAGAAGCCCATTAGTAGCCTAAGCCTGGTCTATTTCGGATACAATCCTCATTAGGCTTCCAGCCCCTTAAGTGTGTGACCCCATAGGTTCATATACGTATAGACATGACACGAATACACTTATTCTGTCAATAGTTGGTAGCGTCCTCTAGCAAGACGTACCAACTCCTAAACGCATACAAAGATCATATCGGATGAACCATCACAAGGTTTAGTACATGTCTTTCCCCTTGCCTCATGATATTTGGTCTAGCTCCAAGCTGACCTCCCTTTCTTGATACTGTGATTCGGAATCCCTTTACTAGGTTAACACTTAACCATATGTAGCACGACCATGCATTTCTGGATCCGATCACTCGAGGGGACCAGATATATCTCTCTCAAGTAGATAGGGGCAAATCCCATCTAGATTGACCATGCCTTGCAGCATGCTTCAGGACAAACCCGAAAGCTACCTTTATAATTACCCAGTTACAGAGTAGTGTCTGATAGCCCCAAAGTAGGTCGATCCACATATCAAGTACATGCGACAATCTCAGGTCTAAGGACAAAACGTACATGATGTGTAGAGAGAGAGCTGCAACTAATTGCCAGTCTCAAGTTGGGTCAGTCCAACCCCATGTTCATAACATGTGTCCACATTATTAATTTGACATCTCCATGTCTATGACTTGCGAAACATAGTCATCAACTAATCGATGTGCTAGTCTAATATATTCATGTGTGTCCTCACATGAACTCCGACAAGGGACAACTATTAAATAACCATACAAGTAAAGAGTTTCACAAACAATTCACATAATTGCCAATCAATACAAGTTGCCTGATATGGATATTCAAGGGAAAATACAATAACTCATGGATACATAAGAAATATAATCTTCTCTATGATTGCCTCTAGGGCATATTTCCTTCATAGCTGTCCAACTTTATGGACTGGGCCACTGGGCCTAGTACAAGCCCGTGACCCGGCCCGTATAGTGAAGACCAAGATCCAAATAGTAACCCTAGGACCCAAAGGGGTGTAACCTAGCTAGCCATCACTTATATAAGGAGGGGCATAGCTAGGGTTAGAGGAGGTTGGAGCTAGTAGGGAACTAGGGCACTGAATCTTAGTTGATACAACTCTAGGAGCACTTGTAAACATCTAGGATCAATAAAATTCCCAAGTGTGGAGAGTTCATCTTGTTCTTCGTGCGCGGAAAGACCGTGCACTCCCTCCCTGGTGACCACAAGTATCCATTCGGCCCCCAACTTAAGTGTTGGGGATATGCTATATGGGTATCCTCATAGCATGTCTCTTATCCGACTAACCCGGGTGGCCCATAGTCGGTAGCATGGCCTATGGCCTGTTGGGCGGCCCAGTTATGTGGATCTAGAAGGGAGGCCCATGCCGGATAAAGGAAGGCTACGGTGGAGTCACCAGCGTACCCGAAGCCTTGGAGTGCGAGATATACAAGACTAGTAATAGACGGTGTAGAACTCTGTAACCTGTCCGGCTAGGACTTTTCCCTATAACCCTAGGATCTGACGACTATATAAGTCGGGCCTAAGGGAGCCTTTAGGTCAACGATAACTTAGACTTTCTAGTCACCTCGCACAGCGAACCTAATCTCTGTAACTCGGCATATTGCCATTATAGTGATTTATAGCAGGAGTAGGATTCGGCCACCGTTGTGGGATCTAAACCTGGGTAAGCTGTGTTACCTCATACCCCTCAACCGTCTGCCTTACCCCACGTCTCTAAACACGCACTGTGAGGACCCCTCCATGGTGTACTCGTCGGCAATACCACGACAGTTGGCGCCCACCGTGGGGCCAGAGGCGCTTCAGGCTCTTCAGCGGGCGAGGACCAAGATCTTCGCGGGAATCAGCGAAACCGTAGCCATCGGTTGCGTTCTCTTCTCCGGCAACGTTCTGATCGTCCCCCCCGACGAGTTATGGATCCCGGCGAAGACGAACCCTATGCGGTGTTCGATCGTTCCTATCGGAGACATCCACCTCTTCATCGGCGAAACCGACTCGGGTACTAGTTCCCTGGGAGTCGGAGGAGCATCAAGACCCGCACGGACCGCCTACGGGCAGGATACGTTCGCGGAAGGATCGATGACAGATCTCTCCTTGGAGTTTGCCGGCAAAGATCGGAAAAATTCAAGACCCACCCAAACCGCCCCTGTGCAGGATATAAAGGTGGAAGATCACTGCAAATCCGCCGGTTTCGACCGTGCGTTTGGACAGCAGAGATCCAAGTTCGTCGGCGTGGTTACCATCTTCGATCTGGCGCGCTGCATTTAGAGAGAGGGCGAAAACCCCCGTGATTACCTGGCCAGGTGGCTCCGTATACGAGCCGATCTGGCCCACTACCACAATGATGATGCCATCTATCACTATGTGGAAGGACTGGACCATGGCACGCCTCTCCGACATTCTCTAAGACGGCAACAGGCGTCATGACGCCTCACCTTCGAAGGCATGGTGAACACCGTCAACAACTACGCGGAAGCTGAAGCGGCAGCTCAGACAGCACTTGCGCTCATTGACGGAGCCCCTCCAATTCAGCCACCACCACCACCGCCTCCGGCCGCCATCGTCGCAGCAGCACCACCACCTCCAGTCATCATCGAGGCCGTTGCACCTCCACCGCCCGTCATCGAGGAAGTTCTGGCACCCTCTGACTCTGTCATTGACGCGCTTTATGCTGATTTCAGTGCAGATTCAGAGGAAATAGACTTCAGTCCAGAAGATCTAGACTCCGCCATGCAGGAGATGGAGGAGGAGTACTCGCGCGACGAGCAAGCTAATAACACCGTCATGTCTCGAGGGGTGTTCGTCACCATCGGGACAGCGATGGACGAAGACCAGCCCGGGCAAGCTCCGCCTACGACACTGGATAGGGGGAAGGGGCCACTAATTGCTGACGACATTGATCGCGCAAAGGTCATGCCGCCTCCGCCTAATCTAGTGCAGCAGCCGCAGGAACTCGGCACCGGTCCAAGCAACAACAACACCGCGAACTTGCCGCCTCCAGCATCCACGTCGGCAGCAGCCCATGTTACTCCAGCCGATAGAGCGATGTACGGCAATCTCCTCGTTGAGCCTCTAACCGTTGATCATATCCGGAACGTGACTCAGCTTGACGAGAAGCGCCAGCAGCTGCTGGAGGAAGCGTAAGCCATCACGGAGCAAGGCGCTAAACTAGATCGAGATCTGGTCAACGCGCAGAAGTCCATAGAAAAAGCTAGAGCAATGGAGGCCGAGTACAAGACTCTGCTGCAATAGCATAAGGCTAAGAAAGCTCTGGCTCGCGTCATCAACGATCCTGGTGTACGGTGCAACCTAGGATGGGCTCCCTCGAAGCCGGCACAGGCCAAGCCATACATTGATAGTGAAGGCAAGAAGGTGATGCCCACCCCACTCCTTAACCTCGCCGTCGCCAAGACTCTTCTGGAGCAGGATAGATCGCCTGAGGCACTCGAGCAGGTCTATGACCTAGTGGCCAAGGCGGTAAAGCAGCAGGAAAAGGCCACCTCTCAGAGGCTTGAGTCTGACCCAGCGCTCTGCCGATCTAGCCAGTACAAACCGCCAAGGGATAGATCTCCTCAGGATGTCGGATCGCGGACGGGTTCATCAGAACGAAGACGGAAGGATGCGCGCAACAGGAAGGATGCTATCCCCATATCCTCCGACCACGGAGAAAGAGCCCAACCTCGCCGCCCATTGCCACCGCCCCGATCCCCCCGACGTTAGGAAGATTACAAGACTCACCATCGTACGGATATGCCCCCTCCAAAGAAGTGCGACATCGTCATCCTCGACCACGCGGCACAGACCCGTCATGATAGAGAGTGCCACCATGGACATAAGAGCAGGTCACACCATGACCCTCCGCGTCCGGCAAGCAACCGTGACAGGCGTGGGGCGTCGCAGGAGGGTAGCAACAAGAAGGCTAATCCACCGCCACCTCCGCCTCCATCACCGCCAAGCAGTCACCATGACGGAAGAGGCCCGCGTCGTTCACGCAGCCCATCCCCTGTTGACAAGAAGAAGAAGAACCCGGAGCCATACGATGCACGTTCACGGATCGATAAGATCCACGAGGCCCGGGAAGGACCATACCTGGGACCACGTTGCTTTCGACCTGCAATACGGTCCGCAACTTACCACAAAGGTTTCCTGATTGACAAGACCATCAAGCCCTATGACGGCACCTCCAAGCCCGCCACATGGTTGCACGACTACGGCAATGCGGTGGAGATTGCCGGAGGCAACCCTAGCGTCGATGTCAAGTACCTCCCGTTAATGTTGGCGGGCACGGCCCGTCAATGGATCAACGACTTGCCGGAGAAATCTATCTACAACTGGTTGGACATGCCAGAAGCGTTCACCAAAAACTTTGAGGGTACATACAAGCGTCCCTGCACTTTGGGCGATCTACAGCGGTGCGTGCAAGAGAAAGACGAGACATCTCGCGCCTACCTCTCCCGCTGGCTGGACATGAAGAATTCCTGCGTAGGAGTGCACGCCCAGACCGCCATGGGCGCCTTCACGATGGATTGGAAAGGGGCACATTACTCCGACATAAGCTAAAGCGCTTGCAGAACAATCATCAACTTGACTTGAATCATATGATTCAGTTAGCTAGTGAGTTCGCAGCTGCCGACGATGATGCTCGTGGCTCTTTGCCGGCAACGACTGTTCCAACCCAAGCTCGGAGGAACAGCAGTACAAAGCGGAAAACCGCTCCAGAAGAAAAGCAATCTAACGACATGGTCGCCAAGACTTTTGCAGGACGAGGCGAAGGCGGACAACGTGGCCGAGGAAGGGGAGCAGGCCATGGGCAGCAGCGAGGAAGTGAAACCAACTCGGCGCCGCTCCGCGTTCCCCAAACCTACAAAGAGTACCGCGATATGCCGCGCCTCGTACACCTCGACGCCAACGGCAAGGCCACCCATACCAATTGACACTGCAAGTTCGTCAATGACCTCATGGAAGACCCGGAGTCCGGCTATAAGCGAAGTCGGAAGAACAGACCGCGAGGCAAGGGCAAGGGGTAGAAGAAGGAGGAGGAGTCCAAGGATTCAAGTGACATGGACGAGGATGTTGACCCCAAGCACGCCGCCAAGAGCGAAGACAAGGGCAAGAACCCCTTCGCAAAGAAGGCCCCAGTCTACCACACTTTCCTTGGCACCCCCACCGTCCGACAACAGAAGACCTCTTTAAGGATCATGATGTCTACTCTCCCCCAGTTCCCCAATACCTGCGCTGGTCGGAGGTTCCAATCACTTGGGACAGGATGGACCACCCAGACCTTGTACCCACGGAGAACCAGTATGCCATGGTCATCAACCCATTGATTGACGGCGTGGAGTTCACCAAGTGCATGGTGGATAGTGGAAGCAGCATCAACATCATGTACCTGGATACACTGCAGAAGATGAACTTGACGGAGGCAAACCTAAGGCGGACCAACACCATGTTCCATGGCGTAGTTCCTGGTCGGGAGGCTCGGTCCCTTGGGTGCATCACGCTTCAGGTGGCCTTTGGCGACGTTAATAATTACCGCCAAGAGCGCATGCCCTTTGAGGTGGTCCCCTTCAAGAGCGTGTACCACGTCATATTCGGCCACGACATATTCCACACGTTCATGGCCAAGCCATGCTTCGTCTACAACAAAGTCAAGATACCCGGACCAAACGGTGTCATCACCGTATCCGGAAGCTTTACCAAGGCAAGGGACTGCGAGATCAATGAAGCAGCCATTGCAGAAGCTGTCCTCTACATCGAAGAATTCAAGGAGATCCAGAGCAAGGTCAATGACTCAGATATGCCCGCGTCGAAGAAGCAGATCTCCGACTCCGCTCCTGCGTTCAAGGCCGCCATCGAGACCAAGCCGGTGGAACTTGTGGTAGGCGATGCCTCCAAGACCGTCGCCATTGGGAAGAACCTGGATCCCAAATAGGAAAGCGCGCTCGTCGAGTTCCTCCGTGAGAATAGGGACATCTTTGCCTGGCAACCTGCCGACATGAAGGGTGTACCTAGGGAACTTGCCGAGCACAGCTTAAACATAGATCCAAAATGTAAACCAGTGAAACAACCTCTACGACACTTCGGAGATGAGAAGAGACGCGCCATTGGCAAAGAGATAGCTAGGTTACTTAAGGCTGAGTTTATCCGAGAAGTCCTTCACACCCAATGGGTGGCCAATCCTGTACTTGTCCCCAAAAGGGGAACCAATGAATTAAGAATGTGTGTTGATTACACCGGCTTGAACAAAGCATGTCCCAAAGATCCGTTCGCTTTGCCTCACATTGACCAAGTCATTGACTCGACGACTGGCTCGGAACTTTTGTGTTTTCTCGATGCATACTCAGGATACCACCAGATCATGATGAGGAAGTCGGACCAATTGGCCACTTCGTTCACTACCCCGTACGGCACGTTTTTCTATGTTATGATGCCCTTTGGGTTAAAAAACGCAGGTGCTACCTACCAGCGGACAATGCAACGTTGCCTTCACGACCAAATTGGTCGGAACGTTCACGCCTATGTGGACGATATCACGGTGATGTCTAAAAAGTCAAATGACTTAATCTCCGACTTAAAAGAAACCTTTGATTATCTCCGGAAATACAACATGATGCTCAACCCTAAGAAGTGCGTCTTCGGGGTTCCAGCCGGCAAACTGTTGGGCTTCATCGTTTCCCAGCGTGGAATTGAGCTCAACCTGGAGAAAATCAAGGCCATCTTAAACATAAACCATCCAACATGCCTAAAGGACATCCAACGACTAACAAGTTGTGTTGCAACAGTTAGTCGGTTCATCAGCCGACTTGGAGAAAAGGCTCTGTTGTTGTACAAGTTGCTGAAGAAGGCGGACAAATTCACGTGGACGGACAAGGCAGATGCAACATTGAAGCAGCTTAATGATATTCTTTCCTCAGCGCCTATCCTTGCAGCACCCGAGCCTGGCGAGCCCCTGTTAATTTACATGGCGGCAACCAACCGGGTTATTAGCATTGTCGTCGTGGTAGAGCGGAAGGAACCAGGCTATGAGCACAGAGTGCAACGACCAGTTTACTATGTAAGCGAGGTCTTGACGGAGTCCAAGCAGCACTACCCGCACTACCAAAAGATAGCTTATGGAGTATTCCTTGCTTCACGGAAGCTGAGGCATTAGTTTCAGGAGCACCCAATCACAGTAGTGAGCAACACTCCACTGTCCGACATTATCAACAACAGCGACGCTACAGGAAGGGTCGCGAAGTGGGGCATTGAACTTGCCGCCTTCGAGATCACCTACAAAAGACGCGACGCTATCAAGTCACAAGCCTTGGCGGATTTTATTGCAGATTGGACGGAGATGCCGGATGCTACTCCGTTGCCGGAACCAGAGTACTGGGTGATGCACTTTGACGGATCAAATCTGCTCAACGGCTCGAGGGCTGGTGTATTGCTACAGTCACCAAAAGGAGACAAGCTATACTACGTTCTGCAGATCCACTTCGAGGCTACAAACAACATGGCGGAGTATGAAGCACTCATTCACGGATTGCGTGTAGCCAAGGATATTGGCATCAAGCGCATAGTTTGCTGTGGAGATTCCGACTTGGTTGCCCAGCAGGTGGCTGACACCTGGAATGCGCGGAATCCTATGATGGCGGCATATCGCGACGAAGTGGACGAGATAGCCAAGAGCTTCTTGGGCTACGAAGTCAAGTATGTGCCTAGGGAGCAAAACGAGGCGGCTGATCTATTGTATAAACTTGGATCAGGGCGCAAGAAAATTCCGCCAGGAGTTTTCCTAGAACATCTACGCACACCATCTGTGAAGGGCGCCGACATCGGCAACCCGGATAGAGCTGATTCTTTCGTTAACATGGTGACAAAGACCCCTCCGGCTTGGACAAAACCGTTCATGGAATATCTCGAACACGGTACTTTGCCCGACGACGAGGTCGAACAACGGCAGATAGTACGACGAGCAAAGGGTTATACCATAATCAATGGGCAACTTTAGAAAAGGAGCACTACTGGTGTATACCTAAAGTGTGTTTCCTAGCTAGAAGGTATGGAAATCCTACGCGAAATCCATCTCGGAGATTGCGGGCATCACGCCGCTCCTCGATCGTTGGTCGCGAAAGCCTTACGGCTAGGATTCTACTGGCTGACCGCAAAGGCCTACAAGTTGGTTGAAACATGCACAGGATGCCAGTATTATGCCCGACAACCACATGTCCTTGCTGAAGAATTGCGAACAGTACCAATAACTTGGCCGTTTGCAGTCTGGGGGCTAGACATGGTGGGACCGTTACAAACGGCATCGTGTGGATTTACGCATCTGCTTGTAGCAGTTGACAAATTCACCAAATGGATAGAAGCTAAACCCATTAGAAAGCTTGATGGGGCAACTGCCCTCAGGTTTGTCCGGGATCTAGTGGTGACATTTGGTCTCCCACATAGCATCATCACCGACAATGGAAGCAACTTCTCACTCGGAGAAGTGGAGGCCTACTGCTGGGACAAAGGAATCCGACTTGACCTTGCGTCTGTGGCACACCCACAATCCAATGGTCAACTTGAGCGAGCCAATGGATTAATTCTGCAGGGGATCAAGCCACGTCTTGAGGCACCTCTATATAGAGCAGCTGGAGCCTGGGCGGAAGAATTGCCATCTGTGTTGTGGAGGTTACGAACTACACCTAACAGATCCACCGGCTACACCCCTTACTTCATGGTATATGGAGAAGAAGCCATCCTACCCTCCGACATCCTCCACGATGCACCAAGAGTTGCCTCCTACGACGAAGATGACGCTGAAGAATCCAGACGCCTTGATGTGGACCTTCTCGAGGAGGAGCGCGTTTTGGCATGCCAAAGATCCGCCATCTACCAGTATAAGCTACGCAGCTACCATAGTCGCCGCGTCCGGCATCGCTCGTTTAAAGAGGGGGATTTAGTACTCCGACTTAAGCAGAAGAAGTCACACAAATTATCCCCGCCATGGGAAGGACCGTTCATCATAAGCAAGGCGCTGCTCAATGGGTCTTACTAACTTTTCGACAATTGTGAGCTCAAGGATAGACCCAACGAGGATCATAAGCGTAAGCGACGTGACCCGGATGATGACTACCCGGAACTTGATCGGCCATGGAACATAGCACAGCTACGTCCTTTCTACACTTAGCATTTTTAAATCTAATCGTTTACCTTATATATGATCAATGAAATAAAGCTCTTTGGTTCACTCATATTGCTGAGTCTTTTACCTCCTTTAGTGTTCATTTTTTGGATCATATAAACCTTTATGCACAAGCTTTGCGATTGCACTTGTGAAAATTCCGCCTACGGCCGTTAGCTTAAGTTTTCTGGTCTACACGTTCTTTGTTGTTTTTATGTGGATTCTGGAGTAGTGACTTTTGGCACATATTGTCGGCGATTTTGTGCTAAGGTTATTGACGGTGCCATTGGGCATCATCACCTAAGCGCATGGTTCCGACAACGAGTCTTCTGACTCACGAAAAGTCAAGCATAAGAACCAAAGTAATGGATAAGCCAGCACTTGCTTAAAAAATATATACATACTGCGCATTAATTCTTAAGTAGCAGGATACGACAACCACTATTTTCCGCCTTAAGATTACATCATCAAGTTTTTTCAATGCACATTCCAGAGGTGAAACAAGAATTACAAAGTGTTTTTTTCACTCCTTGGGTGCAGGGGACTTGGAGGCCGCATCATCACCAGCCGGAGATTCACCCTCAATGTCGCCACTGTGAGGAGACTCGGAGGATTCAGGGCTGGTGTTGTCAAGAAAGTTTCTGGGCACGAAGACGTCGACGTCCACCAACTCGGCAACCCTGGTGTCATAACCCGCGAGTGATGACAGGATGGCTTCGTGATCGATCTCCTTGCCGTCATCATCCACGTCGAGGATACCAGATGTCACCGTGTCAATGTCGGCACCTTCATAGTGCGCCTTCACCATGGACAACGCCATCCTTGCGCCAGCCCGTGCACATGAAGCTTTCCAGCTTGCGACACGCTCGGGGGCTCGGCGTAGAATCTCCGAGTACTTCACCACGGATTCAGAGGCCTTGATATAAATTTGGAGGGGCTTGGCAATCTCCTTGGCTTGGGTGATGGCGGTATTGATGAAGTTGCCGGCAAGAATCATGCATTCCTTGTCCGAAGAAGGCGAGCGGGTTAAACCCATAGGCGCTGAAAATTCCGGCAAGGAGCGCATGAGTTCAGTAAAATTATAAGTATCCAGACTACAAAGCTACAAGCTGGAGGACACTTACTAAAGATGCTGGCCTTAGCCTGCCAGACGACGTCCGCCAAAGATTCCTTCTCTTGTTGGAGGAGCTTAAACGCCTCGCTATGACGAAGGTTTTGCTCATCGGCAGCTTGCTTCTGATCCTTTAGGATCGCAAGCTCCTCCTTCAAGCGATTGATCTCAGCGGAGGCGGAGTCCTGCAGGGCTTTCATGGAATCCTCGTGCATCTTCAGCATTTCTTCCCTCTCCTTCTTAAGGATCTTGTTCTCACTGTCCAGCTACTGAATGTGCTTGGACTGCTCGACAATATCCTTGGCCTTGGCGACATGCTCTTCAAGTCGGAGAAAACAAAGTACACCGTGAGTACTCGAAGAAGGAAGGCACAAAAGTAAGACGGAAGTGCGCAAAAAGAAAACAGACTCTTGTTTTTGATGATCTGTTCCTTCAAGATGGCGGTTTTACCCTTTTCAGCTTCAAGGTCCGCGCGCATCTTGTGGTACTTATCGTTGCCATGCTCCTCCAAGCATTCTCGTTCTGTGGAAACAAACACAAAGTCAAGCCGTTATTTAGTCCGCTTAGAGCTTCTAGTCGGAAATTTTCCACTTATATGCTCGGGGGCTACAGCGAGAGTTTTTAACTTAGCAATATGCTTAGCTTTTTTTAAAGCATCTAGTCGGAGCTAATTCAGTTCTCAACTAGAAGCTTGGGGGCTACAGTATAAAGTTTTAACTCGGAAAATCTTAGCTTTTCTTTAAAGTATCTAGTCGGAACTAATTCAGTTACAACTAGAAGCTTGGGGGCTACATCACTTAAAATTATGAACACTGTGTATGCTACTCTTAAAGCATCTAGTCGGAATAATTCATTCCATCTAAATGCTTGGGGGCTAAAGTGCGAGGTTTTTCTAACTTAGTCACTCTTAGAGCATATAGATGCAAAACCAATGGTTTTCCGTCTACATCCTCGGGGGCTACAGTGGGATACTCATATGAAATGCAAATGGTAAAGTAAAACTTACAAGTGCAATGATCTTGAGTTTTGTAGCACTCTCGGCCAGCAGCTTGCCAAAGGAAACGCTGTTACTTTGCAAGATGTCTTCTTGACGGAGTAGCTCCTCAAGACCGCACGTTGGAGATGACGGCACTCCTCCAGGAACCATAGTTGTGCTACCCGGCGTAAGCACCGGGAAGATAATCTTTGGCAATTCGAAGGGTTTATGGGGAGTAGAGGCGCCGCCTTCGGCAGAAGTACCAGCACCCACCACTGCCTTGCTGCTACCGATGGCATCCTTAGCCGGAGCTTCAGCCATTTGGAGAGCAGCGCTCTCCTGCGTCGCCTGCTTGCAACAATTGTGAGTTCGGTAGAGGCGCCAGAATCCACTTCCATGGCGGAAGGGCCTAGTGCCTCCTGGACTTGGGATTTTGTCGGAGAGGAGGAGGGTTTGACGGCAGGAGTAGCAGGGGCGATGGAAGGGCAAGAGTCGCGATGCAGCATATCTTTAATATTTCTAGAAGCCCCAAGAGTCTTGGAGGACTTCTTGAGGCTGGTTGTGGCTTTCTTCCTGAAACGTGCAAAATGCATAAGTACAGGAATAAGACAGATAAATATGACAATGTCGGAGAATAAGAAGCTTACACTAGGGGGGCGCTTTGGCAAACATCCCGGTGGCTTTCTTCTTTTCCGCCTCCAGGGCGACAGTACTCTTTTTGGAGGCTCCACCCTCCGTCTTCTTCTTCTTGCCTCCGTCGGCAGCGTCAGAGGTGGAGCTCTTCCGCTTTCGCGCCAACGGGGCATCATCATCGGACACGACCGTGACTTCCTTCATCTTGGGATCGTAGATTTGGGCGGCCAGGTTGCCCTCCTCTAGATCGCTAAGCTGTTAAGTGAGAGATCATCGTGTTAGACAAGATGATATTGGCAAGACGGAAAAACTGGAGCAATGTCATACACGGAAAATAAATACCTACCTTTGGGCACTTTCCGTCTATGAACATGTCGTAGGTGAGGGTGAAGCCACGCTTCTTGTCCTTCACCTTGACGATGTCCTTAAGGCGGAACTTGATGGAGTCGCTCGAGAAGTTGTCCTCGGAGATTCGGAGTGTATCCCTTCGGTCGCCGGTGTACTCGTGCATAAGCTTCGTACGGTGCTGCAGAGGTTGGATCCGCCTGATGAACCAGCACATGGCTAGGTCCAAGCCGGTTAGACCCGTCTCTACAAACCACTCTATCCTCCTTATTGCGCGAGAAGCGTTGAGGTCGGAGGGAAGGGAGGCATGGGACCGCCATGTGGGGACTTCGGCGGCGGATCCGTCCACAAAGTCCGGGTACGTTACTTCTCAGCCCGCCAAAGGAATGGCGGGGCCGTAGAAGTACGTCCGCTGCCAATTTTTGCATGACTCGTGGCCGACGATGTCGGCGAACCGCCGGCCAGGACGGATCTTGAAGCTTATGGTGCCGTAGTTTCTAAGCTCCTCCCTACTCTGTCCGGCTTCACGTTTGACGGTGAAGAAGTAGACAAACAAATCTAACCTGGGCCTAATCCCCAGGTAACCCTCGCAAAGTGCCGCGAAGTTACTAAGCACTAAGATGCTATTGGGGGAGAGGTTGTGGGGTTGGACCTTCAAGTGGTTCAAGACGGATAGGAAGAAGTGAGAGATGGGCAGAGAAACGCCGCGTACCAATTGCGCTTTGAGGTATACTTTCTCTCTGGCTTGGGGAGAGGGGATCACCTCGCCGGCCGGCGCCGCCCGCCAGGCAATCCCCTCCGTCCACTACTAGGAAAACGGCTATAGGTAATCAGCACATCCGTGGCTCACATGGTTGAAGTTCCCCACGGCTAAAACAGGCGTGGCTCACCTGTGGGCAGTGCCCTACTAATAACTAGAACAACCGTGGCGCACATGACTATAGTGCGCCACAGATGTGTGTGGGCCAGGGCCCTATTGGCCACACGCCAAACATCTGTAGCGCACTATAGTCATGTGCGCCACGGTTGTTAGGGTCATCTGTGGCGCACATGTGCCTGGTGCGCTACGCCTAAGCGCATGCCCCCCTCTGCTCTGAAACGGCCACAAACTTCTGTGGCGCACTCCGCCTAGTGCGCCACAGAGACTAGGAGCATCTGTGGCGCACTCGGCCTAGTGCGCCACAGAAGTTTGTACTCCCTGTGGCGCACTGGGGCCGTGTGCGCCACGGATATGTCGATTCTTTTAGGACAGCACTTTATGTGCACATGTGTGCCCACACATCCACCACCCACACTTCACTTTCCCCTTCTTCTTCCTCCTTAGATCTAGTCGGGATCTTCTCCTTCCCACCTCAATTTCTCCATACATTCACCATTTTTAGCATGTAAAACTTGCTTTGGATGTTACATAAGTAATAGAGGAGGTCTCCGGTCTCTCATCTATCCGTCTCCGGTCGACGCGCGCACCTCTCCTTTCCATCTTTCTCGCGATCGTTCTCTCATCTCGGTAAGTTGTCCATGTAAGGATGTGTTCATGTGTATATGGATGATGCATGTGCTCATATGTATGTAGATGATCGATGCTCATGATGTGTGTATGTGTGTGGAGAGGATCGATGGTCATATGTGTGTGTATATGGAGAGTATCGATGATGCTCATGCATGTGTGTATGGAGAGGATAATGATATGTTCATGTGTGTATGGATCGGTCTCTCTCTCTCTTGTGTTTGTATGGGAACAAGTTGCCATTTGTTTTGCCAAAATGTTGATTCATTTCCATTTTGGCAAGACTTTGGCATTTCGCAAAGGTCCTAATTTTAGGATAGGTCATGCCGAAATTTTCTATCGACCATTGCATGCATGCATTCATTATGTGGTTCTAATAGACTTCAAAATTGTACCGTGTACATCGTGCAGGCAAAAATGGTCCGCATAATGAGCGAAGGCATTGTGGCTAGATTTTTGAAATGTGCGACGGCCGACATGATACGAAATAACAAGACAGATATAAGATGTCCGTGCAGAAGATGCAAACTCAACTGGGTGATCGACCCAGATTCCGGGAATCTGCAGGCGCACCTGCTCCGCCATGGTTTCATGGATGGATACACTCGTTGGATAAGCGATGGCGTAGATGATGGAGACGGTGAAGAAGGTGGCCAACATGACGATGATCATCATCACGGCGAGAACGGGCGAGATGATGAAGAGGCTCCTGGAGATGGTGAAGGTGCGGAAGCAGACCGGGATGATGATGATCTAGATGCCGGAGGAGCAGACGACGATGGAACAACGTCAGGCTGGGTGCGGGACCCTTATGTGCAAGAGCTGCTTCTCAAGCAGACGAGTAACGCCAGGGCTGCCGCTAGAGAGAAAGCCAAGCTTGCGCAACTTGAGAAAGACGCGGTTACTCCATTGTATGAAGGATGCAGGCCCGATGATACCCGGTTGAATGTAACGCTCAAGGCTATGGAGATGAAGGCAAAGCACAAATTGAGCGACGCAAGCTTCGACGATATGATGGCATTCTGGCACGATCGTCTCCCGGAGGGGAACACATGTCCAACTAGTATCGAGGATGCCAAGAAAATCGTCTGTCCTCTCGATCTACCGCACGTTAGATATCACGTATGCATCAACGATTGCATCATTTATCGGGGCGAGGACGCGGAGAAAACCACATGTCCGGTGTGCGGCGTGAGTTGATACAAGAAAGGGAAGAAAGCACCTCGAAAAGTGGTATGGTACTTTCCTATCACCCCTCGTCTGCAGTGCTATTTCGCGGACCCTAAGGAAGCGAAGCTCATGCGATGGCATGCGGAAAGGAAGAAGCCAGGAGATGATGATGACCCCAAAAAGGATGAGCTGCTGACGCACCCTTCAGATGCTAGCCAGTGGAAAGCATTGGACCTCGAATTCCCAGAATTCGGTGGAGATTCGAGGAACATCAGGCTTGGTGCAAGCACCGATGGACTCAATCCGTTCGGTAGCCAGAGCAGCACGCACAGCACTTGGCCCGTGTTTGTATGGATGTACAACCTCCCTCCATGGTTGTGCATGAAGAAGAAGTACATACAAATGAGTATGCTAATTCAAGGGCCGAAACAACCTGGTACCGACATCAATCTGTATCTCGGGCTGTTGAAAGAGGAGCTAGCAACGTTATGGGAATCTGGAGGCAATACTTACGACGCCGTCGCACAAGATTATTTCACTATGAGAGCCGCGTTGGTCACTACGGTGCAAGACTATCCAGGTTGCGGGTATATCTCGGGGCAGGTTATCCAAGGATTCTGCGCATGCGTTAGGTGCATGGATAACACAAGCTATCTCCAACTAGAGAAAGATCCAGGGTCATCGAAAACCGTGTTCATGGCGCACCGGAGGTGGCTCGGCAAGAATGATCCATGGAGAAAACGTGGAGACCTGTTCGATGGCAAATCAGAGACCCGAGGAATCCCAGAGCGTAGGAGCAGCGAAGAAGTGGAAGAGTTGCTGAAAAACTGGAAAGATTGTCCTAAGCCTGGAAAGAAGCAAAAGAGGCAGCAACAAGACAAGCCGCTGATGAAGGTATGGAGAACAAGGTCTGTTTTCTGGGAGTTGCCATACTGGAAGTTTCTCCGCACGCCTCATAGCCTCGACATCATGCATATCACGAAAAACGTGTGCGAGAGTCTGGTCGCCACCATAATCAACATGCCAGATAGGACGAAGGATGGTCCGAAAGCAAGGCACGACCTGATATGCTTGGGTATCCGGAAGGAGCTTCACGGAGGACGCACTACTCCTGATGATCAGGAAGATGACGATGATCATGAGTCGGAGACGACACAAGGTCGTCGGAAGGGTAAAAAGTTCAAGAAGAACGAATATTACTGCCCTCCTTCTTGCTTTACTCTAAGCCAGGATGAGATCAAACAGTTTTTCAAGTGCCTTCTAGGAGTCAAACAGTTTTTCTTCCCTTGCGTAACGTCAGAATTCTACACCGATGACAATGTGAAGGAAAGATTCTATGGAAGAATCGAGGAGATCTGGGAGCTCGACTACTGTGGCGAAAAGGTGCCGATGTTCCGTGTCAGATGGGCAAAGAGCGTCGAAAGAGAAGACCGGTATTTCACAAACATGGTTATACCCGAAGCAGCCAAATCCAAGGACGCCGGTGCAAACATGGCCGCGAAAAATGAACCGTGGGTACTGGCTACCAAAGTGGACCAATGTTTTTTCATTACCGACCCGACAAAGCCTAGCCGTGTTGTCGTGAGGAGAGGAAAAAGAAACATCATCGGAATGGATGGAGTCGCCAACGAGCAAGACTTCGACCAGTACGGCGATCCAAAGATTGAAGATGACGACGACTACGATGCAGCAACATACATCACAAGAAGAAAAAGGACAACCCTAGCCAAAAAAGGTAGCCCGTTCGAAAGAAGAAACATTAAAGTGCCAGGGCTAAATTATTCAACCGCGACAAAGAAGGGAAAAAAGATTGTAAAACGCTAGCTCAAAAAATATTGTAAACGCGTGGTCAAACAAGATTGTAATATTCATGAACAAAGTATTATGAATTTTAGTTATACTTCGAATCATATTTGTAACACTTTTATGACCTATATCACTACTTTTGGGCATGTTTGGAATATTTAAAAGTATTTTAAAAACAAAACAAAACTTGTATGGCATATATCACCACTTTTGGACATTTTTGTGAACATTTAAAAGTATTTTTAAAATAAAAATAAAAAAGTGGGGCACCAGGATTCGAACCTGGGTGCTCAGAGTTTGGAATAGAGCTAAGGGGCTAGAACCAGTGGGCTATGACAGTAGTAGTGTTAACAGAAGGGGTGGCCGCCCTCTTATCTGGTCGTTCAACAGACATAGGCGTAGCGCACCCTGGCCAAGTGCGCTACCGTTATCCGTAGCGCACTTGGCCAGGGTGCGCTACGCCTATGTCTGTTGGACGCTAGTCAACCGCGCCGGTTCCATCTCTCACAGACGACACCGCGCCGCTCTGCATCTCACAGACAGCTCCCAAGGAGGAGGAAGCCCACCACCGCCGCGCTGCCCGTCATCGTGGAGGAGGAGGAAGCTCTCGAGGAGGAGGAAGCTCTCTCGAGGAGGAGGAAGCTCTCGTGGAGGAGGAGGTCCCCCTAGCCACCGCCGCACTAGATCCCCCTAGCAGCCACCGAGCCCAATCGATCCCCCTCGCCGCCGCCGCGCTCGACCCCTCCAGCAGCCGCCGCTCGAGGAGGAGGCCGTGGAGGAGGAGCCCCGCGCGCGTGTCCGAGGAGGAGGAGGAGGCCGCCTGTGTCCGAGGAGGAGGAGGCCGTCGTTCGCTCGTCGTGTTGCGCCCACCAACGTCGTCCTCGTCTTAGAGGTTAGCCCCTCCCCTCTCTCCCTCTCTCCCTCTCGGGTTAGCAGTGAGGTTAGCTAGGGTTAGTGTAGAAAAAATTAGTGACAGATTCAGAGTAGTGACAGATTGTTAGCAGCAGATTCAGAGTAGTGACAGATTAGTGTAGAAAAATTTAGAAGTGATAGATTCAGAGTAGTGACAGATTGCTAGGGTTAGTGTAGAAAAATTTAGCAGTGAGATTTAACTCTGTTTTAGCAGCAGATTCAGAGTAGTGACAGATTGTTAGCAACAATTTTAGTGTAGCTTGGTTGATAGCAAGGTTCAGAGTAAACTTGGTTGATATTCGGAGTAAGCTTGGTAGATAGCTTAGGGTTCAGAGTAGCAAGGGTTCAGGGTAAGCTTAGGGTTCAGAGTAGCAAGGTTCAGAGTAAGCTTGATAGAGTAGCAAGGGTTCAGGGTAAGCTTAGGGTTCAGAGTAGCTTAGGGTTCAGAGTATCAAGGTTGATATGATGTCATGCATGGTAACAAAAAATAGCAGTCAGATGAAAATAATCTGTTTAACAAGCATTTCCAACCCAGAAATAAAGAGGATGGCAGAAATCCAGCATGATATCACTATATTCATATTTTGGTGATCAAATAAAAAAATATTTCCCAGCCAATAAAGAAAAGCTTAACACCATATTGTTTATGTTTCAGTCACTGTCCAAGCATTATGTTAGTACCTTATCAAACTGTTTCAAGCACCTCTAACCTTTCAAGACTTTAATAATCATTTCATTGTAAAATATATATAGCAAGGATACTCATTACAGTAGATACACCTGACCAAAAGGTGACTGTAATTGATGAATCAATCTAAATAGGATGCTCGCTGTTAACTGTTAACTGTTAGCTTTTAGGATGCTCACTGTGTTGTTTTAGTCAGGTTTTAGTGTGGTTTTAGTGCTGTTTTAGTCAGGTTAGTCAAGTTAGTCAGGTTTTAGTTCTGTTTTACTGCTAGTCCGGTTAGTCAGTGGTTTTAGTGTTTTAGTGGTTTTAATGCTATTTTAGTGGTTTTAGTGTTGTTTTAGTCAAGTTAGCCACTGTATACAGTGGTTTTAGTGTTGTTCCAGTTTAGTGTTGTTCCAGTTTAGGCTCTAGCTAGCTTCTGTTCTAGGTGGCAGTGGGTCAAGTTAGTTTGAGTGCCCTGAGTGCCCTGTTCTAGGTTGCTGCAGGTAAGTTGCTGTCAATTTATATGTTGTAGGTAAGTAGTAGGTTAGAAGTAGGCCAATTTAATGTATACTGTTGTACAAAAACTTGTGTGCTTCTATATATGTATTTGCTTGTTGTAATTGCTTGCTGTCATATAATCTGCATGTTGTATTTGCTTGCTTGCTATAATGACAGGTGCTTGTGCTTGCAATTGTATTTGCTATAATGACAGGTGCTTGTGCTTGATATAATTGTAGCACTTGAAATTATGCTTGTGCTTGTATATGAAGCACTTTATTATGTTGTGTATGCAGGTTCTTGTATGAAACGAGTCCCGATTTTTGCCGGAATGTTGATTAACTTCCGTTTCGGCAGAAATCGGGCACTCCTAGTTTAAGAAAATTAGCAAAGGTCATGCCGGATTTTTCCGTGCATTTTTCCGTCGTCGGCTGGCCGTCTGGCCGGCCTCGGGGGTAAGAATTGGGTGGATCATTTTGGTCCACCGCCGAGGACGCATGTGGCGCCGTCGGGAAGGAGCGAGGAGGAAAACAGAGAGGTTCAAGAACTTAAGGCACAAGTGGCGCGGATCCCGCAGATCGTCCAAGACAACCTGGCAATCACCCTTACGTCCTTCCTGCCTACCTTGGTGGAGTCAATAGCGAACTGGAGTGCGGGTGGTCGAGTAGGGTCGTGCCCGATTCCAAGCATGGTCAGCAGCCACTCGAACAACGCGGCACCGACGAATCAGGCGAACTACGTGTTCGTGACTCCGCCCGCTAGCACCGCGGCGCCGCAAGTGTTGGTGACTCCCCCTGCCATCACCGCGGCGCCGGAGTACATGTTGGTGCCCCCCTGCCATCGTCGCGGCGGCACCGGAGCTCCAAGCACCCGTCGGTAGGGAGAATACACCGGCGGCCAGCACCGCGCCATCAAGCAGCCCTTCCGTCTCTTGCACGCCCGTCGCCGTATGCGGTGCGTCGACATTAGCCGATCTCGACGCCATCACGGTAAACAAATTGCTTTAATTACCGCCTTTCATGCCATCTATATATTAGTCTTGTGGCATCTCGCTCTGACGACGCCGTACATGTTTTCTGCAGACGGATGTTCCTTGCACCCTCTTATGCTACGTGAACAACGAGTTGAGGGATGTTGCCAAGGGTACCATCGTTCAACCCTTGCAGCGCACGTTCCACTCAAAACCGATGCCAGATAGCGTGCACAGGGTTAAAATTAGTCGGGTGCTAAGGGGCTGCGACGACCTGGAACCTCCCATTCAACCCCCAGGAGCGGATGAAGAAGAGTCGTCTATCCTCAGAAGTTGCTTCGGCTTGTTCTTGCTATGGCCAAAGAGCATGATCCGTTTGGGGACGGTGGGGGCCATCACGCCACAGACAACAGCACCGCCTGTCGTGCCAGCGACAAGCGGTGGCAAGGCCCCCTTACCGCCCTCGCCGTCACCTCCACGCAGTGGGTCGGATGATCATGTTGATGATATGCACATGGCGCAGGATCCGGCCGAGGACTTCGAAGACTGGAATGATCACTTCTTCAGCACTCAGTTTGGCAACGAAGAAGACCTAGCTGGTGGCCCCACAGAGAAAGCCACTATCACCAAGCGTCTGTTTGGTTCTCAGGAGACGCCTCCAGCTTGCGCCTTTACAGAGCCAGCTGATACAACCAACCGGCCCTTTATTCTAAGCCCTGACACACTACATAGGGTGGCCGGTGCTCAGATTGCGGTGCCTGCCCGCTCTCCAAAAGGAAAAAAGGGCAGGAAAAGAAAATCTAGCAGCTCGAGCCAGCCGGTGGCGTCAACAACTGCGAATCCGATCAGGATTCGGGACGGGCCACCAAGACCCGAGGGTATTATGTGGAGGATTCATGTGGCGGGTGAGCCCATGCTACCTAAGAATTTGCGGAAGCTCGCCAGTTCGGAACTGCAGAGTGTGCATGACGGCGTGCTGACGATAGAGAGACGCCTTCTATCGGAGAAAGATCCCTCGCACCCGGTATTCGTGGTTAAGGTGCCACCAGGCTTGGGCTTCGTCGACACTGCCCCCGCGGATCTGTTCTTCCTGCGGTTCGAGGACATCTTCAATATGTTCCACCTATACCCGCTGCACTATACCATGGTCCGTCTCTTTTCTCTCAGCCTGGCCACGCAGATCATTAGAGAGAACACACCGGGCATCGCTATAGTGAACCCCTACTACATGCGTGACGGATGCTTGGGTTCCCCCGCCGAACGATGTATCGTGGCCTCGTACCTAAAAAGAATCCTCGTGGCGAACAAGACAAAGGAATACATTCTCGTGCCTTACTTTCCCGAGTAAGTCGTTATTCAGTCGCCACCGTCGATTGGCTTTATTAGATCATCATCATTCTTTTTTCAACACATTCCATTTGAATTTTTTGCGCAGAGATGAACACTGCACGCTCATCTCATTATCGGCGAAGCATTCCCACGCCATGTATTTCGACTCGGGGAGTCTAGAAAAGAAGAAAAACTACGACAAGATCAAGGAAGTTCTGGATGATGCTCTCACTGGCTTTGCCTCGACGGAAGGCACCAGCTTCGTGCGTAAGAAGGTCAAGTTCGGAAGGCACGTCTTCAACCACGTAACAGAGTTCCTCTGCGAGAAGCAGCCGGAAAACAGTAAGAAGGAAGCCTACTACGCACTCCATCACATGAGGGCGTTCCTACTTGACCAGCAGAATTCTACGCTGCCAGATCATCTCAAACAGTGGGCCGAAGCAAAGGCCAAGATCAATGATTCGGATATTAGACAAGAGATGTATCGCATCCAGCAGCTTTTTGGGGCAATCATCTTTCGTGATGTCATGACTTCGGGGGGGATCTTCTACGGAGGAAATATCCCGAATAACCGTGACATAGAAGATCACCTAGAGATGCAGGGTGACTATAGGAAGTTCATGACGAGGTAGGGCGTCCTCCCGTTCCGTAAGCCGAGCCAGAAGGCTTGATGTTGGCCTAGTTGTAGTTGCAAACTATAGATGACCTTTGTGTGTGTGTGGACGACAAGTGTACTTATCTTATTAGGTTTATGAATCACCGCTTACTTATTTTGCTTATTATTACTATATATCAATCAATGCTTGGTTTTTTTGCTTACTCTTTGGTTTTTTTGCTTACTCTTTGGTTCTCGGACGACAAGTGTGAGTTTTTTTTGTCTTTTTTCGAGAATATGCCGATGATTGAAATGTCGTGGCACAATATATATGTGAATGTGCTATGACGGGATTGTTAGCCTTGTGATATGCACAAGTCCAGGAATTGTGCATCCTACTTGGCTAACAGTCCCGTCATAAGCATATTCCTGTGTCCAACGACCTAGCTAGTTATATATGAGGCATGCTTTTCGAGTTATTTTTGTCTTTTTCGAGAATATGCCGATGATTGAAATGTCGTGGCACAATATATATGTGAATGTGCTATGACGGGATTGTTAGCCTTGTGATATGCACAAGTCCAGGAATTTGTGCATCCTACTTGGCTAACAGTCCCGTCATAAGCATATTCCTGTGTCCAACGACCTAGCTAGTTATATATGAGGCATGCTTTTCGAGTTATTTTTGTCTTTTTCGAGAATATGCCGATGATTGAAATGTCGTGGCACAATATATATGTGAATGTGCTATGACGGGATTGTTAGCCTTGTGATATGCACAAGTCCAGGAATTGTGCATCCTACTTGGCTAACAGTCCCGTCATAAGCATATTCCTGTGTCCAACAACCTAGTTATATATGAGGCATGCTTTTCGAGTTATTTTGTCTTTTTCGAGAATATGCCGATGATTGAAATGTCGTGGCACAATATATATGTGAATGTGCTATGACGGGATTGTTAGCCTTGTGATATGCACAAGTCCAGGAATTGTGCATCCTACTTGGATAACCGTCCTGTCATAAGCATATTCCTGTGTCCAACAACCTAGTTATATATGAGGCATGCTTTTTGAGTTTGCTCTTTTTGATTTAAGAGTAATTTCTATAAGTGTATCTTCATATGCGACTTTAATTATACATGTTTTTTCAATCACCGGTTAGTTATTATTGTCAACTTGTAGATGACGTGGTACGTCGTGTACAAGGGACGGGTTCCCAGAGTCTACGATGATTGGGAAGACTGCCGGAGACAGGTGCACCGTTTCAGCGGCAATAGCTACAAAGGGTACAACACTATGGCGGAGGCGGAAGCTAGATACACGCGCTATCTAGCGGTAGTTAGGACAAGGAACCGGATGAAGACCTACACCTTCGTCGCGGCGGTGATCATGCTTATCTTCTTTGGTTATTTATCCCGCGTTTGTGTCTAGCTAGCTAGTTTAGATGTCTAGGCGAGCTTCCGAGCTCTAACTTGTTCGATCGACACATGTATTCGCATGTCACCAACTACTACTTTGTAACATGATCAAAACAATGTAACTTGGACTATGTATTCATGTATGAGACTTATCTATATGTATTTGTTTCAATCTTGTTTTTCATATTGAGTATTTATATATATAATTGTATATCTTGTATCTGTGTGTGTGTATATCTGCTGTAATATTGTATATAATCTGTATTGCATATAATCTGGCTTGGAAATTAAAAAAAACAAAAAATACATCTGTGGCGCACATGGTCTACCTTCTGTGGCGCACTACACCTAAAGCGCACCATGGATGTTTAGTGGCGCACTAGGTAGTGCGCCACAGAAGATCCAAGGGGTAGCGCACCACGCCAAACTTCTGTGGCGCACTAGGTGGTGCGCTACGCCTATCTCTACACAACCGTGGCGCACTAGGCAGTGCGCCACGGCTGAGAGATAGCCGTAGCGCAAGGCCCGTGGCGCACTACAGGTGCGCCACAGATGATGGTTTCAGGTGCGCCACTAAAGGCCGTTTTCCTAGTAGTGGTCGTGGGGAGGTAACCCTCAGCGACCATCTCTTGGATGTCGTGGCCGGTGATGTCCGAGCCGCGCCAATCGCCTTTGTGCGAGTCTGGATCCTCTTCCAGGGGCTCCAGCGCCGCCAGGTTATGGTCGCCGCCGGTGGTTTCTATCACCGCCGATGGGTGGATAACCAGGCCCTCTGGGGGCACGACGACGGAGCTCGCCGGCTTCGTCGCGGCTTCGATCGATGCCGCCATTGATGGGGATGAGCTGCTACTAGCCATGGAGGAAGGAAAGAACGCGACTGGTCCAAGCAAGAGGCTAGGGTTTCTCGAGGTTTTCGCGGAGAGCTCGAGGAGGCGCGCGGCTGGAGGAAGAAGACGATAACGCGAGAAAATGGGGTGAAAAGTGGCAAGTGTCTCACGGTTACTATTTATCTTACTCTGCATCAAGATTCGTGCAGCTAATCAGACGGTTGCTGCGTAGACGACGTGTTCGTGAACGTGCATGGTAATTTTGCCACGGCTCCAACCGCCGCCGCCAACAGTTCGTATCGCTCGCGTGGGAAAAACGGGTATGATTACATTCTCTGCATGTGTGAGTTACGAGGCGTCGTTGACCTACAGCCTACGTCGTCATAACTGACATGGTAGATGAGCCGTCCCATCGAAGATTCCGGCATGGACGGATCTAATCCGACAACGGGAGCATACGGTGCAAGATTCAGTATTTCTCCGACTTAATCACAGAAGACGGAGAAAACCTTTGCAGGGTTCTTTGAAGACGGAGAACTCCGACTTAATCATACAAGATGTTGCTTGACGATTTGCCGACATCCATCTAGACGGAGCATTCCACGGGAAGAGGCAAGACGGCGCAAGATCTCGGAGTTCTCCGGGGGCTACTGTTGGGGATATGCTATATGGGTATCCTCATAGCATGTCTCTTATCCGACTAACCCGGGTGGCCCATAGTCGGTAGCACGGCCTATGGCCCGCTGGGCGGCCCAGTTAGGTGGATCCAGAAGGGAGGCCCATGTCGGATAAAGGAAGGCTACGGTGGAGTCACCAGCGTACCCGGAGCCTTGGAGTGCAAGATACACAAGACTAGTAATAGACGGTGTAGAACTCTATAACCTGTCCGGCTAGGACTTTTCCCTCTAACCCTAGGATCCGACGACTATATAAGTCGGGCCTATGGGAGCCTTTAGGGCAACGATAACTTAGACTTTCTAGTCACCTCGCACAGCGAACCTAATCTCTGTAACTCGGCGTATTGCCATTATAGTGATTTATAGCAGGAGTAGAATTCCGCCACCGTTGTGGGATCTGAACCTGGGTAAGCTGTGTTACCTCGTACCCGTCAACCGTCCGCCTTACCCCACGTCTCTAAACACACACTGTGAGGACCCCTCCATGGCGTACTCGTCGGCAATACCACGGCATTAAGCCTACCCATGGCATCTGCCGTGACACCACCACGACACTCTGGAAGTGTGGTGTGAGGGTAAACGGAGAGGGGCGAGTGGTGTTTAATAGACATGGGTCGGGTGGGGGAATTACTGCGAGAATCTCGCGAATTTACGTGAGTTAACTCGTGGTAGAAATGGTAGGGGAGGGGAGCGGGCTCAGCACGTGGTGATGAAGACGATGCTGACGGGGCAGTGGGGCCAAGTCGTCAGTGAGCGGGTGCGGAGAGGAGGCAGTGAGAAAATAATCAGCGGGTGGGAAAGGGGGTGCCGGTTGGGCTTTGTGGGCTGGGGTTGCTAGTCCAAATTGGCTTGGCTGGTAGGTTTTTTTCTTCTTATTCCTTTTCTTTTTTGTTTCTTATTTTCTATAAAATATTTGAAGTATCAAAATAGTTTCAAATCACTTCAAATCTTCACCAAATTTTTACGGGGTGAACCTAGTGATCAAAAAGGTTTTAAAAACATCAAACCTATAATAAAAAATTATGGTTAAAATAAAATAAAAAACAAAGCTCCACACCTTGATATAAAGGAAGTGGGTTTTAATAGGGGTTTTCCTAGGTTTAAACTTTGAATATTTTTGTGCAATGCAACAAATGCCATGATGATATGAATGCAATGATGATGTTTGGTTTAATAAAAATTTGGGATGTTACAAATCTAACCCCCTTAAGATGAATCTATCCCTCGAGATTTGTGTTGGCTAGCAAATAGGTGACGGTGATCTTTCTGAAGCTCATCTTCCTATTCCCAAGTTGCTTCCTCCTCAGTGTGATGGTTCCACTGTACATTGCAGAATTTGATTGTCTTAGTATGAGCGAGTCTTTCTGCTGTCTCCAGAATCTTGATAGGTTTCTCTTCATAAGTGAGATCATTCTCTAACTGAACCTCTTCTAGTGGTATAGTGTCTCTTAACGAAGTTTCTTCCATTTCTGGGTGACACTTTTTCAGCTAGCTAACATGGAACACATTATGAATTGCTGATAGAGATTCTGGTAATTCTAGTTCATATGGTACTTCTCCTTTGCGGCTCAAAATCTTGAATGGTCCTACATAACGAGGTGCTAATTTCCCTTTGACTCCAAATCTCTTCACACCACGAAGTGGTGAGACTCTGAGATAAGCTCTATCACCTATCTCATAGGTGACCTCTCTACATTTTGGATATGCATAGATCTTTTGTCTACATTGAGCTATCTTTAGTCTATCCTTTACCATCCCGACTTTCTCTTCGGCTTCCTTGACCAGGTCTGGTCCAAACAAGTTTCTTTCTCCTACTCAATTCCACAATAATGGTGTAGTAAACTTCCTTCCATAAAGGAATTCAAACGGATCCATCTCTATGCTCGATTGATAGCTATTATTGTAAGAAAACTCCGATTATGGCAGACTTTCGTCCCAACTAGATCCATAGTCTAGCGCACAAGCTCTCAACATACCTTCCAAAATCTGATTGGTCCTTTCTGTCTGTCCATCAGTCTGTGGATGAAACGGAGTGCTGAATTCTAGCCTAGTTCCCAATGACTCATGTAGGTGTCACCAAAAGTGCAAAGCGAACTGAGTTCCTCTATCCGAAACTATACTCTTGGGTACTCCATGTAAACACACAATTTTGTTCATGTAGATCTTGGCTAACTTAGCACTCGTATAGGTGGTCTTTACGGGTATGGAATAAGCCACTTTTGTCAAGCAATCCACAACAACCCATATAGTATCGTATCCAGATCTAGTCATTGGCAGTCCTGTGATAAAATCCATACCGATTTTATCCCACTTCCAATCAGGTATTGGCAGTGTTGTAATAATCCTACCGGTTTCTGATGCTCCGCCTTCACTCGACTACACACGTGGCACAAGGCAATGTGCTCTGCGATATCTTTCTTTAAATTTTCCAACAACATATTTCCTTCACATCCATGTACATCTTGGTGTTGCCAGGATGAATCGAGTATGGTGAATTATGAGCTTCTTGCAGAATCAATTTTCGAAGTTCAGGATCATGTGGAATGTAGATATGTTTCCCATACCATAAGGTTCCTTGTTCATCTTCATGGAATCCCTTTGCTTTTCCTTTACCAATTTTACTCTAAATCTCTTCTATTTCTTTGTCCAACTTTTGAGCTTCTCTGATTTTATCCAATAATGTTGGCTGTACTTCCAAGGATATAAGATATACTTCACGCACTACCTCTAATCTTAGCTCTTTAAATTGAGCGCTTAATTCTTTTGGCAATTCTCCTTTGGTGAGGACATTCACATAGACCTTGCGGGTTAATGCATTGGCTACGACATTTGCTTTCCCGGGATGGTATTGCAAACTTAATTCGTAATCTTTGATAAGTTATAGCCATCTTCTTTGTTTCATGTTGAGTTCTTTCTATGTGAAAATGTATTTCAGACTCTTGTGATCGGTGAACATTTCACAACGCTTTCCCATAATATAATGTCTCCATGTCTTTAGTGCATGTAAAATAGAGGCCACCTCTAAGTCATGCATTGGATAGTTTACGTCGTGATTCTTGAGTTGTCTCGAGGCATATGCTACCACTTTACCTTCTTGCATTAACACACCTCCCAGTCCTTGGTGAGATGCATCACAATAAACTTGAAAATCTTTCTCTAGATCTGGCAAGCATAACACTCGTGTTGACACTAATCTCTTCTTCAACTCTTGAAAACTGGTTTCACATGCTTCAGTCCAGTCAAACTTCTTCTCTTTCTTTAGTAGATCAGTCATCGGCTTTGCTAATTATGAGAAATTCTCGAAGAACCTTCTATAGTACCCTGCCAAGCCTAGGAAACTACGGACCTCTTTAACTACTTTAGGACGTTCCCATTCTGTTACTACTGCTACCTTTGCTGGATCGACAGCTATACAATTTCCAGACACAACATGTCCAAGAAATCCAACTTCATTTAGCTAAAATTCACATTTACTGAACTTGGCATACAATTTGTGTTCCATGAGTTTCTCTAGTATCAAACGCAAATGATGCAGCCCGACCTATGGTCGTTACCACATCATGGTCTCCAACTTACGCCAAGTCGTCATGGACTCCAAAGGTGAATCTGTTCCTCTATGCGAGCCCACTTCCTACCCTATTGAATTGTATGCTACTTCATACTCCGTCACATATGCATGATAGGTTCACACCGACAAGTACGGAGGCAAGGGAGGAATCCCGGAACATCAAGCCCGACAAGATGGAGGCTTGGAAGAGGAGGCGGAAGAAGCCACGGCTGAACCACCGGAGTCTCCGGCCTACACCGGAGTCTCCAGTCCTGCGCACCGGAGTCTCCGGACCGACCCCAGCATCCGACCCGGGGACACTCAGTACACCACTCCGGAGACGACACCGGAGTCTCCGGCCTAGACCGGAGTCTCCGGACCCTACACCGGAGTCTCCGGCCTACACGATGGGCCTGTGCGCCGCTAGCTGGGCCTTCGGCCCATGTACCCCTCTAGCTCGTCCAAACCCTAGTTTTATCCCTAAACTACCCCTGTTTATGTGGCTGGCCTATAAATAGATCCCCCACCCCTTCATGTATCCCTTAGGCATAGATGATAGACTAAAGACAACCCCCTTGTGTGGAATCTCTAGTTTTGCCTCATCCCCTTTACCAAGGGGACCGACTATCGTCACCAACCTCGATTGGACTTTGCATCACGCATCCATCGTTGAACAAGGCCTTGGAGTTTGATGTCTCGTCTCCAAGTTGTCAAGACCCTCCCCAATGTGTTCTTCCCTCTCCGATGTGGATTTGAGGGAGCACGTTGACCGATCTTTCCTTGCGAGGATTCTATCGGACCGGTGGCCGCCGTTCGGTAGCAATCGGCCTTGTATCGTGTGAGTTTTGCGTGTGTTCATCGTGTTCTTTGCGAGGTGTGTGTTTGCTTCCGCTACTTTCTCCCATTCCCCTCGCTTTCCCATCGATTTTACCACGAGATCCGTGAAGATCGGGCACCCAAGAGGTTAACCCCTCCATCATCTGGTATCAGAGCTTTTGGTTGCCACGGATTTCTCATCGATTTGGTCTTTTCCCCATAAATTCGAAAATTCCACCAAAAATTTCCCCAATTCGTGTTTTGGATTGATCTGTGATTTGAATGAGTTTTGGTAGGTTTTGATCCATGGATTACTTGCTAAACTTGTTGATCTACCTTCCCCTGCGTTCCCATGGCCTAATTCCTTGATTTCCCCCATCAATATGAGGTTTTGGTTCGAGTTTTTCCGCCCAAAACGCGTCCCATTCGAGTTCTGGACGCTCTGGAATCACCCGGACCGGAGTCTCCGGCCTAGACCGGAGTCTCCGGACCTCCAGACCGGAGTCTCCGCCCCTCCCTACAGACAGAAAAACTGCAGCACGATTTTAAGCATAACTTTTGTATTTCAACTCGGATTTTGGTGTTCTTTAGCTCGTTTTGAAGAGGAGAAGGAACACTAAATCATCATCCACGTTGTTCATGCTATCTACTCCATCCAAATTCCATGAGAAAGGCGGAATCCAACAATAAAGGGTGAAGATCGTCGACGAAAGGTATAACATTCCGCGACTTCTCCCCACTTGCATTCCTTTGTGAACCCCACTATATTTGCGAGCAACAAATACCTATTGAGACTAGTTCCTCTTATGATTGCTTGGGCTATGCACATTTGATACCTTGTAGATTCCGGGAAAACGTTGTGAGCGCTAACTCATATAGTTATCTTGTATAGTTGTTGGCACAAGGAAGAGGCAAGTGAAAAAAAAAGAGAAAAAGAGAAAAAAATATATAGAAAAAGAAAAATAAAAAGAAAAGAAAGAGATATACATGTGCCTCATAGAATAGGAAGCGCAAGCTCGATGAACATCATATAGGTGGTACTTATTGTGCATATCTTGTAGCCCACCAATTTGTTGCAATCGAACTAGCGTCTCTCCTTGTACTTGTATGACACGAGCTTATAGTCTTCGCTAGGTAATCATTTGGTTCTTATCTCACCTTCTCTGTTGCACAAGTCCCATTTATCCCACCGTGTGTGTTTCCTTGTACATATTTCCTATCTTGTGGATTGACTTGTTTGCTTCGTGATCATTGTGGTTCTTTACTTGCCATTACAACATCTTGATTTCGGATTGGTTCTTGACATGCCACTTTCCATACCTATCCACCATAGACCTTGTGTGTGTGTGTGTGTTTTTTGGTTAGTAGTTGGTTTTGGTGTTCCGCGTGAACTTCACTTTGCTTGGTTTATTGCTCTCAAGTGTGGCCACTTGTATGATACGATCTTCCAAGGTAATGTAAGTTTTGACGTTGCATCTCCAACACCCACTACCACTTCCATATACAACACTTGTTCTTGTGAATAATGTCTAGGGACTCCGGAACTGGGGATGATGTCTATGAAGAATCCATGATGAGCCACCATGACTACGACTCCACAAGTATAGAGGACATGACGGAGAACAACACCTACAATGGCTCTGCATGCTTTGAGGACCCGGAGCACTACACCGACAACGGCTCCACATGCATGGAAGACTTGGAGCTCTACATCGACAATGGCTCCTCATGCATGGAGAATATGGAGCACTACACCGACAATCGCTCCACATGCTTGGGTGATATGGAGTACTACACCAACAATTACTCCCCAAGGATGGACGACTTCGAGTGCGACATCGACGACGCGTCGCCAAGCATGGAGGACACGGAGAACTTCATCGACTTTGATGGCTCCTCCATGAGCCATGAAGAATTCCTCCACCGTGTGGAGATGGAAGCCTACTACGCCAAGCAAGCGGAGGCGCATCATCAAGAATCCATGACCTTCAAGGCCAAGCGTGCCACACCAAAGGGCACCACCTACTTCGATGATCCACCTCCAAGGCGTCAAGCGCCACCATCGACAAGGCATCAAGTGCCACCACCTAGATGGCGTCAAGCTCCACCATCTCCAAGGCGCCAAGCTCCACCACCTCCAAGGCGCCAAGCTCCACCTCTATCCAAACAAGAGTGGTGTCCAAACATCATATACATCAAGAGGCGCCAAGAAAAAAGAATCTTCATCGACAAACATCCTCTCATGAGCATCGCCACCATAAAGAGGATACGAGACATCGTCAAAGGCATCTTCGCCATAAAGACGAAGAATTCGTGATGAGCACCAACCTTAATGCTCAAGCAAGCTCAAGAAGGCACCACAAGCACAAGAAGAGTGCCAAGGCAAATGGTCACCGTCGTGAGCGTCATGTGGATGACCAAGTGCTTCACCAACATCAACCATCGGCAAGGCACGCCAATGACCTCCATCGACCCCATCATAGGGCACCTTCAACTACTCCTGCCACCACCACAATGGGACCACGAGCAAGCCTTCCACGCCATCAAGCTACGCTTGACTTCCACGACCTCGCGAACGAGGAAAATGTAGACCTCTACTTCGCCAAGTTGGATAGCATGAGCCTACCTCCACCACTACTATGAGATGGCCACAAGACGGTCGAGAATGGGATTTTCCCTTCGACTAAGGAGGCTAGCGATGATGCCCATGTTATGGCATCCAACTTTGGAGGCGACAAGGTCAAGAATGGTGAGCATGGGATTTCCACTTCACCAAAGGAGGCGCTTGGAGTTGAGGAAACCGAGCCTATCCCCATATGCTTGAGTGATGATGTGGTCCCAATCCCATGTGAGTATGAGAGCCACTTAGCCCACATGAGTGAGCACAAGAGTGAGATGAGTGACTCCACCTTATATGAGTTTGAGTGCTTCAACTTGGAGGGCATGAGTGATACACCTAGTGAGTTGAGAGTGGTAGTTGATAGGTCAAGTGAGACCATTTCGATTTCTAACAACTTACCCTCCACCTCTAGTGTGTTCTCTTGTGTTGTGCTAGGTTCCATGGATGAAGATGCGTCAAGCCATGAAGCAATGATGCCTCGAATGGAGAAGATGTACATGGTGGATGAAGAGGATGCTACTCCATGGCTACATCAAGAAGACGAAGTCGTCCACAAGGAGGCCACAACTTCCACAACACCCACTTCATATGAGAGGTATGACCAAGGTAACAATAAGGGTGTTGATGATGCCATGATCCCACTAGTGGACATGATGAGTTGTGAGTATATGCATGCTATGGATGATAGTTATGACATTACATATGCTTCACTCATATTCCCATGTGATGCTTTGCCCTTGCATAATATTGATCATGTGGAATTGTTTGAGTGCAATAACATTGCCATAAACATGCCATGCTATGCATCTTGTGTGTATCCTCCAATTGCTTCGGACATGCGTTGTCATGCTAGTCATTCAATTTCTCCCGTTGCTTGAAATAAGATGAATGCTTGCTATTTCACTTGTTTTGCTTGCAACAATATTGATCATATGCGTTATAATGAGATGGCCCCCATAGCTTTCTCAATTTTTGGAGATTTTGATGATTGCCATGATAAGCATGTTCCCCAATTTCATACTCACCATGCACCTATTTCATACTTGATTGACATTAATGGTGATGTGCACAAGAAGAGATACGTCATGATGGATGATGTGTATCTCTACCATGCACACACGTTCTTCCGTTGGTGTATGATGTGTGTAGGTACCCGCACAAGAATGTCAACCTCGGTTGAGCACAAGTTGACAAAACGAGCTCTAGAGAGCATCCCACAAGTGAGTTCAAGATCGAACACAGCTCTGATACCTTTTGCATGCTTTGCATCTTTCATGTTGGCAAATTGCTCTTTCCTATGGTTTGATTGCAAGCATGTTGATGGTATTATCTCACCTTGTGACATTCATGTTTCTTTGATTTTGGATAATGATGCTTTGTGTGTTGCAACAAAAATGTTGAACATTTTCTCTTTCCGATGTTTTGTGTGCAACCACAATTCCATTAAGAGCATGTATTGTCATGAGAGCTTCCAAGAATCTCGTCTTGTTGTTGCAACAAACATAAGGACCACTTGCTCTTTCATTTGGTTTGTTTGCAAACACGTTACTTTGGCTTCCGCTTGGGATACTCATATTCCCATGATATTTGCTATCGATGATTTGTGTGTGACATCCAATATATCGAATAATTTCTCTTTCCAATGGTTGGTTGGCACACATAATGATGTTGTTTTGGATATTCTTCCTTTTGTGTTTTTGCCAAATTCTCCTAACTTTGCATCAAAGATGTTGATCAAATTTCTATTAGGTTGCTTTGAGTGCCACACTAAGACATTATATGGAGTTTTTGAGTTCCCACATTTGGATGATGTTCAAACGATTTCCATGCACTTTGACCTTGCATATGCATTCCATTTTCTATCCTTGTATTGTGCTAATAGTGTTGTGAACAAGAATGGACATGCCACATTTGACATGCTCCTCTATCACGCACGAAAATATTTTGCTTGGTCTTTGTTGTGTGTAGGTACAAATGCATACACGTCAACCTCTACCAACCACGTGTTGACAAGAAGAACCGAAGAGAGTTACCTATGTCTACCCTTCATCGAGCTATCTCTACAAGATAAGGTGACTTCCTTCTACTTGAGGACTCGTGCAATAATCTTCATGAATTGGCTACGCTTTGAGTGTTGCTTCGCTTTTGTTGTGAGCTTTGTAGGCTTCAAGGAAGGTGAAGGAACATTGAAGTGTTGTCAAGTCAATCTTCCCGAGGACGACTATATGGTGAACCCCAGGATCAAGGATGTCCTTCGACCTCTTCTACTTCGTGATGAACTTGGAGAGTCGAGGACGACTCTTTTTGAAGGGAGGGAGATGATGCAGCCCGACCTACGGTCGTTACCACATCATGGTCTCCTACTTACGCCAAGTCGTCATGGACTCCAAAGGTGAATCCGTTCCTCTATGCGAGCCCACTTCCTACCCTATTCAATGGTATGCTACTTCATACTCCATCACATATGCATGATAGGTTCACACCGACAAGTACGGAGGCAAGGGAGGAAGCCCGGAACATCAAGCCCGACAAGATAGAGGCTTGGAAGAGGAGGCGGAAGAAGCCACGGCTGAACCACCGGAGTCTCCGGCCTACACCGGAGTCTCCGGTCCTGCTACATCGGAGTCTCCGGTCCTGCGCACCGGAGTCTCCGGACCGACCTCCGGACCGACCCCAGCATCCGACCCGGGGACACTCAGTACGCCACTCCGGAGACGACACCGGAGTCTCCGGCCTAGGCCGGAGTCTCCGGTCCCTACACCGGAGTCTCCGGCCTACACGATGGGCCTGCGTGCCGCGAGCTCGGCCTTCGGCCCATGTACCCCTCTGGCTCGTCCAAACCCTAGTTTTATCCCTAAACTACCCCTGTTTATGTGGCTGGCCTATAAATAGAGACCCCACCCCTTCATGTATCCCTTAGGCATAGATGATAGACTAAAGACAACCCCCTTGTGTGCAATCTCTAGTTTTGCCTCATCCCTTTTACCAAGGGGACCGACTATCGTCACCAACCTCGATTGGACTTTGCATCACGCATCCATCGTTGAACAAGGCCTTGGAGTTCGATGTCTCGTCTCCAAGTTGTCAAGACCCTCCCCAAGGTGTTCTTCCCTCTCCGATGTGGATTTGAGGGAGCACGTTGACCGATCTTTCCTTGCGAGGATTCTATCGGACCGGTGGCCGCCGTTCGGGAGCAATCGGCCTTGTATCGTGTGAGTTTTGCGTGTGTTCATCGTGTTCTTCGCGAGGTGTGTGTTCGCTTCTGCTACTTTCTCCCTTTCCTCTAGCTTTCCCATCGATTTGACCACGAGATCCATGAAGATCGAGCACCCAAGAGGTTAACCCCTCCATCAGCAAATGTTCTTCATGTTCCTCATTGCTCTTGGAATAAATCAATATGTCATCGATGAATACCACTACAAATTTGTGAAGAAACTCCATGAAAACCTTGTTCATCATGTTCATGAAATAAGCTGGTGCATTAGTTAGTCCAAACGGCATCACTGTATACTCATACAATCAATATCTAGTGGTGAAAGCAGTCTTTGGTATATCTTGTTCTCTAATCTTTAGTTGAAAGTAACCTGACCGAAGATCAATTTTTGAGAACACACGAGCTCCTTCTAGTTGATCAAAGAGATCATTAATTCTAGGTAGGGGATATTTGTTCTTTATGGTCACTTCATTAAGTGATCGATAATCTATGCATAGCCTTTGACTTCTGTCTTTATTATCGACAAACAAAACTGGTTTACCCTAAGACGAAGAACTCGGTTGGATAAATCCCTTCTTCAACTGTTCTCCAAGCTGTTTCTTGAGGTATTTTAACTCATCCACTGTGACACCCCTGGGATCAGGGCTAAACAAATCCCAGACCTCTGTTTGACATAAGCTTAACCTTGAGCTCGAGAATATCCAGTGAAGAATCGATAACACAACAGTGACCCTACGACACAAAATTTATTATAGCAAGATCATAACTGAGCAGAGAACCAAATTATTACAAGAAGAGGTCACTGACCACAAACATTAAACAACAGAAGGCAAATTATGCTATTAAGTATAGCAAACTTAACAAATGGCCTAAGAGGCCTGAAGCATAACGATGACATCCCAGCCCATAGATTCCAGGCTGCCGGCCGAGAACCCCAAGCTACTCGTCTATGTCGATGTAGTACCAAACTAATCTTCAGGGAACACTTACTCTGCCAAAAGTATCAACAATGAAAGGGTGAGTACAGGGTGTACTCCGCATGACTTATGGCTGGTGGAGCTGTTTTGCGTAAAGCCACTTTTGTTTATAAAACAAGAGGGAAAGAAGCTCGTCTATTCGGAGTATTTTAAAAGGGGATAAGAGGGCAACGTCTCCGAAACAATGATCATCATATTTTGATATCCACCAAGTCATCATCATCTACCAACTAGGATCACCCCCTCGTACCCATGAGGAAGCATCCTTATCAAACATTAGTTGCCATGTTTTACGATTAGGTTCATGTTCTCTATGATCTCCCGTCCGTTCCCAAGTCGTCCATAACCATGGACACGGCTTTCCGAAATATTATTACCCTGCAGGGGTGTACAACTTTACACACACGTACCAACCGACTCTTATTGCCACTTGACACACTTCCTTGGTGTGCTGACAGAGAGTGTGGTTGGACATGACCTTTACCTTGCTTTCGCCGAGACCATGAGTCACGCAATAACTATGGTTCCGCTGTAACGGGTCAAATCCCGAAGCCGGTACTTAAAGATGTGAGGCGAGGTTGGTTTATCAGGGGCGCCATCTACCCCAAGCAACCCGGTCCACGCTTCCCTACCTGTTATGAATGCACCTGCACCCGACAAATCTTTCAAAAGGTTTTCTATGCATATGTCGAATGGAACGCCCGAACTATGTGACTCATGGAATCTACTAGGAAAGTTAGTCAATAATGGGGTCCCCATTTACCCCGTGTGGTTGTATGCTCGTCTTGTTCAAGAGGTAAGAACCTAGGGTCCTAAGGATGGCGAGCATGGGACTAGAAAAACCACATCCCACCGTGGCCTCCCATACAAGCCTTAGCATGTTTAATCTCATATCACTGATCTCATCTTATCACGTTCTCCTGCCATACTAGATTCTCTGCATCTGATACATCATCTGGATGAACCAGACTCAACAGCTAAGCATGGCTAAGAAAGACACAGATATAAGCTCTAGCAGTGCACACAAGCCAAACCTAGTTATGCTAGGAGTGGTGGATCAAGTAATATAAGCTCAAAGGGAGTATGCAACAGATAGGATACTCTATCTATCCATAAAATACCACAGTAGAATCGTATGCAACATGTCAAGAATTGAAAATACTTTCAAAATCATAGTATTATATCATGGTGGGGCTATGCTTGCCTTTGCCTGTTGATAACGAATAAGTAGAGCTTTGGAAGCCTTGGGATTGACTTGAGTATAGTTGGTCAAGTATTGTTCGTCTATCTTCGAACTTCGACGGTCTTGATATCGGTCTTCGATCTTGATCTTGATCTCGATATCGTATTCTACCGGGAAGAACCAAATACCGGAAAGAAAGGAGAAATAATCAACACATGGCATCAATGCAATGCTCAAGCACGGATGATGATATGACAAGTTAAATTGTATTGAAAAGTAACCCTAAGACATGCTCGACAATTTAATCGGGGTTCCGAGGGGTGAAAACCCTAACTTGGGAAACTCCGGATGTATATGAGAGGGGTTACTATGTTGTTCTAATTATACTTGTCATTTAAGTTGTTGAACAATGCATGCTTATAGCTTAAATAGATAGTTCTCATTTTTTCTGAATATTTTGATATATTATTTGTATTTTTCTGAAACCGTATGAAAAATATATGACTTTTACAAGTTCACTTTATTTTTTGAAATTAGAAAGCAGCGGAGTACGAAATTAGTCTACTGATCCCTCTCAAAAGGCCTCACTAACTATGTTAGGAAGTACTGAGTTAAGGTCGGAAGTAGTGTATTCACTACACACAAGTTAGTTTGAAACATCAGGCAAAGCTGATGGTTTTCCTGGGCTGCACTCGTCGGCTAAGAACCGGAACATGGGCAGTGAATTGCAATTAGCCTAATGGATACTGACCTCACTCTGCTTGCTGTAGGATTTTAAAATTTCATGGTTCAGTTTGTCAAGATATATTAGCACAAAAGGAAAGTAATTTCAGTGGAGGTGAACATGTAAATAGCATATGCATTCAAAAAGTACCCTGAATGATACTCTGCTAGCATGAATAAAATATTAAGAGTGCCATTATTCAAAGACGTGTATGTACAGGATGAATAGGACATCTCTCAAGTACAGCTATCTACGGCTATTGGAGAAACAGTTTACCGAACATGTTAGTAAACTGAAAGACCGGTGCTCTTTGCTGTTAAGACTGGAAATTTATTGCTGCAGATCTTTCTGAAAGTTAGAGGTACAGCTAAAGCGCCCACACTCTCTCTCTGAAATTTTAGATACATCTAATGGAATAGAATATTCAAGGTTACTTTGGTTCAAAATTCAGAGACGTATATATATAGGGACATGGATTAGCTTAGCACACCACGGTACAATTCATTTAAAAGGTTTGATTGATTGGGACCAGGCTAGAGCCGTGATCGAGCGACGCACGGCTCTCCGGCTGTACATGCGCAGCGACTAGATAGGGATGATCTGCGTGCAGGGTTAGTGGGAGGATCTCACCAGAATGACATCGTCGTGGTTGAGGATGGCGGGGAAGGCCCAGTGCGAAACTATGGACGCCAGCAACAGCGACCGGAGGCAAGGAAGATAGGTCGATTCGTCCGATTTCAGCACTCCCAGCTTCGATTACTTAGGTGCAAAGGAACATGGCGTCGAGGCAGATAGGGTGGAGCGCTCAACAGGGCTTGGCGGTGCTCGAAACATCGGCGACTTGCAGCGACCACCATGGCTCGAGAGAATGGTTCCTGAAAGCTTAGATGTTTCGGTTGGTTTTGGTGTGAGGGGAATTTGGGGATCACGATGGGCCAGGTGGTCTGCTACTTTGGAGTAGAGCAACACGAGTTGGGCACTTCTCCTCAAGTCGGTTCTCATCCCTTGGATATTTTACATCGTTGGTATTGTAGCTAATAGATATCCAACCAAAGGATGCTAGCCATTTATTGCTTATAAGTTTAAAACTTTTGTAACTTTTGAGTACAAATACTAATGTGGAGAAATAGGTATTTTAGGGTTCTCTTGTCTATTTGTGATGAACATTTTTATCAAACTTCAAAAATAATGCATGCCATGCTCATGGTTCACATTTCAACTCTTAATTATGGATTAAGTAAAACTGGGGTGTTACATCCACTGACATTTTGTAAGGTCTCTTTGCTATGGGTCTAGTTCCTGGCAGTAAGTCTATCAGAAACTCCACATCCCAATCTGGTGGCATGCCAGGTAATTCTTCTGGAAACACAGCAGGTACTCCTTCACTACGGGTACACTGTCTAGGCTAACCTAATCCCTTAAGAGAATTTAACTTAGTTCCCTTTGGTTCAAAGTTAGACTTGAACCTCTTCCGTTTCTTTTCTAGGGTTGTGAGTGTAACAGTTCGCCTAGCACAGTCTACCACTCCCTCATAACGAGTCATCCAGTCCATGCCTAATATTACATCCAATCCTTGGGATTCTAGGATTATTAGATTAACTGGAAATTTGTTCTTTCCAATTTGTAGGACTAGTTGACAACATCCAAAATTTACTATCATCTCTCCACCTGGGGAGCTTACCTTAATAGGACATCCGATAATTTTAGTTGAGAGTTTTATTTTGTCTACAAATTATCTTGAAATGAATGAATGCGATGCACCGTTATAAAAAAGGATAAGTGATGGAAAGGAATTAATCTTGAACTTACCAATCACGGCATCAGACTCTTCTTGCATTTCCTCCACATTGATGTGATTCACATGACCTTTTTGAAAAGGATTTGGCTTGTTAGCCCCATCAGCCTTATTTTCTAGGCATTCATCAGCATAGTGCCCTATTTTCTTGCACTTGAAACATTCAACCTGACTGATGTCTCTCTTTGCTCGTTGATTCCCATTGCCATGTCAATTATGGTGATTCATGTATCCACTTTTGTTGTTTCAATATCCCCCATTGTTGTGTCCACAGTGATTATTTACATCATGGTGGTGGTTATTGTTGCGGTGGTTGTTATGATTCCCATGCTTGTGGGATCCAGAACTTCCACTACCTTCACCATAAGAACGCTTTTGAGGTGATACTGATCCATGCTTATCAAAATGGTGTTTCCTCTTCCTATTATCAACTTGCTTCATCTTGCTTTCTAAGATGGTAGCTTTGTCACACAGAGATTGATAGGTTGGAACATAAGCAACAGATAGTTGCATGGACATTTCATCATTCAACCCTTCAAGGAACTTCTCTTTCCTCTTTGTGTCAGTGTCAACATCATCCGGTGAATAGCGTCACAGATTGTTGAACTCTTCAATATACTCGGAAATATAGCAATGGCGTTGTTTGAGGTTGTGAAATTTCTTTTTCTTCAACCCCATTACTCCGGAAGAGATGTGAGTAGTGCGGAATCCATTCTCAAACATTGCCCAAGTCACTTCTTCAATAGGGTGAGTAACTTGAAAGTTATCCCACCAAGTAGCTGTCGGTCCTTCCAGTAAGTGTGCTGCAAATCTGACCTTCTCGGCATCATTGCAACCAACTGTGACCAAGTCCTTGTTCACGGAACATAGCCAATCATTTGCTATCATGGGGTCAGTAGTACCAGAAAACTTAGCAGGTCTCAACCTTAGAAACCTTGTGAGCATATCAAGAGCTGGTGGGTTATTCTGGTTGTTGTTATTGTTATTATTATTATTATTATTGTTGTTGTTGTTGTTGTTGTTGTTCTGATTCTAATTCTGGTTTTCCATGAACTGATTCATCATCTACATCAACTATGTTTGTGCAGTCATCAACTGTTGCATCTCATTTCCGTTGTTGTTATTGTTGTTATTGGCACGACGAGGAGGCATCTTCGGTTTCAATAATAAGTAATGATAAATAACCCCATAGATTGTAATATGCACATTACAACATATAACAACAATCGCCAAACAAGAAAGCACTTGATAAACTTAGGGTTCAAACATCACGATCAACAAGTTTGTAAAGATAAATAACATACTAGCATAACCATCCACAAGATGGCATGATCAATGCGACTCGATAATAAAACGGTAAGATAGATAGACATCACTACTCATCCATGTCGACTTCCTCCTCCACTAACGCAAGTCCTGCTGCAGCAAATTCTGCCTTGTATTCCTCCAAGCTTGTAGACAAAGCATCGATCTTCACCTGTAACTCTCTCATATGTGTGCGCATCCTCTCTATCGCCTCGTGATCTGTGTCTAGCTAAATGTTCTCAAGCTGCAACTCAGTCTCCAAATCTCTAATTTTCTTCTTCCTCTATTGGATCCTCTTCTCTTGGCTCTTGAATTTCTTCTCTTGCCCTTCAAACTTGTTCTCCATCTCCTTGATTCGCTTCTCTTTCTCCTGGAAGGCCTTGTCCTTCTCCTTAAGTTGTACACCTAGCTCATCATTGCTAAGCATCACATTAGTCCTATCAGTATCAAGGCTCCTAATGAGGCTCTCTAAGTCCTGGAGGTAGTGTCGCACAGGCTTGATGGTATCCTTAGTGGCCTCGTCCAACAAAATAGGATCTCTGTCCTAGTTGCGTCTCCCACAGTAATGGAAGTAGTGATTCTTGATCTCGGCAGAGTGTCGTCCACATAGGCGTCCTATCAGCTCCTGCATGGCGACGTCGAGGCCCCTCTCTAAGTCATCATGGAGTATCTTGAAGGCAATTTCTTCAGTTAGAGGCTCTGTCTGGTGTCCTGGCTGAGTGACTCTGAATCCCCACAAGTCCTTCCTTTGAAACTTCCTGAGCTGAAGTCCCTTGATGGTAGGGATTGGAAGAGCGAGTACATTGACGAGCTCCAAAATGCGAGTCCCAAAGCGAGTTCCCTTGAATTCCTCGGCAGTGCTATAGATGAAACTCGGCATCTTTTGCATAGGATGGAGAAAACAATTAGAGATAACACAAGTCTAAAGTAAAACATAAAGTAGCAATAGATGCAAATATTAAAAATAAAATCCAATAACATCCAACAAAACATTAATCCACACAAGTAGTGGCATACATTATTCAACTCAAGCATCAAGGTTCAACCACAACTTAGACAAACTTTTTCCATACCACATAGGTCAGTATGATCAATTACTAACCTGAGGAAATGCCAAGTGTGGTGGTCCAACTATTAGGATATGTCATGTATTTCACTCTCTAGTCAAGGTAGCTATCTAGGCATCCTTGGTAGCAATATGTTTGTCTTGATCACATGCCTCCCACGCCAAGTCTATGGTGTCCTTCCTTAGCTGTTTTATGGTGGTCTCTAAGTCTTGGGTATGTTGTCTCTCCTCCCTAAGATATTTCTGAGTGTTGAGCATTCTATATTTAACTCTTTCTCCAAGTTCTTCAATGGCATTCCATGCTGGATTTCTTGCAGAGTCAAAGAATGACATATGCATTTTCAGAGTTGGTGATCATGCAGAACCCCGTTTCATTGTGGTCATCTTCATTGGTCTTATATAAGTGGAGTTACACCAATCAATACTCATGTCCTTCATCCATCACCGGAAATCCCTTGTACACGGCTTCACCATTTATCCCCAAGTTGATCATGAGATTTATGAGTGCCTTGGGAAATTTTGTCTCACACTCTAGTGTCATAATCAAGAGGGGTGCCTTCCTGATGGATTCATTGATGGTGGCCATCTATAAATAGAGATGAGAAAGATGATTAGGAAAGGTTTTCCTAGATGAAAGGAAACAAAGTGTAAAATTCATAGTGGTGTTGTATTTTCCTAGTGGCTTTCTTAATGTAATCCATCTTAGGGTCACAAACCTACAGGAAACACAGTGTTCTGATACCATCTGTAAGATTTCACCCAATAAGGTAGAAATCCCTGTGATTGCAGTGCTAGATTTGTAACATCCCTAAAATCATGTTATCAAAGATTGCATATCATCCATGCATGCATAATCATTTAGGGATCAATTTCAAAGTCATTTCAAAGGAAACAGAAGCATTGAGTGCTTATTATTTTATGTAGTCAAGCATTGATCCAATGCTACTCTCTAGTGAGAGAATGTTTTTTTAAACCAATGTTGTGTGTTCATAGTTGGTTTGATTGAGTTCCAAAGCTTGGACAAAAATTTCCAAAACAAAATATGGTTTTAAAACCATTTTCATATGTTTATCAAATCTTGTGCTAAGGCACTATTTATTTTAAAATTTCAAAGGAACCAAGCAAGTCTAGTGATACAGCATGGTTTTATACTAAAAAATATGCAGGTTTCACTTTATAAAAATCCAGAAAGATTTGGAATTCAAACACATTTGAATTCATTTGAAAAGGTTTCCTGAAAATCGAATTAGAAAAATAAAAAGGTTAAGAAAACAGAACTGGGCCAGGCGCTACCCATTCGGCCCAGCAACCAAAGCAGCCCACCCGGGGTTCCCCCTTCCTCTTTGTTTCTCACCTCAGCAACGCGCACCCACCCGCTGACATCCCGACCTTACCTTGCCCCGTCAGCGTCGTCCCAAATCAACGCGCGCCCGAGCCGCTCCGCCATTACCTCGTCGCAGTTAAGCCCCGCTTAATTCCCATTGATACAGAGAGTAATCCCTGCCCCGCTCCTGGCTACTTAATCCCCTCTTCACCACGGCCATTTCCCCTCACCCCACTCACTCTCTCCGCCACCAGGCTGCCTCAATTTCTCGTTGCATCACCGCAGACAGAACCAGCTCCGGCGACTGATTCCGGTAAGACCCGAGCGCCCCTTTGCCTCTTCTTCAAACGAGCGTGACCAGCATGTTCTGGCGCATCTCCTGATGCCTTTCTTTTGCCTTCTCGTAACCCAGGTCGTTGCCTCCGTCCACCTCTACAAGCAACAGAGCCGCCGCTCAACTCCGACGAGGAATACTGGTAACCTCCGAGCGCCCCTTGCGTCCTCTTTGACACTGTAGTGTTTGCCACAACCTTGTGCATCCTCTAACACAACTGGTTCTTGCTAGGGCGATCCACATTGTCGGCAACAGCTCCATCCGCAAACACCCGACACCGCCAGCAACTCCAATGAGGTCCTGCCGCTGAACCCGTGCGCCCCTGTCTCTCCCTCGACCACCTTGAGCTTCACTGCAGTCCCGCGAACACGGTAAGCATCTTCACTCCTCCCCGCGCGATCTAAATCGCCGGCAACCTCTCTGACAGAGCACGCCACCGCCACTTTCCGCCACTGGCGCCGCCCATCTTTGGTCGCATGCTTAGCAGCCATAGGATCTAGATCCAACGCTTAGGATTAGATCTGTAGCGAAGCGGTATGTGTCGATCTGGACCGTGCGTGTTAAGTTAGATCTAACGGCCCGCGAGTGTGATCCGGTGCGAAACGGTATCAACCAATCAGACGCTGCCGCGTGGCTAGTTCTTTGTTTTAAAAATCTGAATTAGATCTATTAGTGATTCAAACTTGTAAAATTCATAACTTTTGATCCACACGTTCAAATTTTGTAAATTTTATATCATTGGAATCAGGAGAAAGAATCCTATCTGTTTATGCAATGTATTTAATGTTTTGCCTCTGTAAAAATGGTTATTTTTGCAGAGACATATGTAATCTTAATTTGAGTATGGAAATTATTTGAAAAATGTTTTAAAGATCAAATAAGGTTTATTTGGAGTATCTTGGTCTTGTTTATGTTTAAGTACTGTTTACTTGTCTTGTTTGGTGTAGAAAAATCATCACATTTCATTTGCATACATTCATATATTTTTATTTGTATATTTTGTTATGTGATTTTGGTGCCATTATTTTATGTGTAGATTTTGGTGCTAATAGTGATTGTGGTTGTGAAGATTGTTGCTACTCCCCAAACTACCAAGGCAAGTGGTGCTTCATGTTTTTATCCCTATATTTTCACCTATGCATTAGAAATATTTGTTTTAGGACTTGCATGAATGTTTTGCTAAGTATCTATATGCTATGCTTGGGAAATCCTAGTAGTTGTAGCAATGTTAGAATTTCCTTTAAGTTAAGATACTTGCTATTGCCATGTTTAGCCTAGATAGTAGCAACCAAGGGTGGATTATATAATCATGCTATGAGAAATATTTATAAGTCTTTGGACTTATGTTTTGCTTAATAAAACAACTAAGTGAATGAAACACCTGGGTGGAATGGAGAGATTGGTTTGTGTTGAGTGGTTACACAAGGCCCATTTCTATGGTTTACCTTGTGTATCACACTTGTGAAAAGCCACCCAGGAACAAAGAGATTTGAGATGCCAAATGTTAAGAAGCTTCTAGTGCAGCCAAATGGCATTATGGGCTCTGCCTGGATCATATAGGTTGCAATAACTTAGCCATTTGGACAGTTGGTGGTAGTGGATGATAGGTTTGGAGCGCGTCCATTTGGTCTAAGGGAAGGCTTCTGAAGGGTCCTGTCTTGGTGAAAATCAAGTCTGGTGGGGAAAGTGCACAACCTCTGCAGATGGAAGAATCTAAGTACTTAGCCATGTCCCTGGTGTTGGACAACTTGAGCATCAAGACATGGAAGCTATCAAGAATCTCCTCATCCCAATTTTCTAAGTTAAAACTTGTGGTTGGCAGGGTGAAGGTTCACCAATTTCTATTGGTGATTCCTTGGGAAAGTTTTGTCAAAGAAAAACTTAGTGTTTTCAACTAATAGGTAAAACCTATTTTGAGCAAAGCAAGACTAAGCTACACTTATCCAAATTCATGTAGTATCTAGATGTTAATATTCTACTAAGGTATCACTTGCCAATACTATTCCAATGTATTGACCCACTGTGGCTGTAACTTGTGATGTTGCAGGTTATTCGTATGATGATTAGGGGTTATGAGTCTACATTCAACTTGCTTGCCTGTGGCACATGAAGATGACAACTTATTTATATTGTTATGGTTAAACTCTTGTATTAGGCCTATGGACATGGAGTTGTAAAAGACTATGTTTGTCTCTGGAACGATATGTAATAATGACCTTTGTTTCTGTGTACTTCATCTTAAACTGTGGATGCTAGCATTGATCCAGGGACTAGCATTGCAATCACAGGGATCCTTACCTTTAAAAGGGAGGGATCTTACATAGTCCCTGGATCGATTTGCTAGCACCCACTATTTAAGATGAAGTACATAGAAACAAAGGTCATTATTACAACGCAAATCAAGGAATATAATAGTTCTTACAACTCACTTAGCCCAAGGCTAACTATTTAGAGTTGCCATTACATAGCATAATAATAGAGTCTTCATCTTAATGCGCCACGGGCAAACATGTCGAGTGTAGACCCGTAACCCTACTCACATCAGAGTAACATGCAACATGATAAGTTACAGCCACAAAGGGTCAATACAGTTGGAATTGTATTGGCAAGTGATACCATAGTTGTATAGTAAAACCTAACAACTACATGAATATATGGCGAAGTGTAGATCTGGCTGACTTTGCTAAAAGCAAGTTTTATCCTATTATTTTGAAAATAATAAGTTTTTCTTTTACAAAACACTAAGGTACCACCAATAGACATCAGTGAACCTCTACCCCTGTTCACCCAAAATTTTAACTTATAGAAATTGGGATGAGGAGATTCTTGAACTGTTTCAATGTCTTGACGCTCAGAAATTGTCCATAATCGGGGACATGGCTAAGTACTTAGATTTACCCTCTCGAGAGGTGGTGCACGTTCCCCACAAGACTCGACAAACATCGAGATGAGACTCTTCAGAAGCAATCCCTCGGACCACCACAGACGCGTTCCATCCTATCAACTCTACCACCCTCTGTCGGTCTGGCTGAGTTCTCACAACTTAGTTAGTCAAGGCAGAGCCCATATGGCATGTGGTTGCACTGGAAGCTTCACGACACGAGCATCTCAAATCTCTTTATTCCTGGGTGGCCATCTAGAAGTGTGATACACCAGGGTAAACCATAGACATGGGCCCTGAGTAACCACTTAACATAAACCATACAAGTCCGGTTTCCACCCAGGTTGTTTTCTTAGTCAAAAATAAATAAGTATAGAAACTTTCCATACCATCATAATATGAATTTCCACCCACGAATTCTAATAGCAAGGCTAAGCATTCTAGCATACGATGTCTCCTAACTTAGGAAAATACAACCAAAGTATAATCTATAGGATTACTATAGCATAGCAATATAAGTAAAAACTATCATGCAAAGTCCTACTAAAATAACACTAATGCAATAGATAAAATAATAGGACATATGATGAAATATCACTTGCCTTGGTAGCTAGGAGATTACGTACAATCCTCATAGCAACAAACTTCACAATACACACAATCTACACATCATAATCAAACAACAAAATATACAAATCAATATAGGCACTCAACAAAATATGAATGCATGAAATTATGCAATAAGATGAATGCCACAATTTTAAAACCAAAGTCTACAGTATAGAAGATAGATAACACCATCTAAAGGCATAAGAACACAAGATCCACCTATAAAATAATTTATGCAACAATTTTTATAGTCAAAATAGCCCTAAAAAGGTTTCTACCTAAAACTCAAACTTTACAGAAGTTACTGAACAAAATAAGGTCAGAGTAATAAAGTTCACATTTTTCTGAATCCATAAACATCAATTTTGTATTTTTCTAATTTGTGGATCAAAAGTTATTGATTTTCTAAGTTTAACCATCTATTTAATCAAATTTTGGATTTATCCGAAAAATCTAGCCACATGGCGTAAAACTACTGGCAGATACCGCTTCGGCCGGATCGGCAGCGTGCGCCGTTGGATCTAAATGAGAATGAACGGGCCAGATCGGCCGATACCTATTCGCTGAGTAATCTAATCCTATCCCTAGGATCTAGATCCAATGGATCTCAATGCCCTGACAAGAACTGGAGGCGCTGAGAACGGTGCGCGACGGCGGCACGTCGGGTGGGTGGTGTTCTAGTGGTTATAAAGGGTAAGGGGCATGGATTGTTACAAGAGGTTGCCGTGGTCGAGGCGAGCTTAGTGGTGGTCACGGTCGAGGAGGGGCGCTCTGGTTCGCTTCCAATTTCTCGCCGGAGTTGAGGTTGTCGTTGGTGCTTCACAGATGAAGACGAAGCCAAGACTCTGGGGCATGATAAAATGAACGGAGGGGGTTCGTGGATGCGTCCGAGGATGACGAACAAGATAGTACAAGCAAGAGGGCGAGGGGCGGCCAGTCCTCACCGGAATCATCGCCAGAGTACGTCAAGGCTGCGGTGGTTCGAGCTCGAAATTTGAAGAGCCTAGGGGCTCTTTGGCGGTGTGGTGTGAGGGGAAACGAAGAGGAGCGAGTGGGGTTTAATAGGAAGGGGTCTAGTGGGTGAATTACACCAAGAATATCGCGAATTTATGCGAGTTAACTCGCAGTAGAAACGACAGGGGAGGGGAGCGGGCTCAGCGCGCGGTGATGAAGATGATGTTGACGGGGCAGTGGGGCCGAGTCGTCGGTGAGCGGGTGCGGAGAGGAGGCGGTGAGAAAAGAATCAGTGGGGGGAATGGGGGTGCCGGGTGGGCTTAGTGGGCTGGGTTTGCTGGGACAAATTGGCTTGGCTGGTAGGTTTTTTCTTCTTATTCCTTTTCTTTTTTGTATCTTATTGTCTATAAAAGATTTGAACTAGAAAAAGAGTTTCAAATCAATTCAAATCTTCACAAAATTTTTAAGGGGTGAACCTAGTGTTCAAAAAGGTTTTAAAAACATCAAACCTCTAATAAAACATTTTGGGTAAAATAAAATAAAAACACAAAGCTCCACACCTTACTATAAAGGAGGGGGTTTTAATAGGGGTTTTCCTAGGTTTAAACTTTGACAATTTTTGTGCAATGCAACACATGCCATGATGATATGAATGCAATGATGATGTTTGGTTTAATAAAATCTTGGGATGTTACACAATCATTTGTCTTTCGAAATTTTTGGCATTAGTTTTATGGACATGATTTATCCAACCAGATTTGTAAATCATCCATATTTTATGGATTACGACAATTATTTGAAAAACCCTTTTGTTCTCATAATACTTGATCGAAATAACAATTATTGAAACAAATCTTGAAGGTACGCTTTGATATTAACGAGCAACACAACAACACTTTGTTTGTTTTCGATGAACATAATCATCTATTATCTTGCTGGTTACTTATGCCATTGCAGTTCATGAATTGTGTTGTTTTGTATGACATTTCACACCAACAAATTCGGTATCCAATACCCAACAACCACATTGTTTAACAAGAAAAAAATACATCCATAACATGTATATCTTCTATATACCTGAGCTAAACAATTCAAGTCTTTTCTTTTTCTGCCAAATATTTCTGAGATTCTCTTTCAGTATTTCCTTTTCTTTTAAAAGAATCTATCAACATCAACAGTGGTGTCATACACATGACACATAGTCCAAAGCTTCTATAGTCAAATACTAATGTCTTTGGAATTGCACTTTGAAGTAGATCACCATTATCAAGTGTTTGGCATTCTTTCGAAATCCATACATTAGTAATCTTTTAGTGAAGTAAACATTTTACCTACATCTTTTATTCATCCTTATCATGACAATTTTCATGATCAAGCTACTATAGCTTATAATGGCAAATCGCGAGTATAATGTTGCTCTCCAAAACCTTTTGGAGGATTAGGATGACCAATGTCTTCAACCTTCACAAATTCTCATCAAATATGAGAACATATATTTTGCTAAATTATACTCTATCATGTTACAACCAAAACATTGTTTTAGATATCGCAATACTTCCACACATGATGATTTCTAAAAAAATCCTTTTAGCTCCTAGATAACCTTGATATTAAAACAATCTTTTGAATATCAAAAATCATGGAGACAAACACGATACTTTATACTAAGACCGGAATTGTTACTATTGATTTAATACTAATAAATTAAACTTCACGGAGTAAACGAAGTTTGCTCAAAGTTTGCAATTGGACTTATAAACTTTATATTGACAATCAATACAATATGATACCAGTTTGTAAAGTAAATATCCAGAATTATATAGTTCTACTATCTCAACTGAAACTAAGCGTAAGGTGGTGAACGGATGCCAATGACTATAGCAACTATGCAAATTCACTTTGATTTAATTTATGATAAATTGTCTTCAACTTTTAATCATATTACTATTTAACTCCCACTCAAAACAACATCCCTTGAGTCGTTTTGGTGATTACACGAACCAAATCCACTACACCAAGTCCGATCATCACGAGATATGATGTAGCTTAAAAGGCAAACAACCAACATGTTCATCATATCATCCGTATGACCCATGCTTTACCTTTAAATATTCCGTGTTCTGAGGTCACATTTTTACATGCTAGGCTCGTCAAGGTTAACCTTAGTATCCGCGTGTGCAAAGCTGGCTTGCACCCATTGACACGGTTATACCCCATGGATACACAACATTGGTTTACCTGGTACAGCCCAAGGGAAGGTCCACTTCAAGACACGTGGCCTGTGGAGATTTTGGATGGCCCAAGCCCATGATGTCTTTGGATCCTTGGAGAGCAAGACTAGAGTAGATAGAATTTCAAAAGGTACAAACCCTAATCTGTAACCGACTCAACCTAAGCCTGGGACCTGCCTGTCTATATAAAGGCTATAAGGGCACGGCGAGGAGGACCTTAACTCACCTCATACACACCTCACGCCAGATTGCATCTACGCACACTTGTAACCTTCGGTTTCGCCGCAATCAAGAGCAGTCAAGCAGGGGTAGGGTTTTCCCTCTGGGGGCCTGAACCTGGGTAAACCTCATGTCCTGCGTTTCTTGTCTGTTAACCGTTCTATGATCTCCAGCATCCCCATCTTCTCCAAAAACCAAGTCCATAACAATGGGCATTGACGAGATCGAACCTCGTCAATTGGCGCCGTCTGTGGGAATTGGGGGCACATGATTGTGCGATCGTGATGGTCCCATCCGGAGCGATCTACAACTCATCGGCGACGGAGAGTCACCTCTTCTTTGGCACCTTCGACTTCACCGCCCACTCGCCGCCCACCCTGAGGGATTTCGAGTCCGTCGGTGATGGGCTCGAGATGCTGTTCGGGAGCTTCTGCTTCCAGGTGGGGTAGACCGGCACTCTCCACCTCGCAGAGCGGGTGCCACCACCATCCATCAGGCCCGCTTCGTGGGTCAAACACATCGACGTGTTACGCACGTCGAAGCTGTCAGACAAGTCACATGACAGCAGCAGCTGCAACTCAGATCTGTTCGTCCCTCCCTCAAATGAAGGAACCTACGGTTCTGGATCCGTATGTTGTGGCAGCAGTGACCCAATCCGCGGAAGTTACCTATGCACCATGGTCATCCAGAGCGAAGCAGAACTGCCGCCAGGTTCAAGTGCACCCAACCCATCTCTCAACCCGCATGGTGAGAACGGGGGAGATCCGCCGCTCAGGACCAACGAAGGCGAAGCTAACGCCTACCAGAAGATCAACCTCAACGAGTACGGCTGGAGCCAAGAGCGAGAAGCTGTGGCAGGCAACATCATCTTACCCGTGAATGCTTCATGTTATCTGCTGATGGCATAGCACCTCCTCGTCATCAACGAGCATAACCGGCAGGTGAAGCTGATGGAGTAACTCGACAAGCGTAAGCAGGCGGCTTTGGAGTCTAGCGCGCAGCGAGCTGCGCTCTCCGCCACTGGTGGCTCTAGCTCACATGGCAACAACGCTAACAAGCATCACTCCCGCACAGAGCACATGGACCCTGCCGCACACCGCGAAGTCACCAGGGCCCTCAACACGTCCTTCATGACGATGGACGTGAACGGCAACGTCATGCCAAAAACACCGCAGGCTACGATCATGGCGGCCACTACATACCTCGTGTCCCATCCACCTCCAGTGGATGACCTGAAAGAGCCATGCACAAATCCGCGCTAGCCGGTCTCGGACTTATCGGAGCTGCGCTCCACGACGAGGCTCCTCCGGAGCCGAAGAAAAAAGTTGTGGTCAAGTTCACCCGCAGACCTACACCCTCATCCGACGAGGAAGAGCACGATCTTCCTTGACGTCGTAAGAGCCCACGGCGCCGCAGCAGTGACTACGACGCTCGAAATGATCTCACCCAGCGCAAGATTGACAAGGAACACGCTAAACGCGCGTGTTCAACCGAATCCGATGAGGATGACGACGGAGAGTTGTCTTGAGCCAGATGCTTCAGCAGACCCATTTGATGAACGCGGATGCCGAAAAATTTCAAGCTCCCTTCGGACACTCCAAAGTTCGACGACATGCAGGACCCGAAGGCCTGGCCCAGCGACCACCTCTCATCCGTCAAGCTGCACGGCGGTAATAGGAACACCGCCCTACAATGCCTTCAGCTGCAGCTGATAGGCTCAACTCGGTTCTGGCTCAGCAGCCTGTCCTTCGGCTCCATTCGAAGCTGGGAGGAGCTGGCATACAGCTTCATCCGCAACTTTAAGGGAACCAGCAAGAGGCCAGCCTTGATCGAGGAACTATGAGCCTGCACCCAACGTACCGGCGAGTCCATTCGCTCGTACATACTATGTTGGTCCCACATCAAGAACTCCGCTGCGCATATCTCTGAAGAAAGGAGAATCGATGCCTTCAAGGATGGTGTCAAGCGCTCGAACTTCAAGGAAGAACTTGGGCGCATGAAGCCCAAAATGCTCGACCACCTCATGGACATAGCCAACCGATGGGCGGATGGCGAGGATTGCTTCCACCAAACGCATTCAGATGATGAGGATGACTATGGCCGCAAGCGAGAATGCCGCAGAAAGTGAAGATCGCGTGTCTACGACGACCGCGATGGAGTCGACATGGTCGTGGCTGGATACGCCGACCGACGTAATGACGGCAACCGCAGCAGCGGATACCGTGGAAGCAACTTCTGCGACGGAGGGCGACCCACACAGAAGTGGCAACGTCGCAGTCGTGATGACGATCCCTTGGCATACGAAAAATTGTCTGGTCCTTGCACCATCCACTTCTACATCGACAAGAAGGATGGCAAGAAGAAGACCAGCCACATGCTAAAGGACTGCCACGAGTTCGAAAAGCTTAGCGAGGGTCTCACCCAAATACGGCGCTGATGGCGCCCAGTACTGTCGTGGGACGCTTCGTTGGAAACCCTAAGAACAAGGTGTGATGAGAGCAACAAGTCTTCCCTCAGTATGAAACCGAGGTTATCGAACCAGTAGGAGGAAGGAAACGTCTCAAAGGTGTTGCAAGCAACGTGGAAACCTTAACAAAACAAACTAAAGACTTTTCCCCATCGAATCAGTGAGGTTTTCAAGCTCACCGGTTTGCTGTAACAAAGGATTAATTGTATGGTGTGGAAGGTGATGATGGTTTGCATCAAGTCAAAAGGTAACAGTGGAAGATGTATCAATGGTAAAGATTGGACCGGGGTCCATAGTTCACTAGAGGTGCTCTCCTTAGAAAAACAACATGGCATGAAGGGTAAATAAATTATAGCGGGGCAATTGACAGGAACTGAGCAAGGCATAACAATGCATACTAGACAAAAATATCCTATGAGATTCGATTGGGCAATACAACAATATACATAGACCGCCATCCAACTGCATCTATGACTAGAAGTCCACCTTCAGGTTATCATCCGAACCCCCTCCAGTATTAAGTTACAAGCAACAGACAACTGCTTTAAGCAAAGTGTGAAAGGTAAACAATCCACTTGTTCCATGAACAAGATACCGTTGTTTTATCCCAAGTAGCAACAACACATCTAGAACCGAAGATATTTTGTCACTTCCCTTGGAAACTAGAGGCATGAACCCACTATCGAGCATAAATACCCCCTCTTGGAGTCACTAGCAACTACTTGGCCAAGATAGCTACTAACAACGGAGAGCATGCAAGATCACAAACAACACATACATGATATAATCAAATAGACAAAAACATTAATCAATCTTGTAGGGTTCGCAGCATAGAATACAAAAAATTTCCTACGATGGGAACATCTAAGTACCAAGATCTATCTACTAGATACAAGCAACGGGTGGATATACATCCATAGAATACATACCCTCGAAGACCGAATAGTGTTAACGAGGTTGTACTCATGGATGATGTAGACGAACGCTTGCCGATCTCAAGATCATGATGAAGTCCATCTGGTCCATCCGGTCCAGCACCATCAAGTCCAGCACCGCAAAGCAATGGTGCATCCGTGATCGCACACGCGTACGGGAACCCCGACAACCTCCGCGCCCTCGCTCCAGCGAAGCAGCGGAAGCAACAAATCCTTCCAGAAAAAAGCCACCGGGAACATGTATCTCGCTGATCCGAGACCATGGGGGAATTCTAAATGGGGGAGAGAGATCCTTCGCGAGGAGGTGTGCTTTGAGAGGAGGAGAGGGGGCCTTTTATAGGGGAGAGGGGGCACCCCAAGGGGCATGGCGCCAGCCATGGTGGCTGCCCCCACCTCTTCCACATTCATGTGGGTGGAGCTCCCACTCAAAATGAAAAGCCTCCACTCCCATAAAAGAGCCTCCACTCAAAAATCCACTCACATGCATTAAATTTCCACCAAATTTAATGCAATCTCTCATTTAAATAAAACTCTTTTATTTATTTATTCATAATTTTTTTAATTACTTTAATTAACAAACATTCACATAAAACCCCTTGATAGCATTCAATTTCACATGCAGAACCAGTTTCAGCAATTTCAACCAAAACAGTTTCGGTGTCTAGTGAAATAAATTCCTGCGCTTTCGTTTTTCTTTCTCTGGCATATCATTTGCTCCGAATGGTGTGGGTATCCCTTAAGTGTGTCACCCTACGGTTCACGAATAATGCAGACATGATCGAGACCCCTCTCTGATCAATAATCAGCAGCGGGACCTGGAGATCCGTACCGACTCCCACACATTCAACGATGACTTCTGTGATCGTGTGAACCTTTTACGCTAGTATCTTAATCCCTTTGTTTCATGATATATTACATGTCCGAGATTCGATCATCGGTATCTCCATACCTAGATTGATTTCGTTACCGACATGCACTCTTTTCTCGTTCCCGTGATATAACATTCTAGTGATCAAATCACTTGCTTGCAAGCTAATCAATGTGATATCACTAAGAGGGCCTAGAGTATATCTATCCGTCATCGGGATGAACAAATTCCACTCTTGATCCATGAGTCTCAACATAAAACTTTAGTAGTTTTGAAGCCATCTTTATAATCACCCAGTTATGGTGTGACGTTTGATGTCAACAAGAAACTCTTCTGGTGTTAGTGATTGACATGATCTCATGGTCTAAGGATTAGGATCACTTCGTAAGTTGTTATAGCAATATAAAATCAATGACTTTGATCGTAATGCTATACTTTGGATGAATGTTCATCACATCATTACACTAATGTTGTGACCTCGTTATTAACAACATCCAATGTCCATGATCAGGAATCCTTTGATCATCTTGTTAATCAACGAGCTAGTTTATAAGAGAGGCATAACTAGGAACTTCCTTTTTGTTTATTATACACACATGTATTAACGTTTCCGTATTAATAAAATTATAGCATGTAAAATAAACATTTATCAGAAATAAGTAATACGATAATAACCACTTTATTATTGCCTCTCGGGCATATTCCCTTTAGTCTCCCACTTGCACTAGAGACAATAATCTAGTTTGAAAACTTTGCGTATTGAACACTTATGGCTTTCTGGTGTTCTATATACGCGATTGCAAGTGGTTAACATAATCTATGGATCTGACACTTTCAGGTCCATGTGTATTTGCGTGTCTTTGTGTCTCCACGCATCACTCATTCTCCAATGAGATGGCATTGTATAAATTTGGTCTTTTGGTGAGACCTTTAGTTCCTTGGGGTTAAATCATGTCGATACTATTGTCGTACAATATATCTTTAGTGTTAGCCCGTTGCCAACCACACCTTAGTTTGATAACAAACTACTTGACACAAATTCCCTCCTTTGCTTCTACTATAGCAGTCATATACTTATCCTTTTGTTGTAGTATCTGTCACAATGTCTTAACTTTGGAATTCATCCAAATCCATCATGGAATCTCCTTTCCATTACATTGTGCCACCGATAGTTTAAATTGAGATAAACTTAATTTGTATCTGGTGACAAAACTATTATCAATGTAACACTTTACAATGAACTATTTGTAATTGTTTATCACCTCTATACAAATATATTCTTAGTTCTTCCAAAAGATCATAAGAATATCCTCACTATTGTCCAATGATCATTTTATGATTCATTCTGGTATATGTTCATAACACTTAGAGCATAGGACATATCAGGATGTGTACATATCATGGTATGATTGATCAAAACATTCGCGTGATTTCACTCATCAAGTGTCAAAGCACTTGAATCTTGTTTCACTTATCAAGTCTAATCATATTAGCACAATCATATATCTCATATATATACGTTTGGCACAATCATATTAGCGTCACAGTCTATCCACTATAGACATTCATGCTAAATATTCGGGTTTTGCCTAAGTCTTTCATCGAAATGAAATTCTTAACCTTTGTCAATAAAAATTACATCATTTCTAGTCAATAAGATGTCCTCCACATAATGTATTAGAAATATGTCTCAGCGCTCCCACTTAATTTCTTGCAAATGCAAGCATCTTCATCGTCTCTTGATGAAAACTCCTTTTTCATCACGGTGAAGATTCCAACTCCGCGATGCTTACATCAACCATTGAAGTTTGCATGCCCTTTTAGCATCCTTTGAATTAACAAAACCCTTTGGATCGTGTCATGCACACGTCCTAGGTAACCATTCTTTTAGAAGAATTTTGTTTTGTTTATTCATCTACCATATACCAAATTATATGTAGTGGTTGCTACTTTAATCCGTCCAAACTAAATATCACTATGAAAGATCAAATCTTGTCATAGTCAACTCCTTGAACATTGTTGTAAAATAAATTTACGACATGTCGACTATTTCATAGATGTGAAACATCCATGTCTGTTTCTTTATAGATCCAAATACGACCGATAGGTTTTTACACCTTTCCGGAGGGTCTTCCAAGTTCAAAACTTGATTTATCGTGTATGGAAATATCACGGATTTTATGGCTTGAAGCCATTTGACGGAGTCAGGGCCCATCATCGCTTCTTTGCATGTAGTCGGTTCATCATTGTCAAACATCAATGATTTACTCTCAAATCTTAGCATTTGATTGTTTATCCGACCGACTTGGTTCAATAAGATCTTAGATCTCCGTGACCACAACCTTTGAGGCACATAAGCTATGAGCATTATGGCAGCCTCCGGAACTATTTCTGGCGCTACGCAACTCAGCACATTTAGCTAAGGTTCGTTAACCTTATCAAAGTTCTATTGTCCTCCCACTTAACTTTTTCAAAAAATTCTTTTTTCAAGAAACTTCACATTTCAAGCAACAAACCCTTTTTTCCTTGGTGTTATGGAGGAATACCCAATTGTTATTCGAAATAACCTACAAAGACATTTTCATCCGACTTCAGTTGTAAACATCTTACTTATGTTTAGCATACCAAAATTTAAGAAATGACAACTTGGGTTTTACCCCAAACCATAACTCATATGGTGTCATTTCAACGGATCAAGATGGAGCTCTTTTCAGTGTAAAAGCGGTAGTCTCTAAAGCTTTAATCTTTTAAAACATAATGGCGGTTTTATAAATAACACCTTTGATCCAACCATGTTAAACAAGGTTTCATTACAAATCTCAAACACTCCATATTCCTATGGTGTTTCGGGAGATGTAAATCTAGGTGTTTTGCTAAACTTGTAACTCAAATAAATCCCTTTATGATAAATCATAATTCATTTATTTTTCTTGTTACACTTGTAACTCAAATAAATCCCTTATGATAAAATCATAAACCATTTTATTTTCTTGTTACAATGATTTTTCACTTCATCTTGAAAGTCTTTGAAACATTTTCAAATATTTCATACTTCTTTCTAATTAAGTGAATATTTACTCAAATTTCCGGAGAAAGTATATGAAGTTGAAACCCATCACTTACGACTACACATAATGGACTACATACATCGATATGTATAAATTCCAATATTTTAGTCTTTCGTTATTCTTTGGCCTTTGAACGAAGTTTTAATTATCCCTAGGAAAGTCTCACAAGCGTCACTTGATCAAATCAAAGACTCCAAATATCCATGAAAAAGGAGTTTCTTCATGTTTTATTTCCAATATAATTTAAACGGCGATGTCACTTCGTAAGTGATCTTTCAATCATTTGTCTTGCGACATTTTAGCATTAGGTTTTATGGATGTGATTTCTCCAACTATATTGCAAATCATCCATCTTATATGGAATATGGTAATTATTTGAACAACCTTTGTTCTCATAATACCTGATTTGAATAACTATTATTAAAAGAAATCTTGAAGTCAAGCTTTGATGTCAACGAGAAATACAAACAACAGTTTGTTTGTTTTCGATGAACATCATCACATATTCTCTTTCTAGTTACTTAGGCCATTGTAGTTCATTGAATTGAGTCGTTTTGTATGACATTTCATACCAACCAATTCGGTATCCAATACCCAAGAACCACATTGTCTAACAAGCAAAGAATATAACCATAACATGTATATCATCCATATACCTAAATTGGATATTTCCAATCTTTTCTTTTCTGCCAAATATATTTTATAGATTCTCTTTCAGCATTTCCTTTTCCTTTTAAAAGAATCTATCAACATCAAAGTGGCTCCATATACATGACACATAGTACAAAGCGTGTATATTCACATAATAATACCTTTGGACTTGCACTTTGAAGTAGATCACCATCATCAAATGATCGGCGTTCTTTCAAAATCCATTCTTTAGTAATCTTTTAGTGTAGTAAACACTTTACATACATCTTATATTCATCCTTATCATGACGACTCTCATGATCAAGCTACTATAGCTTATAAAGGCGAATCATGAGTATAACATTAATTTCCAAAACCTTTTTGGATTATTAGGATGTCTAGCATCTCCAACCTTTGCAAATTCTCATCCAATATGAGAACATATATTATACTCTATCATATTGCAACCAAAACTTTGTTTCAGATATCGTTATATCTGCCACACATGGTGGTTTCTGAAAAAATTCTTTCAGCTCCTAGATAATCTCGATTTTAAATCAAGAATCATGGAGGCAAACATGATACTTAAGATACTAACAGTGGAATTGTTACTCTCGATTTAATACTAATTATCAAATTTCACGGAGTAAACAGAGTTTGCTGAAAGTTTGCAATAGCACTTTAACCTTTAGATTGACACTCAACACAATACGATACCAGTTCGTAAAGTAAATATCCAGAATTCTATAGTTCTATTATCTCAATTACAACTAAGCATAAAGTGGTGAACAAATGCCAATGACTATAAAAAATTATGCAAATTCACTTTTATTTAATTTATGATAAATTGAGTTCTACTAATCCAAATTAGAAATGAACTCCCACTCAAAAACGACATCCCTCGTGCCTTTTTGGTGATTACATGAACCAAATCCACTACACCAAGTCTGATCATCACGTGAGTCGGTGTAGCTTTAAAGGCAAGCATCCATATGGTCATCATATCAAAACATATGACTCATGCTTAACCTTTCGGTCCGTGTTCCGAGGCCATGTCTGTACATGCCAGGCTTGCCAAGTAAGAACCTTAGTATTCGCGTGTGTAACTATCTTACACCTGAGATATGCTCATGGATTCAAGTACACCCGATCATCACGTGATGTCTTGAAGCGACAAAACATTGTCGGTGCATACTTAAGGAAGAACACATTCTTATCTTGATATCTAAATGAGGGATCATCTTATTATGCTAATAAAATGCCAAACAAGCAATATAAGATGCAATTAAACATCACATGTTTATAAGTGAAATGATATGGTTCTTGCATATGATCTCCATCATGTGCTCCTTGGTATGATCTCTATCATACCTCTATGTGTAAGGCCAAAGTCTATGGAACCTACACGTTATGTGTGTTGTAAGAGTATCATCTCATACTTCTACTTACAACATCACCATATCATAACACTAGCCCAACAACAATCTAAACTAGACGCCTCTAATTTATCCATTGCAAGTTTTACGTGGCTTAGGGCTTTCGAAGATAGAACCGTTCTTACCTACGAACATGAACCACAACGAGGATAATCCAATTGTTAACAACTCGTTGCAAATTAGATGTTGACTATAGTAGGAGAGACAGACACCCGCTAGCCACTTATGCAAAACTAGTTGCATGTCAAGCGTGGAACAGGTCTCATGTGCGAGGACATGCAAAGTTTGTCTGGGCCACTTCATCCCACTATGCCACCAATATCCAAAGTACAACTAAGAAGCAATAAGATGATCATCATCGCCCACATACTCATATGTGTACTACCCGTGCAAAGCATCTATGCATAGATCCGGCTCTGATACCACTTTGGGTTTGAAGCATAGAAAACAAAAAATTTCCTACGATGGGAACATCTAAGTACCAAGATCTATCTACTAGATACAAGCAACGGGTGGATATACATCCATAGAATACATACCCTCGAAGACCGAATAGAGTTAACAAGGTTGTACTCGTGGATGATGTAGACGAACGCTTGCCGATCTCAAGATCATGATGAAGTCCATCTGGTCCAGCCGGTCCAGCACCGCAAAGCAGTGGTGCATCCGTGATCGCACACACGTACGTGTACCCCGACAAACTCCGCGCCCTTGCTCCAGCGAAGCAGTGGAAGCAACAAATCCTTCCAAAAAAATCCACCGGGAACATGTATCTCGCTGATCCGAGACCATGGGAGAATTCTAAAGGGGGGAGAGAGATCCTTCGTGAGGAGGTGTGCTTTGAGAGGAGGAGAGGGGGCCTTTTATAGGGGAGAGGGGGAGCACCTCAAGGGGCATGGAGCCAGCCATTGTCACATCCCAAGATTTTCCAAATCTTGTTATGTGAAAAATAAATGAATAAAATAAAATTTTGTTGAATTTCAGGGTGAGAAGAAACTTTTTGAATCTATTTGGAAACTTTCAAAACCTATTTGGATCAAATAAAATCCTAAAGGGATTTAAAAGATAAATAAACAATAAGCTTAAAAAATATTTAAAATTACTATTTTGGATCTTTTAATAAAGGTTTTGGTTTTCAAATGAAAAAGAATAGATTTATAAATAAAGATTATTTTATAGAGCCAAATTAAAACTTGGCCAAGCTTTTGAAATAAAGTGTTTTGTTTTGATTAAAAATAGTAAAGGTTTATTTAAATAAAATAATTAATATCCAATTTTATTTAAATAAAAGGCTTTACCATTTTAATTAAAACATCAAAACTTATTAAATTACTTTAAATAAGTTTTCTAAGTATTTTATTTTCTTAATTAAAACCTACTGAAAGTGTTTTGGTTTTATTTTAGATTTCAAAATAAAATTTTAATAAACCAAATCCTATTTGATTTAATAACTAAGGTCCATTTTATTTAATTATTAAATGGATCCTAAAATAAAGATGTTATTTTGTTTTAAACAAGTTTTCCAAATATCTTTTATTTCCAAATAAAACCTACTGTTTTGGTTTTGAAAATATTTGGATTACAAATGGAGTTTTTAAATAAATTAAAACCCATTTAATTTATTAACTAGTGTCCATTTTATTTAATTATAAATGGACTCTAAAAATAAAAATAATATTTTTATTTTGGGATTGGGTTTATGTTGTTAAACAGAACCAAAAATCAAATGCAAAGAGTGTTGAATGTTTGAATTGTTTGAATGTATGAATGTTTGCTTGAATTTCAAAACAGAAAAATAGAAATGGAAAAGGATAAAACAATCAGACAGAAAAAAATGTGATTGGACCCGACCCAACTGAGCCAGCCCAATAAGCCCATTCGCAGCCCAGCTACACTTTCCCTCTGCGAAACGTTTTCCACCTAAACCCGTACCCGTAGTGACACTGACTGGTGGACCTCGTTTTCTTTTCTTCTCTCTCGCTGCGAGTGGACCCCACAGCCACATGGTCGTCTTCTTCGCCGCGACTTCTTCCTCCCCCCAAACCACGTCGCAGTTACTACCGTTGAAAGCTACATCAATCCCCGTTAATTGCCGCGTTAATTCGTCCAGCCAGCATGCAAGGTAAAAGCACCCCTCTCCCCTCTCTGGTTCCCCTCCATCGCCAGACCTCCCTTGCCCCCAGGCTGCCAAATTTCGCCAGACCTCACCCACTGCCCGACGTTGCTCCGGCGAAGATTCCGGCTAGCACACGCCACCTCTTGCCTCCTCGAGCACGCAGCTGCGATCAGCATCCCCCAGCGGACCTTTCTGCAGCCGCAGCTCGCTCGCGCGCGTCCCTGAGCGTCGGCAACGTCTTCCCCGAGCCAGCGCTGCCGTCTGCTCCAACTGCGGCGACGCCTCCCCGGTAAACCAGACCGCCCCTTCACCTCTCGTTCACACACACAGCTTTGTCTTGATCCTGCACGTCTAACCGCGTCTTCGTTTTGTCTCGGGGTGAACCACAGCACCGTCCCCGACCACAACCAGAGCCGTCTGACGCCAGGAGCAACTCCGGCGAACGATTACCGCCACGACAGAGCGCCCCTTGACCCAAGGAGACCACGTCGAGCTTCCTCAGGCCTTTGCGAACGAGGTGAGCACCTTCCCCTCCTCCCTCGCTTCCTATTTCACCAGCGCCGCCGCCGTCTGACCTCGCCACCGCCAGCGACCGTCGCTGCGCCGCCAGAGTTTGGTCAATGCGATGATAGCCGTAGGATCTGGATCGAACGAACTAGATAGAACACTTAAACGCCGAAGGGGTACGATTCTAGAACCGTACGATCTATTTAGATCCAACGTGCCGCAGAGCCGATCCGGCCGAACCGGTATCATCCAACCAGAACGCGCCGCGTGGCCAGATTTGGTTTAAAACAGATTTAAGTTGCAAATTGAAATCCCTATAACTTTTGATCCCCACGTCCAAATTTTGCAAACTTGATATCATTGGAATCAGTAGAATAAACCCTATCCAACCATGCCCTTGGTTTAGCAAATAGTATCTATTAGAGTGGTTGTTTTTGCAGAAACATTTGTATGCTTGTTAAGGATGTAAAAATTGTTCTAAAATGTTTTTGGGGATAAAATCTTTGGCAAATGATGTGATTTGAACCTACTACCATTAGGAAACACTTTGTGGTTTCAAAAATGAATTTGGTGAAGGAAAAGAATGATTCTTTGATTTAAAACCATTTCTAGTCAAATAGAAATGTGGTTTATTTATTAAAAATAATTTTGAAGGAAAACCTTTGGGAAATGTTTTGTTTTAAACTCTCTGACCCCAAACATCAAGTTTTGTGGTTTAAAAACATATTTTGTGAACCCTATAGGTTAATGCCTCAGTAAAAACATTTCTACACCACATAAAATGATACTTTGTTTTGAAAATGGTTTATAAAGTGAAACCTTTTGCAAATGACTTTGCCACTTTATAAAATGATCATTAGGTGTTTTCAAATGTTTATGACCCATTAGGAACCACTTTTTCAAATAAAACAAAGCTTGGCATGTTTGCATGCATTACCTTGACTTTATCATTTTATGTGATGTTTTGCTTGATTGGTAGATTGAGTTTGTGCCTTGCTTGATTGAATTGTAGTGACTTGAAGAGTGTGATTGTTTCAAGGACAAGGAGTGAACCTATACTCTACCAAAAAGGCAAGTGATGCTTCATACTTTTGTCCCATTGTTTACACTATGCATTAGTGCTATTTCTAAGTAGGACTTGCATGGAATTTTGCTAAGTATAAACCTTGCTATGGGAAAACCTAGTAGATGAAACCTTAGTATAAAATTCCTAAGTTAAGACTCCTACTACTATCATGCTTAGCTTAGCTAATAGAAAACAAGGGTGGAAATATATTCACACTATGGAAAATTTCTAAGTCTGAGGACTTGTGTTTTTGTTTAATAAAACAACTAAGTTAATGAATCACCTGGGTGGAATGGTAATTGCTTGGTGGTTTTTGGTTGAGTGGTTACACAAGGCCAGGGGACTGGTGAACCTTGTGTATCTCACTTGTGGATGGCCACCCAGGAATAAAGAGATTTGAGATGTCAAATGTTGAGAAGCTTCAAGTGCAACCACTTGGCATTATGGGCTCTGCCTGGATCATATAGGTTGTAAGAACTTAGCCATATGGACAGTTGCTGGTAGGGTTTGATAGGTTGGAGCGCGTCCATTTTGGTCTAAGGGAAGGCTTCTGAAAGATCTTGTCTTGGGAAACCAAGTCTTTGGGGAAAGTGCACCACCTCTGCAGAGTGTAAAATCTAAGTACTTAGCCATGTCCCTGGTAAAGGACAATTTGAGCATCAAGACATGGAACCAATCAAGAATCTCATCATTCAAATTTCTAAGTTAAAACTTGTGGTTTGAACAAGGGTTATTTGAAATCTTCAATCTTTGATTGAGAGAAGCCTTGGAAAAGATTTTGTCAAAACAAAAAACTTAGTATTTCCAAAATGATAAGGAAAATCTATTTTGAGCAATGCAAGCCTCAACTCCACTTAGCCAAATGCATATAGATGATAGACTCCATCATACTACCATAGTATCACTTGCCAATACAATTCAAATGTATTGACCCTTGTGGCTGTAACTTGTAATGTTGCAGGTTTGATTGATTTTAGTGAAGATTGATTGATTAGGATTACAAAGTGTACAACCAACATCTGCCTGTGGCACTTTGAAGATGAAGGACCCCGTGCTTATAGTTATTCCACTGCAATGTAATGTAATAGCCAAATGATCTATGAAAAGATGTAATAAAAATTTGTTATTCCTGGTTATAAAGTTATATTATGACCTTTGTTTCTTGATATTACATCTATACTGTGGATGCTAGCTATTGATCCAGGGACTAGCATTGTAAACACAGGGGACACCACCTTATGTTAATAAAGGTTGGGACACTCCCTCTACAGATGGTATCAGAGCATTATGTTGCCTGTAGGATTTGTAACCCTAGGATTGGACAAAAAACCCTTAGAAAAATAGGAGTTGTACTTGTTCCAAAAACTTATTTACAAAAATACTTGTAAACTCTTTCCTCAACCATTTTGGTTTCAACCCTACATCTCTTCTACTTCAACTTGATGGAAAAACCTACCCCATGGCCAAAGACTACACCATGTGCAAAGGATGACTTCAACTTCTTCAACTCTAATGACTTCAACATCTTCACCATATTCACCAAGGACTTCCAACTTGGATGACACTAAGGACTACAAGTGAGACAAGGAAATCTTGCTCAAGATTTAGAGACTGGGGGAATGCAAAAGTTAGAAGAAGATCACATCACTAGAAGTTATTGTAAACAAGATTTTTTCTCAAGGGAACAATGATCTCATACAAGAAGAATCATGAAGGAAAGAAGGATCACAAGTGAACCATATAGATGGACCACCATATTTTAGTTAAGTTAACCACACCAACTTATGTGGTGTAACAAAAATATTTTGTTGCCTAAGTATGTGCTTGAAACTTGTTGTTTGAGTGGAGTGTTTGTTTGTGATTTCTTGCACATTGCTTGTGTGAATTGTGATGTGTGTGATTAGAATTATTCCCTTAGAAATATCTTGCCTATTCTAATCTCCATTCAAACCCAAACAGATGACTACTCCAAGAGACTCCAACATCAAGGTTGATGACAACCACAACCAAGAGGACAACATGAGAGAACTTATAGCAATCCAAAACCAATTGAGCCTAGAGACAACTCAGCCTTTAGCCAACAACAATGGACTAGACCCAGCCATACAAAGGATTTTGAAACTTCAATCCCAATTGTTGCAAGGATTGGATACTCAAGTGATCAACATGGGAGAAAACTTTTCCCAAAGAGCTAATGACAACAAGGATGACAAGGATGTTATTTTAGAAGGAACCAAGGCTTGCAATATTTGTGGAGACAAGGATCACACTTCCAAGGAGCATGGAGATCAATGCCCCAATTGTGAAAAGAAACATCCAACTAATCAATGCCCCACATCTCAAGTGACTTGTTTCCTATGTGAAGGAAATTATCATGTCCCTATTCAATGCCCCATCTATCCTATAGTTCAACAAATGAAGCAAGATGGAATGCATCAAATGTTTGGAAACCTCCATAAGGGAACAACTTCTACCAAGATGGATGAAGGCAAAGTCAGAACCATGCCAAATAAAGCCAAATCCAAAGTGACCACAAAGTGTTGCTACTCTTGTGAAGAAGAAGGTCATATCTCTAGTAACTGTCCCAAGAAGAGAGAAAGATTTCCCACCTTTGAGGTGAGGTATGAAGAGCATGAACTAGAAGAACTCTTAGCTTTGGAGAGACCCAAAAAGAACAAGAAAGACAAAAGCTAGTTGCACTGTTACAATTGCAAAGAGATGGGACACTATGCCAGTGAATGCCCAGAAAAGGAGAAGAGCCAAGAAGACAAACAAAAGCTATTGAAACCCAAGATGAGGAAGGATATTAGCCAAGTGATGTGCAAACACTGCAAAGAGTTAGGACATTATGCATCATATTGTCCATAGAAGCCACCTCAAGACCTCAAACTTATCACATGTTTCAAATGCAAGGAGCTAGGCCACTATGCAAACCTCTGTCCAGGAAAGATACACCAAGATCCCAAGCAAGCCAATATGTAATTTAGATGGAAAATTTTTAAGGGTGGTAGTACCCTAGTTGTTTTGAGCCTTCTTGTAACCCCTAGCCTCCCCAAATCTCGGGACGAGATTTATTTTAAGGGTGGTAGCCTGTCACATCCCAAGATTTTCCAAATCTTGTTATGTGAAAAATAAATGAATAAAATAAAACTTTGTTGAATTTCAGGGTGAGAAGAAACTTTTTGAATCCATTTGGAAACTTTCAAAACCTATTTGGATCAAATAAAATCCTAAAGGGATTTAAAAGATAAATAAACAATAAGCTTAAAAAATATTTAAAATTACTATTTTGGATCTTTTAATAAAGGTTTTGGTTTTCAAATGAAAAAGAATAGATTTATAAATAAAGATTATTTTATAGAGCCAAATTAAAACTTGGCCAAGCTTTTGAAATAAAGTGTTTTGTTTTGATTAAAAATAGTAAAGGTTTATTTAAATAAAATAATTAATATCCAATTTTATTTAAATAAAAGGCTTTACCATTTTAATTAAAACATCAAAACTTATTAAATTATTTTAAATAAGTTTTCTAAGTATTTTATTTCTTAATTAAAACCTACTGAAAGTGTTTTGGTTTTATTTTAGATTTCAAAATAAAAAATTTAATAAAACAAATCCTATTTGATTTAATAACTAAGGTCCATTTTATTTAATTATGAAATGGATCCTAAAATAAATATGTTATTTTGTTTTAAACAAGTTTTCCAAATATCTTTTATTTCCAAATAAAACCTACTGTTTTGGTTTTGAAAATATTTGGATTTCAAATGGAGTTTTTAAATAAATTAAAACCCATTTAATTTATTAACTAGTGTCCATTTTATTTAATTATAAATGGACTCTAAAAATAAAAATAATATTTTTATTTTGGGATTGGGTTTATGTTGTTAAACAGAACCAAAAGTCAAATGCAAAGAGTGTTGAATGTTTGAATTGTTTGAATTGTTTGAATGTATGAATGTTTGTTTGAATTTGAAAACAGAAAAATAGAAATGGAAAAGGATAAAACAATCAGACAGAAAAAAATGTGATTGGACCCGACCCAACTGAGCCAGCCCAATAAGCCCATTCGCAGCCCAGCTACACTTTCCCTCTGCGAAACGTTTTCTACCTAAAGCCGCACCCGCAGTGACACTGACTGGTGGACCTCGTTTTATTTTCTTCTCTCTCGCTGCCAGTGGACCCCACAGCCACATGGTCGTCTTCTTCGCCGCGACTTCTTCCTCCCCCCAAACCACGTCGCAGTTACTCCCGTTGAAAGCTCCATCAATCCCCGTTAATTGACGCGTTAATTTGTCCAGCCAGCATGCAAGGTAAAAGCACCCCTCTCCCCTCTCTGGTTCCCCTCCGTCGCCAGACCTCCCTTTCCCCCAGGCTGCCAAATTTCGCCAGACCTCACCCACTGCCCGACGTTGCTCCGGCGAAGATTCCGGCCAACACACGCCACATCTTGCCTCCTCGAGCACGCAGCTGCGATCAGCATCCCCCAGCGGACCTTTCTGCAGCCGCAGCTCGCTCGCGCGCGTCCCTGAGCGTCGGCAACGTCTTCCCTGAGCCAGCGCCGCCGTCTACTCCAACTGCGGCGACGTCTCCCCGATAAACCAGACCGCCCCTTCACCTCTCGTTGACACACACAGCTTTGTCTTGATCCTGCGCGTCTAACCGCGTCTTCGTTTTGTCTCGGGGTGAACCACAGCACCGTCCCCGACCACAACCAGAGCCGTCTGACGCCAGGAGCAACTCCGGCGAACGATTACCGCCACGACAGAGCGCCCCTTGACCCAAGGAGACCACGTCGAGCTTCCTCAGGCCTTTGCGAATGAGGTGAGCACCTTCCCCTCCTCCCTCGCTTCCTATTTCACCAGCGCCGCCGCCGTCTGACCTCGCCGCCGCCAGCGACCGTCGCTGCGCCGCCAGAGTTTGGTCAATGCGATGATAGCCGTAGGATCTGGATCGAACGAACTAGATAGAACACTTAAACGCCGAAGGGGTACGCTTCCTGAACCGTACGATCTATTTAGATCCAACGCACCGCAGAGCCGATCCGGCCGAACCGGTATCATCCAACCAGAACGCGTCGAGTGGCCAGATTTGGTTTAAAACAGATTTGAAAAACATATTTAAGTTGCAAATTGAAATCCCTATAACTTTTGATCCCCACGTCCAAATTTTGCAAACTTGATATCATTGGAATCAGTAGAACAAACCCTATCCAACCATGCCCTTGGTTTAGCAAATAGTATCTGTTAGAGTGGTTGTTTTTGCAGAAACATTTGTATGCTTGTTAAGGATGTAAAAATTGTTCTAAAATGTTTTTGGGGATAAAATATTTGGCAAATGATGTGATTTGAACCTACTAACATTAGGAAACACTTTGTGGTTTCAAAAATGAATTTGGTGAAGTAAAAGAATGATTCTTTGATTTAAAACCATTTCTAGTCAAATAGAAATGTGGTTTATTTATTAAAAATGATTTTGAAGGAAAACCTTTGGGAAATGTTTTGTTTTAAACTCTCTGACCCCAAACATCAAGTTTTGTGGTTTGAAAACATATTTTGTGAACCCTATAGATTAATGCCTTAGTAAAAACATTTCTACACCACATAAAATGATACTTTGTTTTGAAAATGGTTTATAAAGTGAAACCTTTTGCAAATGACTTTGCCACTTTATAAAATGACCATTAGGTGTTTTCAAATGTTTATGACCCATTAGGAACCACTTTTTCAAATAAAACAAAGCTTGGAATGTTTGCATGCATTACCTTGACTTTATCATTTTATGTGATGTTTTGCTTGATTGGTAGATTGAGTTTGTGCCTTGCTTGATTGAATTGTAGTGACTTGAAGAGTGTGATTGTTTCAAGGACAAGGAGTGAAACTATACTCTCCCAAAAAGGCAAGTGATGCTTCATACTTTTGTCCCATTGTTTTCACTATGCATTAGTGCTATTTCTAAGTAGGACTTGCATGGAATTTTGCTAAGTATAAACCTTGCTATGGGAAAACCTAGTAGATGAAACCTTAGTAGAAAATTCCTAAGTTAAGACTCCTACTACTATTATGCTTAGCTTAGCTAATAGAAAACAAGGGTGGAAATATATTCACACTATGGAAAATTTCTAAGTCTGAGGACTTGTGTTTTTGTTTAATAAAACAACTAAGTTAATGAATCACCTGGGTGGAATGGTAATTGCTTGGTGGTTTTTGGTTGAGTGGTTACACAAGGCCAGGGGACTGGTGAACCTTGTGTATCTCACTTGTGGATGGCCACCCAGGAATAAAGAGATTTGAGATGTCAAATGTTGAGAAGCTTCAAGTGCAACCACTTGGCATTATGGGCTCTGCCTGGATCATATAGGTTGTAAGAACTTAGCCATATGGACAGTTGGTGGTAGGGTTTGATAGGTTGGAGCGCGTCCATTTTGGTCTAAGGGAAGGCTTCTGAAAGATCTTGTCTTGGGAAACCAAGTCTTGTGGGGAAAGTGCACCACCTCTGCAGAGTGTAAAATCTAAGTACTTAGCCATGTCCCTGGTAAAGGACAATTTGAGCATCAATACATGGAAGCAATCAAGAATCTCATCATTCAAATTTCTAAGTTAAAACTTGTGGTTTGAACAAGGGTTATTTGAAATCTTCAATCTTTGATTGAGAGAAGCCTTGGAAAATATTTTGTCAAAACAAAAAACTTAGTATTTCCAAAATGATAAGGAAAATCTATTTTGAGCAATGCAAGCCTCAACTCCACTTAGCCAAATGCATATAGATGATAGACTCCATCATACTACCATAGTATCACTTGCCAATACAATTCAAATGTATTGACCCTTGTGGCTGTAACTTGTAATGTTGCAGGTTTGATTGATTTTAGTGAAGATTGATTGATTAGGATTACAAAGTCTACAACCAACATCTGCCTGTGGCACTTTGAAGATCAAGGACCCCATGCTTATAGTTATTCCGCTGCAATGTAATGTAATAGCCAAATGAGCTATGAAAAGATGTAATAAAATTTTGTTATTCCTTGTTATAAAGTTATATTATGACCTTTGTTTCTTGATATTACATCTATACTGTGGATGCTAGCTATTGATCCAGGGACTAGCATTGTAAACACAGGGGACACCACCTTATGTTAATAAAGGTTCGGACACTCCCTCTACAGCCATAGTGGCTTCCCCCACCTATTCCACATTCATGTGGGTGGAGCTCCCACTCAAAATGAAAAGCCTCCACTCCCATAAAAGAGCCTCCACTAAAAAATCCACTCACATGCATTAAATTTCCACCAAATTTAATGCAGGCTCTCATTTAAATAAAAATCTTTTATTTATTTATTCAGAATTTTGTTAATTACTTTAATTAACAAACATTCACATGAAACCCCTTGCTAGTATTCAATTTCACATGCAGAACCAGTTTCAGCAATTTCAACCGAAACAGTTTCGGTGTCTAGTGAAATAAATTCCCGCGCTTTCCTTTTTCTTTCTCTGGCATATCATTTGCTCCGAATGGTGTGGGTATCCCTTAAGTGTGTCACCCTACTGTTTGCGAATAATGCAGACATGATCGAGACCCCTCTCCGATCAATAATCAGCAGCGGGACCTGGAGATCCGTACTGACTCCCACACATTCAAAGATGACTTCTGTGATCGTGTGAACCTTTTATGCTAGTATCTTAATCCCTTTGTTTCACGATATATTACATGTCCGAGATTCGATCATCGGTATCTCCATACCTAGTTTGATCTCGTTACCAACATGCACTCTTTTCTCGCTCCTGTGATATAACATTCTATTGATCAAATCACTTTCTTGCAAGCTAATCAATGTGATATCACCGAGAGGGCCCAGATTATATCTATCCGTCATCGGGATGAACAAATTCCACTCTTGATCCATGAGTCTCAACATAACACTTTAGTAGTTTTGAAGCCATCTTTATAATCACCCAGTTACGGTGTGACGTTTGATGTCAACAAGAAACTCTTCTGGTGTTAGTGATTGACATGATCTCATTGTCTAAGGATTAGGATCACTTCGTAAGTTGTAATAGAAATATAAACTCAATGACTTTGATCGTAATGCTATACTTTGGATGAATGTTCATCACATCATTACACTAATGTTGTGACCTCGTTATTAACAACATCCAATGTCCATGATCAGGAAACCTTTGCTCATCTTGTTAATCAACGAGCTAGTTTATAAGAGAGGCATAACTAGGAACTTAATTTTTGTTTATTAAACACACATGTATTAATGTTTCCGTATTAATACAATTATAGCATGTAAAATAAACATTTATCATAAATAAGGAATACAATAATAACCACTTTATTATTGCCTCTCGGGCATATTCCCTTCAAATCTGACATAGTAATCTCAATATCCATCGGATCCCCCCAAACACAACATGGATGATTACAAATAGATTAGATCTTGATCATGAACAGAGCTCACAAGATCTATACATGAAAGAACAAGGAGGAGATACAACCATCTAGCTACTACATGGACCCATAGTCCAAGGTGGAACTACTCACGCTTCATACCGGAGGCTAGCATGATGAAGAAGAAGGCCTCCGGGATGATATCCCCTCCGGCAGGGTGCCGTGAAGAACTTCAGATCCCCCTGATCTAGGGACGATGGTGGCGGCTATAGACGTTTTCGTGGAGTTTTGATCGGGTGCCTAGGGTTTCTGCATCGGGGGCTACTTATAGGCGAAGGGGCGAGCCAAGGGGGCACCAGGGGGGCCACACCCTGCCCAGGCGCGGGCCAGCCCTAGCCGCGCCTAGGGGGGTTTGGCCGCCCTGTGGCGCCTCTCCGTCTCGTTTGCTGGCCTTGTGTCGCCCATGGTAAAATATTCACTTTGGTTTTTGTCTCGTCCAATTCCGATAATATTGATTTTCTACCTTTCTGGAACCAAAAACAGAAGAAAATAAGCAACTGGCACTTTGGCAACTTGTTAATAGGTTAGTTCTAGAAAAGATATAAAAACACCTCAACGTGTGGACAAATCAAAGCAAAGTAGATACTAAACAAGCATGGAACATCAAAAATTATAGATACGTTTCCGACGTATCAAGCATCCCCAATCTTAACTCCTGCTCGTCCTCGAGTAGGTAAGTGATAAAAAGAATAATTTTTCAGGTGACATGCACCATCAAAACCAAGAGCAAACCATTTGCAAGCATTGCAAGCTAGGATCAAAGAACTCTAAACATGTGCATGAAAGATGGAGTTCTAACAATAAGACAAAGTAACTATGCATGCAACATGAAAGGCTACAAACAAAGATCATGAATAACATGCATTGAAAAACGTTTGTTTGTTTCACATATAGAAAACATGGCATAGTGGCAATCAGCTTGTCCCTCATGGAGTAGCAAATATATGCATAGGGCACCTTCAAAGTTCATAAGAGTGACTAGATACAAGTAGCACAAGAACAAGTAATATCACAATATGCATCAATCAATAAGTTTTCGAACACTGCACACAGAATGGCAACTATGCTCTCTTAATGGTGCCTAAAGGTAGAAGGTGGATACTCAATATAATGGAAGAAAGTCCCTTCACAAAGGGAAGCAGGGATTTAAAGTTTCAAGAAGAGCTTCCAAAAATTATGGTACTTGTTAGCATTCAGCCCTCATTGCCTCTATCATATGCATCTTGAAGTGATTAAGGTTAAAGTGAACTAACTATGGAGTATATGCTTTACAAAGTATAAGTTGGCAATCTCAAGTCCCTTGAATACGAGGGCCACACCTCATGCTACTCAACTTCAGTCACCTGTAAGTTCTTGTCATAGTAAGTACATGCGTATCATAGAGAACCGCCAACGGGGTACCCCTTACACATGGTACAGGAGCTATCCCATAACCAAAATGACAAGGCAAGCAGACAATGAGCATCTCAGCGATCTTTTTATTTACTATGTGCATAGATTTTTATTGAGGATGCTTCACAGATAGCTCATTATGGTGATGCTGCAAGTTTCCACCATGATTAGGCATGACTTAGGCTAGCGGCCCAGATGTTTCTCTAACACAAAATACATAACTCCATGGACTTACAATCTCCCTCTTTATTTCACACTGGTGACATCCATACACAAGAGAGCATGATATCAACTATGTACAAAGTACAAGTGCAATGTTGAAAACGATCCCCATGACAGCATGGTTCTGCTAATTCCATCGTATAAGTGCAAGCATATAAAACATAGATGACACAATGTTTCAAGTTTATTAGGGGAAAAGAATATAGTGTGCCATCAAGTTCGTGAGGGCTTTAATTACTAAGTTTTCACATAAAAAAATACTTTTTAATTGGAAGATAGCTGAAAACAAGAATATACTTGGAATGGTGTAACACACATGCATAGGAGTTTATAGTGGACACTTTGGAATAACTTGGTTTCTTGGGAGTTGGAAGCTTGAGTAGAACTTACTCATACAAGTGGAGGCTAGCAAAAGACTGGGAGCAACCAACTAAGAGAGCAATAATGGCCATAATCATGCAGAGCAACAAAATATTACTAATCAAAGCAGAATGGTACTACAAGTAAGGGACTAAATGATCATGGAGGCTATGGTTACTTTTTCATAGTCACAACATGGTGTAAGCATGTGCCAAGTCAACCTAAACAAAGCATCAAAGGAGAATACTACAATACTATGCTTTTGTATGCTAAAACAACGCATAATTCTTTGAAGGCACACTAAGCAATCCCAATTGTTTGGAACAAGACATGCTACAGAAATAATCACTAAGCATAAGGTCAAAACAACACCTAGCATGTCATGATAAAGTCCAAGTCACAGTCAATGCAAGCTCCTCTTGCACTTTCAAGCAGGAACTTCCTACTCCTTTCCAACACCAATCAACTTATTTGAAACAACACAGTGAGAACGGGGGTCCAAACTACTTTATTCAAGCAAACTAAACAAACCAATCAAACCAAACTAAAACTAAGACGCCCCAAGAACAACACAACAATGCATGAAACAATAAAAATGAAGTGTCTAGACAGACCTGAGCTTGTTATAGATGAAGAAGGTATTCCTTGGGCATCCCCAATCTTTGTCGCTTGTACCTCTTGGATATTTCTTGGGGTGACACCGGGGTGGCATCCCCAAGCTTGAGATTTTGTCCATTCTTCATCTCATTACATCATTCTCTCTCTACACCTGAAATTTTTTCCTTCATACAAAACTTCACACAATCTTCATTAGCAGCATTAGTGTATTCAAAAGATAATAGACCTTTAGGCTTAGCTTTGGAACAGCAAAACTTTTCATTAAAAACACAAGCTACTATAGCAACTCTTTCAAAAATCTCAATTCCCCAAAAGAGAACTCAAAAAGGAATCAATAAGAAGCAAATGCAAATAATGGCAGAAATTTGTCAAAACAGACCAGCAGGTAGGAACCGATTTTTTCAAAAATCTTCTGTTGTTCAAATAAAAAATTGTTGATCTAACGAAATTTATCTAACAAACTGGGGGATTTATTTGTAAATTTTTAGCTCAATCTGACTTATAGAGACTCCTCACGAATTTTTATGCTGGAGGACAGAAATCTATTTCGGGACAGCAACTTCCCAAATCTTACTTCCCTCTAATTAGAGGTAATTCTTGGAACAAAAAGTAAACAAAAAGGATAAAGAGAGGTCATTACTAAAGTAATAACTTCCAAGACTCAAGGAAACTCTTGGGTTATCTCCCAACAAGTACTTTTCTTTAACGCATGTTAGGCATGATTATTTGAGAGGATGCTCACATAAGAAATATGAATTGAAGTAAAAGAGAGCATCAAGAAGCAAATTCAAAACAAATTTAAGTCTAACCCACTTCCTATGCATGGGAATCTTGTACACAAATAAATTCACAAAGAACAAGGTGACAGGCATATGAAGATGAAACAAGAGTAACTTCAAAACTTTTAGCATATAGAGAGGTGTTTCGGTACCATGAAAACTTCTACAACCATATTTTCCTCTCTCATAATAATTTTCAGTAGCCTCATGAATAAACTCAACAATATAGCTATCACATAAAGCATGCTTTTCATGATCTACAAACACATAATTTCTATCAAGCTCAAAAATAGTGGGATTAAAACCTTCACAGGTTTTACCCAAAGTAGATATTTCAAAAGGATCCATAGGAACATAACATTCATCCTCCTTTGGTAAGCATGGGGGACAATCAAATAATGTAAGAGATAAAGAGTTACTCTCATTAGAAGGTAGGCATGGGTATATAATCCATTCTTCCTCTTTTTGTTCATCACTGTCCTCCTCTTTTTTATCTAATGAGCTTCCAGTTTCAACAATTTCTTCTTCCATAGGCTCCTGCAAGGCATTAATCTCTTACATTTGTGGAAAGCATCTATTAAAATATTCAAGAATATAGCCATTTTCTTCCTTGTAATTATCAAAGAAAAATTTAAGTATCTCATAAACCTCATATTCATAAGGTGCATCATCGGTATTTTCAAGCAAACTAGCAAGCTCAAATGCACCCTTGAAAGCAATAAATTCTTCAATTTGTTCCACATCATAAAAGTCATAATTTCCCTTAACATAAGAAGATATGGTAACATTACCATTATACTCACATTGAAAAAGGAAGGTGTTTATACCTCCTACAGCAACGAGATTTATCAAAGCAATAAGTAACATTATAAGTACAGCACACGTCTCTAGCAATAGTATTCAACTTATAAATTTGTTCCCATAAGTGTTTCCCTTTTTGTGACAACCGGTGTTCCTTATAATAATACTTTTGTTCTTCCGTGAACCCACCTTGCCGATAAGAACTAGTTTCAAAGAAACCATCCATTGATAGAAAGCATGACAAGGAAAGGTAATAACAGACCAGCAACTAGAGTAGGAACTATTTTTTTTCTGTTTTTGATAAGAGAAAGCAAACCAAACTAAACTAATTTTTTTGGAGTTTTTGATAAAAAGAGGAAAACAAGACCAAGCAAAAGAAACTAAGCAAACTAAAAACAAAGTAAAGAGAAGGGTTGAGGAGGACTCCCCTTGTGAAGACGTCCTTAGCCTCCCCGACAACGGCGCAAGAGAAACTTGATGGCGCCCAGTACTATCGTGGGACGCTTCGTTGGAAACTCCAAGAGCAAGGTGTGAGGAGCACATCATCAAGTCTTCCCTCAGTATGAAACCGAGGTTATAGAACTAGTAGGAGGAAGGAAACGTCTCAAAGGTGTTGCAAGCAACATGGAAACCTGCACAACAAAAACTCAAGACTTTGCCCCAATGAATCAGTGAGGTTGTCAAGATCATCGGTTTCCTGTAACAAAGGATTATATGTATGGTGTGGAAGGTGATGATGGTTTGCAGCAAGTAAACAGGTAACAGTGGAAGATGTATCAATGGTCAAGATTGGACCAGGGTCCATAGTTCACTAGAGGTGCTCTCCTTAGATAAACAACATGGCATGAAGGGTAAACAAATTATAGCAGGGCAATTGACAGGAACTGAGCAAGGCATAACAATGCATACTAGACAAAAAGATCCTATGTGATTCGATTGGGCAATACAACAATATACATAGACCGCCATCCAACTGCATCTATGACTAGAAGTCCACCTTCAGGTTATCATCCGAACCCCCTCCAGTATTAAGTTGCAAGCAACAAACAACTTCTTTAAGCAAAGTGTGTAAGGTAAACAATCCACTTGTTCCATGAACAAGAGACCGTTGTTTTCTCCCTAGTAGCAATAACACATCTACAATCGAAGAGATTTCTGTCACTTTCCTTGCAAACTAGAGGCATGAACCCACTATCGAGCATAAATACCCCCTCTTGGAGTCACTGGCAACTACTTGGCCAAGATAGCTACTAACAACAGAGAGCATGCAAGATCACAAACAACACATACATGATAGAATCAAATAGACAAAACCATTAATCAATCTGACATAGTAATCTCAATATCCATCGGATCCCCGCAAACACAACATGCATGATTACAAATAGATTAGATCTTGATCATGAACGGAGCTCACAAGATCTATACATGAAAGCACAAGGAGGAGATACAACCACCTAGCTACTACATGGACCCGTAGTACAAGGTGGAACTACTCACGCTTCATACCGGAGGCTGTCATGATGAAGAAGAATGCCTCCGGGATGATCTCCCCTCCGGTAGGGTGCCGGGAAGAACTTCAGTTCCACCCGATCTAGGGACGATGGTGGCAGCGGCTACAGACGGTTTTGTGGAGTTTTGATCGGGTGCATAGGGTTTCTGCATCAGGGGCTTCTTATAGGCGAAGGGGCGAGCCAAGGGGGCCACACCCTGCCTAGGCACGGGCCAGCCCTAGCCGCACCTAGGGAGGTCTGGCCGCCCTGTGGCGCCTCTCCGTATCATCTTCTGGCTTCGTGTAGCCCACGGTAAAATATTGACTTTGGCTTTTGTCCCGTCCAATTCCGAGAATATTGATTTTCTGCCTTTTTGGAACCAAAAACAGAAGGAAACAGACAACTGGCACTATGGAAACTTGTTAATAGGTTAGTTCCAGAAAAGATATAAAAACACCTCAAAGTGTGGACAAAGCAAAGCAAAGTAGATACTAAACAAGCATGGAACATCAAAAATTATATATACGTTTCCGACGTATCAGGCGCCAGATCGTGAACCCTGGATTCGGGCCCGCACCTGTACCAGGTGACATCGCCCATGGAGCTCCTCCACCACCACCTGTTGGACCGTCGAATCCAGCGATCACACCAGCGCCAAATAACGGCACAGGAGGGTACCCGCCTCCGAAGGGGGCCCTGATGATCCAGAAGGGGTGCCCAACCAACAGGGTGCAAAAGAAGATCACCCGCCAAGTCAGCCTGGCGGTAGCCTCCCCATCAGCCATCCCTGAGTACCTCAGTAGCTCGGAGTCCGGCATCACGTTCGACCGTTCAGGTCACCCATGCCAAATCCCTTGCCAAGCTCATGCTGCCCTGGTGCTCGAGGCGCAGATCGGGGGATTCAAGATGAGCTGCGTTTTCATGGATGGCGGCAGCGGCATCAATCTGATGTTCGCCAGCACACTCGCAGCAATGCGGATCCCGCTGTGCAACCTGGAGAAATCAGATACGACCTTCCACGACATAGTCCCAGGGAAAGGCATATATCCGCTGGGGAAGATATGGCTCGACGTCATCTTCGGCCAGCCCAAAAACTTTTGCCACAAGTGACTGGAGTTCGAAGTGGTGGACTGGCCATCACAGTACCACGCCATCCTCAGACGTGTGGCACTCGCACTATTCCTAGCAGTACGGCACTACGCGTACCTACTACTGAAGATGCCAGGACCCAGGGGCGTCATCACCATCCAGGAGGAGCTCCCAGTAATCCGACCACTGCGATAGAGACTTCAACAGAATCTCCCAGTAATTCGGCATACAGGAGGAGCTCACGAGGCTCAGAGAGGTGACATACAATGGGGCACCCCCAGTCGCCAGACAAAACGCACCTGATATGTCATTCGACTCCACGGTCAACACGAAAAAGTTGCAGGTCCACCCGACGGACGCCTCCAAGACGGCGTTGATCACCAACGACCTCAGCCCCGCGTAGGAAAGCGCGCTTGTCGGATTCCTCCGTGAGCACTGGGAAATCTTTTCCTGGTGTCCTGTGGACATGCCAGAAGTTCCCAGGGAATTCGCCGAGCATGCACTCAATGTGTTACCCAACGCAAAGCCAGTCAAGCAGTCGATCCGACGACTGTCCTAACAAAGAGCTGAAGCTGTTGGAATCAAAGTCAACAGACTGCTCGATGCCAACTTCATCCGGGAAATCAAGGAGAACGAGTGGCTGGCCAACACCGTGCTGGTCCCCAAAAAGGACACGGACATCATGCGGATGTGCGTGGACTTCACATCGCTCAACAAGTACTGTCCAAAGGACAACTTCCCTCTATCACGTATCGATCAGATCATCGATTCGACTGCAGGATGCGAGAAACTCTCCTTCCTTGACGCCTACACAGGTTACAACCAGATTCGACTGAAGGTCGAAGACCAGGAGAAAACAGCATTCATCACGCCGTTCGGAGTATTATGCTACAACACCATGCCCTTCGGGAAGAAGAACGCATGCGCCACGTACCAGAGGTGTATGCAGGCGTGCCTAAAAAACCAGATAGGTCGCAACATTCAAGTCTATGTCGACGACATAGTAATCAAGACCAGGGAGGCCAAGACGCTGACCGACGATCTCCGCGAGATGTTTGATAACCTTGATCACTACAAGATCAAGCTGAACCCATAAAAGTGCGCCTTCGGCGTCCCATCTAGCCAACTACTCGACTACTTCATCTCCCAACAGGGATCGAGGCAAATCCAAAGAAAATCAGGGCCATACTGACCATGGAGAAGCCGAAAAACCTCAAGGGTGTCCAGCAGCTAGCTAGGCGGATCGCAGCGCTGAGCAGATTCATCAACCGCATGGGCGAGAAGGCCCTACCCTTTTTCCATCTGTTGCGCAAGGAGGACAAGTTCGAGTGGACACCCGAAGAAGACGACGCATTCGAGGACCTCAAATGGCCGCTCTCCACCTCACCTTTCCTGGTTACGCGAAAGTAGCAAGAGCCCTTGCTGCTATACATCGCAGCTACGCATCCGGTGGTAAGCACCGTACTCGTGGTCGAACGACCCAAAGATGGAAAAACCCATGGGGTCCAACGCCCAATCTACTACCTCAGCAAAGTACTGAGTCCAACAAAGCAGAGGTACCCTCACTACCAGAAGCTTGGCTACGGCGTATTCATGGCGGCTCGTTGGCTGAGCCACTACTTCCAGGAGCACCAGATCATGGTCATCAACGAGTCCACACTGTCCAACATCCTGAACAACGCCGAAGCCACGGGACGCATAGCCCTATGGGGGATCGAGCTGTATCCTCTAGACATAGTCTACGAGCGGTACAAGGCCATCAAATCTCAGGTCCTCCCTGACTTTCTTGTCCACTTGATGGAACTCTAGCTGCCGGACACTCCGGACATGACGCAATCATGGACGATGCACTTCGACGGCTCCAAGCATGAGGCTGGAGAAGGAGCTAATATCATACTGACGTACCCTCAGGGCGACAAGATGAAATACGTCCTTCGGATGAAATTCCGGGCCTCCAAAAATGTGGCCGAATATGAGGCCCTCATCCATGGCATGTAGATGGCCAAGATCTGTGGCGCAACACGCCTCGTCATCTACGGTGACTCGAACCTTGTCGGCTAGTAGACGATGAACGAGTTTGACGCTAACAGCGCCAACATGATCGTGTACCGCGCGATCTACAACTCACTCAAAGGGGACTTTGACGGCTGCGAGCTTCGGCACGTTGGAAGAGAAAGCAACGAAGAGGACAATAAACTTGCCAACATCAGCTCCACCTGCGCACGGGTGCCACCATGTGTGTTCCTCGAACAAATCTGTGTACCCTCTATCAAGAGAAAATTCCCCACGGGAACAACCGAAGAAGCGGAGCACTCGGGAGCTGCACCACCTGAAGGACAGGAAGGACCCGAAAAGCTCGACACCGAGGCCGAGCTGGTCAGCCTGATGCAGGTCATGGCAGTTGAAGAGACATGGACGCAGCCGTACCTTCGGTACCTAATAAACAACGAACTTCCCGATGACCCGACAGATGCCCATCGCATATCTCGCCGGTCTAAGGCCTTCACCATCCCCAATGGCGAGCTGTACAAGCGCAGTATTTCAGGTGTGCTCCAAAGGTACATCACCATCGGTGACGGCAAAACCATCCTCCAAGACATCCACGAGGGCATCTGTGGCCATCATGCAGGCAGCCGCACCCTAGTCGCCAAAGCTCTACGAGCTAGATTCTACTGGCCAACATCTATAAACGACGCCAAGGACATCGTCCGAAGGTGCGATGCCAGTCAGAGGTACGCGGACAAGCCGCACGCACAAGGATCGGAGCTAAGGCCCATACCACTGGCCTGGCCCTTCGCCCAATGGGGCCTCGACATGATTGGCAAACTCCCCAAATCCTCGAAAGGAGGCCACGTCTACCTCCTGGTCTCAGTTGACAAGTTCACCAAGTGGATCGAGGCCATGCCCGTCACCAACCAAAGCGGCAAAACTGCCGTCAAGTTCTTCAAGTCCATCATCTACAGGTTCGGCGTTCCACATAGCATCATCACGGACAATGGGTCGAACTTTATCTCGAAGGAATTCCAAGACTTCTGCGAGGTCCTTGGCATCAACATATCATACGCCTCCGTGGCGCACCCGCAGACCAATGGACAAGTCGAAAAGGCCAACGGCCTTATAGGCAACGACATCAAAAAGAGCCTGCTATGCCCACTCGAAAGGCTTATGGGAGCCTAGGCAGAGGAGCTACCCTCCGTCCTTTAGAGCCTGCGTACAACGCCGAACATCTCAACCGGCTTCACACCCTTTTCATGGTGCACGGAGCCGAAGCCGTGCTACCCGTCGAAGTATGACGTAAGGCCCCACGGGTCATCGCCTACAGCGAGGCCGAATCACTGACAACACTCGAAGACGTTGTCGACACACTCGACGAGGCACACGCCATTCCGCGGCTCGCTTAGCAGTCTACCAGTGCATCCTCTACAACTACCACAGCCACCGGCTACTCCCAAGGTCCTTCGTCGAAGGAGACCTAGTCCTGCGACTCAAGCAAGAACGGCTAAAGAAGCTCGAGTCACCTTGGGAAGGACCCTACATCGTCACAGAAGTCATCCCAGGTGGCGCCTACCGCCTCATGGACATCGCATCAGGAGTCGAGTACTCCAATCCTTGGAACGTCGCACGTCTGCGACGCTTCTACCCCTAGCTACCTCTTTACTTTCAATAATGCTACTCAGCTAAACATATATCTCCTCGTTACGCTATGAATAAAAGCTAAGTCCCTTGGACGAAATCTCTTTTTCTTTGCATTACTTATCGCTTAAACACGCTCGGGGGCTACGCCTCACCTCGCGACCTTGTCGACTGATAACAATGCATACAACCTGAGTAGCTGACCACGTCAGGCTAACGAAAAGTACATACACATAACAAATAACCACGTGATAGTACATATAAACTTTAAAAAGGGTACTACAAGCCCACTCAAAAAATATAAATTTTACATTAAGTTTTTCTTTACAGGATCTACCTATTCTGGAGAATCACATTCACCTGTTGCTCGAACAGATCTACAATCTCCTCAGCATGCTGCGCCACAGCTGCATAATGCGGGCGCATGTCCCATAGGGTGCCATCAGGTGGAAGGGGCGGCCCAGTCGCCACCTCCGCGAGGTTGACATCACGGCGATGCGGCCGAACGAGGGACAAAGCAGCTTTCACCCTAGCAATCAGCTGGCGTTGCACCAACTCTTTGACATGGCCCACATTTCGAAATTTCGCAAGCAAGCCCCAAAGGGTGGAAGGTTCCTCATCCAAGGGGAACATGACGGACCAAATGGCCGCCAGAGAAGTCCTCGCTTGTTTCAGCACCCGTGAAACATGGTTCACGCGATCTTGCACCATCGCAAGGACGATGGCCCAGTCGCGGTCCATCCAGAAGAAGCCACTAGTCTACTGGTCCCGTTGCGTCAAGCAATTCATCCTAATCGCGACGCGCTCTTTCTCTTCCTTCCAAATGAGATTCACACCTACAGACCGCACACAATGAGAAAACATGCAGAACTTCACCTGAAAGAACAGAAGTTGCTCGCTCATCTGCCACAACTCCCCCATCAAGAACTCCTCCCTGGCAGATCGCTCAGCCTTCAACTTCCACACAACAGTGTGGTCTCAAATGCGAAGGGCGTCCTTTTCCAAGCTTCGGACATGATCACGTAGAAAAATCAACTGCGATGCGTCATCCAAGGATGGTCGCGGCTCAGGAGCATTCGGATTGACAACATGAACCTCACCCGAAGTACCCTAAAGACAAATAGGCAAGTGTAAACATCGCAAGCACTTCTGACAGCATCTCAAAAGATAGACTTGTATACATAAATAAAGCCACCTCGTGGCATAATCGAGCTTGTCCATCAGCATGATGTTACAAAAGGAAGCAAAAGGATAAACTATCCTAGCTACAACACATGGGCCAAAGCACCCGCATCCGGATTGGCCTCGGAGCCAGACTGCCTGCTCTTGGCCTCTTCCTGCTGCTTCACCGCGTACTCACCCAGGAGATCGATAAGCTTAGGCCCATAACGCTTATAGTGAGAGGCAAAGAGGGCGAATGCTAACTCCGTGCCATCTGCAGCCGTCAGCATCTGGGACGTGATGTGCGATACATCCAGTTCAGCTCCACACGCCATGGCCATCGCCAGCCCCATTGAGGCGCCGATGCCCTTCTGTTTGCGCTTATACGCTGCCGGAGCATCCTCTGACAGCGCATCCGCAAGGGCGTCGACATCTTCAAGGGCAACGCCCTTGGGAACGACCTCCTTATAGAAGAGCGTAAGCACCTCTTTGGCCTTCGCTAAGGAGCCTACGGCAGCAGCGCAATGATCTTCGACCGCCGCGGTAGCATCAGCCAACGCATCTCCGTGCTCCAGCACACCATGGTCAAACGTGATGCCTGAAGCATCTAAAGCAAAGAAGAAAAGCACTCGAATGAGAATAGATAAGACGCAGTAGAAAAAACAAGACCTAAACAGGTCAAGGGAAGCTCACCGAAAAATGCCTTGGCAGCAGCCATGAGCTTGTCGGCCATCTCCTTCTCGCGGGAAGCTGCTGCAGCAGCGAGCTGCTCCTCGCGATTGGCAGGCTCCTTCTGCAAGCGCTCCTTGGCCTCCGCAGCATGTGCGGCCTTCTTCTCCGCTCGACCAAGGATCTTCTCGAGAGCATCTAGTCTTCGGAGAGCCGCATTGTTTTCATCTGCAACATGAAGAACCACCTGATCAATACAAGAAAAATCCTTGGGAAAGATGAACTATAACAGGGTGAACAAATTATGTACCTTGAAGCTGTTGCATGCTAGCCTCTAGCATCGGGTGCTGCTGGATAAGGAGGTTGGCGCTGTGCATAAAGGGCTGCAAAAGAAATAGAAACAAAAGAAACCATCAGAAAGGGCTCGGGGGCTCCGCCCCGAAATGGCAAAATGACCAACAGGTCACCCAAAAGGGCTCGGGGGCTCCGCCCCACAAAATAAAAAAGACCAACATGTCACCTAAAAAGGCTAGGGGGCTTCCCCCCAAGGGATAAAGTAGAAATACTTACGTGTTCAGGTGGGGACTTCGAAGTTTCGTGTGCAGTCTTTTGAGCTACGACCGTCCGAGCGTCTAGCCTGGAAGAGTTCGGGTCGTAGTCCTTAGAGTCGGTCACCACCTGCGGGACAGCATCCGTCGGCTTCGACTCCCATATAGCCTCCTGGGTGTCCTCGTTAAGGGGCTCCTCCGAAGAATGGATGCAAGTAAAAGTTTGATCAGACAACAACTAACATTACTCAGACAAACGACATGAAAAACATGTAGGTGAAGCTACTTACGACGTGATGCCCAATAAGTTGAATACGCGAGCAGCCTTCTCCTTCTTGTTCTTGGCTGGCGGCTGCGGAGCTAATGCCCGAAGAGGCACGGAAGGAAAAGGTGCGGAAGACACACCATCATCCTCGTCATGGTGCTCAAGGAAGGACGGACCCCTTGGAGTTGGCGGGGTAGACGCATCCAACGACTCGCTCTGGGAGCACTTTCGGTTCCGCCCTTCATTCGCCTCAGGAGCATCTGCAGTAGGCGACTGAGATAGAGGAAGCTTAGTCTCGCAGTCCACCTCCTCATTGTCCGACGTGTCAACACCCGGATTTTTAATCCGAGATGCATGTTATGCAGGCGAACAGAACTTTCTCATTTGCTTCCACTCCGGCGACTTCCAGGTTGTTTTCCATGGTTTGCAGCCAATCATCAACGTCTAAGGGCTCTTCTGACTAAGTGAAAACAGGTGGGTTGGTGTTCTGGAAAAACTTAGCTTAGATCCATGGTTGTCCTGATTTCCTTGGCCTTGATTGGTGTGGGCTAGCTGAGCTATTTGCTGAAGGGTGGCTATATTGGCTTGACGTTCGACTCTTTCAGCTTCACGGTCAGAAACCAACATTTGCGGGATCTGCAACATCGGGTCCGGGGATGAACCACTTCCTCCGCGTGGAAATTGAAGATTGAGATAGATCATGAGAAAAGAGGGAAATTTCTAAGGTTTAGGGACTTTGAAAAGTTTTTAAAGTTTTGACTCAGTTTTTTTTTGCAACTTGCTTTTCATTCATTCATTCATAGCACACGATACAAACACACACAACAACAAAGGTAAACAGATGGTTTTAAGAACCATTCTAGAAACTACGATGCAGTGGGACCGAATACAACTCACTACGCTAGTGCTCAAGTGCTACTACTCCTTGGAGTCGGTGTAGTCGTCATCCTCATCGTCATCGATGAAGGCATAATCATCCTCATCGGTGAATAAATCCATAGCTTGATCCTCCAGAAAATCATCATCATCGCTGAGATAGGAGTAGGGGTCTCCACGAAGATCCTCTCCGGCATTCTCCCTTTCCTCCAACTGCATGTCTCTCTCGTGGATGGTATCCTCCAAATCCGAGAGGCGAAGACGGGCAATGATGCGCTCCTTATTATCGAGCTGACGGCGGCGAGACTTGCGATCCTTTGCTAGCATGCGATGGTCTGATCCTTCGTCTTGATGATGGCGGACTTGTGGTTGGAGTAGTCACGGCAATTATCCAATTCCTGCTGACGATCATACATCATGAAGCTAAGGTGGTCCAACTAAGTCTTCAGCTCATGGTGGTACGGGGCTTCTAGTGGCTGTGCCATAGCATCACGCCTTGGACAAAACTCAAAGCGGGTACCCTTGATCTGGTTGATACTCTGCCCACACAGACGGGCAAGAGCTTCCTGCATGGCCCTAGCAAGTCCATCGAGCCAGTTGTTCTCTCTTAAGGTAAACTGAATTCCCTCGGTAGTGGGAGGTTCAATCTTTCCTCGTAGACTTGCAACAATTAGCCACTGTAGATCTTCTCCTCCTTGATCATTGAGCTGAGCTCCGAAGAACTCGGGGTGCGGACGCTCCAGAAGTTCCGAAAGATAGTCCAAATCTCGCTCAAAGATAAGGTCTCCTCCATTCCCCAACTGATAAAACTTGTTGTACTTCACGTCCATCTATAAGAATATAGGATGAGTAAGTTAGTAGTGTGATCAAGTGTGTCAAATTTTATGTATTTTGTAAGAGTTTTTGAGGAACATGAATTTTTATGAAAGAATCAAGGTGATAAGAATGGGAATAAGTTTTTGTAAATATTTGCTTCCTTTGGTTTTGAAACTATCTTTTTGATTCAAATGTCCAGTCTAACTAGGGTCTCCTATGGTCAGGATGGCTCTGATACCAACTTGTCAACACCCGGATTTTTAATCCCAGATGCCTGTTATGCCATACATCGCAATCCCAGGATTACCATTTTTGCGAGACATAACAGAATTGGATACCATAGTACATCATCCATTACAAACCATACATAAGGTCTTACACAAATAAGGATCTCATGATCCAGTTCTTAATACAACTCAAGCAGCGGAATAACGTAATAATAATGGTAGCGTAGGAGAAGCTCCATCTTCGGGGTCACCGGCAATGATAACGATGGGAGATGATCTTAGTTGTCGTAACCTTCCTGGGGTCCATCATCCTGGTACTCCTCTTCATAGTCTGGCCACGAGAATAGCCAGGGACAAAGCCATGAGTACTCTTTAAGGCTCATGCCTCAACATTTTCATCACCAAAATCATCTGGTGTTTGGAAACACATGTCAAAACATCTCAGTAGAATGATCCATCATTCCAAGGTTTTCATAACCATTTTCACCAAGTATTCCCATCTAAAGTTGATCAAGTTTTATGCTTAGCACTAGCATCTACAAATGGGAGTGAGTACTAATGAGGGGTGGTAAACAAGTGGAGTTTAACTAAGTTTAATCTCATGCCTTAGGATGACATCAAGATTATCTAGCTTAGGCCAAATTTAATGCTCTTTATGCAACCTTCAATTATCTTTCTTGTATCTACAATTTACTCAAGTAAACTCTAAGTAAGAGCTTTGATAAAGAAATAAAGTAGAAGCTTGCAAGTAAAACTAGGAGGGGGTACCAAGTGGATATGATCACATATGCTTAAGGCATCTAGTGGTCATGGTAACAAGCAAGTATTTTCTTGCATCAGTATCAGTATAGACTTGCATAAGTAGAGTATCTTGCAAGTCTTAGCTTGCTCAATCAGCTAGTAGTATTAGGCTTGCATAAGTAGAGTATCTTGCAAGTGTTAGCTTTCTTAATCAGCTAGTAGTATTAGGCTTGCATAAGTAGAGTATCTTGCAAGTGTTAGCTTGCCTTGTGCAGAGCAGTGGTTGAAGTTCTCCTCGGCTTCTTCTTCGTAGTATCCTCCTTCCTCCTCGTATCCTTGGTCGGTACTAGCGTCTATGAATAAATACGAGGTACACAATCACCAAACAGTACTTAACTACTTTCAATCATCACACAAAAGGGTTCTATAGATGATCTAGCATCACCACTAATATGACAAGAATAAAGCATTTACATTATTTATTTATTTTTAGAAAATTAATTTCTACTCATTGAAAAACTACTTGAGATTTAATATTCTCCAAACCAAACATGGGATCATGTTGACACATGTCATCACCACATATTTCAGTACATGGGAATGTGATTTAAAGTGGTGTCACAATTTAATAAGGTTTAACCTTTTATTTCAATTAAATAAAGTGACTAGAAATGCCTATGTGGCATTCTTTTATTACTTGAACATTATTTCTGTAAGTAAACCCATATATTTTTATATATTCTGAAAGGTATGATCAAATGTGATTTTTTGAGAGTTGGAATCAACTCAAAAGATATTATGGTTTAAATTTGAAAAATGTTTGAATGCAACAAAGCTTCTGCCTTGTTATTTTTACCAAGGTTGATCTATAGATTCAAATGATTTGAATCCAACGGGCTTGGATTAAGTATTTCAATATCTTTCTAACAAAATTGGTTTCATTCAATTTGGTTCACTGAATCGAGCTGGGTTGATTTTAGAAACTAGGTACAGAACTAAGTTTGAATATAAATAGAAAAAGATAAATTCAAACGAGTGGGCTGCGCGGGAAGGGGTAATGGGCCGGCCCAGTGTCACTCCGCAGCGCGGGGCGGAACTGACAGGGGGGTCTACTGGCCAGTGACTCTTTAAACGCGAAGCGATATGGGGCGATGTGGTGCATTGGATTAGAATGAAGATCGACGGCTGAGGGTCGTCTTCGACGATGAACAAGTCACCGGCGAGCTCGAACCCTAGCGGCCCAGTGGGGGTCGTGGGAGGCTCACCGGGGCTCAGGCGAAGGTCGGCGATGCAGGCGAACGACAAAGTCGATGACGACAATTCTCCTGGCACCGACAGCTTCTCCTGGGGCGGCTCCAATCGATGGCTTCCTTCTTCTCCAGCAGCGGCGGGCTCCGGTGAAATTCCGGTGACACGCTGCTCGCCTTGCTCCAGGAATGAGGTGGGGTGGTTCTGGGTGAGAGGGGAGTAGAATGGTGTGAAGAATTCGAGCGGGGGATGCCTCTATTTATAGTGGCGAGAGGGGACCGACGGGCGCAAGCTGAGCTCGTCGTGGTCGACGGTACAGATGGCTATCGGCGTGGGCGACGGTAGGGGGCGGTGATGTGCTCCCTGGCAAAGCTCAACAGCATGGTGGCGAGGCGTGGGGCGGTGCTGATCGGTCGGAATGCTGCGGTGCTCTGCGCTGGTCCGACGGAAGTTTTGATGGTGCACAGCGTGTGTGGTCCGCGCGGAGGCGAACGGGCGTGTCTGCGGGGTTGCTGGGACGGTGGTGATCATGTGTGCACGCGGCAAGGGCGACGCGCGGTCTGTGGGTGCTGGTCGAGCGTGGCGCACGGGGCACGCTCTCGACATGGTTGCAGAGAAGGTTGGCATGTCCTGGGCGTGTTGTCTAGTGGCTGGCATTGCTCGCGGCTGGGACAGGGAGTGGCGGTGGGGTGCTAGCTTTCTCCCAGACAAGGTTGGCGAGGCTAGTGTTGCTCGTAGCTTGCTGTCGACTATAGGGTGGCAATGGTGTTCTCGGCCTGCTCACCATTGATGACAATGGCCAGCTTAAAGTGGTGCTAGTGATTAGTTAAGGTTGTTAGATGATCTACTAAGGCTAGTGGTGTCCAGAGAGGTTACAAGTTAGGCCCAAAACACTGCTCAACATAGTGTTTTCATTTTGTTTGATTTGCATGTGCAACCTGTTTGATGAAATGGCCGCATGAACTTAAGTTATGAATTTTGAAAAGATTTTTGGTGGGTGTGCTAGGCAGGTACTGGGGAGTCCGTGGACGCTTGGGTTTTTAAAATTGAGCTTGTTTGAGTGGTTTTTGAAAAAGTGGGATCTTCCCATATGAAATAGATTCAATTTTAAACTGTCATTTAAACTATGTATTCAAATCTTTTTGGATGATCACAAAGTGTGCCTTGGTACCTTGTTATGAGTACTATCAAGGGGTGCAAAGATCCATACATGTTTCTATTAAGTTCTGAAAGTTAGAGATAGCCAAAGTAGGCATGGGAGTTAAATTGGCCAAAGTGACCATTCACTTAATTTGTTTGTTTTGATTTGTTTGTCTTTGGGAAAAGTTTGGGGATTGTTTAGATGATGTTTATTTCACCTAAGAATCATTTTACGGGCAAATAAACACATAATCATGGCAATTCAAAAGAATCCAAATTTTAATGCACAATCATATGAATGCTTTCATATTTTTAATTTGAAAAGTTTTTGTTAACCCTAAATTTGGTGATTAGAGTTTGATGATTCTAGTTTAATATTTTTGGGATGTTACACGGCGCCTCCACATACTTCTCAGGCAGAGGAGGCATAGACCCTGTTACCTTGAGGCATTGCACAAGCGACAAGAAAAGAGAAACAAGATAAGTAACAACATCAAATAGCAAACACGTGCAAAAAGCGCTACACATATGAAAAAGCATCACTTGGGAATCCACTTTCTTCGTGCTAAAAGGGGTGGTCAACGACTTCCCCGGGAGGTTCTCGTCGGCCTTGACCTTCAATAGGGGGCGCAGAGCCCTATCCAATTCACCCGAAGACAATTCTTCAGATGATACCCTCGTCGGATCACTAGAGTTGGAGTAGAGGAACATCGGATGCACCCTAGCCTGGAGAGGCTGCGCTCGACGCTTGAGGAAGGTGCGGTGACCCATCATACCACTTCATGTGTAGTACACTATAGTCGTTGACATGACATCCACAAAACACTGTTCCGTAAATATCAAATCCCTCTGAGTGGTACAACAGAAACATTGCGGGTCCATATTACAAAAATACACACATTATTATTATTACAATACCGGAAGTTCAAGACTTCCAAAGGATTCAACTTACAAACCAAAATATAATGTGTTTCAGCGGAATTTAAAAGTATCCACTCCGACTAGGAGTTGAGCTCAGCAGCTTATTCTATAGAGTTCATGCTGCTCGGCTCCATTGGTTACTACTATCTAGTGATACTTAGTTGGACTCGTTATCATCGACACCATAGCGGATTTCGTAATCCACTCCTTCAACACCTCCGGACAGATCGGGTTCCTCATAGAACACATCTTCTTGACATTCGGCTGCATACATTGGCACGTCTTTGGGATCCTTAGAGTCTAAGCAAGGGATCAAAGGAAAGAATGAGTAACACTGTTACCCACCAAGTTCATTATATGCAAGGTGGGAAGTTTGATGCTCTAACTACCACCTCGGATTAAAAATCCTTGGCACTATGCAATCAGCCTTCAAAGATTGATTTTATTCTGAAAAACTATGACAATCAGCCTTCACAGGTTCACCAGAACTTTCATGGAGTTCCTTTCCTGCCGCATTCGCAGCTCCTTCCCGGAACAGGGAGTAACAAGTTACAATTCTTACACTCTGTAGATGTGCAGTACTTTACCTAGGAGAGAACAACTCCTTGTTGCACAACTGGGCATACTTTCCCGTCCACAATTCCATGATGTGGGGCCTAGTAGTTGTTCCAAGCCAATCACTGCCCCCTTCACGACCTCGCATGCCCTCTTGGTGTACACCATGCCCACATAATGAATTACGGCAATGGTTTGTACAAACCGTTAGATGCCAAAACTATCATGCGACAATGAGGGTTCCCACCCATATGCTGCATATCCTCTACGAATTGCCAATTAATATGCATGCTACGAGGATAACAGCCACGACCTGCACATCCGGCTTCATGCGAGAGGAAGAAGATATAGCTGACTTCTCTGTCCCATTCCAAATCTCATGGCTAACGCGTAATATATGGCGCTAGAATCACTGATGTCAGGGGTTATTAAGTCCCTACTTGGTCATCATTGTTGCAAATAGAACCCTAAGTTCTATTGCTCCATTATATCACCACTTAGGATGATATCTATGATTTTTTTATTTGTGAAAATAATATTTTCTTTCTTTTATAGCATATATGATAACACACAATTTGCAAATACTTTGATAAAGACTCTTCAAAGGACATGAGCAAGTGATTAACTTGCCTTGTGATGGCAAGGTAGTGAAGTCTGATGCTTGCACTGGACCTTGAGCTTCTATGTCTATAAAAACATCATTATTGCCAAGTAAGGACAATATTTAAAGAAGCAAAATGATTATGCAAGTAATGTAATGCATCATTTAACTTGATATCCATTCTCCCCATTATTATAATTTTTTAATAATAAAGGATTTATAAATATTAATTTTTAATATTTATAACATATATTGAATTATTTTATTTTATTTCCCTTTTATTTGACTTTTATTGGTTTAATAATTCTTTTAGGAATTATCACTTAAACATCAAAAATTATTATTAAATATTTATTTAGTATTTTTCAAAATACTACAATATTAATATATAATGAAAGTGATTTTTATTTATTTTTATCATCTTTCAATAATTTTGTAAAATTCTAGAAGGAATATATAATTTACAAAATCCTTAATAAAATTTAAATGTCTAAAAGTTTATATCTTATTTTATTTGGATAGTGTGGATTATTGTGAATCCAAAAATATTTTATTTATAATTTTTGGACTTTTTTTAGAATTTAATTAATTTCAGGGGTATTTTGGTCTTTTCCTATTTATTAAAATAGGCCTTAAAAGTTTTCTGGGCTAGCTTAATCTTATTGGGCCCTAGTGGCCCATTAGACATAGTCAAAAGAACCACCCCGAAGGGTCTGGCCCAACTTTGCCCACTCCCCTGCTGCCTCTCTCCCTCGAGCTCATCCTCTCCTCCTCTGACCTTAACCCTGTGGTCGGTGATGTCGCCGCCGGTGATTCCCGCCGTCGTGGACGGTTCTGGTCGCCGCTGTGGTGCGGTAGGAGGTTGTCGACTACGCCCATCCTTTCTATCCAATTAGATTTGAGTATGGGACTCTCCTGCGACGGATCGATGTCGTCGCGAACCCTAGGGTTTCGGGGTTGGCGTGGATCCTGGTGCTGTCGCTGTCGTCGTGCGTCGTGGTGATGCTCCTTGCCTCTATGTGTGTTCATGGTCGCCATCGTGGCGCCGTATGGGTTGCAGCGCCCCTCCTGGGGTGCTCCCCGTGCCGCGATGGACGTCGGCCACCTCTGCTACCTCTTCTAGTCTTTAGCGAGGACCTTTGGTGAGTTATGTTCCTCTCCCCTAGTGATCTCTATGCTTGTTGATCCTATGCTAGATGTTTGCAGTGACCTCTCTGGTTACTCTCTTGTCATGATTAAGATGGTTTATTCCATTTAGGGTTCGTATCCTGTGGTTGATCATATACTGGATGAATTAGATCATGTCTGGATGGTCTGTAAGCATGCTAAATTGTTATTAGCCTGAGGCTTGTTGCTTGAGATGAACTATAATGGTTCAGGTGGCTTATTAGATGATTTTTATGCTTGGTTTGCATATGATTCAGATGGTATAGTTGCTTTGGAATCCATGCTTGGTAATGTCAATGGCTTGATAACTTTCCACTTTCATTTCTTGGTTTATGATCATGATTATGGTGTGATGAAACCACTTTCTTAGTGCGGTTGGCTTGGGAATTAATGTGTGGTTTGAGAGATCTCAAACAGTGAAGATTAACATAGGAATAGCCTAATTACGATTCCTGTATTAACAGGAAAATGATTAGTAAGTTAATTGATTGAATCTGTGATGATTAAATGTTTATCTTGATTCATGTAGAATTGTTCTTGTGACATCATCTTGGTATGGCACACAGAATTGATTCTAATCCTTTGATTGTGTTGGTTTAAGCTTAAGACAAGCTTAGCTTTAAAAGATAAATGGAAATGTTCTTTTCTGAAATCCCTAAGACCAATGATGTTGGTCTGAGGCTTAGGGGTTTAGGCCTTATCTAGTTGATTCATATAGATAGTCCTGGTAGTGGTACCAGCTATTGTTTCTTGAATTAAAGCATGAAAAAAAATGATAGTAGGCTTGATCACTATATGGATCCAAAAGATTAACTTCTAAGGTGCTACCCTTATATTAGGGATGTGCCTAGAATTTAAATCTTAGCTATATTTGTGCTTGGATTGAAATATATAGCTTGACAACCAATCAATGATGTTGTTCTTAGTCTTGATTGGATCCTTGTACTTTGCTGTTTGCTTTTAAAGCTTAAAATCTCAATGATGGATTCACCCCACTTGGGTGTTTTCTAAGAGTTTGTTTCATAAAACAACACATGCTTTTGTCTAGATAATATGATTTAATCATGTGAGGGTTTTATGATTCTCACCATAAAAACTGATGATTATGGAGTTGGGTGATGATCTTGATCTTGTTTTGCTAGGCTCCTGTGCTTGACCTTGAGCTAGCCTGCTCCTCCTAGCTCCTGGACTTGATCTTGCTGTCCACCTGCTCCTTCCCCCTCCTTATGTCACCATCCTGGTGATGAGATCTTGGCTTTGGTTGGTTTGGTTGCTGGCTGTTGTGCTTGGTTAGCTGCTGGCTGTTCTTGTGTGTAAGCAGTGAAGAGATGCACTAGTGCCTCTCCACGGCTATGCTGATGGTTTTGTGAGTTTGGGCTGTGCTGTGAAGCTGACAGCACACCACATGCATTTAGTTATGTGTCCTGCTTGTGTGCTTGCTGTGCACTTGTGGATATGCTTTGGACTTGAAAGTTACTTTGATCAGATTACTTTTACCTGGTGTAACATCCCAGATTTTATAATAGGATGTTACTAGAAGCATGCATCATCCTCGCACCAATTGCATACAAATTAAAGTTGCATCAAAACCCCACCACCAAACCCTAATAATAATCCCTCTCTGTGAGCAATAATGAAGTAATCTTGTTTTGACCCTTCTAAAACTATACAAAAATAATATTCTCTAACTCTAACATGACCACCCCATTTTAAAAAAAAAATAGAAACTGTTTCATTGCTTTTGGCCTTAGTATGCAAAAGTTATTGAGGTCTTGGTAAAACAAAAAATTGAATACATAAATAAAATAAAAAAAAAAGTTGGACGACCTAACCTAGCTGGGCCGGCTGCGCCAGCCCACCAGCGCGCGCGTGTCGCCAAACTACCAGCGCCCGCAGCGCCAGCCCGCCGCAACCAACCCGCATCTGGCCCAACCCACTTCTGCACCGCCCCTCGCTGACACACGAGACCCACGCGTCAGTCGTCTTCCCCACAACGACGACGAGTCCCAGATGAACACGGGACCAATCCCGAACAGAATTCTGCGAGTTTCTCATGTCCTGGCCCCTTATCCACACCATCCCCCCTTATGTACCCCCGCACCGACCCCCTCTCTCCTTTCCCAAAAACCCTAGCTCGAATCGATCTCCACCGCCGCTGGCCACCGTCGAGTTGAATTCGCCGAGACGGTTCGGACCTCCTCTCGCCTCTTTCTCCCTCTGGAGCTTCCTCCCGTTCTCTACTGATTCACCCCCCATGTTTTGCCCCCTCTCAAGCGCAGCCAATCACCGGGAATCGCTCGCCGGAGCACCGCCGGAGACGAGGAGGGACGTCGAAGCTTTGCCGACCGAAGAAGAAGCAAGGAGCGCGGCCGAGGACGCGAGCGTGACCACGAAGGCCAGCTGCACCCCGTCGACCATGCCGCCGCCTCGGGGAACCACCGTATCGCCGCCTCCCATCGTCACCGAAGCCACCGCCGCCCATAGCCGCCGTCGAAGCCCAGTAAGTCGCCGCCGCCTCTCTCCTGTCCGCCAGATCGAGATAGGACGGATAGGATTAGATTTGTTGCCGAAGGGGTATTGGCAAACCACGTTGTGCCACGTGGCTTGTACGCGTCAGCGCCGCTCGCTTAGCTGGCCCAATCGGCAGCTGCCACTTGTCACGATTCCATTAGGGTTAGTTTAAAATTATCAAATTGTATTTAACCTTGCGAAATTCATATAAATTCAACCGTTTGGCCAAAGTTTGCATATAATATATCGTTCGATTCACAAAATTGTGTAGAGCACGGATCTGTAATAATATTGCGAGTATGCAGTAGGTTTTTCTGTGTAGGATTTAATCTCTAGATTGGAGTGTTTAATTCATACGAAAATAATTAAAACCCCGTTTTAGTTGATTCTTGTTGCGTTGACTTTTTTTTAAATACCTACTGAACAAAATTATAAAATCTTGCTTAAGATCATTAGATCTGATTCAGGGATGATTAGATGATTGGATCTCCCTATGAGCCTAAAAATTAAAATTATAATCGAAATTAATTAAGATCTGTGGGAGACTAATACTATCAATATCCACAACACATTAGCAAACCCAAAAGAAACAAACTTGGATAATCACCATGTTGCATGCATGCATATTATCTCTGTGGCATTAATTTGTGCAAGTTGTGATTGGATCTATGTTTGTGTTTCGTTATATTGTTCGGAGTGCGCTGAGGAGTACCATTGTGTAGAGTGCTACTCGGATCAAGGCAAGTTACACCACTTGTTCATATTTTGCCCCAGTTTTGTCTATGCATGTTTTGATCTAAAAATTCTGCAGAGAGCATGTGTAGGATGTTCTAGTAGAAATTTTCTTAGTATTATTTTGCAAGTGCTTAGGATTTTCCTCACCTAACAGGTTACCCCTGTTTATGCTAAGTATTGCTTGCTATGCTATATATATAAAGTACCGTTGGGGGTTCGAAAGACAATGAATTTTTCTAAGTATAAAGGCTCTCTTGAGCAAACTTTTATTCTCAAATCCACTTCAGAATAAAACTAAGTTTTCTTCTGGGCGGAACGGTTGTCGGGACAACGAGTGAGATTTTGGTAGAAGACGGCCGCCCAGGAATCAAAGAAGTCTGCCATGTTTCAGAATTCAGAAGCTTCCAGTGCAACCACAATACATATGGGCTCTATCTTGGCCTAGTACTTAGTGGGAAACCTCACCTGGGTATCAACATTTGGAGGTTCTTGGCACGGTTAGATCCAGAAGGTAGAGGGGCTACTAAGGGAAAGCCTCGCCATGGTTTTGTCTATAAAAGGACCTGATCATGGATTGTGGTTAAAGTGAACAAATTCTCGAGAGTATTGCAATCTGATCGATCAGCCATGTTCACGGAAACAGAACAACTTTGAGCGTCTGAAGGATGGAGCCTATGAAGGATCTTCCTCTCTCTCCCTTTCAAAAACTTAAAGTTTTTCTAAAAACCCAAGGCGTGAGTCATATCGTCATTGGGAGGGTTTTGGGAACTTGGTGAGTAATATCCAAGTGTTAGGTTGTTTGGACACTTGGTGAGTAATATCCTCGTGTGACATTCGACCATATATTACTCAAACAAATGTTTACAAAGTAGGGAAATCTTATCTTCTCCTCCATACTTAAGAAAACTAGCTTTGAGCAAACAAACTCCACATCCTGAACTAGCCTTGCATGTAGAGTTAGTCTTTTCTTCCCTTGGTGTAATTTGCCAATACATTCAAAGTATTGACCCAACTTGTTGGCTGCACGTCTTATGTGCAGAATCCGAAGATTCAAAGGAGCGTAGGGATCGCGAGACTACACTCGACATGCCTGGGGCGTTGATGGACTCAAGCTGCTTTATGTTTCCGCTATTATTTGAGCTAGTTTAATGCTAAGCAAATTTGTAATAAATTCATACTCTGGATTCTTCGTGTAATAATGACTTTGTGTTTTACATGATATTCATCGACTGTGAGCGCTAGCTATTGATCCAGGGACTAGCATGTAAATCACAGGGACTTAGGATCTTTATTGATCCAAGGTCACTACACCTGGCTGGTGAACTTGCCCCTCCTTGCTGTCAATTTGACCCCTTTTTGGCTTAAAATTTATGAAAGATAAATTCTTTCATATTGGTGAAACTTGCACCTTTTATAATTTCTCAATGATGAACTTGTTCAGTGCACCTCACTGACATGTCTGAGAGAAAAACAATTCTAACTCTAACCTTATTATTGTTTTATTAGTTTTTATCTTGCAGGTATAGATTTGAAGATGAAGATTTTAGTTTAGGTTTTCTTTATAGAATAGTTAATGTAATCTTCTTATTCTTTTGTAATTTTCATTTTATTATTTTGTAATCTTCATTTTATTCTTCTGTAATAAAGATTATATTATTATTAAGAAAGAAATATTCTTATTCTTTATTTATTTCCTGTTGTGAAGTTGTTTAATAATTTCAATAAGTTATATTTTTGTAACTTATTGATTGAATGAAAATATGAAATAAGTTTTCATATTCTTAATTGTTTTCTTTAGATAAAGTTTGAGTTAAAATAATTAACTCTTAATTTAATCAAGATTCAAATCTTATTCCCAATTCATTTGAATTATAATTCAAACACTCAAGTTTAAAATTCAAACTCATTTTCCAAAACACATAATTCCTCAGAGATCATATCAAAGTCTATAGCAATCATCCATTAAGACTAAACCTAATCTCAAAGTATGAAATAAACCTTGATCACTTAAGGTTTTTATTTGGCGAAAATTTTACCCACATTTTGACAGATGAATGCATGCAACATTCCAAATTCCTAAATCCACCCTTCGTTAGTTCCTAAATGCTGGGATGTTACAGAAGGTGCGGATGATGTCGAAACCATTAACCTCCTTGCCTAGCACCAGCTGAAGAGCCTCCAACCTCTGCTAGAGTCTCTACACCTCATCGGATTCACCCTCCAGGATGTGGTTCTTCCATGATCTCTTTTGGATGAACTGCTAGGAGGATTCGAAGGGGGTGAGCCCATATTGCTGACCGTCCAGCTTAGCATCGCGGATGTAAAACCACTTCCGGCGCCATTGCTGGACGGACTTATAGATAGAAAAAGAGAAGAATTTGATGGAAGAGCGGATGGAAATGATGCAGCCGCCAAGTAGATAGACTCCGCCGGTGCCACACTGCCTCTTCACGGAATAGAGATTCCGGAAGAGGCCAAAGTGCGGCTTGATACCGAGCCAGCAGTCGCAAAGATTTATGAAGCAGGCGATATGGAGGAGAGAATTGGGAGACAGATGATGTAATTGAATCCCATAGAAGAAGATTCCACGAAGAAAATCATGGACAGGAAGAGAAATACCGCGGATGATAAAGGCTACAAACATAACCTGAAACCCTACGGGTGGGCAGGGGATTACCTCTTCACCAGGGAGGATGGCGTCCTACTTGTTCTGGGAGAATAACCCAGAATTGCGCAGATCCCCGTCGCGCACCTCTGTGCACCTCCACCCGCCATCCGTGATGTGGCTGATCGTGGTGGCCTTCTTGCCGCCGGTGGCGGCGCTCGAGCCAGCTCCGGTGGTGGACTTTTTCGACTTTCCCAGCATGCGGCGTCGAATGTGGCGGTGCGCGTGAAGAAAAGAGGAAGGAAAGGAGCGAAGAACTTCCAGTGTGCAGCGGAGAGAAGCAGTGCTCGTGAAAATGGAGGCAATGGCGATGAGCGAATGGCAAAGGGTAAAATGAAAATCATTGTTTACCCACGGTATTAAAAGAGGAAGACGATGAACATGAGCCGTTGATCCAGAAGCCCTAGCGCGCACCCAAGATCCAACCCTTCACGTGTCAGCACAAAAACGAACTGTCGTCAGCACGCCGTCCACTATGCACAGAAACCAAGGAGGCGCCATAATTTTCGCCACGTCTGCGTGTGAATAGTCAACGTCAAGTTAGACGGTGGGACCCATGGTCGTCCCGTCCCTTCATCTCTGTCGCCGCAGATGGTTGAGATCACCAATCGTCAGCACTGACGTCATCAAGTCTAAGCTAGCAACGGCTAGAAGTTTTCGGCTCATCAATCAAGTACTTACTTGAATCTATGATTCGATCAAATACTCGGGGGCTACTCCTATCAGGAGCGCTGGCCACGCACCTGAGAAATGATTAAGGTACTACACCTTGCAACTATCTTCGAGTCCTATGTCGAGTCTACGACTCCACTACGGAATCGGGGGCTACTCCCATAGGGAGGATTGGTCGAGCATCCGAAAAGATTGTGTCCTTCGGGCCTAAGCTGCAAACAACTGAACTAAAGTTTCTGCTCGAGTCTATGACTCGAACATACACTTGGGGGCTACTCCCATAGGGAGCGCTGGCCATGCACCCTATGAATTCTTCGACTGTGATCTTTCGGATCAAGAACGACAAAATCTTTTTGGCAACTCTTCCCAAACTAATGCTAAGTGAGAAGCAATCTCCTTGGCCACCCGAAACACCTCCTCGGTGATAAAATTTCGGATGATGGGTCTACGACACAAAGATAGGCCCTACAGATATCATCTGATGGCCTGGTAATGCATCTGACTGCGCTCTGCCAGTAAACTTCCATGTCAATAGGAACGATGAAAATCCTGACGGGCGCGTTGGGTATATCACTTGAAAACCACAGGGATTCGACTCCTATAAGACCTCAACGGCCTGAGTCAAATTACGCCAGTATTCGTTCTGGATTCGAGTCCGGGGACTTGGGTCTGAAGAAGATCGTGTTGTTTTGTCCTATGATAGTTAACTGGCCCTAATCCGTTGGGAGAGTCAGGCACACGCATCAACAATCCCTATGAACTAAAACATTTTCTCTTTAAAAAACAGGGTCAACTGCACCCGAAAGATTGAAGAGACCTCAGCCGAATCTACGATTCGACTGAACAATCAGGGTCTACTGACATGGTTATACCCCACGGGTACACAACATTCGTATACCATGTCCTGCCAAGGGAAGGCGCACGTCAAGACACGCGGCATGTGTAGATTTCGAGTGGCCCAAGCCAATGATGTCTTCAGATCCTTGGAGAGCAAGACTAGAGTAGATAGAATTTCAAAGGGTACAAACCCTAATCTGTAACCGACTCGACCTAAGCCCGGGACCTGCCTATCTATATAAAGGCTAGGAGGGCACGACGAGGAGGACCTCAACACACCTCATACACACCTCACGCCAGATTGCATCTGCGCACCCTTGTAACCTTCGGTTTCGCCACAATCAAGAGAAGACAAGCAGGAGTAGGGTTTTCCCTCCGGGGGCCTGAACCTGGGTAAACCTCGTGTCCTGCGTTGCTTGTCTGTTAACCGTTACGCGATCTCTAGCATCCCCATCTTCTCCAAAACCCAAGTCCATAACAATGGGCATTGACGAGATCAAACATCGTCACCCGTTGTATGCACACGTATAATCTATCACACCCGATCATCACGTGATGCTTCCAAATGACGAGTCTTGGCAACGGTGCCTACTAAGGTTGAACACCTTATTACTTGATATTTAGTGAGAGGGATCATCTTATAATGCTATTGTCGCGACCTAAGAAATACAAGATGCATAAAAAGGATTAACATCACATGTAATTCATAATATGTGATATGATATGGCCTTTCTTCTTGTACCTTTGATCTTCATCTCCAAAGCACGGACATGATCTCCATCATTACCAGCATGGCGTCAAGGTCAATGGCGCTGCTTCATGGTTGTCCTCCACCAACAGCAACTATTACAACTACTTTGATGAATAGACACGCAGGTCTTAAAAGAAATTTAAAGACAACCATAAGGATCCTGCCAGTTGCAAACTTACAATAAGGATCCTTGCATACATCAAATATAATCACAATCACATCATAGCCATATCACATCACAACACAATCCCTGCAAAAATAAGTTAGACGCCTCTAATTTTCTTTGCATGTTTTACGTGGCAGGGGCTTTAGAATAAGAACCATTCTAACTTACGAACATGAACCACAACGTTGATACAAGTATTGTCAAGTGCCCGCTATAAATAGAATCTTCACTATGGTGGGAGAGACAGACACTCGCAAAGCCACTTGTGCAATGAAAGTTGCACGTTGAGCGTGGAGCAAGTCTCATGTACAATAACATGTAATGTTAACCCGGGCCGCTTCATCCAACGATCCTGCAAGATGCAAAGTACACTAAAAGCAAGTGACAACAAAGGCATCAACACCGACAACACCATTATCTTCTACTCGTGCAACAGGTCTACACATAGAGTCGGCTTTGATACCACTATAGGGTTCATAGCATGGAAAACAAAAAAATTCTATCGCGGGAACACACAAAAGCTAAGATCTAATCTACGAGATCAGTGCAACGAGTTTGTAGAGTACTGACCCTCATAGATCCAAAGCATTTAATGAGATCGGATTCTCATGGTTGATGTAGGCCAATCTCAAGATCGTGAAGACGATCCTTCCGGAACCACATTCCGATAGTGCTTCCGCAATCGGTCACACGTATGGTAGTCGATGAAGACCTTCTTCTTCCTTGTTCCAGCAGGCAGCGGAGGTAGTAGATCTCCTTGGAATCCCAACAGCACGACGGCGTGGTGGTGGTGGTGGAGAAGAATCCCTGCAGGGCTTCCCCTAAGTCGGAGTAGGGCAATGGAGGAGGGAGGCGGCCATTGGTGGTGGCGCATAGGGTTTTGGGTGAGGTTCTGGGGGGGCACCCCACCCCTCCTTATATGGGTGTAAGGGCGGCGGCTAGGGTCCCAGCCCTGGCCGAGGCCTCCCCAAAATCCTCATGGCCGTCGACAATGGAGAGGGAAAGGGAAACCTTTTCCCTCAAGGTTTCCATTCTTTCCTCCACTAGGACTTTGACTTTCAAACTAGGATTTGACTTTTCAAACTAGTGTTTGAGTATTCAAACTAGAGTTTGATTCTCTCTTCCTTGTCCTTTTCCAACTTGACCTAGTGGTCCATGCTTAATGGGTATTGTGCATTGGAAGTACCCCCTCCCGGGGTAGTGGACCTTCTAGAACATTCTAGGAGCTTCCGATCAAAACATCGAAAATATTTCCGAACCCAGGAAATTAACTTTCCTTATATAAATCTAATTCTCCGGACCATTCCGGATATCATCGTTATGTCCGGGATCCAATCCGAGACTCTGAACATCATTCGTTCTCCAACTCATATTCCATATCTACTAAACAACATCGAATCCTTAAGTGTGTCTCCCTATGGTTCGTGAACTATGCAGACATGATCGAGACACCTCTCGGATCAATAATCATTAGAGGAATCTGGAAATCCATTATGGCTCCCACATATTTCTATGATTACATTGTGATCGAATGAACCATTTACATACAATACTGATTCCATTTGTCGCACGATACTTTACTTATCCGAGGTTTGATCGTCGGTATCTCTTATACCTGGTTCAACCTCGTTAGCGATAAGTAATATTTACTCCTTCCGTGATATGACATCTCTTGTGACCTAATCACATGCTTGCAAGCCAATTGGATGACATTCCACCGAGAGGACCCAAAGTGGTGTTTGATGACATCAAAGTATTCATCCAGTGATGGTGATTAACATGATCTCATGGTCGAAGGATTAGGTTACTATGTATTTGAAATATTTGGAGCAAACAAACTCTAAATGACTTGGTCTTATGCTATGCTTACTATAGGAGTATGTACATAATATCATTCTCCTAATGAAATGATATTGTTATTAATAACATCTAATGTCCATGATCATCTATTAATAAACAATCTAGTTCAACAAGAGGCTTACTTGGGACTCTTTTATGTTTACAAAACACACAAGTATTAATGTTTCCGGTTAATGCAATTATAGCATGTTAGGCAAACATTTATCATAAACATAAAGATATAATAAGAACCATTTTATTATTGCCTCTTGGTCATATCTCCAACAAGCATATGGTACAAAAGCTAACCATTGTGGGGCTATAATGTTTGACACCAATTTTTGGCCAAAAAATGAAAACAAGACAGAAAAATGATAAATTTAAGCAATCAAATGTGGCAAGGACCAAACTTTGGATGCCAAACTTTGGGTGTGTGTATGGGGTGGTGCTTACGGTAGGTGTTGCACGAGTTCTATAACGGCTCCTGTGGATGGGCAGACTATGTACTCGACTATTGCTCCTCTGCATAAAGGTAAGGCCAACTGTAAATACAAACATGTCCCATCATGATATAAGTAGGCATGAAGTCAAACAAAAGTGATGGGGTCTTACGATATTATATGAGCCATTCACTCTATGATATTGTTTGCAAACTTGGGATGCTCTTTGTATAATAATAGCAATCAGTTTGTACATGATAGCAGGACAATAGCAGGATGGAAAATACTCATGAATCAGCCAACGAGAAAGACATTGTGTAATCATATCTCATGTGGACAGGTATAGTAGAGAATGTAAACAAATATTTTAAGTGACTAATAATTGACAAAGAAATATACGTAAAAACAGTTCAATGTGTGAAGTTTAAGCCTAACCACAATGAGTTAATTTAGTAAATTACAGGTATATCAAGTAAAGAAACTGTTGGTTAGGAAATTTAGCACGAATATAGTACATTGCCAAACAAAGCAACTTGCATAGGGAGATCAGGTTACCTCGGTCGGGGCGGCGTCTAGGCCTCCTCCACATCCTCGCGGGTCACCTCGAAGTCGCGGAAGATGTTGTGGTTGTAGTGGGTGTCAACGACGGGGAAGCATCTCTTGGGGCGAGGATAGAAGTAGAGCACTAGACCACAGCGTCCGTGGAGTAGATCCGGGGCAGTCGATGACATGCCCTGCACGCCGGACGAGAGGGTCGGTTGAGCAGATCAGGTGTGGCGAGTACACGAGATTAAGTGCAGTCAGTATGTTCTGGACGATGACGTATTCCTAGAGAAGAGAGGGGGTAGGGCTTTGGTGTGTGTACTGGAAAATACGATTGAAGCCCCCCACCTACCAAATTCACTAATGGTCCAATGAGAATTTTGAAATATCTGAAATTTCGTGGCACCAATTATGTCCAGATAGAGGGGAGATTTTACCGCTTTATTTTTGTTTTCAATTTGGTCATGGTCCATGTGCTCCCTCTCTGCTCAAGAATCCAAGACGTACTCCCTCTCTGTTCAAGAATCCAAGGCCGTACTCCCTCTTTGTTCAAAAGTCCAGCACATCAAGTCCTCAACTGATCATCCATGGCCGTACACCCAATGTTCAGGAATCTCCAAGAAGAATATATATTGTGCAACTATTACCAAGGGCTAATTAATTAGGAGTAACACAAAACATATGTTAATAAAGGTGAGAAAAATCTCCACAAAAAATGAGGCAAAACAAATAGTGACGCAAACTATCATAACACACACCCACACAGACACAAATGGACCCGCAAATAGTAGCAGCAACTTCAAATACTCTCTCTTTGTTGTAAGCGAGGTTTGTAGTCAAAATTATGTTAGCCTGCATGACACGTGGACATGGGTCATGCATACAGGAGATTATTTTCCCTATAACTTTGCACCTAGCGCCTTCCATATAATATCCAGTTAGGGTAAGCTTATCTCCTATAAGATTAATTTTGGGAAATTGCCATGTCAGATAATTATAAGATATATCTTTTGTTCCAAATATCGCAAATCCCTAGCCCTAGTTCATTTTTTCCCTTGGCTTGTGCCCTGATCTTACCGCGCAAGAGCATCTCGTGGTTGGAGCTCGAGTATGGTGAGAGGCGGCTCGAGTGGGTCAAGCTCGAGTCCGTAGAAGTATCGTGTGTCCAACATAGAGCTACCATCGTTAAGTTTGACCAATACAAGCGTTGTTCCTGTAGGAATTACAACGCCCATACCAATGTCCACGGGAATCCGAACGGTATTTCTTCAAGTGTGTCCTTTTCACAGGGTTAGTGAGGTGGGCTGCTTTGGAGTTGCCTCGTGTTTTTCCATAGGGTCTGAGCTGAAATTCCTTCTTAATATGGACGTTGGGCTAATTGTGTTTTTCGGTAATCTAATGCAATGGGTCTAATATGCTTAATTGTTCTAAGCCTCACTTTTTTCCTTCTCTCAAACAAAACAAAAATAAAATAGCATGGAGTTAAAAATGGCTTGGCGTTGGTTACCCGGAAGGATGCGCGGGAAGGGAAAGGGGGAGTTGATATGGAAACATTGGTCTGGCTCTCACGCTACGTGCAAAATTCTAGGGAGACGCTACGTGGAAAATTCTAGGGCAACCTCTCACGCACGCTGGGCCCACATTGATGTGTAGTCCATACAACGCAATTTCGACAGCAATCTTGGTTCAAGACTTAAATCAAGTCAAATTGATAAGTTTGGGCATAAAATATCGTAATCACTAAGTTAGAGGACTAAATCGAAGCACAATATGAACAGTTAGTGTGTTTATCTCTGCTCCATGCCATAGAAGTAAACAAATACATAAAATTCATAATAAACTCCTCAATACTCTGTAATAACATTAGCAGCAAACTTAGTTTACATCCAAAATGCATCCTTCCTCGTGCCAAAAGAGAACGTACATGCGACTACTACTAGTACTAGTAAACTGGAGTAGTAAAATAGTACTAAGTACTACTAGTAGTATTATCTTCTAATGCATCATTACAGTCTTGCTGGGATCATTAGCCGTAGATTAAGATTTTTTCTTGTTGATGCAAACCCAGAAATATACATGGTTGGACTCTCTACCCTTCAGCAGGAACCGCGGCCGCACCAAGTACGTCGTGAGCTCGTCGGACCGGAAGTTGGCCGGCGATGAGCTACTCGATAGCTCAATTACCGCATTAAGTGTCTTGATCATCGAGAAGTCTGCCGACCCTAGCGGGCCAGACGCACACAGTTTCACCATGTACCGCAGCCACAAGCACCTGTCCTGCCTGATGCACACCAACGACATGATGGCGGCCGGGCTGAGTGCTGATGGTTAGGCCGAGCTGGGTACCCTCATCCCCATAGAGGATGCGCATGAATCCCCTCGTGCTTGCTGGTGGCGGAATCAGCATCACACAAAAGAAGGCGAGGCCGTAGATGGCCTAGTTACTATGATCTTGTCAGCCTCATTCATGTGGGAAGGAGCCCTGCCGGCGAGGCGATGAAACAACAAGCGGTATCCATGCAGGAGCACGGGCCGTGCGGGCACACGATCTTGTGCTCGCCGAGCTCGTTGAAGGCGACCAAGATAAAGCAGCCTTCATTGGGGCACCCAATCATCACCGCAGACTCAACGGTGTCCAACAGCCATTGGCCCGCGGTCGAATATGCCGTCCAGCGGTACACACACTTGTGGAAGTGGTTACCGAGTGAAGATCGGCTCGCCCACGTAGTGCCCACCGGCCAGAAAATCGCGTTGTGTTTGCTGAGGACTATACTGATTGAGTTTGGTACTGTACTTACAGGAATACGCTAGGGAACTTTCCCTGCCTCTATGACCACTTCACACCATGCTTCACACTGCTTCGTCAAAACAAAAAAAGGTTGTAGAAAGTTGATAGGTGAGTAAAGCACGTGTCACGCAGTACTGTACCGGACAAACAGATCCATGTGAGAGGCAAGAAGATCTACTCCTAGAGAGAGATAGAAGAGTCTGGGGCCTAGTGTAGAGTGTACAGTGCTGCAGGGGAGAAACCGAGGACTACATGCATGTCTTCGACACAAACCTGAAATTAACTTTTTTGTACTAAGGGAACAGTAGTAGTACTAGTACACATTGTACTATAGTGTATCACTACTAGTATACTCCCTCTGTTCCACGTATTGAGAAATTAGTTGTAGTACTACTAATATGTAGTGAAGTATTGAACAACGTATCCAAGTTACTACTCCAATAGAGAGAGTACAATCACTTTGATTTATTCGTTCTTGTTTACTACTAGTAGTAAAATCTAATGTAGATTACTTCAGAACAAAATTTTCTTCTACGATATGTAGAGACCACACAAAACTCAGAACACAGTTCATTTCTTAGTTTCGAGGTACTTGTGCTAAATGCATGGACTTGAATATAATTTTCATTTTTATGAGGTCCTTGATGTAACTTGTACTTCCACCGACCATGTTAACTAAAGAACCTCACCCCTACAGGACCAACCACGATTAAAATAAAATGACACTGGCCAGTTATTAGACAAAGTGGACCATGGTTTCTTATAATTCCCAAAGTTTTTAGTCCTATGATTTTTCAAGATTCCTAGCTAACTTTGCACCCAAATGTTGAGGTCAAAGCTTCTAACATGTTTTTATTGTGAAGCAACTACAAAGATGATGGATAAAAATGCCACCGCCCCCTTTTTTCACACACAAAGCATAAACTTTAAATATATACGCCCTTTCAAGCTTCCAGGCTAAATTTGCACAATAAATTGATTTTTGGGGCTACATGTTTTAATGAATGGGCGGGGTGTTTGATACCTTCGATCCAGATTATGGACGTAGTATATCTCTTTTTCCCTAGTAGACCAAGGTTTATCGAATCCTCGGGAAGCAGAAAGCAAAGTGATATTACTTAAACGGATCTTCAAGAGTTTTAGAATTCCTTTTGTGTTTTCACCGGAGCAAGAGTTCGCGATCTTTTTGTTGTTGACGATGGAGAGAGAGGGGGCCTAGGGTCTTCGGTTTCACCAGTAGCTATGCAAAACATCTGATGGGAATAAAAGATAATAATAATAAAGTATGGAAAATAATTATATGTGGATAGTGCATCCATAATTGCTATGGCGTCTGCAACCGCTTATAGTAATAACCTACTAGTCTCATCCATAGAAAAAAGAGAACTAATTATATGCATAGTGATGTCAGTGTTAATCCCAAGTAAATCCCTCACATACAGCCTTCCTACCCCTTCTATCACTAGGGTTCCCAACCTGTAGATCAGTCATTACTCACACTCCCTATACCTAGATCAATCGTCGGGGTCTTGGGTACCTGACAAGTCCTTAGATTGAGGCAAGAGACGGTACTATAATCATCATGTCATACAAACTAATACATGATCCCATCTATGATAAATAACATGCACAAAAAGCTACATGGCTAGGCCGAAGCCCTTAGCCCAAGGTGAATTACTCACACATAGAGATGAAATCAACAACAACAAACATTGTAATAGAGATCATAAGATTGATAGCAAATAGTCTTACATTATCACCAATTGGAGAAGAGATCTACTATTACAAGTGGTGGAAGATGGATATGGTGGTGGAGAAGGGTTTAGATATATAGATCTAGATCTATTCCTCTGGCGTGGCGGTTTCTGGTGGCAAGGAGAGTTGAGGTCGAAAAGAAGTGCCGTTTCTCATTGCCCGAAGCTTATTTTTATAGGGGTCCCTTCATGAAAGTTGTTCTGTTTGACCTAATGGAGTCGACGCCAACTATACGGTCGGAGTACATTTCCCGACATATAGTTGGTCGTTAAGTCTTCTGGATCCACTTCACGGCTCCTGGTTTCTTTGGCGTGTTGGAAATCTCGTAACTTTGGCATTTATGTCGTGATTCCCATCATCATACGTCATTATCTACGCAGGAAAAAATAGCGAGAAAGGATTGCATACCCCTTTGATCATTGGGCATTAGTGGAAGGGTTTAGAGAGATATTTCATCAAATATATGAATAATATCTAGTTTAAATGCGGATGTGGATGGCTATATTTCACAGCCATCAACCTCCCCAATCTTAAACTTGATAGTCCTCGAGTAAGAAAACCAAAATCAAAAGGGAACTTAGCATTTAAACTGAAATAATGAGATGATGATCTTACTCATGATTGGTAGTCTCATGTTTCCTCCACTTTATTAATTTGGAAATATTCAACATAAATAGAGCAATGTCAAGAATATCATACGGGTTTCATGAATCCTTATAGCATAGCAAAATCATTGTAAGCATGGATAATTCAAAAGAGTAAACTTTATTCCATGTCATCTAATCAACTCATAAGCTTGCCTTTGAACAATAAAGTATAATCATGTAAAATTAAGAGTGTGAGAGTTTTTCATGAAAAACATATACACTAAAGTATCTCCATTCTTCCACATCAATAAATCAAGACTTTTCAAGCACTACTTTTCTATTCATTGTCCTTCATGAATTGTAGTTCTTAAGTAATTGAGAGCATGCCAAAAAAATTCATTAGTTTATTGGGCTGTTATGGACACTCGTGGCATCACTAAGGTTTTTGTTCCTTTTGCATAATGATTACTCATATGAACCAGAGGAGTGATTCTATCATGTTTACAACTACCTGAGAGTGCCAAGAATATTAGCCATTATAGAGTGCTGCTACATATGTTTAATCAACTCATAACTGAAATCTAGGAGTTTCCTCCATGAAGATCGTTCGTAGGCTAGCAGAGTTGTTGGCATCCCATGAAGTTTGAAATGCATAAATCTATATCATTCTTATGATTCACAAGTCAAACTTTGGCATGCTCACAAAAACAACTCTATGAATAAGCTTTCAAGACTCAACACTACAACACCCATGTCTTCAATTGTGATACTTTTTCTTATTTCAGTTGTTTAGCAAATTTTAGGCAAGACTTGATTAACAACAAGAGCTGGAACAAAACATACTTAATTAAATACCCATGCAAACAAAATTTTACTACAATATAGAGACTCAATCCACTGATATAACATCTTAACAGTACTACTAACTAGCATGGGTTTCTCAAACTTCAAAAGTGGAGAGTCATAAGGCATACCTCTCATGTTTGGTTCCACTTCTATCTTTGCTTTTTATTTGTTTCTTGGAAACTCGAAGTCAATCACTCTCCTGCAAATACATGAGAACCTCGAGTTGAAAAGAAAATAAAGAGGCAAAATAAAGATAAACAGAGAATCTTTTTGTGGTTTTTGAGAAGGGGAATTAAATAATAGAAAATTGACGGCAAATCTCGGCTTGAAAATCTCAAAAAAATAAAATAACTAAAGATAAAGTGTTGGGGAAACCAACACGAGTGTTTATAAACTCAAATAAAAGCATGACCTCGAAAATAAAATAAAGCAAATGAACGCCAAATAAAAATAGATAGAAAACCTTCCCAAGCTTAGGCTTTTGCAAGCCCTTCAAATCATTGAGGTGGGGGAAAGTTGTAATTCCAGTCTACAAATTGAGTTGATAAGTTACTTGTTGTTTCTTGGAGGTTCAGGGTGAGATTATGCATCCCCTCCACAGTCCCTCCAAGTTCTTGGAAATCTTGATATGTAGTGAACCGGTTTGGTGACTGCTCCTCCTAATGAGGGACTTCTTGCTCCTCCTCTTGGTCCTCATCCTCTTCTGGAATCTCCTCCTTGGGTTGGTGTTGCTCAACCTCCAAGTCATAAAGCACACATCCTTCCTCGATATAGAAAATACCATTAGGCAGAGGAGTGGGGTAGAGACGCCAAGCTCTAGCAATATGTAGATAATAAACACCACCTCTCCTAGTGAGCATTCCACAAGCCCTCAAAGTAGAGAAACCAACACGTCGCTCACCTACCACCGGTTGCAAATCACCTAGGTTGATGCCCAGGGCATTGGCAAGCACAGTGATGACGCCTCCACATGTGATTGGTCCTTGTCTTTGGGAGGATTGGTACTCCAAGTAGCGCACAAGAATTGCGCCCAAGTGGAGTGACAAGTTGTCGTAGTTGAGAGCAGCTTTTGCAAGGACTAATATGTCCTCCTCATTAAGTCTTGTAAACTCATTACTCACCTACAAGGTGTTAGCAATAACATAGAACAAATAGAGAATAGCAGGATGTTGAATATTTTTCCCTTTGTTGACTCTAGAAGTAAAGCTCATTCTATTATAGCAGAGTTCAGGGGAAGGTTCTATGCTAGTAAAATATGCACGCAAAGCATTAGGATCATTATTGGGTAAACCAAAACAATTGCACCATTCATCAAGTGATAATGAATACTTGTTATTCATGAGTCAGAAAGAAATTCTATCCTCCCCATGCCATGTTTTAAGGGTTCTTTTCAAAGTACTTAAAAATTCAATGGTTAACCGGCGATAGGTAGGTGCCTCATGAAATACAAAGTTTTGCAGGACAACCCTATTGCAAAGTAAATTAAAGTCATCAGAAATACCGAGTTGGTTCAATATGATGGGGCAAGCCCACTTGGGTGCCTTGACTTTGCTTTTTGATCCTATCGAAATGATCACGGTGGGACTCGTTCTTGAATCGAATCCCCATGCATTCCTGAGCTGCAGCCCGAGAAGAACTAGCTGCGGCAAGAGTACGTGTTTGGCTCCTCGTGTTCATCTTGTAAAAATAAATAAGAAAGACAAAAACTAAAACTTTTTGATCCAACAGTAATAGTCATGGCATATTCCTCATCATTGCACAGTAAAGAATCTCCTCAACTTAATAATCTAGGCAAGAGAATCATGGTAACTAGTTCAAAATAAGTCTAGCCCTCGATTGATAATGACAATAGATCATAGATGAATTTGTGAAAAGTAATTGGAGGATCAGAGGAGAAACATATCGTAGATCACTTGTGTGGGAGGAAATCGAACGAAACTTAGTAGAGGTGACGATCCCTTGAGGTTTTGAGAGAGTTTGGAGGTAGAAGAGAGGAAAAGGATTGATGTTTTGGGTACCTTCCCGTGCATTTAAGTGGTCGGATGCAACTATACGGCGGCAACTATACAGCCGGAACACTTGTTCCCGTCATATAGTTGGTCTGACGGGAAAAAATTAGGGTTTCTAGGGTTTCTTTCTTGGCGGCTGTATCTATATGGCCTGAACTATACGACCGGAACTTTTGTTCCCACCGTATAGTTGGTCGTTAAACCTTCTGTATCTGGAGATGATAAATTGTCGATGGATCAAATAACTATACACCCGGAACTATACGGCTGGAATATTTATTCCCGTCGTATAGTTGGTCGTTAAAGGTACTATATACATAAAAAAATCTATTTCTTCAAGAATTAATTTTTAGACTAAAAATAAGCGAAACACCATATTCTGAAAGAAAAATGATAGACTAAATTGTCGACCAACTTTGGCATGTATAAAACAGGAATTTTTAGTACCACGGAATCTCTCCTTCTCATTGGAGTTTTCTAGCACTCTTTATTCAACATAAAAATTAAACTAAAACTTAAAAACTTTACTTAAACCTTTATTTCACATGGGTTTCCTTCCATGCAACATTCTTTTATGGTCAATAGCTTGACCTTGATGTTGCTCACTTTGGCTATATGAGTGGAACACCCACTCCAAAATAGTTGGCCTTATAGTGATGGAATCCTTCTCATCTTGCTTAGCTTTCTTTTTCCTGGGAAAATGAATAAAAAAAGGATCCCACGAAGGAAATTGGAGCTTCACGTTCCCTTCATGCAAATTAATCGAAGCCTTAATAATTCTTAAGAAAGGAAGGCCTAATATGATAGGAGCAGTAGCATCTTCAAGCATGTTAACAATAACAAAATCAATAAGAGTAGGACAACCTTTAATGTGTACTAAGGTATTCTCTTTAATTCCTACTTCTTGTTTGTAAGTAGAATCCTGCTAGATGCAATTTTAACTCGGTGATTTCAAAAGAGTCAAGATTTAATTTATTAAAAGGACTCTTTGGAATTGTTGAAATACTTGCACCTAAATCACAAAGTGCAGCTATTTCATTAGTCCCAATTTTAATCTTAATAGTAGGCTCAAATATATCATCTAGCTTAACAGGTAATTTTTTAGCAATTTTCTTATATTCTTCCTCAAGCTCACGTACCTTTATTGATACCTGATTAAAGAAGTGTTGATACATGGCTTCCTCATTTCCTTTACTTACCGTAATCTTGATATTGATCCTTTTTACAAGATCTTAAACTATGTAATTCGGTGAAGGAGCATTGCTATAATCAAATTATTCAGGCTCCTCCCTTTGGATTCTTATCATCTTGAGGTCTTTTACTGGATTGGGCTCAGCTTTACCTGCAAATTTAGCTAGAATGAGAGTTTGACTCTCGGTTATCTTACCTAGCTGTGCCTCAACAATCCTTGTTCTTTCTTGGAGGGCCTGCAAATCATTCCTCAAACTAATAGCTTGGTTAGATAATTTACCAAGCATAGCATCATGGTTCTCCGTAATTTTAACTAGGATATTGTTTTGCTCATTTTGTGAGTCCTTAAAATATTTAAGAGTTTCTTTGAGACTACTATTACTTGATGCAATATTATTATTTGAGTTACCTGCAGGACTAGAATAATGTTTCTGAAAATTTGGATTATAATTCTTCTTCCAAGCAGGTTTATAATCATTACGAGCTATGAAGTCTATTTCTGCAATAGTTGGTTCGGGAGTAGCTCATACCTAGGTTTCCTTACCTTTTACGGCTAATATGAGATCATGCAACTTAGCATTGAGTTCTTCATTTTCTTGAGGTGTGACGGAGTTCACCTTCTTCGTACTTGATCTTTCCACATGCCATTTTGCATGGTTGTCTTGGATACTATCTAGCAGCTGCTTTGCTTTGGTAATTTGTTTACACATAAATGTTCCTCTAGCTGTAGTATCGAGCATAGACTTAGACACAGGGTTAAGAGTATTATAAAATAAATGGAGACTTAACCAATCTTCCATCCCATGGCTGGGACAGTTTCTCATGCATTCTTTCATTCTCTCCCATGCAAGCGCTAGTGGCTCACGCTCTTCCTGTCTGAAACCAGTAATATTAAATCTTAGTTGCATAGTCTTTGCAGGTGGAAAGAATTTAGTCATAAATAAAGAAGTACATTCCACCCATGATGCAATAGTATTTCTAGGCAAAGATAGCAACCATTCTTTTGCTCTTCCTCTTAGAGAGAAAGGAAATAAGCGTAACTTGACCACGTCAGGGTCAACATCTTTAGTGCTCATCATATCACATATTTAGTGAAAGTATTTAAATGCATACTTGCATATTCAATAGAAGAGCCTCCAAATTGATTATGTTGAACCAAACTTAAATAGTGGGGATTAATTTCATAATATTCAACAGCAATTGCTGGCTGAGTAATAGGAGTACGCAAATAATCATTGTTGGAGTTGCAAACTCCCCAAGCTTCTTTTCAGCCATACTTCATGTGTTTTTTGATTTTCTTAAACAAATACTAATGATGATAAAAACAATAAATAAAAGACTAACTATTTTTTTGTTTTTCATGTAAAGACTGAAAGCAAACTAACAAAAATAAAAAAAGAATTAAAATTAGCAAGGTTCCTACTAACCTCACCAGGGTAGCTATTGCTTCACCAGCAACGGCACCAGAAAAAGGGTTGATACCTTCAATCCGGATTACGGATGTAGTATAGCTCTTTTTCCCTAGTAGACCTAGGTTTATCGAATCCTCGGGAAGTAGAAAGCAAAGTGAGATTACTTAAACGGACCTTCGAGAGTTTTAGAATTCCTTTTGTGTTTTCACTAGACCAAGAGTTTGTGATCTTTTTGTTGTTGTTGACGATAGATAGAGAGGCCTAGGATCTTCGGTTTCACCAGTAGCTATGCAAAACATGTGACGGGAATAAAAGATAATAATAAAGTATGCATGTAATCGTTAGAGCAAGATGATTATATGTGGGTAGCGCATCCATAATTGCTATTGCCTCCACAACCGCTTATAAAAATAACCTACTAGTATCATCCATAGAAAAAAGAGTACTAATGATATGCATAGTAATGTCAATGTTAATCCCAAGTAAATCCCTCACATACAGCCGTACTACCCCTTCTGTCACTGGGGTTCCCAACCTGTAGATCAGCATTACTCATACTCCCTATACCTGGATCAATCCTCGGGGTCTTCGGTACCTGACAAGTCCTTATATTGAGTCAAGAGAGGGTACTATAATCATCATGTCATACAAACTAATACATGATCCTGTCTATGATAAATAGCATGCACAAAAGCTACATGGCTAGGCCGAAGCCCTTAGCCCAAGATGAATTACTCACACAGAGATATGAAATCAACTATCATAAACATTGTAATAGAGATCATAAAATTGATAGAAAATATTCTTATAGTGTCGCCAATTGGATAAGAGATCTACTATTACAAGTGGTGGAAGATGGCTATGGCAGTGGAGAAGGGTTGGGAGATTTAGATCTAGATCTATTCCTCTGGCATGGCGGCTTCTGGTGGCAGGGAGAGTTGAGGTCGAAAAGAAGCGTCGTTTCTCGTCGCCCTAAGCCTCTTTTTATAGGGGTACCTTCATGAAAGTTTTTCTGTTTGACCTAATGGAGTCGATGCCAACTATACAGACAAAAATATATGGCCTAAATAAATTTCCCGCCCTATAGTTGGTCGTTAAGTCTTATGGATCCACTTCACGGCTCTTGGTTTCTTTGACGTGTTGGAAATTTCATATCTTTGGCATTTATGTTCTGATTCCCATCATCATATGTCATTATCTGCGTAGGGAAAAATAGCAAGAAAGGATTGCATACCCCTTTGATTATTATCCATTAGTGCTAGGATTTAGAGAGATATTTTATCAAATATATGAATAGTATCAAGTTTAAATGCGGACGTAGATGGCTATATTTCACAGCCATCAGTGTTTGAATGGATGGGCGAGATATTCAAGCGCTCTCTTGAAATTTTGAGGCTGAATCTTCTTGGTACGCTAGTGCCAATCCCACTTGGGGATGTTGTCCCCGTCAGATAGATCCAGACGCCTGGTACACTTTTGAGCATTTAATGAGTTGATAGACATATGTCATCTTTCAAACAAGATAACCAAGGTCATAGCCATAGTTGTTTTTTTACTTACACAGCTATAGTTGCTGATACCGTGTCCATGTTTTGTACTTCGTACGTTGGATGCATCTTGGCCAATCAAGCTTTGCTTAAGAAGGGAAAATCCAAAATTGATTTAAAAAAACCAAGTGACAACATTGTTTTTGGTTGTAAAGCAACTTCAAAGATTATGGCTCAATATGACATTTTTCCAATTATCACACAAAGTAACCTGTTTAATGGATAAACCCGTTCAACCCTACTGGCTAAATTCTCGCAATAAATTTACAATATGGAAATTTACTAAAAACATGACAAATTTGGTAACATGGTCTAGATAAATAATGGAGAAGACTCTACAACAATGGAGAAGTGTGTTTTGAGGTTTGTGCATAGCGTTTATTGTGCTAAAGACTATATCAATAGCATCTTCTAGCATCAGATGCTAATTGAATGGAAAAGATAATCCGATGGCTGGCAATATTAGGATTTGCGAGTCTTGATCCAACGGTCATTATTCAAAGTTATTCGTAAATTATATTGTGGTAAGATAAAATAAGATAGAGAGTTTAGGGAATTTTCAATAATGTTCAAGCTTTAAGCTTATATTCGTGGATTAATAGAATGTCGCTACCATAATTTAATAAAAGTATATCAAATTTGGATCTATAAGTGCATGATACCTGCTTGGTTAGGGTGTATGTGGGTTGAGGGTTTAAGTTTATGGGGTGTTTAGGGTTAAGGGCTGGGCTTAGGGAATTTTCAATAATATTCAAGATTTATGCTTATGTTCATCGAGGCGTTACCTGAATAAAAAAAGTGTGTCAAATTTTGATCTATAAGAGTGCATATGATAGCTTCTTGGTCTAGGTTTAGGGGTTTAGTGTTTCGGGTTTAGGCATTGCTCAAAAAATAGGCCGAATCAATGATTAATAGGCCCTTAATCGCTACTAGGGACCTGACCGTGTCGATTACCACTAACCAGTTGTGTTAATCGTATAGCCCTATTAATAGCTCTGACACTCAGATTACTAGTTATGTTCCCGATTAACTACTACACTTGGTCAAAAAATTTGCAAATTATCAACACATATCGCCCATCCATAAACTAGCCCGCCCCAATGAAGTAGGTTTTGCGAAGCCCCCGCTTGATCCCTACCTCCTGGAGCTCTATTCCCGCCATCACCAACTAGTTCCTTGTTGTTGTTGACCAATTACTCGTAGTTGCTGACCAGACCTCAAATACAAGAGCTCGAGCTCATTGAGAATCTCATCCAGGAGCTTGAGGCTTCCTTTAATAGGGTAGGTGGTTAAGGTGCAAGAGGAGTCTACGTGTTTTAGGTGCTAATTTTTTTAGGTTGCACTGATTAATAACTGACCGATTAAATCAGTTAATCATCTGAATTCGGATTAGTCGCTACTCCCAAGCCAGCCGAGCAATTAACAATTACTGATTTCCTTACCATTGGGTTTAGGGTTTAGGGGTTTTATGTTTTGAGTTTTAGGGTTTATCTAGTTTTTAAGGATCTAGGGGTTTTTAGGGTTTAGGGTTTTGAGAATTTTCAATAAAGCTCCATCTTTATGCTTATATTCATGGAATAGGATGACTTAGCAACAATTTAACAATGAAAGTATCTCGTATTTTGATCTACAAGTGCATGATACCAGCTGCTTGGTTAGGGTTAGGGGTTGAGGGTTAAGTTTAGGGTATATGGGTATAAGCGTTAGGGTTTAGGTTTTAGGGGGTTAGGGTTTAGTGAATTTTCAATAATGTTCGAGCTATATGCCTATATTCGTGACATAGAAAGGAGTTAGCGCAACTTAATGAAACTATCTCAAATTTTGATTTATAAGTGCATGATACCTGCTTGGTCAGGGTGTAGGGTCAAAGGGTTTAGTGTTTAGGGGTTTAAAGTTTAGGTTTTAGTGCATTTTCAATAATTTTCAAGCAGCTTTATGCTCACATTCATGGAATGGAATGGATTTAGCATAATTTAAAGAAAGTATATCTCAAATTTTGATCTATAAGTGGATTATATATACCTTCTTGGATAGGGTTGTTTAGGGGTTTAGGGTTACAGGGTTTAAGGTTTTGGTTTTAGGGCATTTTCAATAATGTTGAAGCTTTATGCTTAGATCCGTGGAATGGAATGGCATTAGTAATTTAATGAAAGTATATCTCAAATATTGATCTATAAGTGGATGATATAACTGCTTGGTCAGTGTCGTTTTGGGTTTTATGGTTTAGGGAATTTTCAAAATTCAAACTTTTCAATAATTTAAGGAGAGTAAATCTCAAGTTTGATCTACAAGTGCATGATACTGCTTGGTCAGGGTTTAGGGGTTTAGTGCTTTAGGGTTTTATGGTTTTGGGAATTTTCAATAATGTTTAAGCCGCTTTATGCTTTTAATCATGGAATAGAATGGCGTTATCGTAATTTAATGAAAGAATCTCAAATTAGAATCTATAAGTACATGATACCTACTTCGTTAGGGTTTTATTATGGGTTGAGGGGTTTAAGGTTTGCGGAATTTTCAATAAAGTTTGATCTTTATGCATATATTCATGGAATAGAATGACTTAGCATCAATTTAATAATGAAAGTATCTCAAATTTTGATCTGTATATAAGTGCATGATACGTGCTTGGTTAGGGTTGTTTATGGGCCCAGGGTTTAGGGTTATTGTTTTTAGGGGTATTTCAGGGTTTAAGAATGTTTCAATAATATGTCCGAGCTTAGGGTTAATGGTTGAGATGTTTAGGGTTTTTAGGGGTATAGGGCTTAGGGTCTCGGCTTTAGGGGGTTAGGATTTAGGGATTTTCAATAATGTTTGAGCTTTCATGAATTAGAATGGAATTAGCGCAATTTAATGAAAGTGTCTCAAATTTTGGTCTATAAGTGCATGATACCTTCTTGCATGGATAGGGTTTTTTATGGGTCAAGGGTTTAGGGTTTTAGTTTTTTAGGGGTAGTTTAGGGTTTAGGAATTTTTCAAATATGTCCAAGCTTAGGGTAAGGGGTTGAGGTTACGTTTAGGGTTTTTAGGGGTATAGGGCTTAGGCTTTAGGATTTAGGGGGTTTAAGGTTTAAGGAATTTTCAATAATGTTCGAGCTTTCATGAATTAGAGTGGCGTTAGCACAATTTAATGAAAGTATCACAAATTTTGATCTATAACTGCATAATACCAGCTTGGTCAGGGTTTAGGGTTGTAGGGTTTAAGTTTTTGGTTTTAGGTTTTAGGGAATTTTCAATAATGTTCAAGATTTGTGCTTAGATTCGTGGAATGGAATGATGTTAGCATAATTTAATCAAAGTATATCTTAGATGTTGATCTATAAGTTGATTATATATCTACTTAGTCAGAGTTGTTTAGGTGTTTAGGGTTTAGGGAATTTTCAAGATTTATGCTTATATTTGTTGAAAAGAATGGCGTTGCCACAATTTAATGGAAGTATCTCAAATTTAGATCTATACATGCATGATACCTACTTGGTAAGGGTTTAATTATGGGTTGAGGAGTTTAGGGTTTAGGGTTTTAGTATTTAGGGATTGAGTGTTTATGTTTCAAGCGTTGTTTCGGGTTTAGGGTTTTAGTGATAGCCATGGGATTTGACAAATTTTGGAAAAAAAACATCTTCGTAGTATTGTCCTACCATGTATGGACATTATTTGGTTTTGTGATGACCTTTGATCGGTAAAGATCCTAAGTCCCTATGATTAATATGCTAGTCCATGGATCAATAGCTAGCACTCACAGTCGATGAAATATCATGTAAAACACAAGTCTTTATTACATGAATCGAATAATCCAGATTTTACATTATTACAACAGAAGCGATATAAATGCAACTTGTAGTCCCATCAATGCCACAGGCAGGTTGATTGAAGACCCGCGATCCTAGAGCAACTTTCAACGATCTCTGAATTCTGCACATGAAACGTGTAGCCAAACGAGTTGGTCAATACTTTGAATGTATTGGCAAATTACACCAAGGAAAGAATAATACTAACTCTACATGCAAAGCTAGAGTAGGCTTTGGGGTTCATTTGCACAAATCCAATGTTCTCTAAGTAAGAAGAAAAGAGAAGGAGTTTTATCCTACTTTATAAACATTTGCTTAAGTAAAATAGGGTCGAATGGAACACAAGGATATTACTCACCAAGTGTCCAAACAACCTAACACTTTGATATTACTCACCAAGTCCCAAAAATCCCACCCATTAGCAATATTACTCACGCCATGGGGTTTTAAAACTTGGTTTAGAAAAGAGAGAGGAAGATCCTTCAGAGGCTCGATCCTTCAGATGCTCAAAATTCTTATTTCTCCATGAACACGGCTGATCGATCAGATTGCAACACTCTCGAGAGTTTGTGCACTTTACCCACAATCCACAGTCAAGTTCTTTTATAAAAAATACCATGGCGAGGCATTCCCTTAGTAGCCCCTCTACCTTCTGGATCCAACCGTGCCAAGAACCTCCAAATGTTGGTATCCAGGTGAGGTTTCCTACTAAGTACTAGGCCAAGACAAAACCCATATGTATTGTGGTTACACTGGAAGCTTCTGAATTCTGAAACATGGCAGACTTTTTTGATTTCTGGGCGGCCGTCCTCCACCAAATTCCACTCGTTGACCCGAAAACCATTCTGCCCACAAGAAAACTTAGTTTAATTTTGAAGTGGAATTTGAGAAGAAAAGATCGCTCAAGAGAGCCTTTATACTTAGAAATTTTTCTTGTCTTTTGAACCCCCAATGGTACTTTATATATATAGCATAGCAAGCAATAGTTAGCAAAAACAGGGGTAACCTATTAGGAGGGATAAATCCTAAGTATAGATCTACTCATGGCATAATACAAAATCCTCGCACTTGCAAAAATAATACTAAGTAAAAGTTCTACCAGAACATCCTACACATGCACACTATAGAATTTTAAGATCAAACATGCATAGAATCAAAAATGGGACATTATATGAACAAGAGGTGTAACTTGCCTTATGTTAACAATATGTGTGACGATTGTATTTCCTTCACAGCAATCACCCTCTCCAAACAATCTAACACGAGGACAAAGTAGTTCCAATCAAAACAATTGCAACATAGCAAACACAACAGTGATGATCAAAAACATGCATGATGATTTAATATGACACAATGGTTATATTTAGTTCTCTGAATAGTATTGGATCATATGATGTATGTAGGAGATCATTTAATGCAATAGGGTATTTATTATTAAATCGCGATGACCAAAAAGGAGGTTTTAATAGTTCTATTGCAACTTATTTCCTAATTGTTGAATTAAATTTGGTTCTAAGTTTTAGTGGATAGAGGACATTAATACAAACCAGTATGAATGGGAGTCACCCTAATCGAAGTTGTAGATCTTTTTCTATGATTTTTTTACTATTTAATAGAGGTTAAATCATTTAAAACATTTACTTCCGCAACAAATATATCTAAGAACATGTCTGTATTCTACCCAAAATTGTGAATCCAGGGTCATAATATTTATATTTTTCTGATCTATAAATAATTTATGATGAATTTAATAATCTAAATGGGCATTAATATTAATTAAATTTATTACTAGTTAACTATTGTCCAAAAGATGGATCTAATCAGATATTATTAAACTACATTAAAGTAGCTTCAATTTGATATATTATTCATATTTTTTTAACCAACGAATAATTTCTTTTGGATTTAATACTCTAAAATGTCATTAAAACTATTTAAATTATTACATTTAATGCATACTATATTCTACATATTTTTCTGAATCTGTAGGTATATTATTTGTATCTTTCTAAGCAGTAGTTATTTTTCTACAATTTATATACCATATAATGACTATTTAACCAATTACATAAATATAGACAAGCTATACGTCCAAAAATAGATCTGATCATAGAATAGTGTTCTACGATAAAATATCTTTCGAAAGGTATACTAAATGTAATTTCTGGGCTCATAATTGATTTACAATGGATTTTACAAGATCTACCAACTTTCTACAATCTTTAGATTACACTTAATTCTTTTTATTGCATAAACGCTGATTGGGCACTGATCTGGGTTGTAGCGATGATAAGGCGCTGACGAGGCGATGACGAGGACATCTATGTGGCGCAACACGGTTGGACCATACCAGTTCAAGGCTGATCTAATCTGGGATGTCCAGATCATATCCGACGGTGCTCATTGAGCAGGACGTCGATAGTGGCGCAGTGGTGATGGGGCAGTCACCGACGGTGGTGGCGCTCCTCTGGTTGACGGTGGCAGTGGTTCTGGTAATCCCCTACTATGGTGGAGTGGACGACAAGGTGCGCTATGTCAAGGGGTAATCGATGGGGACCATGGAGACGTTTGTTCCTTCCTCGAGCAGCAACTACAAGCAAACGGAGGTGCTCAGGTGGCTGCGGGCTCCGACGAGATTCCGATGACGAATCAAGGGTGGTGCGACGCTCTAGACAAGGGGAAAATAGACTATGAGAATCAGTGGTCAATGGAGAGTTCAATGGTGAAAAAGGAGAGGGGAAGGAGCTCAGAATTGATGGTTCATCTACCTTATGAAGCTCGACGGCGGAGGGTTCCAGCAAGATCTGTAGTAGATCGATTGGGTTAGGGTTTCGGCAAAATATTCGGAGGAAACAAGACATGGAGGAGTCAGGTAGTTTATACGGGGGTCATGGCGTGGAGGAGAGCAAAGGGGCGGCCGAATCACGCGGAATCGGAGGGTTTTTGGTTTGCCACGAACTCGTGTTCGTTAGGGACTCTCCACCATCATGGGGAAGGCGCCTAGCGGGTGGGCCCCACATGTCAGTGAGCGGAGGAGCGGGGAGTGGGCTGCGCCCTGGCGCTAACTAGGTCGGCTCGCTGCTGTGCGCCGCTTACACACGGGAGAGAAGGGGAGGAGGGAAGAGTTGGTGGGCTAGGCCGGGAATCTGGGTAGGTTTTATATATTTTAGTATTATTATTTTTTGTTTTTATATTTATCTTATAACTTTTGTTTCACAACTCCAAATGAGATCATTTTTATTTCAAAAATCTTATAAAATTGCGGAGATCAATATAGGATGATAGTTTGGCATTAGTTTTCCTTTTTTAGCAATATTTGATTTATATCATCCTGATACGCCGTAAACATATCTATTATTTTTTATGTTTCATGCTTGTTTAGTATATACTTTGCTTTGCTTTGTCTTCACTTTGAGGTTTTTTTATATGTTTTCTGGGACTAACCTATTAACAAGATGCCACAGTGCCAGTTGCCTGTTTTATATTGTTTATGGTTGCAGAAAATTCAGAAAATCAATATTCTCGGAATTGGACGGGACAAAAGCCAAAGTCAATATTTTACTATGGGGAACACGGAGCCACAAGACGAGGTGGGGAAGGGCCGCGAGGGGGCCAGACTCCCTGGACACACGGTCGGGCCTGGCCCGCGCCTGGGGGGTGCAGCTGCCTTGGACACCCCCATGGCCTCCCTCTTCGCCTATAAGAAGCCCCCAATACGGAAACCCTAAGGACCCGATCAATCTTCCACAAAACAGTCTGTAGCTGCCACGACCATCGTCCCTAGATCGGGGGATCGGAAGCTCTTCCCGGCACTCTGCCGGAGGGGAGATAATCCCGGAGGCCTTCTTCATCATCATGCCAGCCTCCGGTATGATGCGTGAGTAGTTCCACCTTGGACTATGGGTCCATGTATTAGCTAGATGGTTGTCTCTCCTCCTTTGTGCTACCATGTTTAGATCTTGTGAGCTCCATTCATGATCAAGATCATCTATTTGTAATCATGCATGTTGTGTTTGGGGGGATCCGATGGATATTGAGATTACTATGTCAGATTGGTTAATGATTCTATCTTATTGATTCTATCATGTCTGTGTTGTTTGATATCTTGCATGCTCTCCGTTTCTAGTAGCTATCTTGGCCAAGTAGATGCTAGTGACTCCAAGGGGGAGTATTTATGCTCGATAGTGGGTTCATGCCTCTATTTAATCTGGGGAAGTGAACGAAATATCTAAGGTTGTAGATGTGTTGTTGCTACTAGCGAGAAAACAACGATCTATTGTTCATGTAACAAGTGGATTGTTTACCTTACACACTTTGCTTAAAGCAGTTATTTGTTGCTTGCAACTTAATACTGGAGGGGGTTCAGATGATATCCTGAAGGTGGATTACTAGTCATAGATGCAGTTGGATGGCGGTCTATGTATCTTGTTGTATTGCCCAATCAAATCTCATAGGATCATGAATGTCTAGTATTGCATTATTATGCCTTGCTCTGTCCTGTCAATTGCCCTGCTGGAATTTGTTTACCCAGCATGTCATGTTGTTTATCTTAAGGAGAACACCTCTAGTGAACTATGGACCCGGTCCAATCTTTACCATTGATACATCTTCCACTGTTATTGTTTACTTTCTGCAAACCATCATTACCTTCCACTCCATATATATTTTAGTCGGATTGAGATGTAATTTTATGAATAAATCCCCCAGGTTGTTAGCTAACTTTAGTTAGATCAACAATTTTTGATTTGAGCAACAGAAGGTCTTCGAAAAAATTGGTTTCTACCTGCTGGTCTGTTTTGACAGATTTCTGCCATTATTTGCATTTGCTTCTCATGGATTCCCTTTTGGGTTCTTTTTGGGAAATTGAGATTTTTGAGGGAATTGCTACAGTAGCTTGTGTCTTTAGTGAAAGTTTTGCTGTTTTGAAACTAAACCCAAATTTCTATTATCTTTTGAATGCACTAATGTTGCTAATGAAGATTGTGTGAAGTTTTGTATGAAGGAAAATTTTCAGGTGTAAGGAAAGAATTATGTAATGAGATGAAGAATGCACAAAATATCAAGCTTGGGGATGCCGCCCAGTGTCACCCCAAGAAATATTCCAGAGGTACAAGCATCAAAGCTTGGTGATGCCCAAGGCATCCCCTTCTTCATCAATAAAAATCTCAGGTCTTCCTAGACACTTCATTTTTATTGTTTCATGCACAGTTGTGTTGTTCTTGGAGCGTCTTAGTTTTATTTTTTAGTTTTTTTTCTTAGTTTTCTTGAATAAAGTAGTTTGGACCCCCATTCTCACTGTGTTGTTTCAAATAAGTTGATTGGTGTAGGAAAGGAGTAGGAAGTTCTTGCTTAATAGTACAAGAGGAGCTTGCCTTGACTGCGACTTAGACTTTATCATGTCATGCTAGATGTTGTTTTGACCTTATGCTTAGTGATTATTTCTGTAGCATGACTTGTTCCAAACAATTAGGATTGCTTAATGTGCCTTGAAAGAATCATGCGTTGTTTTAGCATACAAAAGCATAATATTCTGGTATTCTCCTTTGATGCTTTGTTTGGGTTGACTTGGCACATGTTCACACCATGTTATGACTATGAACCAGTCACCATAGCCTCTATGATCATTTAGGTTTTGTCTTGTAGTACCACTTTATGCTTTTATTTGTAATGTTTTGTTGCTCTGCATGATTATGGCCATTATTGCTCTCTTAGTTGGTCACTCCCAGTCTTTTGCTAGCCTCCACTTGTATGAGTAAGCTCTACTCATGCATCCAACTCCCAAGAAACCAAGTTATTCCAAAGTGTCCACTATAAATTCATATGCATTGTGTGTTACACCATTCCAAGTATATTCTTGTTTCATCTACCTTCCAATTAAAAAGTCACTTTGTTATGTGCAAAATTAGTGATTAAAGCTCTCAAAAACTTGATGGCACACTTTATTTTTCTTGCCCCTAATAAACTTAAACCATTGTGTCATCTTTGTTGTATATGCTTGCACTTATACGTTGGAATTAGCAGAACCATGCTGTGATGGGGAACGCTTTCAACATTGCACTTGTATATTGTACCCAGTTGATATCATGCTCGTTTGTTTGCGGATGTTATCGGTGTGAAATGAAAGGGGAGCTTGTAAGTCCATGGAGTTATGTATGTGTGTTAGAGAAACGACTAGGCCGCTAGCCTAAGCCATGCCTAATCATGGTGGAAACTTGCAGCATCACCATAGTGAGCAATCTATGAAGCATTATTCTTATAAAAAAAGAGATAGAGATTGAGAAAAAGAAAAAAAGACGAGAAAAGAGGAAAGAGAGAAAAAAGCACCATTTTCCCATGGTAAATAAGAAGATTGCTGAGATGCTCATTGTCTGCTTGCCTTGTCATTTCGATTATGGGATAGCTCCTATATCATGTTCAAGGGGTACCCCATTGGCGGTTCTCTATGATACACATGTACTTACTATGACAAGAACTTACCGGTAACTAAACTTGAGTAGCATGAGGAGTGGACCTCATATTCAAGGGACATGAGATTGCCAAATTATACTTTGTCAAGCATATACTCCATAGTTTGTTCACTTTAACCTTAATCACTTCAAGATTCTTATGATAGGGGCAATGAGAGATAAAATCTAACAAGTACCATAATTTTTGGAAGCTCTTTATGAGACTTGAAATCCCTTCTTCCCTTTATGAAGGGCCTTTCTTCCACCATTATATTGAGTCTCCACCTTCTATCCTTAGGAACCAATTAAGAGAGCATAGTTTCCATTCTTAGTTCTATGTGCATTGTCCCAAAACATACTGATTGATGCATATTGTTGATATTGCTTTCTCATGAACTATTTGTATCTAGTCACTCTTATGAACTTTGAAGGTGTCCTATGCATTTATTTACTACTCCATGAGGGAGAAGTTGAATGCAACTATGCTATGTTTTCTATATGTGAAACAAACAAACATCTTTCATTGCATTGTTATTCATGATCTTTGTTTGTAACCTTTCATGTTGCATGCATAGTTACTTTGCCTTATTGTTAGTACTTCTTCTTTCATGCTCATGTTTAGAGTTCTTTGATCCCAGCTTTCAATGCTTGCAAATGGTTTGATCTTAATTTTGATGGTGCATGTCACCTCAAAAATTATTCTTTTTATCACTTACCTACTCGAGGACGAGAAGGAGTTAACCTTGGGGATGCTTGATACGTCGTAAACGTATCTATAAGTTTTGATGTTCCATGCTTATTTAGTATCTACTTTTCTTTGCTTTGTCTTCACTTTGAGGTCTTTTTATATGTTTTATGGGACTAACCTATTAACAAGATGCCACAATGCCAGTTGTCTGTTTTATGTTGTTTTTGGTTCTAGAAAGGTCAGAAAATCAATATTCTCGAAATTGGACGGGACAAAATCCAAAGTCGATATTTTACCGTGGGGAACACGGAGCCAGAAGACGAGACGGAGAAGGGCCGCGAGGGGGCCACACCCCCTGGCCGCTCGGCCAGGCCTAGCCTCCCTCTTCGCCTATAAGAAGTCCTCGACACAAAAACCCTAAGGACCCGATCAATCTTCCACGAAACAGTCCTTATCCGCCGCCACCATCGTCCCTAGATTAGGGGGGATCTGAACCTCTTCCCGGCAGCCTGCCAGAGGGGAGATCATCCCGGAGTCCTTCTTCATCATCATGCCATCCTCCGGTATGATGCGTGAGTAGTTCCACCTTGGACTATGGGTCCATGTAGTAGCTAGATGGTTGTTTCTCCTCCTTTGTGCTACCATGTTTATATCTTGTGAGCTCCATTCATGATCAAGATCATCTATTTGCAATCATGCATGTTGTGTTTGTGGGGATCCGATGGATACTGAGATTACTATGTCAGATTTGTTAATGATTCTATCTTATTGATTCTATCATCTCTGTGTTATTTGAGATCTTGCATGCTCTCCGTTTCTAGTAGCTATCTTCACCAAGTAGATGTTATTGACTACAAGAGGGAGTATTTATGCTCGATAGTGGGTTCATGCCTCTATTTATTCCGGGGAAGTGACATAAATGTCTAAGGTTGTAGATGTGTTGTTGCTACTAGGGAGAAACCAACGATCTCTTGTTCATGGAACAAGTGGATTATTTACCTTACACACTTTGCTTAAAGCAGTTATCCATTGCTTGCAACTTAATACTGGAGGGGGTTTGGATGATAACCTGAAGGTGGATTACTAGTAATAGATGCAGTTGGACGGTGGTCTAGGTATCTCGTTGTATTTCCCAATCAAATCTCATCGGATCATGAATGTCTAGTATTGCATTGTTATGCCTTGATATGTCCTGTCAATTGTCTTGCTGTAATTTGTTTACCCAGCATGTCATGTTGTTTATCTTAAGGAGAACACCTCTAGTGAACTATGGACCTGGTCCAATCTTTACCATTGATACATCTTCCACTGTTACTGTTTACTTTCTACAAACCACCATTACCTTCCACACCAGACAGTTAATCCTTTGTTTTCAGCAAACCGATGAGATTGACAACCTCACTGTTCATTGGCGCAAAGTCTTGAGTTTGTGCTGTGCAGGTTTCCAAGTTGCTAGCAACACCTTTGAGTCGTTTCCTTCCTCCTACTGGTTTGATAACCTTGGTTTCTTTTTGAGGGAAGACTTGCTGCTATTCTCATCATACCTCCTCTTGGGGTCTCCCAATGAAGCTCTACAGTGATCTGAGCGCATCACATCCTATTTAATTTCTCATAGGAACAAAATAGCACATAGAAATTAGGGTTTCGGGTTTGATAATTCCCAGATATATTTTTAGGACATCTCAACGATAATATTCATTTCCATCCAATATACAAAATGTATTTTTCTTCTAGGAACCTTCATAAGTGATTCTGGGGATTTCAATTAGGGTTTTGACATAAGATTTTTGAATGAGGGTTTTCATGAGATGCCATGATGCAAACACATTGTTTTTGGTTTGATACAAAACTTCCAAACCTAATTGGACAGCCATGATAAACCATTCATTTTCTTACCATGCTTACGAAAGTTTGAACAATCCTAAAATCTTAATTTTCATTCAAAATTTTCAACAAGATCAAACAATTCAGTCAACTTATAAATTTTATTTTTATATTCCAAAATTAAGAAATTTTTGGGATGTTACAGGTTTCAACCCAAATGAACAAGGTCGTCAAGGCCATATCGATCGACATTATAGTTGACAACCTGATAGAGTTCCCTCACTATATGGCTGCATCTTGGGGTAGCGAGCATTGTTGATCGTGGGAGTTTTCACACATATAGTGGCTCATGCGTCCTATCTAACTACGGTAGTTAAATGAATTTCGCAAAAAAAAGTCTAAAGCGATGGATACGGGAGTACAAGGCACGCGCGTCTATGGGCATTCTAATGTAGGATCCAACCGACTTATGGAAATTACCACAATGTATAAGGTCAGCATTTGCCACAAGGTGGGACCCACATAGCTTGTCATATTGTTCCATGCAAGGGGAAATGATTTTTCTATACTCTATGTGAAACCCACATGCTTGAGGTAAATTTATTTTCTCCACAATATACTACTGTAAAGCTCTGCAGGTAATAAATGGGCATGGAAATTTCCCAGATAGATAATCTTTTGCTTGTTAATTTTGATCTCGGCGATAGCCGAAGGCTAGAGGAGTACTAGCTGTCTCGTGTCTTGAACCATCGAGCTAGAGTATAAATTTAGATATCTCATTGCTCCTGTCATGCAGCTTGACCAAACAGACTTACTACACTACTTTACCGTGCATCTGAAAATATACGAAGTATAGTACTACTACTAGTATAGTAATGTGACACAGAGAGTTCCACATTCATTCATCATATACCGCCAAAAGAAGAAATTGTTCCGGTAGTACTGTACTAGTCACGTCCAGGTTTCCCTACAGGAGAAAAAAACTAGTACGATGAGCAACAAAATCTATCTACACCTCCTACTGTATTTGCGTAGGAGTACTCAGGAATGGGACGACCGTGTGGTGGGCAGTCACCCTAACGGACAATCTACGCCACTAGTGCGCATCCACATGTACCCTAAACCCTAAACCACCCTAAACCCCTGACACTAAGATCAGACATATTATTGAAAAATTCCTAAACCCTAAACTACCCCTAGAAAACCAAAACCCTCAATTCTAAAACCCTAAACCCTCGAACCATAAACAACCCTAACCAAGAAGGTATCATGCACTTATAGATAAAAATTTGAGATACTTTCATTAAATTGCGCTAACTCCATTCGAATTCACGAAAGCTCAAAAATTATTGAAAATTCCCTAAACCCTAACCCCTAAAGCCTAAACCCTAGCCCTATACCCCTAAAAACCATAAACCCTCAACCCCTAACCCTAAGTCGAACATATTACTGAAAAATTCCTAAACCCTAAATCCTAAACAACCCCTAAAACAAACAAAACCCTAAACACTCAATACTAAACCCTAAACCCTAAAGCCTCGGCCCATAAACAATCCTAACCAAGCAAGCAGGTATCATGCACTTATAGATCCAAATTTGAGATACTTACATTAAATTGCGGTAACGCGATTCTAATTTATGAAAGCTCAAACATTATTGAAAATTCCCTAACCCCTAACCCCCTGAAGCCTAAACCCTACGCCCTATACAACTAAAAACCCTAAACGTACCCTCAACCCCTAACCCTAAGCTCGGACATATTATTGAAAAATTCCTAAAACCTTATCACTAACCTACCCCTAAAAAAACCAAAACCCTAAACCCTCAATACTAAAACCCTAAACCCTCGACCCACAAACAACCCTAACCAAGCAAGTAGGTATCATGCAGTCATCATAGATCAAAATTTGAGATACTTTCATTACATTGAGCTAACACCATTCTAATTCACTAAAGCTCTAACATTATTGAAAATACCCTAAACCCTAACCCCCTAAAGCCTTAACCCTAAGCCCTATACCCCTAAAAACCCTAAACACATCAACCCATAACCCTAAGATCAAACATATTATTGAAAAATTCTTAAACCCTAAACCCTAAACTACCCCTAAAAAATCAAAACCCTAAACCCTCAATACTAAAACCCTAAAACCTCGGCCCATAAATAACCCTAACCAAGCAGGTATCACGCACTTATATATAGATCAAAATTTTAGATACTTTCATTATTAAATTGTTGCTAAGTCATTCTATTCCATTAATATATATGCATAAATCTCGAACTTTTTATTGAAAGTTCCCGAAACCCTAAACCCTAAACCCCTAAATACCTAAAACCTAAACCCTAAAACCTGAAACACTAAACCCCTAACCCTAAAACCCGAAACACTAAACCCCTAGATCTTGACCAAGCAGCTGTCATGCACACTTATAGATCAAATTTTTAGATACTTTTATTAATTTGGGTAACACCATTCTATTCGACAGATATAGGAATAAAGCTTGAACATTATTGAAAATCCCATAAACCCACAACCCTAAACAACCCCGAAAACTTAAACCCTAAACCCATAAATACTAAAACCCTCAACCCACATACACCCTAACCAAGCATGTATCATGCACTTATAGATCAACATTTGAGATACTTTCATTAAATTGCAGTAACGCTGTTATATTCCATGAATATAAGCAAAAAGGTGGATCATTATTGAAAATTCCCTAAACCCTAAACCTTAAACCCCTCAACCCATAATTAAACCCTAACCAAGCAGGTATCATGCACTAATAGATTCAAATTTGAGATATTTTCATTAAATTATGGTAACACCATTCTATTCCATGATTAAAATCATAAAGCAGCTTGAACGTTATTGTAAATTCTCAAAACCATAAAACCCTAAACACTAGACCCCTAAACCCTGACCAAGCAAGTATCCTGAACTTGTAGATAAAATTTGAGATACTTACATTAAATTGGCAAATGCCATTCTATTCGGCGAATGTAAGCATAAAGCTTGAAAATTATTGAAAGTTCCCTAAACCCTCATAAACAACCCCTAAACCCTAAACTCTAAATCCCTAAATACTAAAAACCTAAACCTTAAATAATCCTTTAACCCATAATTAAACCCTAACCAAGCAGGGTAGCATGCACTTATAGATCCAAATTTAAGATACTTTCATTAAATTGCAGTAACACCATTCTGTTCCACAATTATAAGCATGAAGCTTGAACATTATTGAAAGTTCACTAAACCATAAACCCTACACCCCTAAATCCCTGACCAGGTAGGGGCATCATCCACTTGTAGTGGTATGGTATTGTAAGAGAAAAGACAAGATAAAGATAAGATAAGAAGTACTACTGTGAAGGGCGAACCTTTTGTATAACCTTCCCTCACGATGTTTGGGAAGCAAGCGAAAATTTCGAAACCGCAAAAGTTTGAATTTTTGGTCGCCAAAGACCAAAGTGGTTTCCTCCCTATGTACCACTCCTACTCCACACCAAAGCTGCTGCCAAACATGCCAGAGAAACAGAGCCACACCCTCAAGAAAGAAAGAAACAGAGCCACCGTACCGAGGCACACGTGCGCATCGCCATGCTATGGACGAGGGATAGATCAGCAGGGCCGGTGAACGAGGGGATAGGGGTGGAGAGATGATAGGACACGAAAGAGAGAGAAAACAAACTTTTTGCATGCATAGGTCCTGAAATTTACTACTAGTAGAGTGTACAATGTAAAGGCGGCAGGAGTGCCTCGTGTTAGGAACCCATCAAAATGAACTTTGCTCTAACATCAAACCGCCTCCAACTCCTCTTCTCTCTTCGCTGCTGCTCTCTTCCCCTGTCTAAGTTTTATTCTCTCTACATGTACATCACGTGGACAGAGGTGAGCATATGTCCAAGCAAAATAAATTCGTATACTACTAGTAAGCTCCACCGTTTAGACAGTGTCCAAAAGAGATGATTCATGGGACCCACTAAACTGAACACGTCTGCATAGGAGTTTTATTAGCTTGGTCATACACTGCCAAGTGGGCCCATTATTTGCTTTTTCCTTAGGGCATCCAGAATGTGTAAAAAAAGCACACCTTAAGGCATACACACTACTAAGAAACTAGCTATAGATAGAAAGACACTCTGTGGCTCATGGTGCTGACCATGCGCCACAAAAGATGTCCAGTGGCGCATCCGGCCTAATGCGCCATAGAACCGTAAAACTTCTATGGCACATGGCAGTTGGCAATGCGCCACAGAAGTTAGGTAGGACCCACACCAGGCCTTGGTCTATGAAACATCTGGGGCGCATCTGTCGAGATGCGCCGCTGAATCATCAGGTGGGACCCATAGTAGGCGGGCTTTGACCATGCTCTAACCAACCTTCTGTGGCGCATATGACGATATGCGCCACAAAAGTTTATATCTCCTATGGCACATATCACCATATGCACCACAGAACAAGAATGTGGGCCCCACAGGCTGTCCACCTATGACCAAGCTTCTGTAGCGCATATAAGGATATGCACCATAGAAGATCAAACTTCTGTGGCGCATATCTATAATATGCGCCATAGAATGATGGGTGCTACTCAGAATATGTTGAAGGTTTTTAGTACACATTTTCCTCTTGCTTTTCCCAACTAAACAAGTACCAGTGGCATAGGTAGAATACTAGACAATCTACTAGATAGATAGTGGCATACATCATTTAAAATTAAATGCACATGTGCATAGCCCTTGAACAGCAAAACAACAATGACATACATCATTGCAAATGCACAAACTACAAACATTGAAAATTCCTTCATAGAGCTGGTGGGGGCGATGGCGGTGGAAGATGCCAAACCTCCCTGTTCACGCGCGCCTGCAGCCTGCGGACGTGCTCCTCCATGGACACGTTGGGGTCGAGCACCGGCCGCCACCTGATTGGTTCCGCCATGCATGCCCTCTCCTCCGGGGACACGAGAACATCGTACAACCGCATTCCCTTGTTGTAGAGGGCCTCGTGCTGCAGCCTGGCCTACTCCTCGATTAGGTTGACCTCTGAATCCCGCGGCGGCTGACTACGAGCACCGCCCCTCGACCTCACCCCTCCACTATGAGTAGGCTGCATGGAAAGAGAGCGGGATGTGCTCTCTAGCGAGTCTTTCGACGAGTTGTGGGAAGAAGACATTAGGGGAAGGGATGATGCATTGGACAGGGAGTGTGGTATATATATAGAGGTGTGTCATTAAAGCAGCTAGCTGGCACCTTTAATTTTGTGCAGATCTAGACGCAGGGTTCTGTGGCGCATATGGCCTATATGCACCATAGAAGTTCTATCTTCTGTGGCGCATAGCGCCCATATGCGCCACAGAACACTGAGTCTAGATCTGCTTTTGACCGACAATATGTGGGCCACCTAGAGCCAAGGTTCTGTGGCGCATATTGGCTATATGCACCACAGAAGATTGAACTTCTGTGGCGCATATCACCCATATGCGCCACAGAACCCTGCGTCCAGATCTGCACAAAAAGGTGGCAGCTTTGCACCCCTCTATCTACCACCATCCATTTCACATCCTTCTTCCCCCTCCTCCCAGCTCGTCTTCCTCCTCTCTCCCACCCCATTGTGCCCATAATTTTCTACATTTTGTTGTATTTAAACTTACTATAGTTGATAGATTGGTTAGGGAAAGTCTTTCTCCAACTAGTAGATCTAAAACACACTTACTTTTATCCTCCATATCTCTATTTGCGTACCATTATCTCTCCATAGATCTATTGGTACACACTCTCTCACATCACGCTCTCGACTCGGTATTCAATCTACCCGGTGAGTAATTGGCCATGAATATGCATGTTTTTAGGTGTAAAGGTTGTCGCGCGAGCGGTGTGTACATGCGATGCATGGCGCACAAATGATGTTTGTGCCTGAAGCTTGTGTGGTGCATGAATGTTTGCATGGGAAGAAGTTTCTTGTTTTTCCTTGTCTGCCCTGCTGCGGTGCATGGATGTTTGCCTAAATGTTGATTCATTTCCATTTCGGCAAATTTTTGCACCACCCATATGTCCTACTTTAAGAAAAGTTCATGCCGAATTTTTCCGGCGACCATGCATGTGTGTTTGTGTGTGCATAAGGTGTGGTTTCTAATTAACCTACTATGTCTTTTGCTCTATACATGCATACCGCGCAGGCTACCATGGTCGTCCGGATGAGAGAAGCTCGAGTTACTAGGTATAACAAAGACGCGAAGGCGGACATGATTCGGAATAACAAGACCCAGATAAGATGTCCATGTCGAACATTCAAACTCCAGCGCTGGATCGACCCTGATTCTGGACAATTGGAGGATCACCTGCTCAGGCGCGGTTTCATGCGCGACGACTTCGACGAGGAGCCGACAGTAAATGGTGGTGGCCGTCATCATGAAGACGTGGGCGGGCGAGAAGACGAAGAGTCTCCCGGCGGGCAATGTCATGATGACGAAGAATATACCGGTGGGCATGATCATCATGACGAAGAAGGAGATGTCGATGAGAATGACCATCATGAGGAAGGAGAAGAAGCGAACACCCAGATGCTGCTAACTTTGGTGTTAAGGGACCCTCATGTTCAAGAACTGCTTCTCAAGGAGACGAGCAACGCCAAAGCTGTAGCCAGAGAGAAAGCCAAGCTGGTACAAATGGATATAGATGGGATGCATGACTCCATTGTATCCTGGGTGTCGGCCCGAGGATACACGCCTGAGTGTAACGCTCAAGGCTCTAGATATGAAGGCGAAACACAAATGGACCAACGTGAGCTTCAATGCTAACATGGAATTCTGTCACGATCGTCTTCCTAACGGGAACACATTGCCAACAAGTATAGAGGAGGCCAAGAAAATCATGCGCCCTCTCGACCTACCGCACGTTAAATACCATGCATGCATCAATGATTGCACACTTTATCATAACGAGTACGCAGAGAGAACCACATGTTCGGTGTGCGGCCATGGATGGTACAAGAGAGGGAAAAAGAAAGTTTCTCGAAAAGTGGTATGCTTCTTTCCTATCACTCCCCGTTTACAGCGATATTTCATAGATCCTAAGGAAGCAAAGCTAATGCAGTGGCATGCTGAAAGGGAGAAACCCAGAGATGATCCAGAGAAGGGCAAGATCCTAACACACCCTTTAGACGCTAGCCAGTGGAATGCATTGGACATCGAGTTAGAAGAGTTCGGGGGCCATGCAAGGAACGCCAGGCTGGGTATGAGCACCAATGGACTCAATCCTTTTGGCAACTAGAGTAGCACGCATAGCACCTGGACCGTGTTTGTATGGCCGTACAACAGCCCCCCATGGTTGTGCATAAAGCAAAGGTATGTACACATGAGCATTCTTGTTCAGGGGCCAAAACAGCCAGGTATCGATATGCATCTTTATCTCGGGCTATTGAAAGAGGAGTTAGCCATGTTATGGGAGATGCCAGCCCATATGTGGGACGCCTACACTAAAGAATATTTCCCTCTGAGAGCTACGTTGCTTACGACGGTGCAGGACTATCTTGGTTACGCATATGTATTGGCCTAGGTGAACCACGGACATAATGCATGTGTCAAGTGCATGGATAAAACCCTGCATCTCCAGCTACCCAAGGATCCCGGGTCTTCGAAAATCGTGTTCCAAGGGACTCGAAAGTGGATTCGCATGGATCACCCGCGGAGAAAACACGGTGACCTGTTCAATGGTAAAGACGATCTCTAAAGAGCCCCGCGTATGAGGAGCGACAAAGAAATTAAGGAGCTTCTGAATAATTGGGATGAGTGACATGAGCCAGGAAAGAACCGACCTAGGACAAAGCAGCTTCTGGGTGTATGGAAAGCAAGGTCTGTTTTCTAGGACCTGCCATACTGGAAGGTCCTCCACGCGCCCCATAGCCTCGATGTAATGCACATCACGAAGAACGTTACCGAGAGTCTACTTGGCACTCTCCTCAACATGCCGTAGAGGAGCAAGGATGGGCCGAAAGAAAGAAACGACCTGAAATTGCTTGGCATCAAGAAGGAGCTTCAGTACCCTGATAGTGATGATGATGACGATCAAACGGAAGGGACTCAGGGTCGCCACAAAAGGGTTAAGAAGAATGAGGTGGTTGTTCTTCGCGCTGCCTGCTTCACTCTGTATGAGGAGGAGATCGAGCAGTTTTTCAGGTGACTCCTAGGAGTCAAAGTTCCTCACGGTTACTCGGGAAAGATAAGTTGATATCTCAACGTAGCGAAGAATAGGTTCAGCAGGTATGATGTCCCATGACTATTAGGTGATGATGACACAGATACTTCTAGTTGCCATACGAGGGATAATGGACGAGCACGTCCGTGAGACGCTGTTTGGCCTATGCAACTTTTTCGACGTCATCTCTAGGAAGTCGATCGGCATGAAGCAGCTCGACAGGCTACACGAAGAGATCGTGGTGATACTATGCGAGCTCGAGATTTACTTTTCGCCCGCATTCTTCGACATCATGATGCATCTACTTGTCCATGTCGTGGATGACATCATCCAGCTCGGGCCGACATTCCTGCACAACATGATGCCGTTTGATAGGCTGAACGGTGTCATCAAAGGGTTCGTTCGCAACAGGTCCCGTCCAGATGGAAGCATAGCCAAGGGCTTTCTGATCTACGAGTGTATCTCTTTCTGCCAGAACTATCTAACCACCGAGAACAAGGATGTTGGAATACCCACCAAGAAGCACCTCGGCAGGCTCTCTAGGTATGGTCACCACGAGGGCCACCGCTCACTGCATTTCGGCATTGCTAATCGACGCGCCGACTTTGGCAGGGCACACTAATTCGCGCTACAACACATTGAATTGGTCAGCCCTTGGGTGGAAGAGCACAAAAGCTTGATCGAGTAGGGGTATGTGGACCGGGCCCGCCCGAGGAAGAAAGGAGACGTAACAAGAGAACACAACTCCAGCTTCACGGGTTGGTTCAAGAAAAGTCTACTGTGTAGGGATACGGGTAGGCTAGACTAGCGCAAATCAAAAATTTCTACCGCGTAAACCAAGAATACTGTTGTCATAGATCACGGGATTACCACTAGACACGCAGTTGCGGAATTTGATGAAGTGCGTCGAGGCAGTATAGATGTTCTACGTCTCCTCCTCGTCCTCGTCCCACGAGCAGCTCCCCTTGCGTGGCTCGTCCAAGTGCCACATATACAACACCTCCGAGGTATCCACACGTGCGGGGTGGAAGCGTCAAACGCCGGACTGCTAGGTCTACGCGCGCGACACGGGAGTGAGGGAGTGGCGGCTGGGTAGAATGGCCTAACCCTAGTCAGCTTGCCACACCCTCTCTTATATAGGCGTCCCTAGTGGGCTTCTACATTAGCAGCCCATTAGTAGCCTAAGCGTGGTCTAATTCGGATCTAATCCTCATTACACTTCCAGCCCCTTAAGTGTGTGACCCTATAGGTTCATATACGTATAGACATGACACGAATACACTTATTCTGTCAATAGTTGGTAGCGGCCTCTAGCAAGATGTGCCAACTCCTAAACGCATACAAAGATCATATCGGACGAACCATCACATTGTTTAGTACATGTCTTTCCCTTTGCCTCACGATATTTGGTCTAGCTCCAAGCTGACCTCCCTTTCTTGATACTATGATTCGGAATCCCTTTACTTGGTTAACTCTTAACCATATGTAGCACGACCATGCATTTCTGGATCTGATCACTCGAGGGGCCCAGAGATATCTCTCTCAAGTAGAGAGGGGCAAATCCCATATTGATTGACCAAGCCTTGCAGCATGCTTCAGGACAAACCCGAAAGCTACCTTTATAACTACCCAGTTACAGAGTAGCGTCTGTTAGCCCCAAAGTAGGTCGATCCACATCACAAGTACATGTGATAATCTTAGGTCTAAGGACAAAACGTACACGATGTGTAGAGAGAACTGCAAGTCTAATTGCCAGTCTCAAGTTGGGTCAGTCCAACCCCATATTCATAACATGTGTCCACATCATTGGTTTGACATATCCATGTCTATGACTTGCGAAACATAGTCATCAACCAATCAATCTGCTAGTCTAATATTCATGTTGTCCTCACATGAACTCCGACTAGGGACAACTATTTGGATAACCATACAAGTAAAGTGTTTTACAAAAAATTCACGTAATTGCCAATCAATACAAGTTGCCTTATATGGATATTCAAGGAACATTACAATAACTCATGGATACATAAGAAATATAATCATATCTATGATTGCCTCTAGGGCATATTTCCTTCATGCTGGACAATCCCCCGCAGACGCCTTCTATAGAAGATCAACAACTAATATTCTCCTTGTCACAGGGCCCAGCGCATAACGTAAAGACCTATCAGTCGTACGACATCAACGGTTACAGATTATACACCGAGGAAAAGGACATGAATAGCGAATATCAAAACTCAACAGTAACTATGATGTCCTTTGCCGATGACGAGACTACTGTCATGGAAAGATTGTACGAAAGGATTGAGGAGTTATGGGAGCTCTACTACTGTGGAGAGGCGGTACCGATGTTCCATGTTAGATGGGCCAAGAACGTCGAAAAAGAAGGCCGATATTTCAACACCTACGTTATACCCGATGCCAAGTCGGCAAAGAAGGCCTCCGCGAAAAATGAGCCATGGATACTCGCTAGCCAAGTTGATCAATGTTTCTCTATTACAGACCCGTCAAAGCCTATTCGTGTTGTAGTAAGGAGGGGCAAGAGGAGCATCATCGGAATGGAAGGATCCACCAACGAGCAAGACTTCGACAAGAACGGCGATCCGAAGATCAAAGAGGAATTCGACAAGTACTTCAACATGCCTACTACATTAAGAAGAAATACCACACTACCTACTAAAGGGTGTCCGTTCATGAGAAGAAATCTCATAGTGCCCGGCCTAAAGTATTCAACCGCGAAGAAAAAGGGCAAGAAGATTGTGAAGAGAGGCTAGCTCGCGAAAATTATATTGATGTATATGATTTGGGTTTTTTGAGAATAATATAATTATGTATATGATATTCAGGGTTTTTCGATATATATGATTCTTAGTTTTAAATATATTTGTAACTTGTAATTAAAAATAATTTTTAGAAAAGGAAAAAAATTGAGACAGCCAGGATTTGAACCTGGGTGCCCCAGATTAGTGCTGTCAAGCAAGACCAATAGGCTAGTGGGTGATTCATGTCAAACTACAACATTGCGCCCTTTTGGACTAAGTGCCAAAGTTCTGTGGCGCATATCGCCAGAATGCGCCATAGAAGTTTCAATTTCTATGGCGCATTCTGGCGATATGCGCCACAGAACTTTGGCACTTAGTCAAATGGACGGTTTGACCTTTTCTTTCCCCCACCTCCGTTTCACTTTCCCCAAATCAAACGCGCGCATCGACGAACCCTAGTGACCACCCTAGCGCCGCCCGCCCCAGCGCACGCCCGCCCAAGCACCGCCCGCACGCCCGCCGCACCGGAGGAGGAGAAGCCGCCAAAGCCCATGGAGGAGGAGCCGCCGTGCGCCTGTGGAGGAGGGGCCACTGGAGCCCGTGGAGGAGGATTTGCCGGATCCCGTGGAGCCACCGTGCGCCCGTGGAGGAGGAGACGCTGGAGCCCGTGGAGCCACCATGCGCCCTAGGAGGAGCAGGCCAGTCCCGCAGTAGGAGCACCACCACCGCGCCACCTCGTCGACGACCACCTCCCCTTCTACAGGTACTTTACTTTATTCGGTAGAGTAGTTCTTCTCAAATGCTTTAGTAGAGTAGTTCTTCTCTGAACTTTATATCTTAATTTAGTTAACATGTGTTAGTGCTATTCCGGTTAACTTTATATCTCTGAAAAATCTATGAACTTTATAAATATGGCTCAGAATGTTGCTTTCTAGTCTAGGACAGTTAATTCCTGGATGATCTCCTGTTAATTCCTGCATTTTGTACTATTAATTTTTGGATGATGTCCTGTTAACATGTGTTAGTGCTATTCCTGGATGATCTCCTGTTAATTCATGGATTTTGCTTTCTATTCTAGGACAGTTTGTTAAATATGGCTCAGAATGTTAATTCAGTTAACAATCTTCTGTTAAATATGGCTCACAATGTTAAAATATGGTAAAATCCCCTGATATAGATTTTGTTAAAAGACAGCTTCATTTGAATCTGTTATGCTTCATTCAGATGCTTCATTTGAATATGGTAAAATCCCCTGATTTTGTTAAAAAACAGTTTCTAGTCTAGGACCGTGTGTATCTGTTATGATAAAAAAAGGTAGCTACATTCAGATACTTGTTTTGAATCTGTTATGCTTCATTTGAACCTTTGTGAACAGTGGGTTTACATAAATTTGTGTTGGTTTACATGAATCTGTTATGCTTCATTTGAATTTGTTATACATTCAGATGATCTCATGTGAAAACAGCTTATGTGTAATACACTACTAGTAGAAGCTTGTGTGGGTTTACATGAATTTGTGTGGGTTTACATGAGGATTATATCTTTGGATATTAATGAGAATTTGTGTAGGTTTACATGAATGTTAACTGCATTCAGAAGCTTGCAAATTTTATGATAATAGCACCGTATTGTATCTACTATTTTTTGTGATTCAGAAGCTTGTAAATTTTATGATTACTGCATTTAGAATTTGTGATTTAGAAACAGTAGCTACATTCAGATGCTTCATTTTTTGACTACCTAAGTGCACACTGCTGTGTATTGTATCTGTGCTACTTAATTTTTGATAAAAAACAGTAGCTAAATTTTATTAAGGAATACTGTTGTGTATTTTATCTATGCTCTGGCATAGTATCTCGCAAGGGATGTTGTGCTCTGGCATACCTCTATTATGTTGTGCACACTGCTGTGTATTGTATACTACTGTGTATGTATCTGTTGTATACTGCTGTATAAAATCTTTTTGTATGAATCATTAGTGATGGATGATGGAAGCGGAGGCGACGATGATGGATTAGGTTATTTTGTTTGTGTGTGAGAATGATGGATGGGGTCAATGGGGCTGTGGGGCTATTTTTTTCTTGCAGGGATTTCAGTTGAGTTGCCCGTTTCTCCCGAAGTGTTGATTCACTTCCGTTTCGGTTGAGAAATGGGCACTCGTATGTCCAAAAATTAGCAAAGGTCATGCCGATTTTTAGGTCAATATTTGTGCTAACTTTTTGCCTCTTTTTTTAATAATAAAGCACAAACATTTTGACCAACAACGAGGCTGGTACTTATAAACACATGAGCATTGAGGATCTAGCCCGAGAGGCCAACAAGTTGTTCTGGGGGCCGTCCCAAGAGCATGAGGAGGCGGAGGAGATGAGAATGACACCACCACCGGTGACCATCGTCGGAGTTGCTGGGGGCAACGAGGAAGATCCAGATTACGAGGAGGATGACGATGACTACGACAGAACTAGTGAAGGCGGGAAGGAGAGTGAGACCACCACGGATGGCGGCGAGCGCACGGATGGCGGTAGCGGCAACCTGGCCGCTATGCAGAAGAAGAAGAAGGAGATTAAGGATCGGAAGCCGCAAGTGCTTGCCAACGTCTATGATGAGTTCACCGAGGTCACAGAAGGTGGTCGACCCATTGCACCTGCATCGATTGCCTGTGTGTACTACATGCAACTCGGGAGCATCGTCCGGGAAAGCATGTCGATCAACACGAAGTACATCCGAAGTGCTCCTAATCAGGCTTTGGTCGATAACCTCCTTAAGAAGCTTCACAAGCAATACACATTCCCAGAGAAGTTCAGAAACCTGGAGAGAAAGAACCCGGTGAACAAACTAGCACTGACAAAGATGAGCAGTGCCTTGAGAAGCTGGAAAACCCGGGTAAAGAACAACATTGACAAAGGTGAAAGCTGGGAGATTATAAGTAGGAAAAATATGATGCTCGACGAAGAAGAGTTCAAGATATTCAAGACGGACTTAGATACCGCTTACTCTAAAGCATGGACTGAGTGGGGAAAGATTATGCGAGAGCAGAACATAGGTAACCACCGGCTTGGAAGCGGCGGATATAGAGGGAAACATCCCATTTGGGACAAGGAGGACACCGAGCTTCAACGCCTAGGTAAAGAGAACCCATGGCATAAAATCACGAACCTGTAGGTCCGAAACTTTGTCCGGGCCCGCTACTACCTGGACCCTATTATAGGGGAGTTCATCACCGATAACCCAGAGGTGAAGGCCTTTGAGGAGGAGCTGGTAAGGAATTTACCGCGGATATCTCAAGAGTTTCTAATTAAAATAATTAAGCCAAGAATCTAAATGCATGGGTTCACCTCTCCTTGTCTCTCTGTAGGAGAAGGAATTGAATGCTACTGGTGACTTGTTGTCCCAGGATTCGCCGGCGGAGCCATGGGACACTGTTTTCAACAGGGCGACGAACGCTTACAAGAAGAGGGACAAGAATTTGCCGCCAAAATCAGCTGGCCGTGTGTCCGGCTTTGGTACGAGCATGAAGTTTACTGAGTACTACAAAGAGGATGCAAAGAAGAGGAGGGAGAGGAAGAACCAGTCGGCGGCTAATGATAAAGCCGAGGTTGAAGAGCTAAAGTTGAAGGTGAAGATATTAGAGGAAAAAATGGATGAGAAAGCAATGGACAGGTTAGTGGACGAGAAGCTCCGCGTGATCATCCCCCTGGGTTGATGGAGGGGCTAGCTGTTTGGAATGCGGCAGGTCGACAGGGGCCGATACATGTACCCAGCTTTAGCAGAAGCAACTCGACCATCAACGTTAATGCGTTGTCGGACTTGGTGACCCCACCGACCACAATCGCCGTGGCGCAGCCGCAAGAGCTGGTCGTCGTGCACCTGCCCCTGCTACTCCCTCCAAAAATACCAAGCCGCGGCCGGCGGCGGCACCAGTACCGCGGGAGAATGCTGATGATAGGCCTGCCGCCGAGACCGGCCATGTGTCGACATTAGCCAAGCTCAATTCCCTCACCAAGGTAACTAATTAGTTACCCCGCTTCATCTTCTTTATGCGCCTTTGATGACTGCCACCTCGATCATGATGCCCAACGTATGTGTTTTAACTCGCTCTTGGAAACATCATGTTGCAGTCCCTCGTATTTTCATCTTCATATAAGGGTTTATGCCTTCCAAGAAACTTTTCTTGCTCTTCTCCTCCGTATTTACCTCATCAACTGCATAACGAGATAATTGACTAAACTTGCTAATATATTTCATCATGGTTTGATAATTTTTCCATAAGTCCATGAATTCTCTCCTCTTAAATTCCATAATGCTCTCTGGAACATGATACTCACGAAACATCTGCTTGAATTCTTCCCAAGTGAATATCTCTTCTTGTGTGTGCATAACTAATTGATTTTCCCACCAATTTGCGGCAGGTCCAGATAGAAGAAATGTTGCATAGCATAACTTCTCCTCATCATTGCATCCAACTATTTTAAGATTGCTTTCTGTATCCATCAGCCAATCCTCTGCATCCATAGGTTCTGATGCAGATGCAAAAGGAATTGGTTTGGCGTTTTGGAAATCAGAAAGACTTACTTTGATATCTTTGTTTTCCTCTCCGGGTCCAATTCGTTTGATTATCTCCTGCATTAACTTATTATGGTACTCTTGCATCATTCGCATGTATTGTATGAAATTCTCCTCTGTCAATGGACGAATTGATGGTCCTGTTTCAGTTACATCCTCATTACTTTCCCTCTGCTTATCTTCTTGCTCCATACGCTGTCCTTCAGACCCAGCCTCTACTTCCATATCCATACCCTCTCTAGTCATGTTACATAAAGCGAATACTCATACTTACATCATGCATATGTTTTCTGAGCTCAACTCTATGCACAGTGCTACTCACACAAGGAAATCAAGAACCAAATCCAAATAACAACCAAACCTATACCATGTATTATACATGGTTTTTATAAGCTATTACAAACAATCCTCCCATCTATAGCTCGACTATCACTTAGTACATTACTTGTATGATACAAGGACTTGCTTACTCGTATGAGCATGCTCTCACTTTTTAGGTCATGCCTCTCAAACACTATGATGCACATTACTGGATATGTATATTAGTTAAGCTCCTCACTTCTATGGATTGTCTCTTCTTACTTTTCTTTCTCTTTCTAGTGCTTCCTAGAATTCCGTCCATGATGACGTGAAGTCCGCTTCTGGAGTATAAAAACATCCAGAGGGTGCGCACTATTGATTAGAAGTAGTTAGATTGAGGTTAGCCATTGAGAAATGACTAGAAAATGCGTGATCTCCCGTGGAATTCTCATGTCCACCTTCAAACACATTTTCAAAGTAAGATGTATTCTCTGCTTTTTCCTTGATTCAGTCATACATATAGATGTAATAACCGCCAGTGCCTTCTTCCAGGTCCATAGGATTGATATTACCCCCCATATGGATCATAGGTTCCATGCTAATCTAACTGGTTTCTACTCCTTTACTAGGATCACAGGATATAGGATTCTCACTGGTTCGAGTGTAAGATTCTACTCCCCATCCATCGTGATTCCAAACTGGAATACTTGGATTGGATGTTTCCTAAGTTTCCTATTTTGTTTTAAACTTGTCCATGGCCTACATGTTTCTAAGTCCCATTCCAATAATAGGCACAGGTTTCACACTATGATCACAAAACTCATTCTCTTCATACACCTCTCTCGAGAAGATTGTTCTAAGATGCCTAGATTCTCTCTCTAACTCCTTTTTGCATTCTATTACTTTAGTAGGATTAACATACTCCTCATGGTTAGTATCCAACTTCTGGACTTGAACCTTAATGTGTGTCATGGTAGGTTTTGAGTAATGTCCTTCTATGACCTATGTATTCAGCTGCTCAAGTAGATTCAGTCTGCACGAATGCAGCATGATCCAACTTACGTTCCGAATTTATAGAATCTTGAGGTATAGTAGTAAGAATACTACCTACCAATCTCCTTAGAATCTTGTTCTCGAAGCCTTATTATTACTTTTAGAACTGCAATTTAGTACGCCGCCTCCATACATCTCATCTACCCTGATGGCATTTCTTCACTTGGTAAGATAAGAACTACACGGTACTTGACTAACACTTTCCCGTGATGGAAACTGTAAATATTGACGAAAAGTCAAGATTTGTAATTCTAGATTCCATAAAAATTATCTAAAAAGTTCTGTCCAATCCTCTACATAGTCCTATATATCACTTGAACATTCTGGTTTGAGTACCAAGATGTCATTCCTCATTGTAGATAAGAGAATATAATTAGTCCTACTAGGTTATAAATTATTATTATTACCCCAAATTGAATCATAATTAAGAATTATCGCACTAGAAAAATGACAATGTAATTCTCAAGTGAATACTCATCATATTTCTAGAGAACTCCTTACGGTTGCTAACATACTTCCTATAGGTTCTACCCATTTAATAGGTTTCCAACCTAAGGTCAAAGCTTTTGCTCTGATACCAGCTATGGTGACCCAGCATACCACTTCATGTTGTAGTATACTATAGTCGTGGACATAACACTCACGGAGTACCATTATGCAAATATTACATCCTCAGAGTGGTACAACAGAAACAAAGTTGGTCCACAACATACATTATCATTATTACAACCAGAAATTACATAACGACTTTGAGATCCTCCTAGGTCCATAGAGGTATCCCGATGACTCAGGGCTAAACTACAATAACTTTGATAACAAGATTAAGAAGCAACTAAACTTTAAGGTTTATATGAGATTTAATATAGATAGAGGATAGAGATCTATGCTACTGGACTAGATCACTATTTATGATACATTTACACTTCAGATACGTCGGTCTCCAATTCATAGATGTTTTCGTAATTGTTTTGTTCGACGCTTCCAGATACTTCTGGTTCTTCATAGCGGAATTCTTCTTCATCTTCAATTGGATATAGCATTTCCTCTTCCTGACAGTTAATGTTTTCAGATTCTAGCAAGGATTAAGAAGATATGTTGAGTACGAGCATACTCAACAAGTTCACTAAAAAGGAGTGTTTGATGTACTATATCTAGAGCCATAGACCATAGGTTGTAGGCAGTGTAGGTTTTCGTAAACATTTCTTCAAAGATTGCTTTTATTCTGAAAAGCTATGTCCGTCAGCCTTCACAGGTTTACTAGAACTTTCATGGAGTTCCTTTCCTGCAGCGTTTGCAGCTCCTTCCCGGAACATGGAGTAACAAGTTACAGTTCTTACACTCTGCAGAGGTGCGTTGCTTTACCGATGAGAGATCAAATCCTTGTTGCACAACCGGGCGAATCTTTCCCGTCCACACTTCATATGGTGGGGGGCCCAGTATATGATCCAAGCCAATCACTGTCCTTCTCCGTGATCCCACTACACTGTAATTGTTGTATGCCCAAACTCAAGGTAGACCGTTCCCCGTATAAAATGGCTATACCTTAGTTGGATACACACAATAACCATTAACACTAGAAATCTGTCTTTTGTAAGCCCAGATCCAAGGTAGACCTTTCCCCGTATAAAATGGCTATACCCATGATCTGCAAATTACAAACGCCCAAAACAGTGTCCAATGAATGTGAAAGGGAGTCGATCCAACTAACTTCCCCAGAGCCATATAGATCTCATGGTTAACGCATAATATACGGCGTGATAATCACTAGCGACATTGGTTGTTAAGTCCTAGATGATATATTCATGTGCAGTGGTATTCCAACTGCCAGACTTAATAGATTAGCTGATCACCTTGGATCAGTAACTGATACTTCAAGTTAATTATGAAAATAGTATTTTTGACCTTTTTGAAATGCAGGTGATGACACAACAGTTTGCAAATACTTTATAGAAAATAATCAAAGGACATGAGCAAGTGTGAACTTGCCTTGATAAAGTGAATTATTGTAGTCGAATGTCTCGACTTGACCCTGGACCTCGAGTTCTACAAAAATATCATCATTGACCGGTAAGGACAATGTTTAAAGAAGCAATATGTTGTTATGCATAAGTAATGAGATGCAACCCCAAGTAATTCCCCAATCATTACAAGTGAGATGGACTTAGATGATTTATTTTAAGGTTTGGTTTATCTTCAAGTTTACTTCACAAAAGAGTGTGGTCGTAAGGATTTTGAGTTAAACATATATGTCATGAAGGTAAAGTAAAATCATAATAAAATTTTAAGATTGGGTGGTATCATGTAATTATTACAAAGTTCATGCTTTAAGTTGTTATGGTTTAAAATAAATGGTATAGTGTTTCTTTTGAAGTGGCAAAAAGAATAACATTTGAAGAAAATATTATTTATGTTAAGTTAATCAACTCTAAAGATTAGTAGGATTGAGGCTATGGTTTTGTAATAAGGTTTAAATGTCTTGATTCATTATATATCTAGATTAGGGTATCTCAGACCAAAGTAAACTATGAAAATGTAATTGGACTTGAGATATAACATTTGTAGCATTATTAATTATTAGGGTTTTCCTAGGCATAATCAAAGATGGAATCTTAGAGTTATGAAACTTTGCTTTAAAGATTTAATTCTAACATGTGTAATATTTATAGATTTTACTATAAGATTTTTCTATAAAAAGAAAAATAGGTGAATCTATTTTATAATTTATTTAGTGAATACCAAGTTTGCTTGATGGGGATATGTCGACCGGGGTATACCCACCAGGACGTTTCTTACTGGCCCAAGCAGCTAGCGAGTGGGCCTGCAGGACGGCGACTGGATCGAGACTTGGCAAGGACCCAGACGACTGGAAGCGGGAGGCCCAGAAGCGTAGCTAGGCCCAGTCAGATTAGGTCAAGGACCCTCCGAATCCCTAACTAATTCGGTTGTAGATCTGTAAACCCTAGCGAGGTGAGCCTATATAAACCTCCCTAGGGTACGCATAGAGGACACATTCCATGATACACCCCAGCGACTCGCCGCCTAGTCGTCGATCTCGCCCTTGTACTCTCTCCATAATACAATATAGCAGGAGTAGGTCTTTAGCCTCTGGGTTGCCGATCCTGTGTAAATCCTTGTGTCTCCGCCCTCATCTCGCACCGCAAATGGCTACCCGCCCTTTCCCTTCGTTCTACAACTCACTTCCGATTGCAGCATCTGCCGTGGCCATTCCCACGACAGTGGATCCCACCGTGGGGCCTGGCTGGTTAGGCCGGTGTTCTGCGGCGAGATCCAATCTGCCCATCAACGATACGATCGCCACCAGCCGCATGATCGCGATCGGCGAGATCCTCCAGATCTTGCGGAGCAGCTACAACCAGGCGGCATGCCCCGTCACGCACAGCGTGATCATGCCGGTTGGCACGATCATCCTCTTCGTCGGCTTCACCGACGTCATTGTCTCGGAGGAATCGGCTCGCATCTGCGAGTCACCACCACGTGACTGCATCTCTGAGAGTTAGGTTCGCACCATCCACCTCCTCACCTTCGAGTATGACTCGGCCAACAACAACATGGCCGAAACCACCGTTGTCGCGAACGACGCGGCCCTCGACGACAACGCCAGCTCGGCGACCCCGACATCGGCCGCCGGATCCATCGTCACCACGTCATCCGCGGGCTCCATCACCCAGGTCTCCAACGTGGGATACTTCGAGGACCCCTCCATTCTTGGGACCTTTGACTTCGACTTCGGGTCAGCAACCTCCACGTCAGATCTGGTCGCAACGTCGCGGCCTACATGGCGAACGGCGTGGACGCCCCGCTAGACCCCTTCTCCACACCGATCCCGCCGTCCGCGACAGCGACGGAGGTCAACGAACTCTGCCTACGGTTGGAGGAGGCGGTCCGCAAGGAACAAGCCGAGCGCGAATTTTTTTTCCTCGAGCAGGTGACGGTGCAGGAGCTTTCGCGCTACAATCAACTCCGCATCAGGTCGCTCCTGAACCCCACCGTTTAGGGCCGCGCCCTGAACTTCGATGATGAAAACGACCCGGCCCGCAGAGCCGAGCGTGCGATCTGCGAGAACACGCCACCAGGAGGGAGCTCCCGTCTACCACCAGGCGCGACGGCCAACGGCGCCCCACCACCACCACCCGACCGCACGCCCCCCCGGGATCAGCCAAGAATCCTGGTCTCCTCGCAGGAGCGAGATGCAAACGGCCTCCCGCTATTTTCCACCTCGATGGACAACGTCAACGTGACAGGGGAAGGCGCCCTGCAGATCCATTACGCCAAGGCTCTACTCGCCAAGGCTGTCAGCAAAAAACGAGCAAGCCGACTCACAGGGTCGCATGTACTCCCGTTCGTTAGGCAGTAGGGCGGCTTCGAGCGGCCGCCCGATGGTGGCAAACACCTTCAACTGCCCACCACCTGAGCCCCCGCAGCTCCAACACAGACCCGCACACGCGGAACTCTCCACCAACGACCCGCGACCGGCGAACAACTTCGTCACCGCCAACGGGCAGCCAGTCGACGCGCGAACGCACATCATCAACAACCAGAGCTGGCGCGCACGCCAGCCCGACGACTTGAGGCATACCCTCACCAACCGCCGTGACAGCGAACCAAGGGGATCGCTAAGCCGAGTCGGACCCCAGTGCTTCGGACCGATGTTCTTAGGCGAAAAATACCCGGCGAACTTCAAGGCGCCGAAGGAGATTGAGAAGTATGACCCCTCCTACGACCCATCTGTGTGGCTGGACACGTACCTCATGGCAATGGGAATCGCCGGACACACCGACCTGCTCGCCGCTCGCTACCTCCCCCTGATGATGGAGGGGACGTGCCGGAAATGGATCAACATCCTCCCTGCAGACAGCATCGACTCCTGGGAGGAAATGCGCGACGCCTTCGTCAGGCACTTCGAGGGCTCCTACACCCGCGCCACCACCATCAAGGACCTGGAGCGATGCGTCCAGGAACCCCGCGAGTCGACCCGCAGCTAGGTCCAATGGTGGCAAGACCTGTGGTACAACGCGGCTGGAATCCACCCGGACACCGCGATCCACTTCTTCAAGACCTCGTGCCGCTACGAGCCCTTGGTCGCCAAACTCAAGCGAGTGTACAAAACACTCGACAACATACCGGACCTCCTCGAGATCGCCAAGTGGTACGCGGAAGAGGACCCAAACCAAGAAACCAGCGACGAGTCGGGAGGAAATCGCCGCACGAGTGGCCACGACAACGGGAGACGACCCGAGCTATGCTACAGCAACACTCGCCTCACCGGCAAGCGCCGCGGTGATGGGCGAGTCGACTTCGTCGCCAATGTCAGGTACGATCCACGCGAGCCCAAGAGCTTTCGCCGTGACGGAGGCCAACGCCGTGACAGTGGCAACTACAATGTGAAGCCGAGGTTCGACCCCGCGGCTCTCCTTAACCAGCCCTGTGTGTTCCCCAGCAGGGAGGGGAAACCCACCACGCACACTACCACTGACGGCCACTCCCTGAGGGAGATCGAGAAGGCACGACGCGCAAGGGAGGACCCTGACAACCACCCGCCAAACGGAGGGAAATTCGGCCACGACGCCGGCTCGCTTCACACCTTCACCGGCTTCAACACGGAGCGCGAGAAGAAGGTCATCGCCCGTGTCGTCGCCGTCAATGCGGTGTCCCAGGTCAACATCCCCTAGTTCCTCAACTAGTCCGATCAACAAATCACCTAGAGCCGCAAAGAACAGTCGCCATGGATCGAATATCCGGGTCGAGTCGCCCTGGTGGGTCAAGCCCAAGGTGGGAGACTACTGGCTCCCCAAAACTGTGGCGCCCCGCAAAAACCACTACTAGAAAATCGCGTTGTTTTTGTGCATCGCATCATCATGACATCATCATTGACTAAAACTATTTTGTTCAAACCTACTTTTGCTTTCTATAAAGATCCCTCTTTATTTCAAAATAATCCCCGGACCCTTCCGGATATTTTGTTTGTCTAAAAGTAAATTGCACAAGTCTTTTAAACAATACATCAAATTTTATATTATTTTTAGGGGGCAGCCGCACCGGGCCGATCCGACCCAGTCGGCCACCCCCAGAATAAAACCGGCCTACCCAAAAATCTATTCCTACCCAATCCTAGTCTACCCAAACCCCCTCCACCTCACCCCGGCCAATCGCAAATCGCCACCTCCCCTTTTTCCCAACTCCCTCCACTCCTAGCCTGCCACCTCACCCACTCTGCCTCCAATCCCCACACACCCAACACACCCGCCGCCACCACTCCCTGGAACCGGCCCCACCACCTGGCCTGACCCCCACCGCCACCTGCACCCGATCCCACCTCCCCCGCACGCGCCCCACCTCCACCTGCCCGTTCCCCGTCGCCTCGCTCCCTCTCTCTCCCTCAGCCCCGTTCCCCACCAACCCCGATGACCCCCTCTCTCTCTCTCCCCCACCTCGCAGCTCCACCAACCGCCGGCCTCACCCTCGCCCGCTGTCGCCCCCACCGCGCCTGGCCCAACCTGCTCTCTCCCCTCCCCTCCTCGAGCCGCCTCCCTCCCGCGTGCTCCCTGCCGCCGTCGCCGCTGTGTGGCTCGGCCGGCGCCTGCTCGCCTCGCCTCCCCCCCTCGCAGAGCCCCTCTGCCGCCGCGTCCCCTCGCCGGTGGCCCCCCCCGCCCTCTGCGCCGTCCTCCCGAGCCGGGCGCGTCGCCCACCAACTCCCCTGGTTCCGCCGTCCCCACCCCGTCGCCCCGCCTCCAGCCGCGGCCGTCGGAGCCCTTGCCGCCCGTGCCGGCCCTCTGTCCTCGGCCGCCTCGCCCTCACCTCTCTGGCGGCTTGTCGCCGGCCTCCTCCACCGCTTGCTGCAGACCCCGCCTCCCCACCTCCTCGCGTCCTTCCGCGTCGCACGCTCGGCCGCCGCCGCGACCCGTGCGAGCTCGACCCCAGCAGCGGCCGCCGCAGCGGCCGCCGAAGCGCTCTCCCGACCCCGCCACGCAGGGCGCCGCCGCCAGGAGGCCCTCCTCCTCCGCGCCCCCGCTGCCGTCCGCTTCGCCACCACAGAACTCCGGTCGCCGGCGTCCTCTGCGGCCTCCCTCTGACCGCGTGTTCCCAGCATGTCCTCCTACATGCGCGCGCCTCCGCCTCCTCCTCGCCAAGCTCTTCCCGAGCCGATGATGCCCCTGCAACCTCTTGTTGCGTCGCCCTCTGCGCGCCGCAGAGCTCCGCCGTCCTCCGTCTGTCCTCTAGTGCGAGTAAGACAAGGGGGGCAACACATCTATGTCCATGCGTGTATGTGTTAGTGCTTGTGTGTTGTACCAAGTCAACATCCGAACCATGGTTACAGTACCCGTACACCGTCTCGAGCTCGTCAACGCTATCTACACCGAGGCTGTGTGCATCCGAACACCATAGTGCCAACCCAAGTCCGTCTTCAACCACCGGCGCCGAATTTCGAGAACTTCGCCCTGGAACTCCAAGATCTCCGTCTAGCCGTGTGTGCCGCAAGATGCCAAGCTCTTCTCATCGACAAGACCGACACGATTCGAGACCCGGGGAACTATGCAAGACCACGGCGCCGGACCCGAAAACCTCACCTCGACATGCCAAGTCGCCGAGACCCCGTACCCGTGGGCCTTCGACGCGGAACCCCAAGATCTTCTCCTGGAGCGACGAGGTCTTCTTCACGGAACGCCAAGACTAGCTACCCGAAGATCACGGATCCAGAGAACCCCCAGACAACGAGCTCTTCTACCTGTACCCGAAGACCGCAGATGCGACAAGTACTTCTTCCCGGATCTGATGCCCGAGAAACCGCACGCCCAGGTCGACGACTCGGATACGCCAAGTACTTCCTCGAGGACGCCAAGTTCGTCACCCTGAATGCCAAGACCGACTCGATGGCGCGGACCGACAAGATCTTCGCAACGACAAGATCGACACCGACCAGGACGAATCCGATGCGCCCCGACGCCGAACCAAGTCCTCTTCGCGGAACGCCAAGATCTACTCTGTTATCCGAGAACAATCCCGCCGAGACCGAACCCCAGATCCGGACCCTGAGACCAACCCCGAACACCCCGGAACCAAGATCGCCAAACCCCCATGTGTGACCCTTATCCGAGAACCCTATTTTATAAATTGTCAACTATATAAATTGTTGCATATTAAATTGTTCATGCTTGCATACATATTTGTGTGGTTTGGGGGCCTTATGCCGATTCACCATATAATTAAATATGGAGACCATATGCGGACAAATCTAGTCTAATATTGGCCTCATTTAAATTTGTGTAGCGAACCGGTAACTTATCTTGCCCTGTTATTACAACATTTAATTTGCGGGGTAGATAAATAACATGAACCATCTAATTAATTGTCGGGACCCCGGTTCCGCTTAATATGGCCTAATTGCATCGCACCTTTGCCATGTCATACATCATACAAGCATCATGCCGATCTTCTGCCGTTGTATTAAATAGTGCATCCGGTGTTTATTCTAGTGTTTTACTTCTTCGCGGATTGGGCCGTTGAGTTGATGTGAGCTTCGCCCCGTTTTTCGGAGGAACCTTCGTTAATGTTTTCAAGCGAGCATCTCCCCCTTTCTACCTATCTTACTTTTATAGTATTTATACCCTCCTGTTGATCTATTGCTATCTGTGTTGCGATGCTCTAGTTTTCGTACCCGTGATATCCCTTGCAGCCTTATATTGCTTTGGACACCTCCTATTACCTGTTGTTTGGTAGATAGTTGGACCTGCGCGTCGTAGTCGCTTGCTCAAGTGCTGTTGCGTGTCGTCAAGTACCACAGTTGTTGGAGTATTGCCGTGTGTTTATTGTTGGAGATGATCAAAACTTTAATTACTGTTTAATAACTAAAAGTGAAGTAGGTAATGCAGAGGCACAGGTGGGCAATAGATGTTATTTGGTTTTTAACCGTCCACTTGTGTCCCGTAGGAACCCGAGTACTTGATACCTGTTCCTTGAATATTCGCGCTATCCACATCCGGGAGGATTATGGGACCCCCCTGAGCCAGAGCTTGATTCAGTCTTATTTCTTGGGGCCACAAACTAGTTTGAGGTTTTATTTACTATCCTGTACTTATGCCATGCTTTACTGCTTTATTTACGATTGTGCGAGGAGCACCTGTACTGTTTAGGATCGGGACACGTTTTCGCGGTATCGACAAGCCCAGTCACACTTTCGGGTTCCCAGTCGTTTACAGCCCTCCATCCAAACCTTGAGTCCGTCTCGGAGTCAGCTAACTTCGTTGCGGGTGTACTCAATGGGGTGGCCCCCTGAAATATTTCTGAATCCTGTGATTGCTTTGTCGTGAAAGCCTCGTTGGGTTTTGATTTGGTTTTTCCGAGGTTGATCGAGTGTGTGTTGCTATTTGTGCACCCCTGCAGGGTAAAACTTTCTGAAAGCCGTGTCCGCGGTTATGGACGACTTGGAGCACAGTATCTCGATCATAGACAACTATAACTAAAGTAGTGCTATAAATTTGACTTTATAATGACTAGTAATTAGCTTCACTATAATGGAATGGCTAAATAAAAATTGCCAACAATTGCTTGTTTGGGTTGTCGCTTGCTACCATTGTACCTGACTAGTACGTATTGCAACTATAACGGAATGGCTAAATGAAAGTACCAACAACTGCTGGGTTTTGGGATATCTCATGCTAATTGTATCTGATTAGTAAGTGTTGCAACTACAACGGAATAGTTAACTAAAACGGCCCACTGCTTATTTTATCAGGATGATTATGTACACCTGACTAGTAATTGCTGCAACGATAACTGAATAAATAAAATTGTCAACTGTGTGAGTTCCTCGGTTGACTTCCTCGTTTGGTCTCAAGGGGGGAAACACCAGGATGGGTATGTTTGGTGGTAGAATCCGGTTGGTTCCGAATAGGCCTTTCTTACCCCTCTCTGATAGCCGACAGTTATATCGAGTCTCTATAGGTTGTTTAGTGCATGCTGCGCTGCCGCTTCAGTCCACCATACCTATGTAGGCGAGGACCGCCGAATTCTAGCCTCGCCGTGTTCTGGCCTCAGTACTGACCGCTCTCTCTTTTTCCTTTGCCCTTTGTCGGCACCCCTTTTGTTTAAGCAGGTTTTGAGATCGACGTCGTTAGCAGGGTTACCCTTCCGGCTTGGCCTGGGCAGGGTTATGGACGCCATTGGTTATTCTTCAGGGCTCTTAGCCCCATTTGCATCTTGTCCGTAGTCGGACGCTCTATCATTTCCAAGGTGAATTGGATCTTTGTATATTATATCTGTATTCTTGACTCATTGAGTCGCTGTTGTATATATATATCTGTTCTGTGGGTCCCATCGAGGACTGTTGTGTAATGTTATTACTTCGTTTTCCACCCGCACGAAAGTGCCTGGTGGGCACCTTTGAATCGTTTCTATGCGGGTTTGGCGGGAAGCGCTGAAACTTGCATAGGGTCGATTCTGAGGGTGTTACAGAGTGGTATCAGAGCTCAGCAGTTGCGATACCTCACAAGTCCAGCCTGTAGGATAACCTAGCTAACGGCCGAAGTAGAGTGTCAAAACTATTTTTGAAAAATCGGTTGGATAGTTCTGATTAGGTCTGATTTTACTCCTTACCCCTCTGCTATTCTCCTCTTACCTCTGCGTGTTTTGAATCCGCTCTCTTCTCTCTCTTTGAGTCCAGGATTTCTCGTAGTTGGGTTCCATCGTACCTTCAGGGTTTCGCTTCCTCCTTTGGTAACGGTGTTGCTACATCTGGTCTTCATTCTATCCGAGGAATCCTTCGTCTGGGGGACTTCTCTTTGTTCCTTCTCGTGCCTTCCGGTGTTTGCCGACACGACGACATCATCTACGCCAGATCCGATGCAGACTCTGCATCACTCCTTTGTTTCCAAACCTCGCTTGTCGAGATCTACAATCTGAATTCTGAGAGTTGGTTGCATAATTTCCTATTCATGTGCAGAGTAATGGTTTGGGTGCGCGATGGACTGATCACCATCCGACTACTCTTATCATTCGCTCTTGTACATCGAGTCAGTGGATCCAGCAATTTTACTCCGTCCACGGAAGTTAGAGGTGGCTTTATTTGTTGATACCTCTACCTTTGACCTTTTGTTCCCGGAGTGTTCCCTCGACGATCACGGACAACGACCTCTTGTTAGTGGTGTCGCTAGGATCTACACGAAGCGAGAAGATGCAGATCACCGACCTTCTTTCCGGTACCATGAGGCGGATCTCGAGGGTGAGATCCATTGTTAGTGGTGTCGAATTGTGGCGCCCCGCAAAAACTACTACTAGAAAATCGCGTTGTTTTTGTGCATCGCATCATCATGACATCATCATTGACTAAAACTATTTTGTTCAAACCTACTTTTGCTTTCTATAAAGATCCCTCTTTATTTCAAAATAATCCCCGGACCCTTCCGGATATTTTGTTTGTCTAAAAGTAAATTGCACAAGTCTTTTAAACAATACATAAAATTTTATATTATTTTTAGGGGGCAGCCGCACCGGGCCGATCCGACCCAGTCGGCCACCCCCAGAATAAAACCGGCCTACCCAAAAATCTATTCCTACCCAATCCTAGTCTACCCAAACCCCCTCCACCTCACCCCGGCCAATCGCAAACCGCCACCTCCCCTTTTTCCCAACTCCCTCCACTCCTAGCCTGCCACCTCACCCACTCTGCCTCCAATCCCCACACACCCAACACACCCGCCGCCACCACTCCCTGGAACCGGCCCCACCACCTGGCCTGACCCCCACCGCCACCTGCACCCGATCCCACCTCCCCCGCACGCGCCCCACCTCCACCTGCCCGTTCCCCGTCGCCTCGCTCCCTCTCTCTCCCTCAGCCCCGTTCCCCACCAACCCCGATGACCCCCTCTCTCTCTCCCCCACCTCGCAGCTCCACCAACCGCCGGCCTCACCCTTGCCCGTTGTCGCCCCCACCGCGCCTGGCCCAACCTGCTCTCTCCCCTCCCCTCCTCGAGCCGCCTCCCACCCGCGTGCTCCCTGCCGCCGTCGCCGCTGTGTGGCTCGGCCGGCGCCTGCTCGCCTCGCCTCCCCCCTCGCAGAGCCCCTCCGCCGCCGCGTCCCCTCGCCGGTGCCCCCCCGCCCTCTGCGCCGTCCTCCCGAGCCGGGCGCGTCGCCCACCAACTCCCCTGGTTCTGCCGTCCCCACCCCGTCGCCCCGCCTCCAGCCGCGGCCGCCGGAGCCCCTGCCGCCCGCGCCTGCCCTCCGTCCTCGGCCGCCTCGCCCTCACCTCTCTTGCGGCTTGTTGCCGGCCTCCTCCACCGCTTGCTGCAGACCCCGCCTCCCCACCTCCTCGCGTCCTTCCTCGTCGCACGCTCGGCCGCCGCCGCGACCCGTGCGAGCTCGACCCCAGCAGCGGCCGCCGCGGCGCTCTCCCGACCCCGCCACGCAGGGCGCCGCCGCCAGGAGGCCCTCCTCCTCCGCGCCCCCGCTGCCGTCCGCTTCGCCACCACAGAACTCTGGTCGCCGGCGTCCTCTGCGGCCTCCCTCTGACCGCGTGTTCCCAGCATGTCCGCCTACATGCGCGCGCCTCCGCCTCCTCCTCGCCAAGCTCTGCCCGAGCCGACGACGCCCCTGCAACCTCTTGTCGCGTCGCCCTCTGCGCGCCGCAGAGCTCCGCCATCCTCCGTCTGTCCTCTAGTGCGAGTAAGCCAAGGGGGGGGCAACACGTCTATGTCCATGCGTGTATGTGTTAGTGCTTGTGTGTTGTACCAAGTCAACATCTGAACCATGGTTACAGTACCCGTACACCGTCTCGAGCTCGTCAACGCTATGTACACCGAGGCTGTGTGCATCCGAACACCATAGTGCCAACCCAAGTCCGTCTTCAACCACCGGCGCCGAATTTCGAGAACTTCGCCCTGGAACTCCAAGATCTCCATCTAGCCGTGTGTGCCGCAAGATGCCAAGCTCTTCTCATCGACAAGACCGACACGAGTCGAGACCCGGGGAACTATGCAAGACCACGGCGCCGGACCCGAAAACCGCACCTCGACACGCCAAGTCGCCGAGACCCCGTACCCGTGGGCCTTCGACGCGGAACCCCAAGATCTTCTCCTGGAGCGACGAGGTCTTCTTCACGGAAAGCCAAGACTAGCTACCCGAAGATCACGGATCCAGAGAACCCCCGGACAACGAGCTCTTCTACCTATACCCGAAGACCGCAGATGCGACAAGTACTTCTTCCCGGATCTGATGCCCGAGAAACCGCACGCCTAGGTCGACGACTCGGATACGCCAAGTACTTCCTCGAGGACGCCAAGTTCGTCACCCTGAATGCCAAGACCAACTCGATGGCGCGGACCGACAAGATCTTCGCAATGACAAGATCGACACCGACCAGGACGAATCCGATGTGCCCCGACGCCGAACCAAGCCCTCTTCGCGGAACGCCAAGATCTACTCTGTTATCCGAGAACAATCCCGTCGAGACCGAACCCCAGATACGGACCCTAAGACCAACCCCGAACCCCCCGGAACCAAGATCGCCAAACCCCCATGTGTGACCCTTATCCGAGAACCCTATTTTATAAATTGTCAACTATATAAATTGTTGCATATTAAATTGTTCATGCTTGCATACATATTTGTGTGGTTTCGGGGCCTTATGCCGATTCACCATATAATTAAATATGGAGACCATATGCGGACAAATCTAGTCTAATATTGGCCTCATTTAAATTTGTGTAGCGAACCGGTAACTTATCTTGCCCTGTTAGTACAACATTTAATTTGCGGGGTAGATAAATAACATGAACCATCTAATTAATTGTCGGGACCCCGGTTCCGCTTAATATGGGCCTAATTGCATCGCACCTTTGCCATGTCATACATCATACAAGCATCATGCCGATCTTCTGCCGTTGTATTAAATAGTGCATCCGGTGTTTATTCTAGTGTTTTACTTCTTCGCGTATTGGGCCGTTGAGTTGATGTGAGCTTCGCCCCATTTTTCGGAGGAACCTTCGTCAATGTTTTCAGGCGAGCATCTCCCCCTTTCTACCTATCTTACTTTTATAGTATTTATTCCCTCCTGTTGATCTATTGCTATCTGTGTTGCGATGCTCTAGTTTTCGTACCCGTGATATCCCTTGCAGCCTTATATTGCTTTGGACACCTCCTATTACCTGTTGTTTGGTAGATAGTTGGACCTGTGCGTCGTAGTCGCTTGCTCAAGTGCTGTTGCGTGTCGTCAAGTACCACAGTTGTTGGAGTATTGCCGTGTGTTTATTGTTGGAGATGATCAAAACTTTAATTACTGTTTAATAACTAAAAGTGAAGTAGGTAATGCAGAGGCACAGGTGGGCAATAGATGTTATTTGGTTTTTAACCATCCACTTGTGTCCCGTAGGACCCCGAGTACTTGATACCTGTTCCTTGAATATTCGCGCTATCCACATCCGGAAGGATTATGGGACCCCCCTGAGCCAGAGCTTGATTCAGTCTTATTTCTTGGGGCCACAAACTAGTTTGAGGTTTTATTTACTATCATGTACTTATGCCATGCTTTACTGCTTTATTTACGATTGTGCGAGGATCACCTGTACTGTTTAGGATCGGGACACGTTTTCGCGGTATCGACAAGCCCAGTCACACTTTCGGGTTCCCAGTCGTTTACAGCCGTCCACCCAAACCTTGAGTCCGTCTCGGAGTTAGCTAACTTCATTGCGGGTGTACTCAATGGGGTGGCCCCCTGAAATATTTCTGAATCCTGTGATTGCTTTGTCGTGAAAGCCTCGTTGGGTTTTGATTTGGTTTTTCCGAGGTTGATCGAGTGTGTGTTGCTATTTGTGCACCCCTGCAGGGTAAAACTTTCTGAAAGCTGTGTCCGCGGTTATGGACGACTTGGAGCACAGTATCTCGATCATAGACAACTATAACTAAAGTAGTGCTATAAATTTGACTTTATAATGACTAGTAATCAGCTTCACTATAATGGAATGGCCAAATAAAAATTGCCAACAATTGCTTGTTTGGGTTGTCGCTTGCTACCATTGTACCTGACTAGTACGTATTGCAACTATAACGGAATGGCTAAATGAAAGTACCAACAACTGCTGGGTTTTGGGATATCTCATGCTAATTGTATCTGATTAGTAAGTGTTGCAACTACAACGGAATAGTTAACTAAAACGGCCCACTGCTTATTTTATCAGGATGATTATCTACACCTGACTAGTAATTGCTGCAACGATAACTGAATAAATAAAACTGCCAACTGTGTGAGTTCCTCGGTTGACTTCCTCGTTTGGTCTAGAGGGGGGAAACACCAGGATGGGTATGTTTGGTGGTAGAATCCGGTTGGTTCCGAATAGGCCTTTCTTACCCCTCTCTGATAGCCGACAGTTATATCGAGTCTCTATAGGTTGTTTAGTGCATGCTGCGCTGCCGCTTCAGTCCACCATACCTATGTAGGCGAGGACCGCCGAATTCTAGCCTCGCCGTGTACTGGCCTCAGTACTGACCGCTCTCTCTTTTTCCTTTGCCCTTCGTCGGCACCCCTTTTGTTTAAGCAGGTTTTGAGATCGACATTGTTAGCAGGGTTACCCTTCCGGCTTGGCCTGGGCAGGGTTATGGACGCCATTGGTTATTCTTCAGGGCTCTTAGCCCCATTTGCATCTTGTCCGTAGTCGGACGCTCTATCATTTCCAAGGTGAATTGGATCTTTGTATATTATATCTGTATTCTTGACTCATTGAGTCGCTGTTGTATATATATATCTGTTCTGTGGGTCCCATCGAGGACTGTTGTGTAATGTTATTACTTCGTTTTCCACCCGCACGAAAGTGCCTGGTGGGCACCTTTGAATCGTTTCTATGCGGGTTTGGCGGGAAGCGCTGAAACTTGCATAGGGTCGATTCTGAGGGTGTTACAAAAACGCTGATGGACGGCGGCAACTCCATGAACATCCTGTACCTGGACACATTCAGGCGACTGCGGCTCCCGCAGTCGATGATCGAGATGACCTACACCACCTTCCACAGCATCGTCCCCGGTCGGAAGGCGTATCCGATCGGCAAGGTGACGTTGCCAGTCACCTTCGGCACACCAGCAAACTTCCGCACCGACCGCATTGTCTTCGAGCTGGTGCCTTTCAACAGCCCCTACCACTGCGTCTTGGGGCATCAGGAGTTCGCCAAAGTCATGGCAGCACCCCACTACGCGTACAACGCGATGAAGCTCCCCGGCCCGTGCGGCATCATCACTGTCCGCGGCGACCCCGCCATGGCTACAGAATGCGAGGCCAAAGGTGCTGAGCTCGCCGACGCCGTCATAGCCGCAGAGGCGAACCACGCGGAGGAACTCTCCAAGTACACGAGCAGGGTCAACAATGAAGACCCCACCATACTCAAGAAGCCCAACTCGGAGGGCGGCGGTTCCACCGCATTCGAGGCGACAACGCACACTCGCACCGTCGAGATGGTCCCAGGCGACTCAAGCCAGATGGTGACGATCGGGTCGGGCATAGAAAGGCGTGCTCATCGAGTTCCTACATGAGAATCTCGACATCTTCGCATGGAAGCCATCCGACATTCCTGGTGTCCCGAGGGAACTCGCTGAGCACAAACTCAACGCCGACCCTAAAGCGTGACCCGTCAAGCAGTCGCTGCGGCCCTTCAATGAAGAGCGCCGCCGAGCAATCGCCGAGGAGGTGCAGCGTCTACTCGTTGTCGGCTTCATTCGGCCAATCAAATACTCCAAATGGCTGGCAAACCGAGTCCTGGTCGAGAAGAAAAAAGGGACGTGGAGAATGTGTATCGACTACACAAACCTCAACAGCGCCTGCCCGAAGGAGCAATTCATCCTCCCGCAGATCGACCAGATCATCGACTCGACCGCGGGTTCAGAGTCGCTATGCTTTCTTTATGCCTACTCTGGTTACAACAAGATCAAAATGGCAGTCGAGGATGAGGAGAAGACGGCGTTCATCACGCCATTCGGAGCCTTCTGCTACACCTCCATGACCTTCGGCCTCAAGAACACCGGGGCGACCTACCAGAGGTGCATGCAGGAGTGCCTTGCGAGCCAAATTGGCCGCAACATCCACGTCTACATCGACGACGTGGTGGTGAAATCCACTCGCCAGGGCTATCTACAAGACGACCTGGCGGAAACCTTCGCAAACCTACGGAGGTATAAGATCAAGATAAACCTAGGAAAGTGCACCTTCGGGGTACCTACTGGAAAGTTGCTGGGGTACGTCGTCTCTAAGCGCGGGATCGAGGCGAACCCCACCAAGATCAACACGATAGCCTACCTCGGCAAACCCGAGTTTCTGCACGACGTCAAGAAGTTGTCCGGGCGAGTCACGGCTCTCAGTCGCTTCATCCCCCGGTTAGGCGAGAAGGCGATGCCCCTCTACCACCTAATGCGCAAGAACCCCACATTCTAGTGGGACAAGGAGGCAGACAACACGCTCCACGCTCTCAAGGAGCTGTTACTCGCGGCACCACTACTCGCCGCCCCCCTCGACAAGGAGCCCATGCTCGTCTACGTTGCAGCCTCCGACCGAGTCGTCAGCGCCGTCATGGTCGTCGAATGACCAGAAGAGGGAAAGGAGCGCCCGGTACAGCGACCCGTATACTACATCAGCGAAGTCGTCACCGAGTCGCGCCAGCGCTACCTGTCGTACCAAAAGTTGGTATATGCAGTCTTCAGAGCCCAGCGGCGACTGCCGCACTACTTCCAGGAGCACCCAATAACGGTCGTCTCCTCAGCACCGTTGCAGGACATCATCCGCAACCGTGAGGCGACCGGACAAGTCGCCAACTGGGCCGTCGAGATCGGCGTCCACAACATCAGGTACGAGCCGCGCGAGGCGATCAAGTTGCAGGCTCTCGCAGACTTTCTCGCCGACTGAGAGGAGGCCCAGCAGCCAGAGAAACTGCCATACCTCCATTACCACGGCTCCAAGAATGCAGATGGTGCAGGGGTAGGGATCGTCCTCACATCTCCAAAGGGCGACAAGTTACGCTACATCCTGTACCTTGACTTCAACCCCTACACCAACAACATGGCCGAGTACGATGCGCTACTCCATGGCCTGCGAGCAGCCAAGGAGATGAACATCAATCGTCTGCGCTTCTATGGCGACTCCGACCTTGTCGTCGGGCAAGTCGCCGGCACCTGCGATGCAGTCTCTCCCACCATGGCGGCATACCGCCAAGCAGTGGACCAGCTGGGAGGCCACTTTGCGGGCTACTCCGTCGAGTGGATTGACAGGCGGAAGAACGAGGAGGCCAACACATTCTCCCGCACTGGCTCGGCTCAACTCGCACCGCCCGCCGGCGTCTTCCTCGACACCATCACCAAGCCTTCTGTCTCTCCCCCGAGGGAGATCGACATCGGAATTCCGCTACAATCAAACATAGCCCTGGTCGCAATGATCGCCGAGCCAAGCGACTGGAACGCGCCATACGTCGCCTACCTGGAGGGAGGCACCCTACTCGCTGATGAAACGGAGGCCCGGATGATAGCAAGCCGCTGCAAATCCTTCGTCATCATCAACGGCGAGCTCCACAAGCGTAGCGTGACCGGCGTGTTCCAACGCTGCATCCAACCCGCAGCAGGACGCAAGATCCTCCAGGACATCCACGCTAGCGATTGCGGCCACCACGATGGTGCCCGCTCCCTAGTCGCCAAGGCCATGCGACATGGCTTCTACTGGCTCACCGCACACGTCGGCGCGGTCGACATTGTCCAACGCTGCGTCGGGTGCCAGAAGTACGCCAATCAGACTCATGTACCGAGCTCGGCGCTCAAGACCATCCCCATCACCAGGCCATTCGCCGTATGGGGCATGGACATGGTAGGCCCTTTCAAGAAGGCCCCCTCTGGCTTCACCCACCTCCTAGTCACAGTCGACAAATTCACAAAGTGGGTGGAGGCCAAGCCAGTCCGCAACTGCGACGGGAAGACCGCCACAAAGTTCCTACGCGAGCTCATCTATCCCTACGGGTTCCCAAACAGCATCATCACGGACAACGACACCAACTTCGCCAAAGGATCCATGGCCAAAGTCTGCAAGGAGCATAACATCTGACTCGACCTCGCCTCAGTCACCCACCTGGAGTCTAACAGCTAGGCGGAACGCGCCAACTAGAGCATCCTCCATGGCCTGAAGCCGCGACTTCAAGTCTCACTCAAGCGAACTACTGGGTGTTGGGTCGAAGAGGTCCCCTCCGTCATCTGGGGCATCCATACCTCCGTCAACAGGTCGACAGGATTCACCCCCTTCTTCATGGTGTACGGTGCCAAGGCCATCATGCCAACCGACCTCGAGCACGACTCGCTTCGGGTGGTCAACTACGCGGAGACTGACAACGAGCTCGCACGCTAGGATGGAGTCGACCAGCTCGACGAAGCACGCGACCTAGCTCGCTCCTGCATCGCCATCTACCAGCAAGGGCTTCGCCGCTACCACAGCCGGCGAGTACGGACCCGCAACTTCCAGGAAGGAGACCTGATACTGCGTCTGATCCAGGAAAAGAAAGGCATGCACAATCTCTCTCCCTCGTGGGAGGGACCATTCGCCATCGGGCGCGTCCTGGGCAACGACGCCTACTACATCACCAACGTCCGAGGCGACGGAAAACTCGACATCAAGCGGCCATGGAATGTAAATCTCCTACGGAAGTTCTACACCTAGAACCCTAGACATGTACTTCCTACCCGATATGAAATAAAGAAGATCGATTTGCACAACGTGTATCCACTCTCCGTATCTTGTGCCGCTCGCACTCGTAATAACAGCGCTATGCTACTCACAGAAGTCAACCCTAGGTGTCGCGACCGGCAGGGCCAAGTAGTGTGATACGAGGGCACTGAAAAAATTCAGGATGCGTATCGTCCATGAAAAAAGCCAACCCGGAGCCCCATCGGAGTCGCCTCGCTCAACTGGCTTCCCGAACCAAGACAACTGCATTCGCTTCCCACAGTGACCCAGTCCTCCACATCCTTGGCGCAGCGACTCGAACGGCAAAGTACCACGCTCGGGGACTGACGCTAGTCCAAACATGAGCGACCAGGGAAAAATGCCAAGTATGAGAGCGCGTCCTGGACTCGCCATGCGACTGGTCCCACGGATCAGGTGGGAAGACACGCCTAACACGTCCTCACCTACCTCGGGCATGTGACTAGAACAGCCAAGTACCACGCTCGGGGACTTGGCCACCCAACCCTGTTCACGCCCGAGAAAACGGATAAGTATAGAGCACCCCTTGGAGTCGCCATGCGACTGGCTTTTCGAGCCATGGCGAGTCGATCTTAACTTACTAACAGTTCAAACAACACATAAAAACGAGGTTAACCCCATAAAAGGGCGGACGCGCTCGGGGACTCGCACAACCAACAACCAAATCAAAAAACACAGACAAAAGAATCTTTGCATTGCTTCAAAGCAACAAAATGTGTTTGCTTACAAGGGTAGTTACATACTTATCCTAACTAGCGCCGATAGGCAAACAATTCTACTCCGCAGGCTTCGACGATGAGGCGCCACCGCCCTTGCGACAGCGGATAAAAGGAATCCTCGGATCCGACGGCTATATCGTGTGTTCACCCGCCATGGCCGCACGGAACGGCTGCTCCACCTTGAAGTCGCGGTGTTCCGGTTCGGGGTCGTTCGGGGAGACGACCGTTTCCTGGTAAGGAATGAGGTCGCCCATCGCCTACACTCGGTTGGCGTACACCGCAGCCCGCTCAGTCAGCTTCAGCACTTCGGCGATTTCAACTTCGCCCGTCGACAAACGGTACCCCGTTCGTGACATCGTCAAGGTCGAAGTCGTCAGGAAAGTGCACGAGCCCAAGGCTCAGCGCAGCCGCCGCACCACGACGAAAGGCCGAACGCGTCATGAATTCCACAATAGCCGGGGCCTTCTCCAGGTAGCGCCAGACCTCGACGAGGTCGCTAGGAATCACCTCCATGGGCGAGATCTCCTGCAGATACGCCCGGATGCAGGTCGCCGACAGCATGGGAGAATCAACCAGAGTGCTGATGCATTACCGCGCATCATACGACTGCACTTATTCCGCATTATCAGTAATCAGGCCTGCAACACACAAGAAAAAAATTAGGGAAGCTCCAGCAAAATAACGCAACCCACACGCTCGGGGACTCGCCAAAGGAAAACTCACCAATCAACGGGCGACAGTGTTCCGTGATGAAATCCTAAAGACCGGAGAGGTCATCCTGCAGCCCGGCGACGAGCGCGTCTGACATCTTCCGCTCCTCAGCAGCAGAAGCTACGGCTGCCTTGGCCCGCCCATCCGCCAAGGTCGCATCCACCTTTGCCTCCTTGAGCTCGCGCTCCAGGTCGGCGATTCGCTTATCCGCAGCGCTCAAGGACGACTGTGCAGCCATCAGTTCACTCGCTGGAACCAGGCCCTGACGAGCCTTCTCCATCGCGGCTGCGCTATCCTCTGCATCAACAACACCATGATTACGAGAAGAACAAGGTTTTACGACCACCATCAAGCACGACGGCCACTCACCCGCAGTCGCTCGAGCTTCTCATTCGTGTCCCGGACAATGAGGATCTCCCTCTCCACACGCTCCTTGGTGGCAAGCCGCTCCGCCGACTCGCGTTGCAGGCCCTGCGCAACCATGGAAGCGTCAGCAACGAAAATCCTAAGTGCCTAGCCGCTGAAATTCAGCAAATAGCCACTCGAGGACTGGATAACGAAAATCCCAAGTGCCTAGCCGCTGAAATTCAGCGACTAGCCACTCGGGGGACTGGACAAAATCTCAAGTGCTAGTTGCTGAAATTCAGCGACTAGCCACTCGGGGACTGTACTCAAAAAACAATAAGAATCCGACCACTGAAATTCACTGGCCCGATCCTCGGGGACTGGATATACCTGGATGGTGGCGCCTAGCATGCCGTGAAGCTCCAATGCATCCACCGATGGGAGCACGAATGGAGTACGCCCGCGATGCTGCTCGACCTCCGTGCCGGTGGCCTCGGGCAATTGGCTCGAATGCACCGATGCACTCGCTGTGGAGGCCCTCACTACAAAGTGAGGGAACGTCGCCACCGTGGCTCCCGCACCAGTCGAAGGTGAGCCTGTCGCCCCAACCGAGGCCATGGGCTCCGCCCGCTGCGACTCCGTGTCCACCATGGCCCTCGTGCCTGCGTCCATCGCAATTGGAGCCTTGCACGGGGCAACCGCCGACTCGTCCGAGATCGTGACGACCTCGTCGCCCTTTGCTTTCTTTGCGCCTTAAGCAGGCGCCTCGACCTCGTCGCCCTTCCTCTTCTTCGAAGGTTCGACTGGTGTCTCCGCGGCACCCGATGGAACCTTGGCCACCGAAGGGTGACCTATCTTCTTCACTCCAGTCCTCCAGAACAACTCCGTCAGTAAACTCGCCAGTCGGACATAAATCAAGCAGTCAAATGAAAGGATTAAGAAATACTCACTTGGCGACTGGGATAAAACGTAGGCCAGTACGAATGCTGGACGGATTCTCCAACTCCGGCCCCAGTTTCCGACTCAGGCCCATCTCGAACACACTCTGCGCCCAAGACACTGACGGCTTCTTCGAGGACAAGGCCGCGCAGGAGGTTCAGTGGCGATCGCCGCGGGAGCTCCCCTCGGTGGCGAGGTCCCTGCGGCTGGAGCGGCCACGAGCCTGGTGACTGGGACGAAGGGCAGCGGCAGCGACGCCAATGGCATCTCGTCTTCCGTGACGGCCGCACCGGCCGGCGTGGTCGCATGCGCCGATACGTCGGCTTTAGCTTCCTCGGCTGCGCTGGTAGCATCAGAGCTACTCGCAGACCAGGGCGGTGATACCGGCCTAGCCGGCTTCTTCATCTTCTTCTTCGATGGCGGTGGTTTCTTCTTCGACGGCGTAGCTTCACGTCGCGAGGTGTGTTTGGGGAGTTCATCCTCGTCTTTGTTGTGAGCCTCGAGGCTCTTGCTGGCCTCGAGCTCGCGCTGATGCTGCCCGCGAGTTATGTGAACCGTGGGTGCGGCGACCTCCACGGCCTCGTCGCCACCGTCGTCATCATCTTCGTCATCACCACCCCCTTCACTCTTGACATCGCCCTTGTCGGGCAAAGACTCGCTGTCATCCTCACCAGACGAGTTCGAATTCTCATCGTCTGCGGGTGGAAGCCAACCTTCCACCACCTGGAACAACTACGACAACAAAATGAAGTTACCAGGACCGCGAGTGTAAAACTGCGACTGCAAAGTGCGCGACGAATAAAAGGACTCTCCGTTGGAGCTTGGCGTTTCGCGGTGTAAGGGGCGACACCGGCCTTCGCGTCAAGGTACTATGCCTCGGTGATCTTCTTCAAGGCCAAGGTGTAATCCTGGAGCCTCCACTTGGCGTGAGAGGACTTCATAGGGTCGTCCTTTCCCGTGTATTCGTACATATAGTGGGCGTGACTGGCCAGAGGCACCAATCGCCGCCCAAACCAGCAATTGTACAAATTGATGGTCTGGAGGCCTTTCTTCTTTAGGTTGCGGATCGTCTGCAACATCTCGTCGACGACCATTCGCTGGTCCAATGGGAGCTTGGTGACTTGGAGCCGACGCGGCTCGGGCCAGTCGGCGGAATACATCGGAAGCGCCACTTCGTCAGACAGAGGCGACTCGGTCACGTAGAACCAACTCTTCTTCGATTTGTTTGCCACCTTCTTCGGCAGCATCAGATCAAAGAAGGACGCCTTCGACTTCAGCTAAAGGTCAGGCCGCCCACGGCCAGCATTGGGCCACCTGCTTCTTCGTGGCTGATCCTCCCATGGAACAGTTCTTGCCATAGGGGGAAATACGGTAGGCAACCCAGGTAGCACTCGCAAAATGCCACGAAGATGGTGAGTTGCTCGATGCTATGCGGCCCTAGGTCCGACGGTTGGATACCGTAACAGGCGCAGAAGTGGCGGAAGAAGAGGGAAGTAGGGAATCCGAGCCATGGCTGGTGAAGTAGATGAACTACCCCTCGCGCGGATCTGGAGTCACATCTCCAGCCGCGGGGATGCGCCATCTCCCGGCGCGGAGGATCCCTGCCTCCTCGAACGACTTCAACAGCACCTTCGTGCACATGGATCTGCCCCATGGTTCCGCCGGAGGAGCCATCGATTGATGGATCTAGGGCCATGAGCTGTTGGGTCGCTTTGGTCACTGCGCGGAATGGAGGATTGGGAATGCGTGAGATAGGAGGAAGTTTGGGAATGTTCTTCCATCACCCGTCACTCTCCTTATATAGCGGTTGCTACCCTCCATCTCCGGGGAGCCGTTATCGCGCGATAATTACACCGATATTACCGTTGGATTACCCAACGGTTACTTTGACCAGCGCTGACGGTCCAACTTCGTCCACTCGACTCGTTGTTTTCAGCAACTTGATGATTCGCCGACCTGATCACTATAACGGTGACACAATTACTCGCCGACCTATTCGTCAAGCTGTGATTGGACTAGTCACCGTTATTGCGACTAAAATGACTAGTTCTTTCCTTTATTCAGGATTCCACCACTGATTCAACTGGGTGTCCGAATTGGATCCGCATACTCCGACTGCCAATGAACACCTGTGACGAATCAACGACGGCCTCAGGGACTACTGATGGGGATATGCCGACCGGGTTATACCCAGCAGGATGTTTCCTACTAGCCCAAGCTGCCAACGAGTGGGCCTGCAGGACGGCCACTGGATCGAGACTTGGCAAGGACCTAGGCGACTGGAAGCGGGAGGCCCAGAAGCATAGCTCGGCCCAGCCGGATTAGGTCAAGGACCCTCCGAATCCCTATCTAATTGGGTTGTAGATCTGTAAACCCTATCGAGGTGAGCCTATATAAATCTCCCTAGGGTACGCATAGAGGACATGTTCCATCATACACCCTAGCGACTCGCCGCCTAGTCGTCGAGCTCGCCTTATACTCTCTCCATAATACAATCTAGCAGGAGTAGGTCTTTACCCTCCAGGCGGCCGAACCTGGGTAAATCCTTGTGTCTCCGCCCTCATCTCGCACCGCAGATGGCTGGCCGCCCTTGCCCTTCGTTCTACTACTCGCTGCCGATTGCAGCATCTGTCGTGGCCATTCCCACGACATTACTAATTATGATTATATATTAATTGAGATTATTGACCTATAAGTTAATGATTTGAAAAATAAACTTTGTAAATCTTTGACTTATAATTAATTAAAGATTTTAAAAGAATATTATAAGTTAATTGTTTACACATGGATTGTATCCTAAATTTTAATTATGGGTTTAGACGATTTAGAGTTAAAAGATTGTGTTTTGAATATGATTATTTCCTACTTAGGACATAATTTTAAATAATTAACAAAACAACTATCTCATTTTAATAATTTAAATAATTGAAGATATATGATTTAAGAATTTTAATTTTTTTTGGAATAATATATTTAGTATTATCCTCGTAATTGTTATTACTTGAAATATTAAAAGTTGAATTTTATTTATTTTTAGGTATTATCTTTATTTTAATAAAATTTCTCAATTATTGCATGTCTTTAAATATTTGTTTTAAGTTTTATTTGTAGAATTTTAAGTTAGTATTTTTATGAGATAAGAGATTTCTTTTTATGCATAAAAGTGATTTTTATTTATTTTTAGGAATTTTTCCAAATTTACTAAATTTCATTTAGATATTTAAGGGTGTTAATATCTAGTTACATTTTATTTCACTCAAACAAGTGGTATTATATTTTTCTTGGATATATATTATTTTTATAAACACTTTGATTTATTATACATATTTTTAGGATTTTTCTATATTTTTTAGAGCTTCTAAATTTCAAAAGGTTAATTTGGTAATTTTCAATTTTACCCCCCTTTATTTATTTGCTGGTTTTCTTATTAATCAAATCTGGGGCCACTGGTCAGTCTAACCCACTGGTTGGGCTAGACCACCAGGTCTGGTCCATAGGGTCGATTGACCCCGACCTGATCCTCTCCTGGCTCTCTCTCGGGCGACTCTGGCATCGCCGCCGCCACTTGCCCTGGCTAGCTCCGGTTACTCCGGCAGCCGCCGTTTGCTGGGTGGCTCCGCCACCACCTCCTCTGATTTATCCCCACCAGCTCCCACTCTCACTGTCCCCAAACGCGGCGCCATGTCTAACCCTATCCCGGCTCAGCTTGGTCATCGGCGCTGAGGATGGGGTGACCCGACTTCCCTTGGTCCTTGCCGCTACTGACGCGCGCTTCCAGATCGAGGCCTGCCTCCTGCTGCTCCCATACGGCGACCTCAACCCTGACACCGTCGGGATGGTGCTGCAGGCGCAACCCCGGCGTCCTTTGTTTGTTGCGCCCATCTTTATGGCATGGTGAGTTCTTTCTGTGACCGGGTTTTAGGCCGATGTTTTGCTATGCTAGTTGCAAGTTTATGGTGATCTCTTGGTTATGATGGTGTGCATAAGTGGTAGCAGTGGTGCCGATTTATGTTTCCTGGAATGCTGCTAAGTGTTCTAACTCAATTAGGATGTCTTAATCATGCTTGGAATGTGTGACTCTATTGATACTCTAATTTTGCTGATTTGAATCTAGGCAATACTGTAAATCTCAATGTTGTTTTGAGATGACAGGCACTAGTAGGTTAATGGTTACCTAATTATATCCTGATAATTTATGGCTATTTTCTGTAGATTATAAGCTAGGTAAAATGATGTTTGAAATGAAATGATTCCTAGATTGGTGTGGGAAAATGATTTCTGTTCCATTTGGATTTGCTTGCAAAAGTGGTTTGTATACAATATATGGTTAAATCTTGGTCCGCTTATCTAAGTGCTGGTGGATTGTAAAATGATGGTTGCAGCCTTGCTACAGATTGGGAATTTGAGAAAGATCTTACTTCCTGTCATTGTTGACAGTGAAATGATGGTGCAATTGATTCCTAGCTTTCTAAGATAGGAAAAGTATAGATTATATTTGAAGAATTTTTACTAAATGGTTAACTAGTTAGGAAATTATCTGGTGGTTGTTACTATGATGTTTGCCACTGTGGTGCTTCCCTTTGGATTGAGCACAATGGTGAACAACACAACAGCTATATATGAGGCTTGATTTCTTTGCAAGGAATCTAGTGTTGGCTGCCAATGATTCATACCTTCACTGAGGCTCAAATGACAATAAGAACAATTACTATGGTTTGTTTCCTTTTTTGTGGAATGATGAGATTTGGAACTATGTATTAGCTGTCAATCAAGCAGTATATAAAAAATATGATTCCTAGTATATACTAGGGAAATGATTAATCTTTTCCCTAATGGAATTTCCAGAGTGGCTTCTGCTAATATGGTCCTGCTATTGTGATGCCTCTTTTGAGTGTACACAATAGCCTGATCATATCTAGCATGATCAGATGAGATTGATTTAGCTAATTGAATGTATTGCAAAATGGATTCCTTACTTATCATTGGTATCTACTATCTAAGATACTGTTGTGGTGCCTCCATTCCTGGAGTGTGCACAGTGATAGCCTAGGTAGCATGATCCGCAGCTTTGAACTATTGCCTGGACTCTTATCTAGCTGTAACTTGTAGTCCAATTGATAGCTTGTATATAAGTGAGTGACTATTTATTCTGTCAATATGAAAGTGAGAATTTAAATTATTTCTAGCTGCTATAGGCTAGAAAAATGATTGGTTTGGTTTGGCTTTAATGTTTCTATAGTGATGTGGCTACTATGGTACCTACTTGGAGGATGCACAGTAGCATAAATTATTTATATGATTAGCTTCTTAGTTTGGTTGGCTAAAACAGTTAAATTTTCCACTGTGGTGCCTCCCTTAGGAGTGTGCACAGTGGTAAATATCTCAGATTTAACTGCTGAATTTGTTGGCTTGGCCTGTGATGCAAAGGCTGAGGCCAAATCCTTCTAAGATAAGAACATATACTTTGTTGGCCTTTAACAACTCTAGGATGAACTAATGTAGCACTACTACACTAGACAGAGAGCTCTCTCGCTCTTCCCCAACTGATGCTTGTTTTAATTTGACAAGAATAAGGATTAGTATGGTTCTAGTATCCAACCTGATGCTTGGAGTGGAGATAGATGACTTGGTTGTTGATGTTGTGATGATTCTGTTTTGTTGCAAGATCTAGTGCTTGTCCTGCTCCTCCTTGCACTCCTGGCCTTATCCCTCTTGCTACTCACTTGGTATACTGCTTATGCTCCTGACCTCCTCCTCATGTCCTTGGATGGCTTCCTCGAGCAACCAGGGTGCTAGTGATGTGGTGGTAGTGCACTATGTTGTTTTGGTGCTGAACTATGAACTCTGGAAATGTAAGGATGGCCTGGGTGGTTGATCTGTGTTGGTTGTGTTGGTTGTTTCTTGCTATGGTGAAGAAAGTTCAGCATAGCACTCCCTCTGCAACGGCTGTGTACTTATCTCTCTCTCATAGTGCCTCCTATGTTGACAGCACATAGACATGCATGTGTGTGTGAGCTGTGTGTGAGCTTTCCTCGCCCAGATGGATCAGATCAAGTAAAAGGCTTGATATTTCCTTGGATTTTACCTCTTTGCCTTTTACATGTCATTCGTGAAACTTTCCCCAATTTGCCTATGATGTAGTTCTGAGGCAAAGTTACTAATAAGAGCACATAATCTATTGGGGAAACTTGCTCCAATTTTATATGCTCAATGATGTAATGAACAGTGCACCTCACTATTAGACTGGGAGCACTAACCCTAATCCCCATCATTTGTTTTATTTTGTCTTACTTTGCAGGTACCAAGAAGGAGTACAGGAATATCAATACTAGATAGGAATTTAGTTTTAGGTGTTTTCGTTTTTATCCATTTTTTGTAATTTCCTTTTCTGTCAAGAAATTATGTAAGGACAGTGCAATGTATTAGTTTATCTTATTATTATTGTAATTTTTATTATTATTCCTTTATTGTAAAAGAATAATGTAATATACATAGATTCTTTAAATAAAGAATTCTTCTATTTGTTTCACTATTGTAATTCATTTCCTATTTTCTTTATTCACTTATTTGTTTCATTGTAATATTCCTTTATTCTTTTATTGTAAAAGAACATTGTAATGTTGGTTTTTAATAATCTTTATACTTTTATTTATAATACTTGTATATGTATTATTGTGAATAATTATTTATAATTCAAATTTCTCCCCTCATAATTCCAGAAAAAAATAGAGGTCATGTAAAAATTCATCCCACTCCCCCTTGGAAGACACTAAACCTAATTCATCAGAGTGAGAATTCTGATCACTCTAGTCTTTTAATTTGGCAAAAAATTTACCTAGATTTTCAGATGCATGCATGCAGATGCACAAAAATCCTAAATCTATCCTTCGTTTAGCCCTAAATGCTGGGATGTTCCACTTACATTCTAGGATGATGCTGATCAATGTCGACATACTAAAATACAGAAGATAGTCATTTGCCAAGTTCCGACAGCTGCTGGGGGATACAAGGATTTCTTTCTTGTCGCCATCTTCGAATTCAAGATCGTTGTCCTTAAGGGGAATGATAGTAATGGATGTTCAGTTTGTGTGAACGAGTTTTAGAGCTACTCCAGATACTGCGATGCTATTATCCAACACGACCATGTGTTTGTTGTGACCGATAACGACAGTGTTTATGGATGGAAGCCTCCAAAACTTGGTAAATTCTCCTCCCTAAATATTTAATTAGCTTTATTCCTGAATTGATGTAAGGTAATTTTTTTGAACATTCATTCGTTAGTAGGAATTTCATACAGTAGGAATTTTAGCCTCTTTGATTCGAACGAATTTCCTAGGAATTTCAGAGGAATGTAATCTCTGGGAAGTTTTCTTACATATAAGTAGTTTGATTCATATGATTGAGTTCTGCTCATAGTATTTCTTTGCTCATACTACATCCCATGGAAAATATGATATCTACTTGTAGTACTTAGGCGAGTTTCCGATATTATTCCTGAATTGATGTAAGCTAATTTTTCCGAACTTTCATTAGTTAGTTGGAATTTCATAGGAATTTTAGCCTCTTTGTTTGGCAGGAATTCCCTAGGAATTTCAGAGGAATGCAATATTTACGAAGTTTTCTTACATTTAAGTAGTTTGATTCATAGGATTGAGTTATGTTGATAGTATTGCTTTGTCTCCTAGTACATCCCATGGAAAATATGATTTCTACTAGTAGTACTTACGTGAGACTCAGATACTAGGCGTATGACATATCATCGCTATATAGTAGTATTATAATAGGTAAAGCTTAAAAAATTATAAATTTGATTGAAATCTATAAAATATGGATGCATATTTAGGGCATGTTTGATTAAAGGATTTGCATAGGAAATTTGTAGGATTAAATCCTATAGGAAATTTGTAGGATTAAACCCTAAGAAGAAATCTATATTTTGGGCGCTACCCTATTGGAAATTTCTAGAGGTCTGCTCTGCAATCGACGTGATGCATGTAACGAAGATTTTTTGTGTGAACCTTCTAGGCTTTATGGTTGTGTATGGAAAGACAAAAGATATGCCAGAAGCACGACATGACCAGCAAGGTATGACAGACCGAGACGGCCTGCATCCAATGAAGATAGATAAAGGACGTCTAAGTTCCGCTAGCTATGCTCTTGCCAAAAAAGAGAAGGAAATATTTTTTGAAGTCCGTATGAAGGTCCCGTCTGGCTTCTTGTCGAATATAAAGGGAATAATAAATATGGCATAGAAAATATTCCAGAACCTAAAGTCCCATGACTGACACGTGCATATGACGCAATTGCTTCTTGTTGCATTGAGGGGGATTCTACCAGAAAATGTTTGACTACCCATTATGCAGCTATGTGCATTCCTCAATGCTATTTCTCAGAAGGTAATCGATCCATAAATTCTACCGAGGTTACAAAATGATGTGGTCCAGTGTCTCGCTAGTTTTGAGCTGTTGTTCCCACCATCCTTCTTCAATATTATGACGCATCTCCTGGTACTCCTAGTTGACGATATTACCAGTCTGGGTCCTGTATTTCCACACAATATGTTCCCCTTTGATAGGTTCATGGGAGTCTTTAAGAAATATGTTCATAACCATGCTAGGAAAGAAGGAAGCATCTCGAAGGGCTATGGAACAGAGGAGGTCATTGAATTTTGTGTTGACTTTATTCCTGACATCAAGCCAATTGGTGTTCCTGAATCGCGGCATGACGGGAGACTGAGTGGAAAAGGCATACTAGGAAGGAAATCAATAATATATAGGGATGGGCATTCTTTCACTCAAGCACACTACACAGTTCTACAAAATTCCACCTTGGCAGCTCCGTATATCGAGGAACACAATTATATTGTACGCTCTAACAACCCGGTAAAGCCTGACTCCTTGATTAGAGATGAACAGATGAAGACTTTTGGCGGTTGGTTGCAAACGCATCTCATGAATAACAACATTGTTTGTGATCAGTTGTACTTGTTGGCCAGCTCACCATCTTCGACTATATGGACTTTCCAAGGGTACGAGATAAATGAGAATACATTTTACACGATCGCCCAAGATAAAAATAGCACTAACTAAAATAGTGGTGTTCTCTTTGATGCAACAAACGATAATGGGTGAAAGGACAGAAATTATGGTTACATACAGGAGATATGGGAAATTGACTATGGACCTGCTTTTAAGGTCCCTTTGTTTCGGTGCAAATGGGTCAAGCGAATAGGAGGCGGGATTGAGGTAGACAAAAAATACAAAATGACAATAGTGGATCTCAACAATCATGCGTATAGAGACGAACCATTCATCGTAGCCAATGATGTAGCTCAGGTTTTCTATGTGAAGGACATGTCTACCAAACCGAGAAAAAAGAAAATATAAGCAAACAAATACATCATAAAATGATGAGCCAAAGTGCCACATAGTTCTTTTATTGGAAAAGAAACATCGTGGGAGTGGAGTACAAGACAAACATGTCAGACGATTATGATAAGTTTCATGAAATTCTGCCATTCACAGTGAAGGATGACCCACGCATCATGTTAATTGATGAAGATGCTCCATGGTTAAGGCCACACGGTCATAAGCAAGTCATATGATGTATTCTGAATTTTGCCTTTGGCGATTTTTGAGATGCAACCAATATGTACATGTAGATCATGTATTATGACCTGTAGTTCAAACCAGTCCCACTTCCTGCCGGTTCCGCAGATATTTGTCTTTTTGACCAGTGGTGGACGGAAAGGTTTGAGATCTCCTGATTGGGACATTGTCCATGTAAGGTGGTCTAGTATTTTTGGAAAATCTGGTGGCAGCATTTTGGTGGTTGCTTCAAAAATAAACCTGTTTTGGGCGCTCAAAAAATGAAAATGGCTTTTTCGTGCGACGAAAAGGAAAACTTCCATTTTTCGTGCAAGTTGAATAAAAATCAATTTCCATTTTTGTTGGCAAGAAGACTTCCATAACCAGGAGAAATGTGGTGGGACAGCTACATGTCCAGAGAGAGAAGAGTATGCTTTTTTAACAAAAAAGGAGTCACTTCCCCAAATGTAGCTCCACTTATCCGCATTTCCATTTTTCAGACATAAAAAGTAAGTTCAATGTTCCTTTTGCAATGGAGATTATTATCTTGGGAGTGTGGGGCATCTGGATATGCAAAAACAACAGGATCTTCAATAACATATGCCCTTCTTTGGAGGAATGGAAAGCTATTGTAACTCAAGAATTGAGATGGGTTATGTTTAGAATTAAGAAAAATTATTCCCAGGATATGAAAGGCTGGATCAACTCCAATTTAGATTGGAGATAGCTAGCTTTTGTGTGTAATCCCTCAATGAGGTTGACATGTAAATATGTACATATGTAACTCTCTACGATTATTATATAAGTTTTTTTGCAGTAGGGGCTTTCCCTACTGTTCAACCTTCAAAAAAGGAAAACTTCCTCCTGCAATATTGTTTGCCATACCATGATGCACATACATGCATAATGTGGGCACACTATCAAAAACTATGCCCTGATTCTATCCAAAACATTGGTCATTTGACCCGAAAGGCAGGAAACCTCGAACATGATAGGTCATTTTGTGAAGGTTTTTTTGAGACATAATCAATTTACCAAGTTCGGTATTTTTCCTTGCAACTATGTCACATAATATGACACGACGCGAAGGATTTACATTGTTCGGACCTTTTTTGAATTTCTTATGCCCGTTTTAAAATTTTCCTATTTCAAACTATAGTCAACACGGGGGGCATGGAGATAGGTGATGAGCATCGCTAAAAATTGCATTGGATATATGAAGAAACATCATATTGTGATTCTAAATATGATTTTTCAGAAAATCATGAGCATTAGATCATGTACATGTAGTTCAAACCGGTCCCACCTCCTACTAGTTCGACGGATATTTGTCTTTTTGACCAGGGGTGGACGGCAAGGTTTGAGATCTCCCAGTTGGGACATTGTCCATGCAAGGTGGTCTAGTATTTTTGGAAAATCTAGTGGCAGCATTTTGAATGAGCATTTTGGTGGTTGCTTCACAAAAAAACCGTTTTGGGCGCTCGAAAAATGGAAAATGGCTTTTTCGTGCGACGGAAAGGAAAACCTTCCTCCTGCAATTTTTTTTGCCATACCAGGGATGCACATGAATGCACAATATGGCTACACTATCAAAAACTATGCCCTGATTCTATCCATAACATTGGTCATTTGATCGGAAAGCCAGGAAACCTCGAACATGATATGCCATTTTGTGAAGGTTTTTTGAGACATAATTAATTTACCAATTAATTTACATTGTTCGGACCTTTTTTGAATTTCTTATGCCCATTTTAAAATTTTCCTATTTTGAACTATAGTCAAAATGACGGGCATGGAGATAGGTGATGATCATCGCTAAAACTTACAGTTGATCTACGAAGAAACATCATATTGTGATTCCAAATATGATTTTTCAGAAAATCATGAGCATTAGATCATGTACCTGTTGTTCAAACCGGTCCCACTTCCTATCGATTCGGCGGATATTTGTGTTTTTGACCAGGGGTGGACGGAAAGGTTTGAGATCTCCCGGTTGAGACATTGTGCATGCAAGGTGGTCTAGTATTTTTGGAAAATATGGTGGCATCATTTTGAATGAGCATTTTGGTGGTTGCTTCACAAAAAAACCGTTTTGGGCGCTCGAAAAATGTAAAACGGCTTTTTCGTGTGACGAAAAGGAAAACTTCCTCTTGCAACATTGTTTGCCATACCATGATGCACATGCATGCACAATATGGGCGCACTATCAAAAACTATGCCCAGATTCTATCCATAACCTTTAGTCCAGGTTTTAGACACCAACTGGAACTTTAGGGGTTGCGACATGCTGGGGCCAGCGCGCATGTTTGATACCGGTTGAGGTCTCCAACCGGCACTAAATATGAACCTTTAGTGTTAGTTGGAGACAGCAACCAGGACTAAACATGAGTGGCAACACTATTTCGTTGAGTGGCAACACAATTCCAGTGAGTGGCGACACTATTTTGGTGGGTGGCAGCAATATGACAGGGGTGAGTGTCGACATTATGTCGTGAGTGTCGACACTATGTCATGTTGCTTAATATATAAATAGGCATCCTTGTAAAGTTATCAACTACAAACAAGATGCGAGAGCAGGGACAACACTACGGCCAGCTTGAGTGAGATGCTGGCGGAGCCTAGTCCTCTGGCATCTCCCTTAAGTTGGACATAGAGGCACTCCCTAGTATGTGAAATTAGTTAGCTCCCAGGCATATAGATCTAGTTAGAGAAGTTATAAACTGCAAGATGGTGTGCGAGAGCAGAGACAACACTACGACCATCTTGAGTGAGATGCCAGCGGAGCCTAGTCCTCCGGCATCTCCCTTAAGCTGGACATAGAGGCACTCCCTAATATGTGACATTAGTTAGCTCCCTGGCACAATAATCGAACAACATCTTCATAGTTCATGAAAGTCGTAGTAGGAAACGGCCCAGTAGTCCTGGTTTCCTAATTTGGACTATGGAATCGGGACTAAAGGCCCCCCTTTAATCCCGGTCCAGCCAAAAAACCGGGACTATAACACTTAAGACATTTATTAATATTAAAAATCCGGGACTACGGAATTGGTACTAAAGGCCCCCGCTTTAGTCATGCTCATATCTAGCCCTATAGTAAACATCTTCAGGGTCGTCTTCGTCTTCATCTTCATCATCGTCGTGGTTCCTTGGTGCACGCGGATGAATCCTCAGCCCAGCCATAGCATATTCCGAGGGCACCTGCCACTCCGGCCTTGGATTCACGCTGCGTGAGGGACGGGCCTCCCGCATGATGATGCCGCTACACCCGTGGACTTCACCACTGCCACCCTTCTTATGGCTCTGTGGTGGCTGTGGGCACCGCATGCGAGGATGATCTCCCTGCATGATGTAGCGCATCACACCAACGATAGTCCAGATCTCCCACCACAGGAGGCAGCCGGATTCGTTATGGTTCATCGGGGGAGGGTCGCCACTCTTGTATCTGGCGAGCTCCCTTTCCCTCCTGTTAGCAAAGAAGGCATTCCAGGTGTCATAGTTGTTGGGATCCCAATGGGGATCCATCCGCTACTCTGTCGTGTGCTCGAGGTAGAAGTGGTTTGTAATGGCCGCCTGGCGTGCGGAACCTTGAGGCACGGGAGGGACAGGAACCCCTCTAGCACTCAGCATCTAGTTGGCAGGCAGACGGTAGCCCGGCGGACATGGGTAGCTGTAGGCGCATAGCGCCTCGGTCTCATCGAGAGTCGGGATTGCCCAGTATGCGGTGTCCATTGTTGTGAGAGGGGAAGGTGTGGATGTGTTGATGGCCATTACGGCCGGCCTAGATATAGAGGGAAAGGGCAGGAAAAATGGTGGGAAGGGAAGGGAAATGGCAGGAAACATATCTTTAGTCCCGGTTAGTGGCTCGAACTGGCACTAAAGCCCCCGAAATATCTATAGTGCCAGTTACTAGTTTCGTTAGTTAGACTAAATATTTTAGAAAACAGAAAATGGTTTTAGATTAGTCAATCAAATTCAAACACTTGTTATGTCGAAATTTTATCAAATTCAAAAGTATGCAAAACATATAATTTAATTCAACAAAATACTAGTTGTATAACAGAGTATGCTAATAGATTTATATTATAGATCTTTTTTCTTCAATTTTTGAATATAATACATATTTTTCATCATTATAGAATAATAGATATTGATTTTATAATATTAATCAAAATACACCTCTAGTCCCGGCTCAAGCCTCCAACCGGGACTAGAGGGTTTTGGCACACGAGCAAAACAGCGCAGCCGAAAAGACCTCTAGTCCCGGTTGGATGCTTGAGCCGGGACTAGAGGCCCCTCCTCTAGTCACGGTTGGTGGCTCAAACTAGGACTAAAGGGTGTGGGTATAAATACCAACCCCTCTGCCTCCCGGTTCAAACCACGAGCCGGGACGCCCTCACACTCTACAGATCGACTCCGCCAGGCCACCGCCCATGCCCGCCGGAGCTCTCTCAATCCTAGAATTGCTCTAGGCCAAGCACGCTTAACCTTAGAGTTCTTTTCGAATGAGCTTATAGAAAAGAAGTTGCAACTTGTTGGTATGGGTTTCCTATCAATCCTATTGAGCCATGCACCAGGGTCTCACAATGGCAAGCTTCGATCATGAGATCTTCTAGAGATTGCGCATCTTGAGCTTGCACTTCATTTCTTCTATCCCCATAATGATGGTGTCTTGAAGATGCACATGAGGAACTCCATCTTCTTCTTCAAGACACACCTAATCTTCTTCTTCTTTCAACCTTGAGACCAACACATGGCCCAAGCGATGCCAATGGACAAACATTCAAGTGAAACTTAATTTACACATTAGTCCATAGGGATTGTCATTAATTACCAAAACCACACATGGGGGTATACATGCCCTTTCAATTTCCCCATTTTTGTAATTGATGACAATCCCTTAGCGAGGGTTTAAATATGACAATTAATGACCAAAGAGGTTGCCCGAACATCAAATACTACACAGGTATGTGATGTTGGTACAACCACAATATATAGAGCAAAGTCCCCCACAATCTATGCATGTGTGATGAAATTGAGTTTCCTCTATATATTCAACATGCAAAGCAACCACAAAGATGCAAAGAGCATAAGAGGCAAATGCTTAAGAACACACTCAAAGCAAAGTCCAAATTCCCTTAAACCCTCCAAAACTTCTCTCCCATTGGCATCGATTGCCAAAATGGGTGATAAGTTCTAGACGGCCAATATAGTGGGAATTCCTCCAAAGGTGTGCAAATGCACATGTCAAATGATGAGTACTAGTGTTGAAGTAAACCTATATATAGGACCCAAAGATTGCAAAAAGAAAATAAAGAGAAATAAGCTTCAATAAATGAAGTGAGCAAATAAAAGGTCCAAAAGAACCAATCGAAAAACCAACAAATGGTACCAAATGGAAACGACAAAAATGTTTAAATGAAAATAGGTATCCTCCCCAAGATTTGTGAACAACTTAGAATAGTTTCAATTGAATACATAATGCACAAATATGGAATCCTTGATCCCCCATAAGCATTTAAACCATAAGAAATGATAAAGAAGGCAAGTGTGCATTCTTAAATTAATTAGAGAAGCTCCCCAAAGATTATGCACCAATTATAGTAATTATATTTGGAAACAACATGCACAACCATGGAATCCTCACTCCTCCAAACTCATTTAACAATGCACACAAAAGACAATAAATTTGAAAGCCACCGAAGAGTCAAAAGGAATAGGAGGTGGTTTCCAAGAAATGCAAAAACAACCAAGGAATGATCTTCTCTTGTGTGAATAAATTTCTAGGTGGAAAATATCACAAAGACAAATTCCCACAAATAAATATGCACAAATAATATAGATACTCAAGGAAGAACACGAAAGGAAAAAAGCAAGTCATGTAATATACAAATAAGATGTTTGCTTGAAAGCATGGCCAAAGGCTCAAATATATCTTATTGCACATCGATGAGCTTCAAAAACCAACATACTCCATATATTACAATTATTACCAAGGGAAGAGGGGGATAGGACGAATATATGGAGAAAAGAAACAAGTATCACAAAATAGAAATAAACTTCTCAAAAATACTCATTATTCCACATGAGAGATATTGAGGAAACGATATGCATCAAAATTGCTAGATTGGCATATTTGGGAAAGGTGAATCATGAGCATGATTTTGTATAGTCCATGTTATATGCGCTCATCTCAACATACACATATTTGCAATAGAGAGAACTCTTCAAAGCCAAAGCAAGAAACCCAACATATGCAAGAACACAAATTCATGCCAACAAGCAACCTACAAAAGGTTGGGAACAAGATATGCATGCATGAGAGAGAGATACTTGTTACTGAGATATAATTGCTAGGATGAAGAAGATATGAATTCGTTGATCATCCTAGCTTGCATCCAATTGACATGTAGATGACACTTCTTCCTTGTTCAAGATACAAGCACACAATATATATCTCCAATGTACCTAAAACACAATTAAGTACACTATGGTCCCCAAACAAATTGGGTCCAAGGTAGTTAGTGCAACTACAATACATAGGAGAACCTCCACACAAATATGTGCATATTGATATGAAATTGAATTTCATGCACATCTTAGCCCATTGGGATTGGATGGAGTTTCCCCTATATATTGGATCAACGAAAGCAAGCATGCCATAATATATAGAAGTAGTAAATATGAATGCATAATACTTTCATGAACCAAAAGGAGATACAATTTGGAAAAAACACCAAGACAACCAACAAGGCAACACAAAAGTGTGACTTGACACAAGGTGTCCAAATTGTATCAAAGACCCAAATCAACACATGAAAGGACACAAGTTCAACAAATGAACTAGCGAGAGCCAAAGAGATAAAAGATAGACAAAAATACCAAGGCTCAAGGATTTATCTCATCCTTACAGAAAAAAACAAGTGACACGGAATGAGATAAAACCAACTCCCAGAGAGAGCAAGGTTACAACAACCAAAACAAACTCTTCACACTTTTCATGATGGCACACAAAGTACAACACAAAAAGATCAAGCTTCCAAGCACTAAAATAAAACAAAATGGATCAAATCAAAAATATAAAAAAATTGTTCTAGATAATATAGGAGAGCTCCCCCATAAGTAGAGCATGATATATAATTTTGCCTTTGAATGCAAAATTCCCACAAATGAGATCATCACTACTACCTACACTGAATAAAAACACAAGGGGATACCAATAAAATAATAAGATCAACAAGAGGCAAGGAAATCTTGGGAGCAAAACGAAAAACATTTTCTTGGCCAAAGATAAGGCAAATAAGAAAAATACCAAAACAAATATGATCAATGAATTCTACCATATATAAAGTACTAATTGTCCAAGGAAAAGAAGTAATAGGTAATTTTCCCGAGGTAGTTTGCAAGGATAGCCAAGATCATATTCACACAAAGAAGCATATAACAAGATATAAGAAATAAGCTTGATGCTTCCAAAGAGATTCTTGATAGCTTCAAATAGTCACACAATCACTAGTGTTTAGAGTGACTTTAAGAAAATGGTTCCCAAGAGTATACATAGATCCAAATATGAGGAAACACATACCAAGAACCACTCTCACAAACAAGATCCAAAGAAAAAGCAATAAAAATATTCAAGCAAATTGGAACTTGTATGAGCCATTGTGCCACATAGGAGCTAGATAATTTTCAATATCAATTCTAAGTGGCACTACCTCAAATGTCCACATTTTCTAGGTTTCTAATATGCACAAAGAATATGACCCCCCACATAATGTGATAAACCAAGAAATCTCAACAAGAGGCAAGAAAATCAAAATAGAGGTATTAATGGACATTATGAACTTGGGTTTCTCATGCAAAAGACATACCACATAGAGACTAGATACAATATAACTACTAAGTGGTTTTCCTCATGTACACACATTTCAGGATTGTGGAATTCCCAAGCATGATACTCTCCGAAAATGGAATAGTCCATTAATCCCTCATAAGAGCCAAATAAGATACCAACTAGAATCAATAAAGCCTCCAAACCAAGAAACACAAATACATGGTGTGCCAACCAACATACACAAATATAAGTAAGTGGGAAGCACAATATGTACAAACACATGCAACGTACAAAACCAACACATGCACAAGGGAGCAAGTAACTATAAATGTAAAGGAGTTTAGCACAAGTTACCGGAAGGAGGAACATTGGATAAGGAATAGAAGCATGGTAACCAATGAATTGAATTTGATAACAAGAGAATGATAAAGATCCCTCAATTATTCATAAGGTAGCCAAGTCTTCAAAGCCCTCCAGCAAAAACCTATTGATCAAGTTTTAGTTTGTTGGTCCCCAACCAAGTTTGGTCCTAAGAAGTTAGTCACAATAGGCTTGTCCACCCAAATGGTTCTTTTCTTGACACCACTTTGGGCACCAACAAATTTGGCAAACATAGCGTAAACCCCGAAGGGAGATTGACCCTATCTAAGTATTTTCTTAGATAGAAGTGGTTGGTCAAGTGTGAGTCACGCCAGGGAGGGTAGACCCACTTTTAATAACAACGCCCAGATCAATGGAAAATGGAAGATTCTAGAATTGCAGCTCTGTTCTGTTCAAGAAGTCTTTCTCTAGGGTTCGGGTTAGAAGGCGGGATGGAAGAGAGAGAATGGGCTCATCATGTGACAAGGTAGATCGATCAATCAAACTGTTCGGTATCTCTATAATTGAGTGAGCTGTGTTGCGAAGGAAAATGATGAAATTGCTTACTTTTCATAGGCGTGAATTTCCATGCTTTGAGAAAAAGATGGGTTGGTATCTGAATGAAAGTCGGTAAGCAATCAATCTAGTGCTGTCCTCAGAAGACCAGGAAATATTATAAACTTTCGAGCTGGAAATAGTGACAACTTAACAGTCTGAAAAACTATTAAAAGAGTGACTTTTAAGCCCCACTGGTTCGCTTTATTTTCAACGTACATTTCCTCCCTCGTCAGCAGCTTCATTACCTGCTAAGTCTGGAAGGGTAGTAAAATCGCTCACAACAATCAATCTTTTCTTATGATACTGATACGATGCAAACAGTGACACCCCCGGTTAATGAAAAAGGAGGACTTGATTGCCACGAGGAGCATGTTGGAAAAGAAAAAGGATGAAGAGAGTTGACCGAACATGTTAGAGTTATTGGCTCGTCCGACCTGGCAGCATTCATGAGTCGCTCGTTCAACTGTCCCTCGGCGACACGGTCGAGAAGTGCCATGCATGGTCGCCCCCCCCCCCCCCGTCCTTTCTGCCACCCTCATCCTTGTGAAGAGAATACGCATCATCAATCAAGATAGGATGGGCTGAGGAGTTACCCATGGTGCATGAGGAAGAAAGGTGCCCCTTCTCATGGCATATGTATCAAGTTCTTCTCTTGCCATCTTTCTTCTTGGGAGGAGCTGCACCATGAAGAAGAGCTTGAGGCTTCTTGGGAAGTGGCCCATCTTGAGCTTGTGGAGGAGCTTGAGGTTGCTTCCCTCGTTGCTTCTCACTAAGAGGCTTCTTCTTCAATGGGCAATCCCTCACATGATGCCCTTCTTCCTTGCACTTGAAGCACACAACGTTGGCCGGATTCTTCACTTGTCCTTGGCCCTTCTTCTTGTTGCCCTTGTTCTTCAACTTGTTACTGGGATTGTTCTTGATGTTGGAGTTGAATCCAATCCCACTCTTGTCACTTGGGGGTCATCCGACACTCAACATGTTCTTGAGTGTGGTCTTCCCTTCATGACACCATTTCAATTCATTCTTCAAAGAAGTGACTTGAGCCTTGAGCTCTTTGATTTCCTCTAAATGGTCAGTGTTAAAAACAATACTAGAGGAGGTAGATGCTACATTATTAGAGAAACAAGGCAAAGAATGCAATTCATCACAAGATATAACATGGTTGTTTGTGGATGAATTACAAGTACTAGCACATGGAAATATAACATTAGGAGTAGATGTAGTGCTAATGTCCACATGAGGCCCACTAGATGTTACCTTTGACACAATGGCCTCATGAGCTAACTCTAGCCTACCATGGGAGACTAGAAGATCCCCATGTGAGCTTGAGAGCTTAACACGACTTTCTTCTAATTTCCCATAATTGCTAGATAGCAAAGCAAGTTGAGCCTTTATCTCAACATTCTCCTTCAAGATAGATGCTTCACAAGAAATAGAGTTAGTAGCACAAGCATCATCATTTAATGCAAGAGGTGAGGGCAACTTTGAAATCTCTTTAGAGTATGAAGCTTTAAGTTTCTCATGTGACTCGGTGAGTTTTATGAGCTCACCCTTGATCACCCTAGAGCCATTGTTGATGTGCTCAAAATCCTCAAGGAGTTTGGCATAAGCAACTTCAAGTTCATCATTTTTAATTTGAAGGGCACTTGCCACCTCAAAATCTCTATCATGAGATTTCTTCACTCTAGATAGCTCTAGAGCAAAGGTCTCCTCAAGAGATTCCTTAGTGGTTTGTTCCTCTTCAAGAGCTTCATTTATATTTGCAATTTCATTAGCATAATCACGCTCAAGACTACTTATTTAATCAATTGTATCCTCATGCTCATATATAAGTTTCTTACTTTCAATAGCACAAGTCAAGATTTCAATGAAAGTAGAGCAAGCATTTTTATTAGGATGAAGAGCATGAAGGACTAGCCCCACCTTCTATTTTAAAGAAGCAACATCATTGTCTACTTCTACATGATCAACATTCACATCATCATAAGATATGTTGGGATCCAAAGGAGAGGTTACCTTTGAACCCTTAGCCATGAGACACAAGTAAAAATTGTAAGAAGGTGATAATGAGGGAACACATGAAGCTCCAATGGAAACCTTTCCTTGGCCCACACTTTCTTCAATTTCGTCTACATGGTTAGCAACACAAGTATTAGAGGAAATAGAAGCACATTTATCATGGCAACAAGGCAAAGCAAGCATATCACCATGAGACATATTCAAGGCATTTATACATGATATGCAAGGGCAATCAACACTAGGATGTAAATCACATATGGTCTTACAAGTGTTCATACCCAAATATACAACATTGCAATGAGATAGAGACAAAGTATCATGAATGAAAATCTCAGTATGTGCATTGCAAGTTTTATCACTACTCACCATATCATTACCTTGACATAACTCATATGTTGGTGAAGTGTAAGAAGATGAGAACTCATCATGACCGAAGGTGGAGGGAACACAATCATCCTCATCAACCTTGGACACATTATATTTTGCTTGAAGCTTGGTCCAAATATCATGAGCATTCTAGAAAGGTATGATTGAGGAAAGAATTGCAAAGCTCACAACATTAATAAGAACATTAGATGCTTGAGATTCGAGATAAGAGTTTGTCTCCTCCTCCAAAGATAGATTTTGGGGATCCTTAGGAGGAGACAAGCCCATATCTAGAATCCGCTCAATATTTGGGTCAATGGCCCGGAAATAACTAAGCATGCTAGTACGCCAAACATCATAATGAGTGCCACCAAATGTAAGTGTGTGAGAGTGCACTAAACCCCTAGGAGACATCTTTACTCTCGTGGCGGTGAAGCCTAGAAGCGAGAGACCTCGCTCTGATACCAATTGAAAGTGCAATGGACGTCGCCTTGAGGGGGGGTAAATAGGATTTTAAAAATATTACGGTTTAGGCTCAAGTAAATGCTGAATAAAACTAACGTTTAATTTATTGATCACAAAACCTAACCACTAGGTTCACCTCAGTGCACCAACAACCTATGCTAAGCAATTCAAGAAACAAGGTGATAGCAAGATATAAATACTACAAGCACGATGGCTATCACAAAGTAAAGTGCATAAGTAAAGGGCTCGGTGGAGAGATAACCGATGGACGCGGAGACGAAGATTTGTTTCCCGAAGTTCACTTCCAAAGAAGCTACGTCTCCATTGGAGACGTGCGATGGCGCAATGCTCTCCGAACGCCAGAAATGGCTCACCTCGAGGTGTGGTGGCTCGATGCTCACCCAACGCCACACAAGGCCTCACCCTGGATGCGAAAGCACGCAACTCACCGACGCCACAAAAGGCTCACCCTATTCTCCCGAGTGCGCACCACAAAAGGCGGGCACTCGCTCCACGATGGGACGCTTGAGGGCGGTCACCGAACTAGTAAAAGATTGGGGATAACTCCAAAACTCAATTGGAGGCTCCCAACAACAAAGCCACATAAGGCTACAACGCCACAAAAGTCCAACAAAGCCACAAAAGGCTACAAGACCACAAAAGGTCAACAAGACCACAAAAGGTCAACAATCCAACCACACAACCGTCTAGGGTTCCAAGAACCTAAGAGTAATAAGCCCATAAGCTTGTACTCACCAAATCTCCGAGGAGAACTCAAACCTATGCAACAAATGCAAGGGAAAGTACTTCACTCCCAAATTCCAACAAAGCTACAAAAGCTATTGGGAAAATAAGGGAGGAAGAACACAAGAGGAGAACACAAAACTCTCCAAGATCTAGATCCCAATGATTTCTTCATAAAGAAGGGACTTGGTTTGGTGGGATTGTAAATCTAGATCTCCTCTCACTTTTCCCTCAAAAATATGCAAGAATCATGGGAGGGAGAGGGAGTAAGAACGAGCTCAAAATATGGGGAACCATTGGGGAAGAAGCCCCCCTTAAATAGGACAAGGAAAAACGGACCGTTGGGACAAATCCGGGCACCATCGGAACTTCCGGTAAATCAAAACACAAGTATCTGAACCTGACTAGAACTTGGGCCGGAACTTCCACTCAAGCAAAAACGCAGGACAACATTGCACGAAAACTTCAATAACTTTTGATTTCGGATTCCATTTTTGATGATCTTGGGCTCGTTTTGAAGAGAACGACAAGCTTTACAACATTATGTGAAGAAACATCATAGTCAAACATGGAAGTATAAAACAAAATGGAGAAAGTTATGACCTCTTTAGAAGCTATGAACTGGTAAAACCTCCAAAACCCAAAATACAAGAAGTTGAGCTTGGAAACTCCGATTGGGATGAATCCAATTATGTGGCACCCCAGATTAACGGTCCGAGAATACCCGTTATGGCTGCAATTCACGTTCCCATGATCTGTGAGCCGTGAGCATAACTGACAAGTATCACTACAACATCCATGAATAACGAGTATAAGTACTTAAAAATGTGCCATTATGGCAATACAACATGAATAGCGGAAGTCTTCAAGCGCAGAGCCCATGTCATGCCTTAACCTACAGGCAGCTGACTAGGAAGACGGCCTAGCTTGCATAGACGTCAGCACCTTCGTCACTTCTTAACATCTGCAATCTGGCCAAATAAATAGCCAGGGACAATGCCGGTGAGTACTTTGAATGTACTCGCAAACCACCAAGACAAGGTAACAAGATAATGCATATCGGGTTGTGGCGAGATAGCTCTACACTATAGTTGTTTCTGAAAAAGTCTAACAATGGCATCTCTATATCTTTGTTGAAAAAGAGTTTTGGAAATTATGCCTCCTTCTAGAATGTCCGAATATCTCCACATCCTTGTTAAAAACTTTGAAGATGGTTTTATAGTAAAACCCTTTAAAACATATTCGACCATATCTGGTCAAAACCAAACTCGTTTTTATCTTCCCTCGTGACCAAGTCACATCCTTTTTATTCATCTCAAACATATCCCCTGGGTACTCCTGGCAATCACCTTTCCAACCGTCCTTGACCGTGGACATGGCTATTCGAATAGATTAGACTCTACAGAGTTTGTGCACTTTACCCATAGGGATAAATACATCCGCCGGGATACAACCACGGCCCGCTACACAATATAGACGGGGGTTCGGATAATCAAACCTACCTTTTCTTTTGTTGTCCCTAGTATATGCACTTCCCCTATGGTTGCTTAGTTCCCCGGGACGAGTACTTGACTTCCCAAGTCCGAATATCCCTTCTTGACTTCCTTATTCATGCCACCCATACTCCCTTAACCTGGTACCGTCCGCGGGAGATCCATAGTTGCAGCCGACCTCGAGGAAGTCAATAGAACCTTTCCGGGTACGACGACCCCCTACGTGGAAAGGAACCGGCTTCGAGGGACTTGAACCCCTTTCTATGCATTATGGCATAGCCCATACTAAGGAGGACAAACTACGAGTTAGCCCTGAGTCCCACCCATGGTAATGTGGTTGCACTAATAAAATGGTTCCAGTAAAAGACTCGAGTACCCCTGTCCTTCTCTTTCTCTTTCTTGACTTTCTCTTTATCTTCCTCATATCTCCTTTAGTAAAACCTCCACTCGGAAACGATGCCTCTTCCCAAGGGTTTTATTTTGGAAATTTTGTAGTAGGATCAAACCCAAAATAGTTGTATTGTTAAAAAACCCGTAGTTTCCAAGAGGAAAGATGCTAGGTATCTTAGCCTCGATCTAAAGGGTAAAGGTAGGTTTCAATAGTGTAGTCGTCCTAATGGACACTCATCCATAACTTTGAGGAGCCAAGTTACTCATGCATTTTTAATTGAAACAAACCATGCATTCAATATTCAATTTTATAAACAAGATATAAAACAATTAGAAAAAGGAATAGGTCAATATAGGAGTTCGGGAATGGTGGCTTGCCTGTGACCAGCGAGATGTCCCTTGACTTCCTTCTAATACCAGAATACCAATAGAAAATAAGAAGTACTTGATGCTTCCTTCTTCTCGGCGTCTCACAAACGCAACTATCACCGTTATCGAATATACATGCAAACAAACAATACCGCAATCAACACAAAGCATAGAAGCATCAATACATAAAATAAGTAACAAATAATTACAAGGTATGGGACAGTAGGATGCTGGATGATTGGTTGACAAGATTAGTAAAAGATTGGGAGGCATTAGAGCGAGGATCCTTTTGGATTTATAGTCTAGGAACTACCTAAGAGAGGGGGTTTTGACCAAGGGCTTGATCTGTATGATACAATTGTATAAAAAATGATACCATCAGATAGTTATTGATAAAATGAATCCAACAAAACTGGTTTCACTATTTTATCAATTTCCATTGATTTATAGTGATTTTTATAGTGGATAAAACTCTAGTTTTAGGAAATAATTCACCAGACATAATCTAGAGTTCCAAAAATTATTTCCTTGGATGATTAGGTAGTATTTGGTGGACTGATTCAATAGGAGTTGGAATCACCTCCAAACAATTACCATATTTCCCTTGAGAAATTTCCAAAGACAGTACTGGCTGCGATTTGTCCTTTTCATCATATTTAATATGCAGAAGATTTTTATGTGATTCCATGGGAAATTGTTAGGTACTTAAAATACCTTTCAGTAGAAATTGGAATCAACCTTTTTGGAGTTATAGAGCTACTGTTATGAATTTATTGGTGAATAGAAAACATGTGTCCACTTTAATTTCTAAGGTCAACCCATAAAATATTTTGGGTAGGCAAGGGTACAGAATGTTTGACAAAACATGTGGTTACTACAGGAAATTTGGATCTGCCTCATGTGAGTCATTTTTCAATTTTATTTGGATTTAAACCAAATTGCATCTTGCAGATCTAGAAATAAAATAGAAGAAGGAAGGGGCAACAGGCTGGGGTCTGCTGTTTACTGGGCCGCGCCAGAGAGATTCGGCCCACTCGGGTAGCGACGCGCGCGGGAGCCGGATTTCAAAACGGGCGTCGGCGGGGCCCGGCCGTCAGCCACACATCGACAGTGAAGGGGTATGGAGGCTCCTCGGTCGTCCGATCAGAGGATATCTGACGGCTCAGGGCCATCTTCCTCCTCTCGCCTAGGCACGGGGGAAATAACCCTAGGGACGCCAGAGAAGGAGTGGGGGAGCTCACTGAGGGCTCGGGGAAGGCTAGGAGGTGGCGGAGGCGACGTGGCGCTCAACGACAGTCATAATGAAGGGCGGCGTGGTAGGTTTGGCACCGGGAGGGAGCTCCGGCGACACCGACCGAAGAGGAGCTCATCGGGGCTCGCCGGAGTGGATACATGGGTTGCTGCATGTCAACAAAAAGGGGCCGTTAGCATCAATAGGAGGAGGGGAGTGCTGCTAGGTAGCATGCAGAGGGAGAAACAGAAGGAGGAGGGAGTTGTGCTTGCGAGGAGGGAGGAGGCCGAAGCTCTTTTCTTCTTCTCCCTCGAGCAGAGCAGGGCAAGGGGAGGGAGAGGTAGCTTTGGGGAGGTGAGTGAGGGCAGTTGTGGGCAAATGGGGACGAAAGGGAGAGCTGGGGTGGCATACGGGCTTTTAACCCGAGGGAGGTGGTGTAGGGTGGACTTAGTCCATAGAAATCGTTGGGGAGGGAGGTGGTCTGCCATTGGGAAAGAGGGGAGGTTTTGGGGGGTGTGTGGGCCATGTGCTCAAATCACTAAGTGGACAGGAGGGGTGGTGTCTGCTGGGGCTAGATATTTGAAAGATTTGCACTAGACATGTGCCCTCTCTCTCACTCTAGTACATTGGACAAGGTGGGAGGGGTGCTACGGTACTTTTACTACAATGGACGACTAGGAAGGGGTGGTGCTATGTTATGGAAGTTTGTCCAGCAGGTTTGGAGGGATTTTGATTTGGTTGGCAACAAGGTTTGGTTTATTAGTCAAACTTGATCAAATGGTAGTTTGTGAGGGAAGTTGAAAAAGTTGCATTATGCAAGGTGAGAAAAAGGTTCTGGTGTGTGTATAGGGTCATTGCATAACCCTGGGAATTATTTGGGATGTTTCTAAGGATTTTTAGATCACTTTATACCATTTATTTAGAAAGGGCAAAAATAGATTCTAGAAGCTCAATTGATATTTTTACATTGGACAATGTTGGTTTTTTGATGTGATATGGTCCTAAAGACCACATTAAACATTGGAGAATTTTATTGGAATTTATTGAGGTGGAAATGTATTTTTAAGGAATTATTTCTTGTTTCTGCCATTTAAAAAAAAGGGCAAAAAGAAATAATAAAGAACCTCAAAAATATTTATTTTTTAGTTGTAAAGATGGGATATGATAAATAGGCATCAAATGTGCCTTTAGTTGGTAAGGTGATTTGGAGAAAAGAAACTTGCCTTTATAGAGAGGGTTTTGGGGATTGTGTAGGATAATGAATTTAAATAGTGTTAGGGTCCAAATAATTATGGAAATTATTTCGCAAATGATTATATTCAAGGTAGATGATGTAAAATTGATGTATGCATCATGGTCAAACTTGTGTTATGAATAAATGTGGTTAAAAGGATGGAACCTAGATTTGGGAGAATCTAGGGCTTTGATAATTTTATGCCACATAAACATGGTTAGATTAGGGAGCTCAGAGCTCACCTTGGTACAAGGGATAGATGGGTATCTAGACCAAGTTATATAGATGATCAAGGAATCAAGAGTTAGGCTTGGTTGCATTTGAGGTGGTCTAGAAGAGATGGCAAATTTTGTTGAAAATAAGGCTGCCATAACATATACATCATGAAGCCTCCTAAACCATGTGGGTTTAAGAAGCACAAGGATCCAGTGGAAACAAGTGATGTGGGGATTGTTAGGACATGATTAGTAGATCATAGTCATGCAAAGATTTGGTCAAGGGGAGGTAGCATAAAGATGTGAGCTTCTGCCAAAGTAGGCAAGATGATAAGATTTGCATAAAAGATTACTATCTTGACTACAAAACCATCATGGAAGAGTGGAAACCAGATTGTCTTAGCCAAGGTAAAGAGTGGGATTTGGTATTACTAAATATGTATTACAATATGGTTCAAGTACATTCTCAAGAATGCACATAGGTTGTAAAAGGTAGAGCTCCAAAGATTGAATCTAGATAAGAAATCCAGACTTAGCCATTTTGGCAGGTTTAGAGTTTTAGACTAGATTGCAAGTGTAGATGATTTTGAAAGGATGCTAGGTTCCAAACCCATGATAAAGGAGATGATATTGAGGTATATATTGAATAGAGGGGATCCATGCTTGGATTGGGTCTCCACTGAGTTGGAAACTATCAGGAGTGATTATCCCTGGAATGATCTGATGAGGAGATGAGAGGGTCACTTAAGTGGCTTGGGTTGATCCAGATTTGGATGCTTGGTTTGAGATTGATGATCACAAACCTAGGTTGGGTCCTTGGGATGAGCTACTGGATTATCTCACTCTAGTTCCTAGGCAAACAAGGCAATCAGCAGATCAAGGCAATTCATCAGACAACAGATCAAGGAAATTCATCTTATCCCTTACCCAACTATCACTAGGGTTACCATGAAGCCTAGATTGAGGTAAGTATGGGTATTTTGAAATGGGTTATTCTTTGAAGTAAGGTAAGGACCATCTTGGAGTTCTTACCAAGATTGGAATGAAGAGGTTTTTAGGAAAAAGGTTTTGGAGAAACCTAGGGGTAAGAGTAGCTGGGAGTTCTGTGTTGAAAACATAAGGAGATTATATATAGGTCTCCATAGTTTTGTTAATAGAAACTAGTAAAGTATTTTGTTGTTTTAAAGTCATCTTGGCACATGTTTTGAAATGCTAGAACATTTGAGAATATGAAAGATGAGCCAAGACATTTCTTTTGTAAAATAGCTTTTTTGTAAACTAGTGTTGAGCTGAGATGGATACTACATAGTACACAATCAGTTGTATGAACACAAGCAACCAGGTAAGCAAACATTGCAACACATAACAAGAAAAAGTTTTTGTTCCTCCTGATTTTTGCCTTTTTGGACATCAAATCTGGGTTGCTAAAATTGGGATGTTATAGACCTTTTCCCCTTAAAATAATCTCGTCCCGAGATTAGTGAGGAGTAGGGTTGGGTTATAACATCCTCTTAACAATTTCAGTGATGGAAATTATTAGGCGTTAACAAGTTTTACAAATACCCGACGTGGTTAGTTATGGATCGGATCTGGGTGGCTTCAGATCGGGTGGTTTAGATTTAAACAAATGGAAAAGACGCGGTCTTTTCCCCTTAAGACGAGTTTAGGTGGGTTTAGCGTCGGTAGGGTCCTTTCTTCTTGAGGCAGTACAACAGATTGAGTCTTCTTTATTTCTTCACCACGATAGTCCGCTTTTCTGTCTTCAAGGTCTTGATACACCGGGTGTTAGCTGGGCGGTCGTCCTTGGAGTGGAGGGCTTTCATGAAGTACCTTCTGGTTCTAGAGAAGTGCCGATAGTCGTCCTTCTTGCAGGGTCGATGATTCGGATTTGGAGGAGTGGTCATCACTTAACGCTAACTAGTGTTCGACTCTATTGGTCTATTGGGTTTTGGGTGGGAAAGACACAGTCTTTCCCCCTTAGAGCGACATTAGGGGTTTTTGGTTGAGTCTCCGACTTTCTTGGTTGGAGTCGTATGCTGAGGCGGGGGAAGGGCGATGCACCTTTGATCCTGTGGTGGTTACCTTCTATTGACCTTGTATAAGCCGCTTCGTGAGTTAGAAGGTCTGTCAGAAAGGGGCGTCTACTAGCTTCCGGGTAGTTAGTTCTGAGCTAGTTAGGGGTCCGATGGGTTGGAGGATGCCATTGAAGTTTGGCGGTCTAGGAAACGAACTCCTTTGGAATAGGGTTGTTCTAGGTTTGGTCTGATGCAACGTCGTGGGTAAAACATGCAAAGAAGGACATCACACTTGCATAACATCCAGAAATTTAGCAGGTTCATGCCGGTCAGTGGCGGAGGTACTTAAAAGGTTACAAAACAGGTCTGTGCTGTAGGGCGTCGAAGCACTTAGAGTTTTACAAGACAGGTGTAGGGACGATACAGAACTCTACCTATGTTGAGATAGGCGAGTCTCCAGGTGCGAAGACTACTTCGGGAGAATGTCTAGAGTCTTGTCGCCGTTCTGAGGTTGAAGGTTTATCCTCAGGTAGTGATTTCTTGGGGGAGGAAGAGGTGCTGGGGATAGTGGCTTCCTGATTCTTCTGGCCGAAGGGGCTCGTGGTTTCTTGCCATTTTTGGGTGCTAGAGCTTCTTGCTTCGGGTTCATCCAGTATTTTTCTAGACAGCTGCGGGAGAAGTGGCCCGAGTCTCCATAGGTGAAACAAATGCTTCTCTTAGCTTCGGATCCTCCTTGGGCTTGTCTTGGGATCCTTAAGGGGTTAGTGAATGTTTTGGCCCTTGCCTTTGCAGGATTGCCATCGAGACCACATCGGTTGCACTCTTGGCTGTAATGACCATGTTGTTCACACGTGTAGCATGTACGCTTCTTGGAGTAATCTGACTTTAATGTCTCCCCAATGTTGCCGCAGGGGAGTTGACGAGCTTTGCCAATTAGGAGATAAAGGGAGCAATTGGCCGGGACATGGTCTTGACCTTCATGGAGGAAACATGTGACTAGTTGGGTGGGGCAATCCACTAGAGGATGGAGAGCTCCACAGTTTGGGCAGTTGCCTAAGCACTGGCTGGCTTGATGTCCTTCTTCACCGCAACGGCTACATGCTTTCTTCGGGTCTCCGTTCTTCATGGCCATACTCAGGGTTTTCTGGCGGAGATAAAGTCTCTGTCTGTAGAAGGAAACGGTGCTACGGAGTTAGTCTTCCGAGTTCGAGGGTAGAGTAATTAGTGAGGTATAATATTGGATGTTGTTATGGTTAACAATGAACATGTCAGCAGGGTTTTATTGGAGTTGAGTGGAAAGACGCAATCTTTCCACCTTAGAGATTTACTTGAGCTTATCGAGGTTTTCTTATGTGGCCATCCTGTTGAGGAGAGGTTTTCGGCTATGAGGTGACGAGGGTTAGCGTCAGGATACGCCAACAAGGTGGTCAAAACTTTAGGATCTGGTGCTCCCAGGCACACAATCAACACATTTCAAGCATCAAATAAGCACATGACAAACAAACAAGGCGTATCATAAATACCAAGAAAAGACTACGCACCATAAGGGGAATCCTATTTTAGGGGTGCTAATGCTAAGTATGGATGTTACGGGGGTCTTAACTTCTGTCCTGCTGTCTTTTGTCATCGGCGCCGTACTTGATTGATTTGGGGGGGTGATGAAGGACTCCGTTGGTAGGGCGATCTGGTAGTGTCTTTCGTCATTGATAGCTCCTTTGTTTTGCTTGTCTTGAGGTCTCTTCATCTCGGGATCTCCGTCTCATAGTCTCCAAGTCGAACCTTGTTTTTGAGAATGAAATCTTTGAAGTAGACGAGATATAGAGAAATCCATTTTCAAATTGTTTAAGTCAGAGAAGATGAGATAAGAAGTACTTCCAAAAGCTTTTGGGAAAATAGTTTGCGAAAACCGGTGTTTTCAGAAATAAGGGTTGTCCTGTCTAACGTCCATGCTAACTAAGGTCTCCCACAGTCAGGATGGCTCTGATACCATGTCTGTGGCACCCCGGATTTACGGTCCGAGAATACCCATTATGGCTGCAATTCACGTTCTCATGATCTGTGAGCCGTGAGCATAACTAAGAAGTATCATTACAACATCCATGAATAACGAGTATAAGTACTTAAAAATGTGCCATTATGGCAATACAACATGAATAGCGGAAGTCTTCAAGCGCATATCTCATGTCATGCCTTAACCTACAGGCAGCTGACTGGGAAGACGGCCTAGCTCGCATAGATGTCAGCACCTTCGTCACTTCTTAACATCTGCAATCTGGGCAAGTAAATAGCCAAGGACAATGTCGGTGAGTACTTTGAATGTACTCGCAAACCACCGAGACAAGGTAACAAGATAATGCATATTGGGCTATGGCGAGATAGCTCTACACTACAGCTGTTTCTGAAAAAGTCTAATAATGGCATCTCTATATCTTTGTTGAAAGATAGTTTTGGAAATTATGCCTCCTTCTAGAAAGTCCAGATATCTCCATATCATTGTTAAAAACATTGAAGACAGTTTTATAGTAAAACCCTTTAAAACATCTTCGACAATCTCTGGTCAAAACCAAACTCGTTTTTATCTTCCCTCGTGACCAAGTCACATCCTTTTTATTCATCTCAAACATATCCCCTGGGTACTCCTAGCAATCACCTTTCCAACCGTCCTTGACCGTGGACACGACTATTCGAATAGATTACACTCTGCATCGTTTGTGCACTTTACCCACAGGAATCAATACATCCGCCGGATACAACCATGGCCCGCTACACACCGTAGACAGGGGTTCGGATAATTAAACCTAAATTTTCATTTGTTGTCCCTAGTATAGGCACTTTCCCTATGGTTGCTTAGTTCCCCCGGGACGAGTACTTGACTTCCCAAGTCCGAATCTCCCTTCCTGACTTCCTTATCCATGCCACCCATACTCCCTTAACCTGGCACCATCCGCGGGAGCTCCATAGTTGCAGCCGACCTCGAGGGAGTCAATAGAACCTTTTCGGGTACGACGACTCCCTACGTGCAAAGGAACCGGCTTCGAGGGACTTGAACCCCTTGCTATGAATTATGGCGTAGACCATACTAAGGAGGACAAACTACGAGTTAGCACTGAGTCTCACCCAGGGTAATGTGGTTGCGTTGATAAAATGGTTCCACTAAAATACTCGAGTACCCATGTCCTTCTCTTTCTCTTCCTCAACTTTCTCTTTATCTTCCTCATATCTCCTTTAGTAAAACCTCCACACAGAAAAGATGCCTCTTCCCAAGGGTTTTATTTTGGAAATTTTGTAGTAGGGTCAAACCCAAAATAGTTTTATTGTTAAAAAACCCGTAGTTTCCAAGAGGGAAGATACTAAGCATCTTAGCCTCTATCTAAAGGGTAAAGGTAGTTTTCAATATGTAGGTGTCCTATGGACACTCATCCATAACTTGGAGGAGCCAAGTTACTCGCGCCTTTTTAATTGAAACAAACCATGCATTCAATATTGAATTTCTTAAACGCGATATAAAACAATTAGCAAAACGAATAGGTCAATATAGGAGTTCGTGAATGGTGGCTTGCCTGTGACCAGCGAGATGTCCCTTGACTTCCTTATAATACAAGAATACCAATAATAACAAAAATAAGAATAACTTGATGCTTCCTTCTTCTCGGCGTCTCACAAACGCAACTATCGCCGTTATCGACTATACATGCAAACAAATAATACCGCAATCAACACAAGGCATAGAAGCATCAATATATACAACAAGTATCAAATAATTACAAGGTATGGGATAGTAGGATGTTGGATGATTGGTTGACAAGATTATTAAAAGATTGGGAGGCATTAGAGCGAGGATCCTTTTGGATTTATAGTCTAGGAACTACCTAAGAGAGGGGTTTTTGACCAAGGGCTTGATCTGTATGATACTATTGCATAACAAATGATACCATCAGATAGGTATTGATAAAATGAATCCAAAAAAGTGGTTTCACTATTTTATCAATTTCCATTGATTTATAGTGATTTTTATAGTGGATAAAACTCTAGTTTTAGGAAATAATTCACCAGACATAATATGGAGATCCAAAAATTATTTATTTGGGTGATTAGGTATTATTTGGTGGACTTATTCAATAGGAGTTGGGATCACCTCAAAAACATTACCATAATGCCCTTGAGAAATTCCCAAAGATAGTACTGGCTAAGATTTGTCTTTTTCATCATATTTAATCTATAGAAGCTTTTTATGTGATTCCAAGGAAAATTGTTATGTACTTGAAATAAATTTCAGTAGAAATTGGAATCAACCTTTTTGGAGTTATAGAGCTACTATTATGAATTTATTGGTTAATATAACACATGTGGCCACTTTAATTTCTAAGGTCTACCCATACAATATTTTGGGTAGGCAAGGGTACAGAATGTTTTACAAAACATGTGGTTACTACAGGAAATTTGGATCTGCCTCATTTGAGTCGTGTTTCAATTTTATTTGGATTTAAACCAAATTGCATCTTGCAGATCTGGAAATAAAATAGAAGAAGGAAGGGGGCAATGGGCTGGGGTCTGCTGGCTACTGGGCAGCGCCAGAGAGATTCGGACCACTCGGGTAGAAACGCGCGCGGGAGCCGGATTTCAAAACGGGCCTCAGCGGGGCCCGTCCGTGAGCAACACATCAAAGGCGAAGGGGTATTGAGGCTCCTGGGCCGTCCGATCAAAGCAGATCTGACGGCTCAGGGCCATCTACCTCCTCTCGCCTGGGAACGGGGGAAATAACCCTAGGGCAACCAAAGAAGGAGTGGGGGAGCTCACCGGAGGCTCGGGGAAGGCTGGGAGGTGGCGGAGGCGACAGGGCGCTCAATGTCAGTCATAACGAGGGGCGGAATGGTAGGGTTTGGTGTCGGGAGGGAGCTCGGGCGACACCGGCCGAAGAGGAGCTCGTCGAGGCTCGCCGGAGTGGCTCCAGGGGTTGCTTCATGTCAACATAAAGGGGCCCCTTAGCATCAGCAGGAGGAGGGGAGTGCTGCTAGGTAGCATGCTGAGGGAGAAACAGAGGGAGGAGGGAGTTGTGCTTGCGAGGAGGGAGGAGGCCAAAGCTCTTTTCTTCTTCTCCCTCGAGCAGAGCAGAGCAAGTGGGAGGAAGAGGTAGCTCTAGGGAGGTGAGTGAGGGCAGTTGGGGGCAAATGGGGCAAAGGGGAGAGCTGGGGTGGCCAAGGGGCTTTTAACCCGAGGGAGGTGGTTTAGGGTGGACTTAGTACATAGAAAGCTTTGGGGAGGGAGGTGGTCTGCCATTCGGCAAGAGGGGAAGTGTTGGGGGGTGTGTGGGCCATGTGCTCGACTCACTGAGTGGAGAGGAGGGGTGGTGGCTGCTGGGCTAGATATTTGTAAGATCTGCACTAGAAATGTGCCCTCTCTCTCTCACTCTAGCAAATGGGACAAGGAGGGAGGGGTGCTACAGTACTTTTACTACAGTGCACGACTAGAAAGGGGTGGTGCTGTGTTATGGAAGTTTGTCTAGGAGGTTTGGAGGGATTTTGATTTGGTTGGCAACAAGGTTTGATTTATTTTTAAAACTTGACCAAATGGTAGTTTGTGAGGGAATTTGAAAAAGTTGCATTAGGCAAGGTGAGAAAAAGGTTCTGGTGTGTGTATAGGGTCATTTCATAACCCTAGGAATTATTTGGGATGTTTCTATGGATTTTTAGATCACTTTATACCATTTATTTAGAAAGGGCAAAAATAGATTCTAGAAGTTCAATTGATATTTTTACATTGGACAATGTTGTTTTTTAATATGGTATGTTCCTAAAGACCATATTAAACATTGGAGAATTTTATTGGAATTTATTGAGGTGGAAAAGTATTTTTAAGGAATTATTTCTTGTTTCTGCCATTTAAGAAAAAGGGAAAAAATAAATAATAAATAATCTCAAAAATATTTATTTTTGAGTTGGAAAGATGGGATATGATGAATAGGCATCAAATGTGCCTTGAGTTGGCAAGGTGATTTGGAGAAAAACAAACTTGCTTTTATAGAGAGGGTTTTGGGGATTGTGTAGGATAATGAATTTAAATAGTGTTAGGCTCCAAATAATTATGGAAATTATTTGGAAAATGATTATATTCAAGGTAGATGATGTAAAATTGATGTATGCATCATGGTAAACCTTGGGTTATGACTAAATGTGGTGAAAAGGATGGAAACTAGATTTGGGAGAATCTAGGGCTTTGATAATTTTATGCCACCTAAACATGGTTAGATTAGGGAGCTCAGAGCTCACCTTGGTACAAGAGATAGATGGGTAACTAGAACAAGTTATATAGATGGTCAAGGAAGCAAGAGTTGGGCTTGGTTGCATTTGAGGTGGTCTAGAAGAGATGGCAAAGTTTGTTGAAAATAAGGCTGCCATAACATATACATCATGAAGCCTCCTAAACCATGTGGGTTTAAGAAGCACAAGGATCCAATGGAAACAAGTGATGTGGGGATTGTTATGCCATGATTAGTAGATCATAATCATGCAAATAGTTGGTCAAGGGGAGGTAGCATAAATATGTGAGCTTCTGCCAAAGTAGGCAAGATGATAAGATTTGCGGAAAAGATTACTATCTTCACTACAAAACCATCATGGAAGATTGGAAACCAGAATGTCTTAGCCAAGGGAAAGAATGGGCTTTGGTAGTAGTAAATATGTCTTACAATATGGTTCAAGTACATTCACAAGAATGCACATAGGTTGGAAAAGGTAGAGCTCCAAAGATTGAATCTAGATAAGAAATCCAGACTTAGCCATTTTGGCAGGTTTAGAGTTTTACACTAGATTGCAAGTGTAGATGATTTTGAAAGGATGCTAGGTTCCAAACCCATGATCAAGGAGATGATATTGAGGTATATATTTAATAGAGGGGATCCATGCTTGGATTGGGTCTCCACTGAGTTGGAAACTATCAGGAGTGATTATCCCTGGATTGAACTGATTAGGAGATGAGAGGGTCACTTAAATGGCTTGGGTTGATCCAGATTTGGATGCTTGGTTTGAGATTACTGATCATAAACCTAGGTTGGGTCCTTGGGTATGAGCTACTGGATTATCTCACACTAGTTCCTAGGCAAACAAGGCAATCAATAGATCAAGGCAATTCATCAGACAACAGATCAAGGCAATTCATCGTATTCCTTTTTCCAACTATCACTAGGGTTACCATCAACCCTAGCTTGAGGTAAGGATGGGTATTTTGAAATTGGTTATTCTTTGAAGTAAGGTAAGGACCATATTGGAGTTCTTACCAAGATTGTAATGAAGTGGTTTTTAGGAAAAAGGTTTTGCAAAAACCTAGGGGTAAGAGTAGCTGGGAGTTCTGTCTTGAAGACATAAGGAGATTATATATAGGTCTCCATAGTTTTGTTCATAGAAACTAGTGAAGTATTTTGTTGTGTCAAACTCATCTTGGCTCAGGTTTTGAAATGCTAGAACATTTGAGAATATGAAAGATGAGCCAAGACATTTCTTTTGTAAAATAGCTTTTGTGTAAACTAGTGTTGATCTGAGATGGATACTACCTAGTACACAATCAGTTGTATGAACACAAGCAACCAGGTAAGCAAACATTGCAACACATAACAAGAAAAAGTTTTTGTTCCGCTGATTTTTGCATTTTTAGACATCAAATCAGGGTTGCTGAAATTGTGATGTTACAAATTATGTTGGAAAGATAAAACCAAGTAGAACCCAACAAAATGTGATATATTGGATACCACCAAGGGAGAAAATATCAAGTGTATATATGTGAGATCTGTACCAAGGTGTGGATCCATAAACACCCGCATGATCAAGAACCGTAATAAGGTATGCAAGGGAAAACCTTATTTGATGAACTAGAACTTGTTATGATCAGGACCACAAGTTCTAGATCCTATCATGCACAAGATCCAAATAACAACCAAGAAAGATTATGCTATGTATGCAAAGGTTTGAGCTCCTCTGAAAGATGCGATCGAATCACTCACTTGAGAGCCCCTCTTGATAGAACGGCTATCTATCGTAAACCCGGTCTCCCAACACTACAAGAGACCGGTAAAATAGAAAACCTATCAAGATCATACCTTTGCCTTGAGCATCCACTTGAGCTTGATGTAGACCGTCTTGTCCTTCTCAAGATGGAACACCCTTCTTGATTTATCTTGCTTGCTCTTGCTTGATGAAGACTTGCAAATTGCTCCCCCGTACTCCATGGAGAAACCTCTTTTTTTAACTTGTCTTCATCACTCCATGAACGATGGGGATGGCAATCTTCGATCATGAGATCTTCTAGAGATTGCGCATCTTGAGCTTGCACTTCATTTGTTCTATCCCCATAATGATGGTGTCTTGAAGATGCACATCAGGAACTCCATCTTCTTCTTCAAGACACACCTGATCTTCTTCTTTTTTCACCCTTGAGACCAACACATGTCCCAAGCGATGCCAATGGACAAACCTACAAGTGAAACTTAATTTACACATTAGTCCATAGGGATTGTCATTAATTACCAAAACCACACATGGGGCATACATGCCCTTTCAACCGGCTTAACAAAGTCTGGCGACGTATATTATTAAGCCTCTTGATCACTAGATAGATGCATTAATTGATTTGAGTGTATATATATTAACGAATGTTTCTTATTTTAGACCTCTACATTGACCAAGTCTAGTAAAAGTAGTAAACGAGGACTGGACAAAGGGATGGCCCCCGATGCGCATCTCACAATTGATGAGGTCTCTCTAGAGGATAAACCGTTGTTTCCCATAAGTAACACAAACAAATTTATTCATCAATGTACACAATCGTTAAAGATGCGCTCCGGAGGTAATTTCATCCATTATTGCACTATATCGGTCTCTTTCGTTCATATATATATTGAGATATCAAGTTACTAATAACTCATTTATTATTTATTTTTTGCCGGGCAGGGTTTGGCAAGATTTCACCAAGAGTACAGTTCGTGAAGTTGAAAATGAGCTTAGTTTTCATCGGGTCGAGGTAAGCAGTACGAGCTAGGTCCGCGCATCTCTTCAATTCTACTTTCAATACCATTATATCATGCTTCATTATTATTTGATTGAATTATATTCTCGTAAAGTGCGAGATATAGCCAGCAGGGGGTAATTTGTGGGGATACTTTATGTGCGAGTTCATTCGCTCTAAGGTTAGTGAGCGGGATGGAGTTGTAACATACCAATTAAGAAACCCTGATTAGCTGTCCCAAAAGGAAAAAATCAGGGCGAACAAAAACTTTTTCTTGTTATATGTGGCAATGTTTGCTTACTTCTTTGCTTGTGCTCATTCAACTGTTTGTGTATTAGGTGATGTACTCCTTAACCCGGCACTAGTTTACAAAAGCTATTTTACAAAAGAGATGTCTTGGCTCATATTTCATATTCTCAAATGTTCTGGCATTTCAAAACCTGAGCCAAGATGACTTTGAAACAACAAAATACTTTACTAGCTTCTATTAACAAAGCTATGGAGACCTAACTATAATCTCCTTATGTTTTCAAGACAAAACTCCCAACTACTTTTTCCAAAACCTTTATTAAAACCTTTTCATTCCAATGTTGGTAGAAATACCAAGATGGTCCTTATCTTACTTCAAAGTATAACCAATTCAAAATACCCATCCTTAACTCAAGATAGGCTTGATGGTAACCCTTGTAATAGTTGGATAAGTGATAAGATGAATGGCCTTGATTTGCTGATTGCCTTGGTTGCTTAGAAACTAGAGTGAGCTAATCTAGTAGCTCATCCCTAGGACCCAATCTAGGTTTGTAACCATAAATCTTAGACCAAGCCTCCCAACCCTGGATCTACCCTAAGCCACCAAAGTGGCTATCTCATCTTCTAATCATATCCATCCAGGGATAGTCCCTTTCTATGGTTCTGAACTTAGTGAAGAACCAATCTAAGCATGGATCATATCTACCTGGTTAACACATCAACATCAGCCCTTTTATCATGACATTGGAACCCAGCATCCCCTCAAAATCATCTACACTTGTACTCTAGTCTAAAACTCTAAATCTTCCAAAATGACTAAGTCTGGATTTCTTAGCTAGATTCAATCTTTGGAGCTCTACCTTTTCCATCCTAGGTGCATTCTTGAGAATGTACCTGAACCATCTTGTAGTATATTTAATACTAACAAATCCCACTCTTTCCCTTGTCTAAGTCATTCTAGTTCCCACTCATCCATGATGGTTTTGTAGCCAAGATAATAATCTTTTCTTCAAATCTTATCATCTTGCCTACTTTGGCAGAAGCTCACGTCTATATGCTACCTCCCCTTGACCAACTCCTTGCATGGTTATGACCTACTAACCATGGCTTATAAAAACACTACTTCAATTGTTTACTTTGGAACCTTGTGCATCTTAAACCCACCTGGTTTATATAGCATCATGACAATCCTGCTATGGCAGCCTTATTTTCATCAGAGTTTGCCATCTCATCTAGACCAACTCAAATATAACCAAGCCCAAATATTGCTTCCATGATCATCTATATAACATGTTCTAGCTATCAATCTACCCCTTGTACCAATGTGAGCTCTGAGCTCCCTAATCCAACCATGTTTAGGTGGCATAAAAATAACCAAAATCTAGTTTCTTCCCATTTCACCCAAAAACCTTCAGAAACCAAGTGGATAATGATGTATGAATCAATTATACATCATATACTTTGGATATGATCTTTTGCCAAATAATTTCCGTAATTATTGGAGCCTAAAACTAATTAAATTCATTACCTTACAAATTTCTCCAAATCTCTGTCTGTAAAGGCAAGTTTGTTTTTCTCCAAACCACTTTGCCAACTCAATGCATATTTGGGTTCTCCACCTCATACCCTATCTCTCAAACTCAAAAATAAATATTTTTGAGATTCTTTATCATTTATTTTTGCCCTTTTTCTTAAATGGCAAAAATAAGAAATAATTCTCTAAAAATACATTCCCACCTCAATAAATTCAAATAAAATTCTCCAATGTGTGCAATGGTATTTAGGACCATATAACATCGAAAACCAACCTTGTACAATGTAAAAATATCAATTTAGCTTCTAGAATCTATTTCTTCCCTTTTTGAATAAATGGTATAAAGTGGTCTAAAAATCTTTTGAAAAATCCCAAATAAATCCCTAGGGTATATTTTTGTCATACATATCTACTAGTACCATCTACCTACCTTTACCAGTTTCAATTTATTGGAATCCCTTTATAAGCACAAATTTTATCAAGTTTGTAAAACCAATCCAACCTTGACCTAAACCAACTCCAAACCTCATCAACTCTTGTAAAGGATTTCACCACAGCAAACCAGCCCCTCTCTGGTCGTGTGCACTATAGCACTACAGTACCAACCATCCATCCACCACCCCTACTACCCAATGGATGACCATCTCTCTCCCCAAAGCCCTCCATGGACATTGTCGATCCTACACCCTCCCTCCTCCAAATAAAGGCTTCAATCCACCCCTGCACCTCCCCTTGGAGTCATTTGCCCCTTCTCCCTCCACTTACCTCCCTAGCACCCCCACTACCTTTCCTTTGCTCTATCCTTGCGCGCGCGAGAGAGAAGCAAGGTTCGGCCATGGCAAAAATCTAAGCCCTGCTTCACCCCCTCTCCCCTCCCTCTTTGCATGCTACGTCTTTGAACTCCACTCCTCTCACTGATGCTACTAGTGCCCTTCTTGTTGACATGCAGGAGCTACCAAGGCGGCACCGACGAACTCTGGCGAGCTCCCTTCGGGCGCCATCGCGCGAGCTTGCTCCCGAGGAAGAACCCCCTCATGCTGCTCCTCTCTAGAGTCGTCGGCCCTCACCGCATCGCCCTGTGACCTTCCCTTCGCCGGAGACAACCCTGGTGAGCCCCCTTCCGCCTTTTCCCCTCTGCTAGGGTTTCATCCCGCTTCCGCCACGCAACGAGTTAGACGGCTCAAGCGCCGTTCATCGGGTTCTAATCGGACGGCTGAGGTCCGTCCATACCCCTTTGGTCGGCCGCAGTGGCTGACGCGCGGGTCCCACCCCGCGGGGATTTGAAATTCCACCCCACACGCAGCGTCATGCCAGGTGGGCCGATTTCAAGTGGGCGGCCCATCTGTTTCCTAGATCTGGCCCAGGACATATGTCCCTTTTATTCTTTTTGCCCATATATGAAATCTAGCTATTTGTTTTAAATACAAATAAAAATGAAAAACAACTCAAATGGTCCAGATCCAAATTTATTCTAGTTACCACATGTTTTGTCAAACATGTTGTACCCTTTCCCACCCAAATTACTGCATAAATAAATCCTAGAAATTAAATTTCCAGCATGTGTCTAGTTCACTCAAAATTGAGTTCAGAGAGTATCCTAACTCCAAATGGAGTAAATACAATTGTTACTAAAAGGTATTCTCCATACCTTGCATGTACAACTGTCCCTACCTAAAGGTGCTTCCTAGTTCACCCATAGTAAAAATAACCAAATCAGGCCTTTTCTGCCTTTAGAAAGTTGTTTAGGTCAAACCGAGTGAGTTTTTGACCTAATTCCAACTCCTTGTACACCTATATATCAACATCTTTAAAATCCAGTAGCTCATAATTTTATGAACCTCTGTTAAATTTTGGTGAATTAAACTATTCTTTGTATGTTTAATCACCTTGATGCCGATGCAACAGCTCTCGAACCATATGGGATATTCACAACACCACTCCCTTGCGCACGTAGCCGTCGACTATGAACGATAGTTTGCAATCTACTAATTCCCAATGGAACACAATATCACTCAGTTGCAAAATGTAATTCGATCACAGGTAATTTCCGAGGTTCTAATAAGAATCAACTCCAAAATAGTTTTAACATGGTCTTCTCTAACTAGATGCGGCGCCCCCTCTATTTAAGGACTAAGGGGTAGCGGCCAGGCTATAGAGTCTTCAATGCAAAAGACTACAACTAGATACAACCGACCCAAAGTGGGTTTGGCCCAAGGCTCACAGGACGATCCTGCCATGGCAGAAACAAACCGTTTTCTATGCCGCGGTAGGGAGGATCCTGCCGTGGCAGAAAAAATGCGTTTCTCTACCGCGGTAGAACCTCTAAGTGTTGATCTCCTCTTTGACAGCTCCTTGCGCTTCCTCCCTCTCCTCCCTCGTGCATTCTTCATTGTCAACACACCATGCTCCAAATGCTTCAATTCGTCACTCCGTGATATGCCTTCTTCTCCCATGTACCTGATCATACAATAGCACAAAGACTTAGGCAGTATAAAGTTCTCATTAGTTAAAACATAAGGTTCATTAAGAAACAAATTCACCTATTGTTCTACTATCTTAGCACGAGCTCTTGTAATAGGTCCAATTCTAATATCATTGGATTGATCTTTCTTAGTCTCAGCTGGAACACCTTCAGTAGTAATTGGGGAAGGTGTAAGTATAGGGATGTCCTCATCATCTCCCCCTTCAAAAGGCGTCGACCTCGACGCTCCAAGGTCTTCTCCATCATATGGTGACAAATCAGCAACATTGAAGTTGTTTCTAACTACACCAAACTCAATAATAGGAATATCAATTAAGTAGGCATTATCATTAATCTTGGCTAAAAAATTGTAAGGACCAGCACCACGGGGCTTCAATTTAGACTGCCGCATCATGGGAAACCTATCCTTGTGTAGATGCACTCAAACCATGTCTCCAGGATCGAACAAAACCTCCCTTCTTGCTTGATTTCTTGCAGCAGCAATGTTCTTTCCTTTCTTCTCAATAGCCTCTCGAGTCTTGTCATGTATTTTCTTCACATATTCAGCACGTTTTGATGCCTCCATATCAACTCTCTCATGTAGAGGCAGAGCAAAAAATTGAGTGGCGTCAATGGCTTGAATACATACACCACCTCAAAAGTACAAAGTTGAGTAGTTAAATGCACATCCCGGTTGTCTGCAAACTCAACATGTGGCGAACACTCTTCCCATTCCCGTAGATTCTTATTGATCATAGTACTCAACAATTGTGACAATGTCCTATTCACCACCTCCGTTTGACCATTTGTTTGTGGATGACATGTAATACTAAATAGTAACTTCATTCCAAGCTTCCCCCATAAGTTCTTCCAAAAGTAGCTCATGAACTTCACATCACAGTCAGAAACAATCGTCTTTGGTACTCCATGTAGTCTCACGATGTCCCTGAAAAACAGTCAGCAATATGTGACGCATCATTGCTTCTGTGGAAGGCAATAAAATGAGCCATCTTAGAAAATATATCCAGTACCACAAATATAGAATCAAGACCTCTCTGAGTTTTAGGTAAACGTAGCACAAAGTCCATGCTCATGTCTTCCCAAGGTGTAGTAGGTGCAAAGAGAGGTGTATACAAACCATGAGGCTTCAGCTTTGATTTGGACTTGTTGCATGTAATGTAGTGGCGCACAAATCTATAGACATCACGCCTCATCTTGGGCCAATAAAAGTGATCAGCAAGCATGAGCAATGTCTTCTCATGCCCAAAGCGACCCATCAAACCTCCAGCATGTGAATCATGTATTAAGAACAAACGCAAATACGATTCTAGAATACATAATTTGTTATCTCGAAACAAATAGCCAGCATGTATATGATACTTTTACCATGAATTTTTCAAAGCACACAACCGATATGGTTCGGCAAAATCATGATCAGTAGCATAAAGCACATAAATACTTTCTAATCCAGGAATTTTAACATCTAGATGTGTCAATAGCATGTTTCTCCTAGACAGAGCATCAACTACCACATTCTCATTTCCTTCCTTATATTTAATGATGTAAGGAAATGACTCAATAAACTCAGCCCATTTAGCTAAACGTCTATGCAAGTTTGATTGAGCTTTCAACTACTTCAATGCTTCATGATTAGAATGTATGATCAATTCTTTTGGCCACAAATAATGTTGCCAAACCTCAAGAACTCTAACAAGTGTATAAAATTCTTTATGATAAACAGGATAATTCAATCTAGCACAAGCAAATTTCTCAGAAAAATATGCTATAGGACGACCCTATTGCATCAAACGCCACCAATTCCTATACCACTAGCATCACATTCAACTTCAAATTGCTTTAAAAAATCAGGTAATGCAGTTAAAGGTGCAGAAGTAAGCAAACATTTCAATGTATCAGATGCAATATCTTAGGCTGCACCCCATACAAATGACACACCTTTCTTAGTCAATTCATTTAATGGTTCAACAATAGTGCTAAAATCTTTCACAAAGCGCCTACAGAAACAAGCTAAACCATGGAAACTACGCACATGACTCACAATCATGGGAATAGGCCAATTCCGAATTGCTTAAATTTTAGATTGATCTACTTATACCCCATGCTTAGAAACAACATATCCAAGGAATATAACTTTATCTTTTGCAAATGTGCACTTCTCAAGATTAGCATACAATTTGTTATCACGCAACACTTGCAAAACTTGTCTAATATGATCACAATGTTCAGTATCATTGCCGCTGTATATAAGTATAGCATCGAAATAAACAACCACAAAACGACCAATATATTCTCTCAAAACATGATTCATTAATCTCATGAAAGTACCAGGTGCATTAGTAATACCAAAAGACATAACTAACCACTCATACAAACCAAATTTTGTTTTGAAAGTAGTTTTCCATTCATACCCTTCTTTCATTCTAATTTGATGGTATCCACTACACAAATCTATCTTAGAGAAAATAGCAGCAGCACTCAATTCATCTAACATATCCTCTAAACATGGAATAGGATGACGGTATCTAATAGTGATGTTGTTTATTGATCAACATTCTACACACATGCGTCATGTACCATCTTTCTTAGGTACTAAAATAACAGGAACATCACAAGGGCTAATAGAAACACGAATGTACCCTTTGTCCAACAATGCCTGTACTTGTTTCTGTATCTTCTTTGTTTCTTCGAGGTTGGTTCTGTAAGGTGACCGGTTTGGTAATCTGGAGCCAGGGATCAAGTCTATATGATGCTCAATGCCACGCAATGAAGGCAATCCAGCTGGTACATCTTCTGGAAACACATCACCAAAATCCTGAAAAACATTAGACACACCAAGAGAAATAGGGTTCATGCCTGCTGACATGGGATATTACTAGCAGAGCACAGTCGGCTGCGTTGCCAGGCGATCAGATTGTTTCTGTAGTTCTTATCTTTGTGTCATAAACACAACATCCGAAAGTTTATCGCCACGGAGGCGTTTCGGGTGACCAAGGAGACGTTGCCTCTCTGATGGGGATATGATGAATGGGGTATTCCCAGCAGGACGTTCCCTACTGGATCTGACTCCCAGCGAGTGGGCCTGCAGGACAGCGACTAGATCACGGCCCAAGGAGGATCCTGGAGACTGGAAGCTGGAGGCCCAGAAGTGTAGCTAGGCCTAGTCGGATTAGGTCAAGCCCTCCGAGTTCTTAACTAACTCGGCTGTGTATCTGTAAACCCTAGCAAGGTAATCCTATATAAACCTCCCTAGGGTGCTCTTTGTAGACATGTTCCATCATTCACCCCATTGACTTGCTGCCTAGCCGCCGAGCTCGCCACCCTTGTAATATCTCAATAATACAATCTAGAAGGAGTAGGTCTTTACCCTCCGGGGGGCCGAACCTGGGTAAAACCTTGTGTCTCCGCCCTCATCTCACACCGCAGATGGCTGTCTGCCCTTTCCCTTCCTACTACTACTCGCTGTCAGTCGCAACATCTGTCGTGGCCATTCCCATGATAGTAGTGCCCACCGTGGGGACTGGTCGGTCCGGCCTGAGTTCTGTGGCGAGACCCTACTTGCCAATCAACTGGTCGATCGCCACCGGCCGCATGATCGCGTGCGGCGAGATCCTCCAGATCTTGCCCAGCATCTACATCGTGGCATCACGCCCGGTCACGCACAGCGTCATCATGCCATTCAGCACAATCAACCTCTTTGTCGGCTTCACGGACGTCATCGTCTCTGAGGACACGGTGCTCATCGGCGAGTCACCACCATCCGACCGGCTCTCTAAGAGTCAAGTCTGCACCATCCACCGCCTCGCCTCCGAGTATGACACAGCCAACAACAATGTGGTCGAGACCAATGCGGCCACGGACGACGCGACCCTCCACGACAATGTTGACTCAGTGACCCCTGATGGCTCAGATATGTAGAGCTCATTGGGAACCCTATGAGGAAGGTATGATGAGCATAGCAACAAGTTTCCCTCAGTTATGAAACCAAGGTTATCGAACTAGTAGGAGTAAGGAAACAACTCCAAGGTGTTGCTATCAACTTGGAACCTGCACAACACAAACCCAAAACTTTGCCCCAACTTACAGTGAAGTTGTCAAACTCACCGGTTTGCTCAAAACAAAGGATTAAACGTATAGTGTGGAAGATAGTAATTGCTTGTAGAAAGTAAACAGTAAATGGTAAATAGTAGATGGTATCTCAATTGCAAGGAATGGACCAGGGTCCACAGTTCACTAGAGGTGTTCTCCATAAGATAAATAACATGCTGGGTGAACAAATTACAGCGAGGCAATTGACAGATTGAGAATGCATGACAATGCATATACTAGACATCTTGATCTCTACGAGATTTGTTTGGTTATTACAACATAATACATAGACCGTAATCCAACTACATCTATGACTAATAATCCACTTTCAGGTTATCATCCGAACCCCTTCCAGTATTAAGTTGCAAGCAATAGATAATTGCATTAAGCAAAGTGTGTAAAGTAAACAATACAATTGCCCTTCGACAAAGGATTTTTGTTTTTTCCCTAGTATAAATAGCTCATCTACAACCTTTGAAGTTTTTGTCACTCTCCCAGATTACTAGAGGCATCAACCTACTATCGAGCATAAATACTCCCTCTTGGAGTTACAAGCATCTACTTGGCCAAAGTATCTACTAGCAACGGAGAGCATGCAATATCAGAAATAACATAGACATGATAGAATGAATAATCAATCTGACATAGTATCTCAATATCCATCGGATCCCTGCAATCACAACATGTAGGATTACAAATAGATGATCTTGATCATGAACGGAGCTCACAAGATCTAAACATGATAGCTCAAAGGAGGAGAAACAACCATCTAGCTACTATATGGACCCATAGTCCAAGGGTTAACTACTCACGCATCACTCTAGAGGCTGGCATGGTGATGAAGAAGGCCTCCGGGATGATCTCTGCCCTCCGGCAGGGTGCCAGGAAGAGCTTAGGACCCCCCCCCCCCCCCCCCGATGTAGGGACGATGGTGGTGGCGGCTACGGACTGTTTCGTGGATTTTTTATCAGGTGCTTATGGTTTCTGCATCGGGGTGTTTATATAGGCGAAGGGGCGAGGTCGGTGGACGCCTGAGGGGCCCACACCATGGGGCGACGCGCCCTAGGGGGGTCACTCTAACCCTAGGTGTCACCGCCTCGTGGCTCCTCTTTGTATCCCCTTTTCACTTCGTCTTCGCTCCAGTAAAATATTAACTTTGGCTTTTGTTCCATCCAATTCCGAGAATATTTCTTTATTAACTTTTTTGAAAAAAAATAGCAGAAAACAGGCAACTGGCACTACGGCATCTTGTTAATAGGTTAGTTCTAGAAAATGTATCAAAATGCCTCAAAGTGTAGACAAAACATAAGAAAGTTGATACAAAACAAGCCTGAAGCATCAAAAATTATAGACACGTTTCCGACATATCAACCCCCGCCTCAGCCATTGGGTCCATCATCGCCACGTCCCCAGAATGCTCCATCGCGCGAGTCTCCAATGCAGGGGATTTTGAGGATTCCTCCATCGTCCAGATCTTCGACTCTGACTCTGGGTCGGAAAATTCCTGCGATCTCCACGTCGGATCCAGTCGCTTCATTGCGACCTATATGGCGAGCGACACGAGCGTCCCACCGGAGCCCTTCTCCATACCAATCCCGCCGATCGCGACAGTGGTGGAGGTCGAGGAAGCCCGCCTATGGCTGGAGGAGGCGATACGCAAGGAGCAGGTCAAACGCGAGAAGTTCCGCCTCGAGCAAGCGACAGCACAGGAGCTGTCGCTCTACCACCAATGCCGCATCAGGACGCGCCTGAACCCCAGCGTTTAGGGCCGCACCCTGAACTTCGACTAAGACAATGACCCTGCTCGCGCGGCCGAGCGTGTGATCTGCGAGAACGCGCCGCCGGCTTCAGCGCCCTCCCTCCACCGGGAGCACCCCCACCACCACCCGGCAGCAGGCCTCCACCGAACCAGCCGAGAATCCTCATCTCTCCACAAGAGCGGGACGCGAATGGCTTCCCATTGTACTCCACCCCGATGGCAATGTCATCGTGGGGCAGGCCGCAGTCACCAACCTCAACATCACGGGGGAAGGCGCCATGCAAGTCAAATATGCCCAGGTTCTACTCTCCAAGGCCGTTGAGCAACAAGCCGTGGGAGCCGATTCGTCGAGGCGGATGTAATCCCGCTCCTCCAGGAGTAGTGCGGCCTCGAGCGGCCTCCCAACAATCGCCAACACTCTCAACTGCCCGCCACCCGAGCCCCTGCAGCATCAACCATAGTTCGCGCACCCAGCACTCTCGACCAACGACCCACGACCACCGAACAACACGGTCCCCGCTAATGGGCAGCCGATCGACGCGCGCACCCACATCATCAACAACCAAGTCTGGCGTGCATGCCAGCCCAATGATTTGAGGCACACCCTCACTAATCGCAGCAACGACGAGCCAAGGAGATCCCTCAGTCGAGTTGGCCCCTAGTGCTTCGGACCCATGATCCGAGGCGAAAAATACCCGGTCAACTTTAAAGCGCCGAAGGATATCGAGAATTTTGACCGTACGTACGACCCAGCCATGTGGCTGGACACATACCTCATGGCGATGGGAATCGCCGGCCACACCGACCTCCTCACCGCTCCCTACCTTCCCCTGATGATGGAGGAAGCGACTCGGCAATGGATCAACACCCTCCATCCAGACGGCATCAACTCATGGGAGGACACGCGCGAGGCCTTCGTCAGGCACTTTGAGGGTTCCTACACCCGTGCCACCACCATCGAGGACCTGGAGTGATGCGTCCAGGGACCACGCGAGTCAATCCTCCACTGGGTCCAACGGTTCTAGGACCTGTGGATCAACACGGTGACATCCACCCGGGCATGGCAATCCATTGCTTCCAGAACTCGTGCCGATACGAGCCACTAGTCGCCAAGATCAAGAGGGTGTACAAGACACTCGACAACATCCCCGACCTCCTCGATATTGCCAAGCGCTACACGGAGGAAGATCCAAACCAAGAAACCGACGATGAGTCAGGGGGAAATCGCCGCCCAAGAAGCCATGACAACGGATGACAGCGCGAACTGTGCTACATCAACACTCTCCTCACCGGCAAGCGTCACGGTGACGGTCGAGCAGACTTCGTTGCCAACGCCGGCTACGCGCCACGTGAGTCGAAGAACTTCCGCTACGATGGAGGAAACTACCGCGATAGAGGAAACTACCGCGCGTGGCCGAAATTTGACCCCGCAGCTCTCCTCAACCAACCGTGTATACCACAGCAGGGACGGAAAGCCCGCCACCCACACCACTGTCTATTGCCACTCCTTGAATGAGATCGAGAAGGCAAGGCGAGCAAGAGAAGACCCCAACAAAAACCCACCAAATGCCGGTGCCTTCAGCAACGATGTCGGCTCGCTGCACACCTTCACCAGGCTCAACACCAAGCGCGAGAAGAAGTTCCTCGCCCGCGCATACGCCGTCAACGAGGTGTCCCAGGTCGACCTTCCCCGCTTCCTCAACTGGTCCGATTAGCGCATCACCTGGAGCCGCGAGGACCACCCTCCACGGATCGAGTAACCTGGGCGAGTCCCCTTGGTAGTCAAGCCCAAAGTGGGCGACTACTGGCTCCCCAAGACACTGATGGATGGCGGGAGCTCCATCAACATCCTCTACCTGGACATGTCCAGGCGACTGTAGCTCCCGTAGTCGATGATCGAGACGACCCTCACCACCTTCCACGGCATCTTCCCCGGTCGGAAGGCGTACCCGATCGGCAAGGTGATGCTACCAGTCACCTTCGGCACACCGGCATACTTCCACACCGAGCAGATCTTCTTCGAGCTGGTGAACTTCGGAAGCCCTTACCACTGCGTCCTGGGGCGACAAGCGTTTGCCAAATTCATGGCAGCGTCGCACTACGCGTACAATATGATGAAACTCCCAGTACCATGCGGCATCATCACCGTCCACGGAGACCCCGATATGGCCACGAAGTGCGAGGAAAAAGGCGTCAAATTCGTGGACGCCATCATCGCCGTAGAGACCAACCACGCCGAGGAGCTCGTCAGATACACGAGTGGAGTCGACAAAGATGACCCCATGATCCTAAAGAAGCCCAACACAGAGAACGCCGGGTCGACAGCGTTTGAGGCCACCACGCACACCCGCACCGTCGAGCTGGTCCTAGGCGACTCTAGCCAGACGGTCACCATCGGGGCGGGAATGAGCCCCATATAGGAAAGCGCGCTCGTTGATTTCTTCCTGTGAGAATCGCACTACTGTAGAAAGGTTTATAGCCGCCAGGTGGTTAGTGATGGGCAAAATTATGCCAGTCACTATTAAGTATATCCAGTGACAGACAGGGATAAGCCTGTCACTAGTATATAACACTAGTGACAGGCATATAAATATGTCTGTCACTAGTATTTTCTAGAAGGCCGGTCAAAATAGAAAAATTTCTTAGTGACATGCGTTTATAAATATATGTCGCTAAATATTCTATGAATAGCGACGAACGCAAAATATGCCAATCACTAGTATTTTTCACAAAAACTAACTGAAAGGATAAATTTCATTTAAACCAGACCTGGCGGTGCCACCGCGCCTCCGCCGGTGGCTAGCCCAGCCAAGCACTCTCGTCTAGATAACACTATACTTAACTTACATGAACATAGTACGGAATTGATCTTACGGGCTTCAGGTTGTAGTGAAGGCTAGCTAGGCAAAATTTCAGAACACATGTTGCTAGCAGAAGTCTGAAATTTTCAACCGAAAATTTTGGTTTGGCCTGAATCGTGCAGCACGAATATTTTTGGAGATTCACAAAAAAAAATTGGCTAAGACCTAGCCCGGACGCCTCCCGGCCGTATAGAACGTGAGTCTCCCTCGCGACCTCCACCTCCCCTTCCAGCGCCGCCTCGTCCCATTCCACTTCCGTCTTCGACGGATTCCGCCCATGTCCGGCTAGCCCATGCACTGGAGACCACCGCCCCAGCACCCCCTCCTTCCGCCCTCTCTACTCCACGGCGTAGAACCGTCCATCCACAACCCACACCACAAACCCTAGCCCGGGTATTTTGGCGTCCATGGCGTGCGACGGCGCGACAGCCGACCTCCTCTCCCCCAACTTCTCATACCACTCTACACCTTGGAGGACATAGGCCAACTTGCAGGCTGCAGCGCAACCTGTCCCCACAGGCAGCTCCTGATCATCGTTTCTTATAGTCACCGATCGATGGACAGTACAAAAATCATCTCCTACATGATCACCATGGAGTACGTATGTACCAGCTTCTTAGATTTTTTTTCTTATAATGGTTCAGATACTCTCGGGAAAAGAAAATATGCCAGATCATAGTGTTCGTTTCAGAGATTTTGTGTGGTCCAGCTGAGCATCACCGGTCACGCCCTCTGCTTGCGAGCACTGCCAAGGCCGACCATTGTCGTGGTATTGCTGACAAGTACGCCATGGAGGGGTCCTCACACTGCGTGTTTAGAGACGTGGGGGAAGGCGGATGGTTGACGGGTACGAGGTAACACAGTTTACCCAGGTTCAGATCCCACGACGGTGGCAGAATCCTACTCCTGCTATAAATCACTATAATGGCAATACGCCGAGTTACAGGGATTGGTTCGCTGTGCGAGGTTATGTGAAGTTGTCTATGATTGTGCCCTAAAGGCTCCCATAGGCCCGACTTATATAGTCGCCAGGTCCTAGGGTTACAGGGAAAAGTCCTAGCCGGACAGGTTACAGATTCCTACACTGTCTATAACTAGTCTAGCGTGTCTTGCACTCCAAGGCTCCGGGTACGTTGGTGACTCCTCCGTAGCCTTCCTTTATCCGGCATGGGACTCCCTTCTGGATCCATATAACTGGGCCGCCCAGCATGCCAAGGGCCATGCTACCAACTGTGGGCCTCCCGGGTTATCAGGACAGAGGACATGCTATGAGGATACCCATATAGTATATCCCCAACAGTAGCCCCCGGAGAACTCCGAGATCTTGCGTCGTGATGCAGCCCGTCCTACGGACGCACCTCCATCTACAACACCTAGTCCTCCAAGTGGACCAATGACTCGCGCCCGAGCCAAGCTCCTACAAGCCAAGGTTAACTCGCTCCCTTCCTCATGTGATTTTGGTCTACCTTTGGATGGCTTGCTACTTCATGCAACTACGTTATGCATCCTCAGCTATGAAGCAACATCACCACACCAAGCCCCCAAGGAAGAAGGACCAGGAGAAGAAGCTGCTGGAGCTCTGCACACCGGAGTCTCCGGTCCCCAATACCGGAGTCTCCGGACCTTCCTCCGGTCCGGCCCCAAGAAACAAGCCCGGGACAGCCAGATGCCCCCTCCGGAGACAGGTCCAGAGATGGACCGGAGTCTCCGGACCCAACACCGGAGTCTCCAGCCTGCTCGATGCCAGGCATGTCAAGGCCTTTTGGGCCTGGCCCATGTAACCCCCAGTTTCGCCCCAATTTCCAGTTTTATTCCAAAACTACCCATGTTTAAGTGGTTGGCCTATATAAAGCCCCATCCCTCATATGTAAACCCTAGACTTGGATAATAATAGATTGAGGACACCCCTTTGAGGATCTTTCATCTATTGGTCTCATGCTCCTACCAAGGGGCACCCTATTATCCACAACCTCTTGGATCTTGCCTAGTGCGTTCAAGTTGTACAAGGCCTTGGGTTCTCGGTTTCTCGCCCCCAAGTAGTCAAGATCTCACCAAGCACCTCGCCCCCGTTGTTGGCCGTGGAGAGAGAGCTTCGCCCAACACTGATCCTAGGGATTATGTTAGACCGGTTGCCACCGGCGTGAGTTATCGGCGTGTATCGTGATTTGTGTGCGTGAGTTCATCGGGTTCTTAGTGTGCGTGTGTTCGTGGATTTCATCCCCTCTTCCCCATCCACCGCTTTCCCCTCGATTCCCGCAGAGATTCGTGAAAGACCGGGCCACCCCAAGGGGTTACCCCATAACACGTCATCTTGCCTCTTCACGTTGAATGCTCCGTCTAGATGGATGTCGGCAAATCGTCAAGCAACATCTTGTAGTCCTCCCAAAGAACCCAGCAAGGTTTTCTCCGTCTTCAACTTGTAAGTCGGAGAATTGTTGAATCTTCTACCGTACTCTTCCATAGCCGGACTGGATCCATCCATGCCGGAATCTTCCGATGTGATGGTTCACCTGCTAGTGACAGCTAGGGCGACGTAGACATAGGTCAGCAACGCCTCGTAACTTTCACATGCAGAAAACGCAATCATGTCTGATTTTCCAGCGCGAGCGATACGAACCGTTGGCGGCGACGGTTGGTAACGTGGAAAAATTTCCGCGGACGCGCCCGCACACGTCATCCACACGTCAACTGTTCGATCATTTCGCACGAATCTTGATTCCGGAGGTTATAAATTATAACAGCGGTGGAAATTTTACTTTTCACCTCATTTTCCTCTGCATCATCTTCTTCCTCCAGCGAGCGCCTCCTCGAGCTCTCCGCGCACCTGTGCAAAAAACCCTAGCCCCTTAATCTCTCCCAGTCACCACCGAAAAATGCCCAATGGCCAGCAGCAGCTCCTCCCCGTCCATGGCGGTGTCAGGCGATGCCGCGGAGAAGCCGGCGAGTGCCGTCATCGTGCCCCCAGAGGGATTGGTTATTCCCAAATCCGCGATGGTTGAAACCACCGGCGGCGACGGCGCTGGAGCTGCTGGAGGAGGAGTATGACTCCCACAAGGGCGATTGGCGCAGTTCGGATATTACGGACCACGATATCAAAGAATTAATCAACAAGGGCTACCTCCCGGTGACGGAGGGGCTCGTCTGGCGGGCAGCACCGGCCAGCGAGGTCACCCCTTCTCCCCAAGCCAGAGAGAAGGTCTATCTCAAATCTCAAATGGTACGCGGCGTCTCCCTGCCCATCTCCAACTTTTTCCTTGATGTCCTCAACCATTACCGAGTACAGCGTCAGAACCTCTCCCCCAATAGCATCTTAGCGCTTAGCAACTACGCGGCGCTTTGCGAGGGTTATTTAGGGATTAGGCCTAGGCTAGATCTCTTCATCTATTTCTTCACCGTCAAGCGTGAAGCCGGAGCCGCCAAGGACGAGCTCAGGAATTGTAGCACCATTAGTTTTAAGATCCGGCCTGGCCGGCAGTTTCCCGACATCGTCGGCCACGAGTCTTGCAAAAACTAGCAGCGAACGTACTTCTACGGCCCAGATATCCCTCTGGCCAGCCGAGAAGTAGCGTACCCGGACTTCTTCGATGGAGCTGCCGCCGAAGCCCCGACATGGGGATCCCAGGCCTCCCTTCCCTTCGACATCGGCGCTTCCCGCGCTATAAGGCGGATAGAGTGGTTCGTAGATACGGGTCTGACCGGATTGGACCTAGCCATGTGCTGGTTCGTCAGGCCGATCCAGCCTCTGCAGCACCGCTTGAAGTTGATGCACGAGTATACCAATGAGCGGAAGGATAGCCTCCGCATCTCTGAGGACAACTTCTCGAGCGACTTCGTCAAGCTCCTCCTCAAGGACATCGTCAAGGTGAAGGATAGGAAGCGTGGCTTCACCATCACCTACGACATGTTCGTAGAGAGCAAGTTCCCAAAGGTACCTATTTATTTTCCGTGTATGAAATATACTCCAGTTCTTCCGTCTAGCCATTAACATCTCATCTAACACGGTGGTTCTTCACTTAATAGCTCAGCGACATAGATGAGGATAGCATGGCTCCCCAAATCTATGATCCAAAGATGAAGGAAGTCACCGTCGTGTCTGACGATGATGCCCCGTTGGCGCGAAAGAGGAAGAGATCCACCTCTGACGCTGCCGACGGAGGAAAGAAAAAGAAGACGGAGGGTGGAGCCTTCAAGAAGACTACCGCCGCTCTGGAGGCGGAGAAAAGAAAGGTTACAGGGATACCTTTTGCCAAAGAACCCCCTCCTGTGTAAGCTTCTTTCTCTATGACATTGTCCATTATTTGTCTTATTTTTGTACTTATACTTTTTGTATGTTTCAAGAAGAAAGCCACAACCAGTTTGAAGAAGACCTCCAAGACTTTGGGGGCTTCTCAAAAACATTAAGGATATGTTGCATCGTGACATGTCTTCCCACGCATCTCGTGCCATCACCCCTGTCACTCCCATCGTCAAGCCCACGCCCGCTCCGACAAGCTCACATGCCATAGATGTATCTGGCCCTTCCGCCATGGAATTGGACTCAGGTGCCTCCACGGAGCTTGTTGTTGTCGGCGAACAGGTGACACGGGAGAGTGCCGCAAACCTAATGGCTGAAGCTCCGGCTAAGGATGCCATCGGTAGCGGTAAGGTGGTGGTGGAAGGTGGTACTTCTGCCGAAGGCGGCGCCTCCACATCCAAGAAGACCATAGAGTTCCCGAAGATAGTCTATCTGGTGCTTACGTCGGGTAGCACTGCTCTGGTTCCTAGTGCGGCACCGACATATCCAACGTGTGGTCTCGAGGAGCTTCTCCGGCAAGAACAAATCTTGCAAGGAAACAGTTTGTCCTTTGGCAAATTACTTGTTGAGAGTGCTACAAACCTCAAGATCATCGCACTTGTAAGTTTTGCTTGCCTTTTACATTTCATATGAGTATCCCACTGTAGCCCCCGAGGATTTAGACGGAAAACCATAGGTCTTTGCATCTAAATTCTCTAAGAGTTACTGAGCTAGAAAACTTCTCACTATAGCCCCCGAGCATATAGTTTGAAAGAATTATTCCGACTAGATGCTTTAAGAGTAGCATACGCAGTGTTTGTAAATTTCAATATTGTAGCCCCCAAGCTTCTAGTTGAAAACGGAATTAGTTCCGACTAGATGCTTAAAGAAAAACCAAGCATATTGTTAAGTTAAAAACTCTCGATGTAGCCCCCGAGCTTCTAGGTGGAAATTCTCCGGCTAGATGCTCCAAGGAGAACAAACAACATTTTAACTTTATTCTTCCACAGAATGAGAATGCTCGGAGGGGTGTCGCCAACTACAAGTACCAGAAGATGTGCGCGGACTTGGAAGCTGAAAAGGGTAAAACTACCTTCTTGAAGGAACAGATCATCAAGAGCAAGCGTATGTTTTTCCTTTATTTTTCGTATTCCGACTTGGTCTTGTGCCAACATTCTCCGAGTACTTACTGTATACTGTTCTTTCTCCGACTTGCAGAAACCATTTCCAAGGCTAAGGACATTGTTGAGCAATCCAAGCATATTCAGCAGTTCGATAGAGAAAACAAGATCCTTAAACAGGAGATGAAGGACATGCTGAAGATGCATGAATACTCAATGAAAGCCCTGCAAGACTCGCCAGGGAGGAGATGAACCGCTTGAAGGAGGAAATCACGATCTTGAAAGAGCAGAAGAAAGCTGCTGATGAGAAAAATCAACGCCATCATGAAGCGTACGAGATCCTCTGACAAGAATGGGACTCCATGGCGGAGACTCTCCAGCAAGCTGAGATAAGCATCTTCAGTAAGTGATTCTCCATCTTGGACTTCTGTAAGCTGAATACTCTAAATTTTTGAACTCATGCGCTCCTTTGTCGGCAATTTGTAGCTCCTATGGGTTTAACCCGGTAGCCTCCTCCGCCAAAGGAATGCATGGTCCTTGCCGGCAACTTTATCAACACCGCCATAAAGCAGGCCAAGGAGATAGCCAAACCCCTCCATATTAATATCAAGGCATCGAACTCTATGGCGAAGTTCTCGGATATCCTGCGCCGAGCCCCCGAGCGTATCTCAAGATGGAAAGCTTCATGTGCACGGGCCGGTGCAAGGATGGAGCTATCCATGGTCAAGGCACATTATGAAAATGCCGACATCGACACGGGGACCTCCGGTATCCCTGACGTAGACGATGAAGGCCAAAAGATAAACCACGAGTCTATCTTGGCGTCGCTCGCGGGTTATGACACCAGAGTCACCGAGTTGGTCGACTTTAATGTCTTTGTGCCCATGAAAACCATCGACGGCGGCAACCAAAGCTCCTCCGAGTCCCTCAACACTGCGCTAGAGGAATGAAAAACAATTTGTAATATTTGTTTCCTCTATAATGTGTATGCGGAAAAAATACTTGTTAACTTAAGGCGGAAAACAATGGTTGTTATTTCCTGATACTCAAGAATTTGTTCCAGCATGTATATAGTTTTTAAGCAAGTGCTGGCTTATCCATTACTCTGGTTTTATGCTTGACTTTTCGTGAGTCGAAAGACTCGTTGTCGGAACCATGCGCTCAGGTGATGATTCCCAATGGCACCGTCAATAACCTAAGCACAAAATCGCCGACAATAAGTGTCAAAAGTCACTACTCCAGAATCCACATAAAAACGACAAAGAACGTGTAGACCAGAAAACATAAGCTAACGCCCGTAGGCGGAATTTTCACAAGTGCAATCACAAAGCTTGTGCATAAAGGTTTTATACGATCCAAAAATGAACACTAAAGGAGGTAAAAGACTCAGAAATATGAGTGAACCAGAGAGCTTTATTTCATTGATCATATAAGAGGTACACAATAGATAAAAAATGCTAAGTGTAGAAAGGACGTAGCTGTGCTATGTTCCATGGCCGATCAAGCTTCGGGTAGTCATCATCTAGGTCACATCGCTTACGCTTATGATCCTTGTTGGGTCTATCCTTCAGTTCACGATTGTCAACGAGGTAGTAAGACCCATTGAGTAGAGCCTTGCTTATGATGAACGGTCTTTCCCATGGCGGGTATAATTTGTGTGACTTCTTCTCCTTAAGTTGGAGCACCAGATCCCCCTCTTTAAACGAGCGATGTCGGACGCGGCGATTATGGTAGCTGCGTAGCTTCTGCTGGTAGATGGCGGATCTTTGGCATGCCAAAATGCGCTCCTCCTAGAGAAGGTCCACATCTAGGCGTCTCGATTCTTAAGCATCATCTTCGTCGTAGGCGGCAACTCTTGGTGCATCGTGAAGGATGTCGGAAGGCAGGATGGTTTCTGCTCCATATACCATGAAGTAAGGGGTGTAGCCGGTGGATCTGTTAGGTGTAGTTCGTAAACTCCACAACACAGATGGCAATTCTTCCGCCCAGGCTCGAGCTTCTCTATGTACCGGTGCCTCAAGACGTGCCTTGACTCCCTGCAGAATTAATCCATTTTATCACTCAACCTGACCATTGGACTGTAGGTGTGCCACAGATGCAAGGTCAACTCGGATGCCTTTGTCCCAACAATAAGCCTCCACTTCTCCGAGTGACAAGTTGCTTCCGTTGCCGGTGATTATGCTATGTGGGAGACCAAATCTCACCACTAGATCCCGCACAAACCTAAGGGCAGTTGCCCCATCGAGCTTTGTAATGGGTTTAGCTTCTATCCATTTGGTGAATTTATCAACTGCTACTAGCAGATGCGTAAACCCACATGGTGCCGTCTGCAACGGACCAACCATTTCCAGCCCCCAGATTGCAAACGGCCAAGTTATTGGTTGTCCACAATTCTTCAGCACGAACATGTGGTTGTCGGGCATAATACTGGCATCCCATAGATGTCTCCACCGGCTTGTCGGCATTCGCCTTCGCGGTCAGCTAGTAGAATCCTTGCCGGAAGGCTTTCGCGACCAAAGATCGGGGAGCGGCATGATGCCCGCAATATCCGAGATGGATTTCGCGTAGGATTTCAATACCTTCTTGCTGGGAAATACACTTAAGGTATACACCAGTAGTACTTCTTTTGTAGAGCTGTCCATTGATTATGGTATAGCCCTTTGCTCGATGTACTATTTGCCGTCTTTCAACTTCGTCATCAAGCAAAGTTCCGTGTTCGAGATATTCCATGAACGGTTTTCTCCAAACCGGAGGGACCTTTGCCACCATGTGGACGAAAGAGTCTACTCTGTCCGGGTTGTTGGTGTCTGCTCCCTTCATGGATGGTGTCCGTAGATGCTCCAGGAAAACTCCAGGCGGAATTCGTTTGCGCCCTGATCCAAGCTTAGATAGCAGATCAGCCGCCTCGTTTTGCTCCCTAGGTACATACTTGACCTTGTAGCCCAAGAAGCTCTTGGCTATCTCGTCCACTTCGTCTCGATATGCCGCCATCATAGGGTTCCACGCATTCCAGGTGCCAGCCACCTGCTGGGCAACCAAGTCGGAATCTCCACAGCAAACTATGTGCTTAATGCCAATATCCTTGGCTACACGTAATCCGTGAATGAGTGCTCCATACTCCGCCATGTTGTTCGTAGCCTCGAAGTGGATCTGCAGAACGTAGTGTAGCTTGTCCCCAGTTGGTGACTGTAGCAGTACACCAGCCCTCGAGCCGTTGAGCAGCTTTGATCCGTCAAAGTGCATCACCCAGTATTCTGGCTCCGGCAATGGGGTCGCATCTGGCATCTCCGTCCAATCTGCGATAAAATCTGCCAAGGCTTGTGACTTGATAGCGTCTCGTCTCTTGTAGGTGATCTCGAAGGCGGCAAGTTCAATGCCCCACTTTGCGACCCTTCCTGTGGCGTCGCTGTTGTTGATGATGTCGGACAGTGGAGTCTTGCTCACCACTATGATGGGGTGCTCCTGGAAATAGTACCTCATCTTCCGAGAAGAAAGGAATACTCCATAAGCTATCTTTTGGTAGTGCGGGTAACGCTTCTTGGACTCCGTCAAGACATCACTTACATAGTAAACTGGTCGTTGAACTCCGTTCTCATAGCCTGGTTCCTCCCGCTCTACCACGACGACAATGCTGATTACCCGGTTGGTGGCCGCCATGTAAATTAACATGGGTTCGCCATTGAATCTCCTTGAGCCGCTTCAATGCCGCATCTGCTTCGTCCGTCCATGTGAATTTGTCTGCCTTTTTCAGCAACGTGTACAGCGGCAGAGCCTTCTTTCCAAGTCGGCTGACGAACTGACTAACTGCTGCAACACAACCTGTTTGTCGTTATATGTACTTTAGGCATGTCGGATGGTTTATGTTTAAGATGGCCTTGATTTTCTCCGGGTTGACCTCGATTCCTCGTTAAACGATGAAACCCAACAATTTTCCGGCTGGAACCCTAAAGACGCACTTCTTAGGGTTAAGCATCATGTTGTATTTCCGGAGATTATCAAAGGTTTCTTTCAAGTCGGAGATTAAGTCATTTGATTTTTTAGACATCACCGCTATATCGTCCACATAAGCGTGAATGTTCCGACCAATTTGATCGTGTAGGCAATGTTGCATTGTCCGCTGGTACGTAGCACCTGTGTTTTTCAGCCCAAAGGGCATCGTAAGATAGCAAAATGTGTCGTAGGGGGTAGTGAACGAAGTGTCCAATTGGTCCGACTTCCTCATCTTGATCTGGTGGTATCCTGAGTATGCATCAAGAAAACACAAAAGTTCCGAGCCAGCCATCGAGTCAATGACTTGGTCAATGTGAGGCAAAGCAAATAGATCTTTGGGACATGCTTTGTTCAAGACGGTGTAGTAAACGCACATTCTTAATTCTTTGGTTCCCTTTTTAGGGACAAGTACAGGATTGACCACCCATTGGGTGTGAAGGACTTCTCGGATAAAACTAGCCTTAAGTAACCTAGCTATCTCTTTGCCTATGGCGCGTCTCTTCTCATCTTCAAAGCGTCGTAGAGGTTGCTTCACTGGTTTGCATTTTGGATCAATGTTTAAGCTGTGCTCGGCAAGTTACCTAGGTACACCTTTCATGTCGGCAGGTTTCCAGGCAAAGATGTCCCTATTCTCACGGAGGAACTCGACGAGCGCGCTTTCCTATTTGGGATCCAGGTTTGTCCCAATGGCGGTGGTCTTGGAGGCATCGCCTACCACAAGTTCCACCGGCTTGGTCTCGATGGCGGACTTGAATGCTGGAGCAGAGTCAGAAATCTATTTCTTCGACGCGGGCATCTGCGAGGCATCCACCTTTCTCTGGATCTCCTTGAATTCTCCGTGTAGGCTGCTTCTCCAATCTCGCAGTCCCTAGCTTTGGTAAAGCTTCCGGATACGGTGATGACACCGTTTGGTCCGGGTATCTTGTGTTTGTTGTAGACGAAGCATGGTTTGTACATGAAGGTGTGGAATATGTCGCGGCCGAATATGACGTAGTACACGCTCTTGAAGGGGACCACCTTGAAGGTCATGCACTCTTGGCGGTAATTATTAACATCTCCAAAGGCTACCTGAAGTGTGATGCACCCAAGGGACCGAGCCTCCCGACTAGGAACTACGCCGTGGAAGATGGTGTTGGTCCGCCTTAGGTTTGCCTCCGTCAAGTTCATCTTCTGCAGTGTATGCAGGTACATGATGTTGATGCTGCTTCCACTATCCACCATACATTTGGTGAACTCATTGACGTCAATCAAGAGGTTGATGTCCATGGCGTATTGGTTCTCCGTAGGGATGAGGTATGGGTGATCCTTCTTGTCCCAAGTAATTGGAATCTCCGACTAGCGCAAGAACTAGGGAACCGGGGGTAGAGTAGCCATCAGTATCCTCATGGAGGTCTTCTGTTGTCGGACAGTGGGGGTGCCAAGGAAAGTATGGAAAACTGCCGCCTTCTTCTCGAAGGGGTTCTTGCCTTTGCCGTCACTCTTGGCAGCGTGCCTGGGGTCAATGTCCTCGTCCATGTCACTTGAATCCTTGGACTCCTCCTTCTTCTTCCCCTTTCCCTTGCCTCGCGGTATGTTCTTCTGACTTTGCTTGTAGCCGGACTCCGGGTCCTCCTTGAGGTCGTTGACAAACTTGCAGCGGTGATTGGTGTGGGTGGCCTTGCCATTGGCATCGAGGTGTACGAGGCACGACATATCGCGGTACTCCTCGTAGGTTTGGGCAACGCGGAGTGCTACCGAGGTAGTTTCACTTCCTCGCTGCTTCCCACGACCAGCTCCCTGTCCTCGGCCATGCTGCCCGCCATCACCTCGTCCTGCGAAGGTCATAGCGACCATGTCGGGAGTTTGCTTTTCTTCTGGTGCGGTTTTCCGCTTTGTGCTGTTGTTCCTCCGAGCTTGAGTTGGAACGGATGATGTCGGCAGAGAGCCGCGAGCATCGTCGACGGCAGCTGCGAACTCACTGGCAACCTGAATCATCTGGTTCAAGTATAGCTGGTGATTGTCCTGCAAGCGCTTGAGCTTATGTCGCAGCAACGTGCCCCTTTCCAACCCATCGATGAAGGTGACTGTGACACCCCCGGGATTAAGGCTAGACAAATCCCAGACCTTCGTCTGAACATAAGCCTAACCTAATCTCGAAAGCATACAGAGGGAGAATTGATAACACAACAGTGACCCTACGACACAAAAATTATTACAGCAAGCTCATAAGTGAGCGAAGAACCAAAATATTACAAGCAGAGGTCACTGACCACAAACATCAAACAACGGAAGGCGAATTATTCTATTAAGTATAGCAAACTTAACAAATGGCCTAAGAGGCCTGAAGCATAACGATGACGTCCAATCCATAGATCCAAGACTGTCGACTGGGAACTCCAAACTACTCGTCGATGTCGATGCCGTGAAGAACACATCTTCTATGGTAACACTTACTCTGCTGCAAAAGTATCAATGAAGCAAGGGTGAGTACAGGGTGTACTCCTCAAGACTTATGGCTAGTGGAGTTGTTTTGCATAAAGCCATTTTTTTTGTAAAACAAGAAGGAGAAGAATCTCGACTAAACAGAATATTTTGAAAGGGGATAAGAGAGTGGTATCTCTAACTTTGATCATCTCTTGATATCCACCGAATCATCAGTTGAACCTATCTAGGATCACCCCCTCGATCCCTGAGGAAGCATCCTTAAGCTCACATTACTTAACTTGCCAAGTTTTCCTATTAGGTTCAAGTTCTCTATGATCTTTGAATCTGGTCTCCAAGTTCGTCCATAACCGTGGACACGTCTTTTTGAAAAGATTTAACCCTGCAGGGGTGTACAACTTTACCCACACGTACCAACCGATTCTTAATGCCAACGTTATTAGACCTCTTCCTTGGAAGGCCGGCAGAGAGTGGTTGACCACGACCTTTACCTTGCTTCACCGAGACCATGAGTCACGCACTAGGGAGATGCCGCCGTAACGGGTCGAGTCCCTAAGCCGGTCCGTAATGATGTGCGCAGGGTTCAAGATTACGGATGCTAGGCATCTCTTGTTTCCGGCCATGCTTACCTACCTATTATGAGTGCACCTCCTTCACCTCCATTCAAGAACATCCAAGATGCGTATGTCGAATGGAAAGCCCAAACTATGTTACTCATGGAATCTACTAGGCAAGTTAGTTGGTCGAGGGGGTTTCTAGGCCCCCATGTGGCTGTACGCTCGTCTTGGACCATAGGCAAGAACATCGGGTCCTAAGGGTGGTAGGTATAGGACTGCAAAAACCACAACCCACCGTGGCCTCCCATACAAGCTTTAGAATGTTTATTATCCATCTCTGATCATACCACATCATCCTGTCATACTAGGTTCATTCGCAGCTCTGATTCATCAACCGGATGGACCAGTGGTAACAGCTAAGCATGGCTAAGCACAACAGATATAGTAGCTCTAGCAACGCTCCATAAGCTCAAACCCTAGTTATGCTAGGAGCAGTGGATCAGGGAATATAGTATTCAAAGGTAACATGCATCAGATAGGATTACTCTATCTATCAATAAAAGACTTTAGAATTGTATGCACATGGCAAGAATGAAATACTTTGAAAGCATAGGATTATATCACATGTGGGGTTTCGCTTGCCTTTGCCAGTTGATATCCGGAAAGCAGAGCTTCGGACATCTGGTACGTGACTTGGTTACAGTTGATCAAGTATTTGTCTTCGAGCTTCGATGGTGTTGATCTCGACCTTCGATGGTGTTGACCTTGATCTTCGATCTTGATCTCGTTATCATATTCTACCGGAGAAGAACCAAATACCGGAAATAAAGGAAACAATCAACACATGGCATAGATGCAATGATCCAGCAAGGATGATGATATGACAAGTTAAATTGCATTGAAATAAACCCCTAAGGCATGCTTAACAAATTAATCTGGGTTCCGAGGGGTGCAAACCCTAACTCGGAGAAACCCCGGAAGCATATGAGAGGGGTTGTTTTGTTGTTCTAATTAAACTTTCAATTGAAGTTTCTTATCAATGCATGATTATAATTTAATTAGGTAGAATTCATTTTTCTGAACATTTTGATATATTATTTGTATTTTTCTGATTTAAAATGCATTAGTTATGAATTTCTCAAATTCTAATTCATTTTTAGAATATTATAACATAATTTGCATTTTGAAATGACTCTAACATTTTTATTAAACAGAAACATTTCTGAATATGTTTATCTCACTTACATCTGGACCCCACTTGTCAGGTATTTATCATTTACAAAATAATTACAGAAATTAGTTCAGAAAACATTAAAAGAAAAGAAATTACTGCATCAGCATGATGCAATGCTAACGTCAGCCAGGGCTTGAGCCTCAGATCGATGATCGATCTATTGATCGAGCGCGCGCGGGGCAGCGAGACGAGGCGCCGCTTGCAGAGGGTGGCCGGAGCGGCGTGCGCGACGGCGAACAGTAGCGGCAGCGACAGGTGGTCGTCGGGGAGGAGCTCGAGAGCGAGAGGAAGAGTGTGGAGGGGTTTGTTAGAACCGTGAGCTCACTCTGAGCGCTACGGTGGTGACGGCGAGGCCGGGGATGGTCGAACAGCGATGAATTGATGACGACAATGACAGTGGCCGGCGGTGCTTCTTTCTTGATTCCGGCCAGAGGAGGTGATCCGAGCTCGCGTGCTTTGAGGAGGAGAACGAGGGCGACGAGGCAGTCACAGGGGTAGCCTAAGCTTGGCCCGGGGCGACCGGATACGGTGAAGCTCACCGGCGTCTGCAAGGCTAGGGTTAGGGTTTGCGCGCAGGAGAAGAGGAAAGAGGGAACTAAGAGCTAGGGTTTCTCCGCGGTGGCTCTGGGGATCAAGTAGAAGCTCGGGGGCGGCGGCGTTGATCTTGGCGCGCGGCGACCGGCGGCGGGGCGACACACAGCTAATTCCGCGATTGACCGGCGAGGAAGACGACGATGATAGAAGGACGAACCGGTACAGGGCCGAGGCGGGCTACAAACGGGCCAGATGGGCCGCGGTGAAGTGCGCTGGGTGTCAACAAAGGAGGGAAAGGAAATGGGCTGGCTGGGCTACGGTCCAGATTAGGGTTAGGGATAGTTTTATTTCCTGTAACCTTATTCTTTTAGTTTTCTCTATATTCTCTTTGTATTTTCAATTTGAATACTGATTTGAATTATTTGAGAATACTAGAGGTTTTGAAAAATATCTAAAAATACTAAGGGGCCCTCAGAACAGTTTGGGCTCCACACATTTTGGCTTTTCAAAAATAGTCAAAACCATTTTAACACATTTCAAATGAAGAGGAAAGGAGTTAGGATTAGGGTTTTGCTATTATTTCTTGCATGCATTTCAGATGATGATGATGCTCATGAATGCGCAATCAATTCCTAATTACTATTTATTAAAACTAGGGTTGTTAAAAGAATCTCGTCCCGAGATTCCTAGTTAGGAAGATAGAAGGAACATGGTTACACTAAACTTTGACGATCTTCTCGAAGAGGTTGATCCATGCCACCATGACGAGTTGACGAAGCGCTTCACAATATTCAAGGTGGCTACTGACGAAGCGCTTCACAATATTCAAGGTGGCTACTCACACTAAGGAAAGAGGGAATGACACAGAACCACAAATTGAGTATCTCATGTTAACTGATGGATAGATGTTTCACAAACATGTCTAAAGCCAACAAACATGAAACACGTCAAGGTAACAGAGGAAACAAAAGGAGATGGTTTTCAAGGTGACGGTTAACTGGTCTTCATAAGGATTGAGACCATGGAACTTTAGAAGAGGGTAGACTTCTGAGGGAAGAAACTTCCAACAGAATAGATAAAGAGCACAGACTTCGAGAGGTGAACCTCTACTAAACAGCTTAAGTAGAGCTTTACAGGTGAAAGAGATAGATACCAACAAAACCAAGCTGTTGAACTACTTTTGACACAAAAGGGTCACTCTTTCGTTCAACAGAAGTCCAAGACAGAAAGGTGTTTTGGTGGAGAGGACTCGTAAGAGCCACAAGGAACATATAACAAGAGAAACTATTGATTACCAAAATCATGGCCTCTCTCCAAACATGTGTAGATAGAGAGAAAGGAACTCTTTATTCATCAAGGTCTATCAAAATCTTTGCCAAAGATCATGACTTCACTTTAAACCACCAAGATGAATAGTTGAGAAGATTCTTGATGACACGAGAAGAAAGAAACTTCATTCTCAGACTCCAAGTACTTGGCATAACAAGATGCTTGCCATCATAAAAGGGTCTAGAGGATTGACCGAGAGACATTTAGCAACTCTACTTTAAACGTTCTCATGGATGTTTGAGATACTGATATCAAACATTTAACAAGCCTTCAATCAGTCATCAAGTAAAGGTCAGACTTCGGATCCAAAAAAATCCATAAGAACAACTCCTATAGTAAGTCATAGAAGAAGCCTCATGAGGAGTGGTTGTTATTGCTGATTCAACATAATGTGACAATAGGTCTTCCAGCTAATTGTGACAACCACTACATCATCTTACCATAGATACAATAGACCTACGTCATAACCTTGAGGAACACCCACCATCATATCTACTTGAGATTCAGATTTGATTAGGTGGAGAGACACTTCAGACTTAGCATATCCGAATAGAAAGGGTGCAACGTTTACCACAGAGGTGAAGTCACTAGATTCTCAAGACACGGACTTCAACGTCAAGCTCCAAAAGATGAGCTAGATTGCGAAACAAATGTATTAGCAAGTTATCAAAAGATAATTGCACCTACATGAATTGTTTGCAACGAAACACAACGGAATCCTGGTCGCGAAACATTTAGGAGGATATCGAAGTTTTGTTGGACTTCTTATCTTCCGTGAACAAATCAATCAGTGGCTTGGTGTGCTTGGAGGATCTTCTCGATATGTGAAGGTATCAACCTACCATATCAATAATTCTTTGCACATGCTTAACTAACTTGGAATGATTCCCGAGGAGACAGAGATAACGCTACTCGAATCCACAGCGACTTCTTTCAGCATTTTGCGCGTGAACTAGAGAAGGTTAATTCTAACATCCAGAACACATAATTTGAGATAACGCGACGATGGTTCTCAAAAGTTTCCAACATTAATGCCAAATGTTCTGTATGAATCTGGTATAACAAGGAGAGGATATGGATGTCATTGATGGGCTCAACAACAAACTTATTGGGACACTCCAAGAAGATGGAATCACATATTTTATGAACAAGGCATAGACATTGGTCAGACCAGAGGACATGAAGATGTACTTAAGTGGAATATCACAAGTAGATACACCATCAGGATAGTCCTTGGGACTAAGTTTGATTCGACGATAACCCAAATCAAATCAAAGACAGGGAAGGTAACCTATCCACAAAGGACATACTATCTTGCTTCAGCACGAACAAAACTAGACATCGCTTTAAGGAGAACAAAGTTGGGTAGAACTTTTGTCTTACAACTCTCCAAGTTGTTGTTTAGGCTCAACCAACTAGTTCAGGGGTACCCAGTACGGATCCTTGGGGAAAGGATCTGTTTAAAGTAACAACTTACTCAAGAACCTGACAACACGGTCATGTGGCAACATGATGATACTTCTAGAAGACATCCAGAATATCACGAACCACCGATATGTCACGGAGCTCAAGAGGAAAACTTGCTTGCTAAGGCAAGAGGACATAGTCGTAGAGGTTCGGCACAATCCTAACTCTTTGACCGAAGAGAGTGCACTAGCATAACGAACTTGGTAGCACAATCAACTTTTGCTTAGTGATAGGGTTAACCATCAAGCTAAGAATGACACGAATGTCCTTAAAGTTAAAAGCAATAAGAATTGCTAAGAATCTTAGATAACCACATCATTACGCACACGCAACATTCCTGATCACAAAAACTCAGAGGAAGGGTGGGTAATATGTGTAAGAGCATCACTTCATTAAGAGGGTCATGAGGCTCAACACGACTTCTTGATATAAAGGAGTGTGATACTCTAAGGTAGAACAAAACATAAACTAATCAATGCTCATTGATCTGCGGATTACAACCCTTTGACCTGGTCTTAGAAATGACGAGGTACTGGAGTTTGTTTCTCCTAGACATCTCGAAATGGTTTGTCTTGACGGACCACAAGTGTATCTTGCATCGAAAGACACCAATGCACATTTACTACTTGGCTACCAACTGGTAGACAAAGGTCGGAAAGCAACAAGGAAAAAGGAACATGCTCAGGATAGAATCCCGAGATGTGGATGCATAAGTCAACAATCTTCCAAAAACAGATGCATAGAAAATGAAGGTGTGGCGGAGTCACGAGTATAGAAGCGAGACTCACAAGGAGCACCCTTGTCGTGATCTATTTTGTTCCATTAAAGAACATCTGCCATAGCTAGTGGTAGGGGAAGTCCTTTATCGTCATTGTTCAATAGCGACAATATGCACAAGCTTGAAGGCTGTACTAGACGGTACTAGCCATTCTGAGGTAATGTGTAAACATTAACCACAGGGGTCAACAAAATGGATCTTGGGTTAAAGGTCAGCTTCATGTACAAGATTCACAACACCGGAATCCAGCACAATCGGGGATCTTAGGTTCAAGTCCGAGGGTTAAAACCCAAAGAAAGGAGTAACTACTACTTGAGTGACAAAGTGTACACTACAAGATAGCAATCATGAGATAACTTCCAAGAGAAGAAACGACTTCTGAAGTACCCAAACAAATGAAAAGGAGGCACACGAGGCAAAAGGAAACCTCGAGACCTAGAACAGAACACTGTGGAACCATCAACAGGATGTTATGGACCCATAAATAGAGAGATTATGATAGAAAGAAATCCCTCCGAAGAAACAGAACAAAGGGAAACATGGAACACACATAAATGACTCTAGAGAACTCAACACTAGGTCAAATGGTTGAGAATCGGCATGCCTGAAGAGGCACCTAAGCTTTGAATAAAAAGACAAGATAGTAAAAACTTTTTCCAAATCAACACAAGATAAGATAACCCAGAGTTAGAGCGAAACTAGATAAGGAGAAAAGAAGCATACCAGAGTTTTCGCACATAATTTTCATCTTTTAAAATAGTTTTCACAAGCACTAGACTCAACATCGACCAATAGAAAGGTTTCCTACAGTCGGTACTGCTCTGATACCAAAACCTGTGACACCCCCGGGATTAAGGCTAGACAAATCCCAGACCTTCATCTGAACATAAGCCTAACCTAATCTCGAAAGCGTACAGAGGGAGAATTGATAACACAACAGTGACCCTACGACACAAAAATTATTATAGCAAGCTCATAACTGAGCGGAGAACCAAAATATTACAAGCAGAGGTCACTGACCACAAACATCAAACAACAGAAGGCGAATTATGCTATTAAGTATAGCAAACTTAACAAATGGCCTAAGAGGCCTGAAGCATAACGATGACGTCCAATCCATAGATCCCAGACTGCCGACTGGGAACTCCAAATTACTCGTCGATGTCGATGCCGTGAAGGACACATCTTCTATGGTAACACTTACTCTGCTGCAAAAGTATCAACGAAGCAAGGGTGAGTACAGGGTGTACTCCACAATACTTATGGCTGGTGGAGTTGTTTTGCATAAAGCCATTTTTGTTTGTAAAACAAGAAGGAGAAGAACCTCGACTAAACAGAATATTTTGAAAGGGGATAAGAGAGCGGTATCTCTAACTTTGATCATCTCTTGATATCCACAGAATCATCATCAGCTGAACCTATCTAGGATCACCCCCTCGATCCGTGAGGAAGCATCCTTAAGCACACATTACTTAACTTTCCAAGTTTTACGATTAGGTTCAAGTTCTCTATGATCTTTGAATCTGGTCTCCAAGTTCGTCCATAACCGTGGACACGGCTTTTCGAAAATATTTAACCCTGCAGGGGTGTACAACTTTACCCACACGTACCAACCGATTCTGAATGCCAACGTTATTAGCCCTCTTCCTTGGAAGGCCGGCAGAGAGTGGTTGACCACGACCTTTACCTTGCTTCGCCGAGACCATGAGTCACGCACTACGGGTCGAGTCCATAAGACGGTCCCTAATGATGTGCGCAGGGTTCAAGATTACGGATGCCGGGCATCTCTTGTTCCCGGCCACGCTTACCTACCTGTTATGAATGCACCTCCTTAACCTGCATTCAAGAACATCCAAGATGCGTATGTCAAATGGAAAGCCCAAACTATGTGACTCATGGAATCTACTAGGCAAGTTAGTTGGTGGAGGGGGTTTCTAGGCCCCCGTGTGGCTGTACGCTCGTCTTGCACCATAGGCAAGAACAATGGGTCCTAAGGGTGGCAAGTATGGGACTGCAAAAACCACAACCCACTATGGCCTCCCATACAAGCCTTTGCATGTTTATTATCCATCTCTGATCATACCACATCATCCTGTCATACTAGGTTCATTCGCAGCTCTGATTCATCAACCGGATGGACCAGTGGTAACAGCTAAGCACGGCTAAGCACAACAGATATAGTAGCTCTAGCAACGCTCCACAAGCTCAAACCCTAGTTATGCTAGGAGCAGTGGATCAGGGAATATAGTCTTCAAAGGTAACATGCATTAGATAGGATTACTCTATCTATTGATAAAAGACTTTAGAATCGTATGCACATGGCAAGAATGAAATACTTTGAAAGCATAGGATTATATCACATGTGCGGTTTTGCTTGCCTTTGCCAGTTGATATTCGGAAAGCAGATCTTCGGACATCTGGTACTTGACTTGGTTACAGTTGATCAAGTATTTGTCTTCGAGCTTCGATGGTGTTGCTCTCGACCTTCGATGGTGTTGACCTTGATCTTCGATCTTGATCTTGTTATCGTATTCTAACAGAGGAGAACCAAATACCAGAAATAAAGGAAACAATCAACACATGGCATCGATGCAATGCTCAAGCAAGGATGATTATATGAGAAGTTAAATTGCATTGAAATAAACCCCTAAGGCATGCTTGACAAATTAATCGGGGTTCCGAGGGGTGCAAACCCTAACTCGGAGAAACCCCGGAGGCATATGAGAGGGGTTATTTTGTTGTTCAAATTAAACTTGCAATTGAAGTTGCTTATCAATGCATGATTATAATTTAATTAGGTATAATCCATTTTTATGAACATTTTGATATATTATTTGTATTTTTCTGATTTAAAATGAATTAGTTATAAATTTCTCAAATTTTAATTCATTTTAAATCATTTTTAGAATATTATAACATAATTTGCATTTAGAAATTACTTTAATATTTTTATTAAACAGAAACATTTCTGAATATGTTTATCTCACTTACATCTGGACCCCACTTGTCAGGTATTTATCATTTACAAAATATTTACAGAAATTAGTTCAATAAACATTAAAAGAAAAGAAAAGAAATTACTGCATCAGCATGATGCAATGCTGACGTCAGCCAGCGCTTGAGCCTCGGATCGATGATCGATCTATTAATCGAGCGCGCGCGAGACAGCGAGAGGAGGCGCGCTGGACAGAGGGAAACGCGGGCTACCAGAAACAGGCGAGGCCGCTTGCAGATGGTGGCCAGAGCGGCGTGCGCGGTGGCGAATAGTAGCGGCGGTGACAGGTGGTCGTCGGGGAGGATATAGAGAGCGAGAGGAAGAGTGTGGAGGGGTTCGTTAGAACCGTGAGCTCACCCTGAGCGCTACGGTGGTGACGGCGAGGCCGGGGATGGTTGAATGGCATTGAATTTATGACGACAATGGCGGTGGCCGACGGTGCTTCTTGCTTGATTCCGGCCAGAGGAGGTCATCCGAGCTCGTGTGCTTCGAGGAGGAAAACGAGGGCGACGAGGCGGTCACAGGGGTAGCCTCAGCTTGGTCCGGGGCGACCGGATACGGTGAATCTCACCGGCGTCTGCAAGGCTAGGGTTAGGGTTTGCGCGCAGGAGTAGAGGAAAGAGGGAACTGAGGGCTAGGGTTTCTCCGTGGCGGCTCTGGGGATCACGTAGACGCTCGGGGGTGGCGGCGTTGATCTTGGCGCGCGGCGACCGGCGGCGGGACGACACGCAGCTGCTTCCGCGATCGACCGGGGAGGAAGACGACGATGATAGAAGGCCGAACCGGTACAGGGCCGAGGTGCGCCGCAAACGGGCCAGATGGGCCACGGTGAAGTGCGCTGGGCGACAGGAAAGGAGGGAAAGGAAATGGGCTGGCTGGGCTGCGTTCCAGATTAGGGTTAGGGATAGTTTTATTTCCTCTAACCTTTTTCTTTTAGTTTTCTCTATATTATCTTTGTATTTTCAATTTGAATACTGATTTGAATTATTTGAGAATACTAGAGGTTTTGAAAAATATCTAAAAACAGTAAGGGGCCCTCAGAACAGTTTGGGCTCCACACATTTTGGCTTTTCAAAAATATTCAAAACCATTTGAACACATTTCAGATGAAGAGGAAAGGAGTTAGGATTAGGGTTTTGCTATTATTTATTGCATGCATTTCAGATGATGATGATGCTCATGAATGCGCAATCAATTCCTAATTACTATTTATTAAAACTAGGATAGTTACAGTGGCCATGGCGGTCTGAGCATGCACTCCTGTGCAAGCATTCTTCATATCCAGCCAGTGGGAGAGGTAGGCGCGAGACGTCTCGTCTTTCTCTTGCATGCATCGCTGTAGATCGCCAACAGTGCAGGGACGTTTGTACGTACCCTCAAAGTTCTTGGTGAATGCTTCTTGCATGTCCAATCAATTGCAGATGGATTTCTCCGGCAAGTCATCAATCCATTAACGGGCCGTTCCTCCCAACATCAATGGGAGGTACTTGACGGTAACATTGGGGTTACCCCCGGCGATCTCCACCGCGTTACCGTAATCCTGCAACCATGTAGTTGCCTTAGCAGTGCCGTCATAGGGTTTGATGTCTTGTCAATCCGGAAAACTTTGGGGTAAGTTGCGGACCGTATCACAGGTCCAAAGAAACATGGTCCCAGGTATGGTCCTTCCCGGGCCTTGTGGATCTTGTCTATCCGCGAATGTGCGTTGTATGGATCTGGGCTTCTTTTCTTCTTGTCAAAAGGGGATGGGCTGCATGAACAACGCGGGCCTCCTCCGCCATGGTGGCGCTAGGTGGAGACGGAGGCGAAGGTGGCGGTGGGTTAGCATTCTTGCTATTACCCTCCTGCGACGCCTCACGCTTGTCCGGTTTCTTGTCGGACGCAGAGGGTCATGGCACGACCTTCTCTTGTGTCCCTGGTTGCGCTCTCCGTCATGACGGGTCTGCTCCGTGTTCTCGCAGATGACGATGCCGTTCTGCCTTGGCGGGGGCATATCCGTATGATGGTGAGCCTTGGTGTCTTCGCGATGTCGGGGGGAGCGGGGCGGTGGCGATGGGCGACGAGGTTGGGCTTTCCCTCCGTGGTTGGAGGATATGGGGATAGCATCCTTCCTGTTGCGCGCATCCCTCTGTCTTTGTTCTGATGAACCCGTCTGAGACCCGACATCAAGAGGAGATCTGTCCCTTGGCGGCTTATGCTGGCTAGACTGGCAAAATGCTGGGTCAGACTCAAACCTCTGAGAGGTGGCCTTTTCCTGCTGTTTCACCGCCTTGGCCACTAGGTCATAGACCTGGTCCACCGCCTCAGGCGATCTATCCTTCTCCAGAAGGGTCTTGGCGACGGCGAGGTTGAAGAGAGGAGTGGGCATCACCTGACTGTCTTCACTATCAATGTATGGCTTGGCTTGTGCCGGCTTCGGGGGAGCCCATCCTAGGTTTCGTCGCACACTAGGATCGTTGATGACGCGAGCTGGAGCTTTCTTGGCCTTCTGCTGTTGCAGCATAGTCTTGTACTCGGCCTCCACTGCTCTAGCTTTCTCTATTGACTTCTGCGTGTTGGCCAGATATCGATCTAGCTTTGCGCCTTGTTCCGCGATGGCTTGGGCTTCCTCCAGCAGCTGCTGGCGCTTCTCGTCAAGCTGGGTCACGTTCCGGATATGAGCTACGGTCAAAGGCCCAACTAGGAGGTTGACGTACATCACTTTATCAGCTGGAGTAACTTGGGCAGCAGTAGACATAGATGCTGGAGGTGGCAAGTTTGCGGTGTTGTTGTTGCTCGGGCCGGTGCTGAGTTCCTACGGCTGTTGCACTGGGTTAGGCGGAGGAGGCATGACCTTTACACGATCATTGTCGGCAGCAATAGGTGGTCCCTTCCCTTTGTCCAGAGCTGTACGCAGAGCTCTTCCGGGTTGATCTTCATCCATCGCCTTCCCAATGGTGACGAACACCTCTCGGGACATGACGGCGTTGTTGGCCTGTTCTTTGCGCGTGTACTCCTCCTCCATCTCCTGCATGGCAGAGTCTAGCTCCTCTGGGCTGAAATCCATCTCCTCCGAATCTGCACTGAAGTCGGCGTAGAGCGCGTCAATCATAGAGTTGGAGGGTGCCAGGGCTTCCTCGATGACGGGGGTGGAGGTGCAATAGGTGTGACGATGACTGGAGGTGGTGGTGCTACTGCGGCGATGGCGGCTGGAGGCGGTGGTGGCGGTGGCTGAATCGGTGGCGCTCCGTCAATGGGTGTAGGAGCCGCCTGAGCTACCTCTTCAGCCTCCGCGTAGTTATTGATGGTGTTCACCATGCTTTCGAAGGTGAGACGTCCCAAAGCCTGCTGCCGTCTTAGAGAATGCTAGAGAAACGAACCGTGGTCCAGTCCTTCCACAAAGTGATACATGGCATCATCATTGGGGTAGTGTGACAGCTCGGCTCGTATACGGAGCCACCTGGCAAGGTAATTGCGGGGGTTTTCGCCCTCTCTCTGAACGCAACGCGCCAGATCGAAGATGGTAACCACGCCGACGAACTTGGATCTCTGCTGTCCAGACGCAGGGACGAAGCCGGTGGACTTTTAGTGATCTTTCACCGTTATATCCTGCACAGGGGCGGTTTGGGTGGGCCTTGAATTTTTGCGATCTTTGTCGGCAAACTCCAAGGAGAGATCTGACATCGATCCTTCCGCGAACGTATCCTTCCGGTAGGCGGTCCGTGCGGGTCTTGATGCTCCTCCGACTTCCAGGGAACTAGTGCCCAAGTCGGTTTCGCTAATGAAGAGGTGGATGTCTCCGATGGGGATGATCGAGCATCGTGTAGGGTTCGTCTTCACCGGGATCCAGAACTCGTCAGGAGGGACGATCGGAACGTTGCCGGAGAACAGAACACGACCGATGGCTACGGTTTTGCCGATTCCCATGTAGATCTTGGTCATCGCCCGCTGAAGAGCCTGAAGCGCCTCTTGCCCCACGGTGAGCGCCAACTGTCGTGGTATTGCCCACGAGTTCGCCATGGAGGGGTCCTAACAGTGCGTGTTAAGAGACGTGGAGGAAGGCGGACGGTTGACGGGTACGAGGTAATACAGTTTACCTAGGTTCAGATCCCACGATGGTGGTGGAATCCTGCTCCTACTATAAATCACTATAATGGCAATACGCCGAGTTACAGGGATTGGTTCGCTGTGCGAGGTTATGTGAAGTTGTCTATGATTGTGCCCTAAAGGCTCCCATAGGCCCGACTTATATAGTCTCCAGGTCCTAGGGTTACAGGGAAAAGTCCTAGGAAAGGTTACAGAGTCCTACACTGTCTATAACTAGTCTAGCGTGTCTTGCACTCCAAGGCTCCGGGTACGTCGGTGACTCCTCCGTAGTCTTCCTTTATCCGGCATGGGCCTCCCTTCTGGATCTATCTAACTGGGCCGCCCAGCAGGCCAAGGGCCATGCTACCAGCTGTGGGCCACCCGGGTTATCCGGATAAAAGGCATGCTATGAGGATACCCATATAGCATATCCCCAACAGCCATCCAATTTTATTGCCTGATTGCGAATTTATCACGTTTTCATATATCGATCGGTCCATAAGGTAAAAACATGTGCTGAAACCATTTTGTTTTATGTAGCTTTTCATTATGGAAGTCTTACGTTTTTCTCTTTCTCTTATCTGTATTCTGTTCTGAACAGGTTTGTAGTTGAACTATATTTTCTATCATATACAAAAATCATACGTACAGTAAATTAAAAAAAGAGTAGACTCAGGTGAGTTTGTTTATTTATCCTTTTGGTTTTATATATGTCACTTTTTTGAAATGCTACCTCCATAGAGAAAGAATTTTATTTTCCGTTTCCTAATTAATAAGTATGCAGGCTACTTATTTGTTGCATGCAACATAGCTTATAGTAAAAAAATCATGACTCATTATGAATTCTCTAGATTCGTAATAGCTTTGACCAAAGGTATGCCTAGAACAAACAAATCAAAGAATGGTACCCCTCTAGTCATTAGTAGTAACCATATGATAATATTCTATGAAAAATGCGATGTCAATTGTCATGTTGTTAACAATAACTTGGATAAGAATACCGGCATGTTTATTCTTAATAGAAATATCTTCGACAAATTACCTTATTATTATTTATAATATAATATGGAATTGTATCATTACAATATGTCTCAAATGTTTACACAATTTTCACGTCAATTAAATTTATACTCTCGACTATTGTGACCTATTGTCAGGCACATTTTTTCTGCGTCCTATACCTTTTCATTTACATAATAAAGATCTTAAAAATATTCCTGCTACAATGCCAGGGAATCCTTCTAGTTATTCTACAATATACACGAACCATTTTATAAAAATTAAGTTGGATCCTCTATTCTGCTGATGCTCATGCAGTAGTTACTCATTCTGACTACACACATGATTTTAGATTCTGTGCATTAATCAAGTGACACGGAGTTTTCTATAGGTCTATACTTATGGCAAAGGTAATCAAGTGACTCTTTGTTGAGTATATCTTCTTGATTTATTTAGAACAAAAGAGTTTTTAATAAACATACAAACAAGAACCACTCCCGAAAGGTCATTTTATCATATATTAGTTGTCATGTAAATGCATAATATTTTCATGAAGCGGTGTTTATAAGATCCAATGAGATTTAATAGAAGTTGTTTTGTTAGTCCAGATTTAGCATTATGTTGGTAATAAATAATCGTTCTTCATGCTTGATTGATCATGTAGATTTTATATCCGAAATTATTCTGTTATGCCCGCACTAATGTATGGGGTATCAATTAGTAATAGAGTAAGCGTCTTTGGTGCCACTATTTGGTTTTTTATTTTGAATCTCTTTATTCTCCAACAATTGCTTATCCACTTGATGACATTGCTCTTCATAATCATATGACCATTTCACTTTTTTATCAGGTTAAGCACATCATCAGTGCCTTCCACTATTTAGGTCCATACAAGAAAGATGTAATGAAAGAATTTGTACATCAACAAGATGATGGAAATGTATAACAAAGAAAGGAACTTGTAGCTATGCATATGACCATAATACATGTACCGTGGTGTTGTTGTTCTTTGAAGTTCAAACATCTTGCTAGATGATTGATGAAGAATGTATCCATCTGCTTGCTAGATAAGAAACTATCGAATGCTAGTTTATGATATATGGCAAGTTCCCATGTGAGTGTGTTATCCGTGCAAATATTATGTCATATTGGGTAATGTAAACATGACGATATACAACATCTTTTATGCTATCTTAAATATTTGTGAAAAATGTATTTAATCTTTTATAATATCTTATTATTGTAGCACCCCGGCTAAAACCACTACTAGAAAATCGCATGTCTTATCTTTGTGCATCATCATGCATATTATTATTTTTGTCTAAAACTATTTTGCGAAAGACTATGTTGTTTTCTAAACTAGCCCTCCTTAAATTTCAAATCAAATCTCTTGGTCCGATTGGATACTGTATTTGTCTTAAAAACTATTTACCAAATATTTTAAAAATAATAATAATTAAAAAAACCCAAAATATTTTTGTGGGGGAGCCAGCCAGCCGCTAGGCCCAAGGCCCAGCAGCCAGCTACCTACCACCCCACGTCTAACCTAGAAACCCTACCCCAAACCCCATCCCACTACTCCCCACCCTACCGCCGCCACCAACCCCGCGTGCGCCTCACGACCCCGTCCACCAACCGCCCACCCCGCCTGCGTCCCTGGGCCCCACCCCGACGCTCCCTCGCTTCCGTCTGTGTCGCCCTCAACCCCGCGTTCTCCTCCCTCGCGATCCCCTTCTCCCCTGGCTCTCGTTGTCCGCCGCCACTTCCCCTGGCGCTCATCGACCTCCGCTTCCTCTGGGCCGCCAAGATCCCCCACCGCCTGGCGAGCGTCGGCCTTCCCTTCTCGCATGGCGTGGCCCTGCAGCAGTCGGCCTCGGCCTCCCGAGCGCCGCCGCAGCTCCTCCAAGCCCTGAGCACACCACAGCCTGGCCTAGGGCCCCGACGCCGGCCTACCTTGCCTTCCCCTCTCCGCAGCCACCTCCTTGCACGCCCTCGGGCTCTCATCCGCCCCGGAGGCCTCCCCGAGGCCGCCCCTGCTCTGAACCACCGACGGCTGCTATCCTCACCTCCGCTGCGCCAGTGTCCGCCTGCGCCGCAACTAGTCGCCCTCGCGCCCGAGCACACCCCGTCGCCGTTTCCCCTGACCCTCTGCAGCCACCACCTCGCGCACCGGCGATGCACCTCTACCACCGCCGTGACCCTGCCTCTCTGCGCGCCCCGTCTGCAAAGCTTGCCACCGCCTCCTTCACCACGCTTTCTCTTCTCAGCCGCCGTCTTGACCCGCGTCCGCAGAGCACTGCTGCTGGGAGCTCTGTTTCCCCGCCGTACTCTCTCGACTCCGTGGCCTCGCCATTTCCCGGCTTCCTCCAGTGCGCGTTGGTGTCTTCCAGTTCAAGCGCCTGTTCGTGTCGAGGCATGTTTGTCCTAGGGCCCATGGTCATGTGGTTGTTTTCCTCTAGGTGCTAGTAGCAGCATTCGAGCTCGTTTCCACCAGGAACACATATATCGATGCCGTGTAGGAGCCTTCTACTAGGTCATGCTTTGATCTGTGAAGCCACACGAAGGCCACACCAACGCAAGCTCACCGTGTAAACCAGATCCGACGGCCGAGATCCCTTCCACGGAACCGGAAGACGCCAAGTTCTCCTTCATGGATCCGAATCCGATCCTGGACCCGAAGACCGATCCCCGAACCCTCGCAGCCACCTAGATCGCCGATCCCCCTTATGTTTGTGTGATCCTTTTTCCGAGCCCCATATTTTTATAATATATAATATATTCCTGTCGCATATAAATTATTCATCTCGCATACATATTGTGGGTGTTTGGGGGGTATTTTGTTGACTTATCTAATAATTAAATATGGAGACCATATGCGGGCGAATCTAGTCTAATATTAGCCCCATTTAAATTTGTGTAGCGAACCGATGATATATTTTTCCTTGTTAATACAACATTAAATTGCGGGGTATCTAGACAACATAAACCACTCAACTAATTATTGGGACCCCGGTTCTACTTAATATTGCCTAATAGCATTGCACCTTTGCCATGTCATACATCATACATGCATCATGCCCGATCTTCTGCCGTAGTATTAAATCGTGCATCCGGTGTTTCTTCTAGTGATTTACTTCTTCACGAATTAGGACGATGAGTTGATGCGAGTGTCGACCCGATCTTCGGATGAACTTCGGCAGTGTTTTCAGGCGAGCATTCTCCTCCTTTCTACCTATCTTACTTTTATAGTCTTTATTTCCTCCTGTTGACCTATTGCTATCTGTGATGTGATGCTCTAGTTTTCGTACCCGTGATATCCCTTGCAGCCCTATATTGCCTTGGACACATCCTATTACCTGTCATTTGGTAGATAGTTGGACTTGCGTGTCGTAGTCGCTTGCTCAAGTGCTGTTGCGTGTTGTCAAGTACCATAGTTGTTAGAGTAATGCCACATGTTTAATGTTGGAGATGATCATGGATTTAATTATTGTATAATAACTAAAATTGAAAGTAGGTAAATGCAGAGGCACCGGTGGGTAATAGACAATATTTGGTTTTTAACCGCTCACTGGTGTCCCGTAGGACCCCGAGTTCTTGACACCTGTTCCGAGATCGAGCGCGCTAACCACAGGTGGGGTGTGTGGGCACCCCCATCGATTTAGTACCTGATTTCAAAGTACTGTACCAGGGGCCACAAAGTAGTTTGGGGCTTTATTACTATCCTGTACTTATGCCATGCTTTGCTGCTTTATTTACTATTGCGCGTGGAGCGCCTGTACTTTTTTGGAACCCCGTGCCACGTTTTCGCGGTATCGACAAGCCCAGTCACATTTTCGGGTTCCTAGTCGTTTACAGCCGTCGTCACAAACCCTAGGTCTGTCTCGGAGACCGGCCGACTTCGTTACGGGTAGCTTAGTGGGGTGGCCCCCATGTGCTTGCTTTGGGTCTGGGAAACGTCGTGTCCGAAACCCCGTCGACATACCGTTGGGTGTATGTTTTGTGATCTTGTACCTACCTGATCTGACAACAAGGGTGTAGGTGCGTGTGGAAACTTTGGTGCACCCCTGCAGGGTTAAATATTTTCGAGAAGCCGTGTCCGCGGTTATGGACGACTTGGAGCACAGTTCTTGATCATAGACAACTATAACTAAAGTTTACTGTTATAATTTGACTTGTATCCGATATGACTAGTAATCAGCTTCACTACAACGGAATGAATAAATAAAAGTACCAACAACTGTTGGGTTTTGAATATCTCATGCTAATTGTATCTGACTAGTAAGTGTTGCAACTACAACGGAATGGTTAACTAAAAGTGCCCACTACTTATTATATCAGGATGACTATCTATACCTGACTAGTAATGGCTGCTACGATAACTGAATAAATAAAACTGCCAACTGTGTGAGTTCCTTGGTTGACTTCCTCGTTTGGTCTCGAGGGGGAAATGCCAGGATGGGTATGCTTGGTGATAGTTTCAGGTTGGATCCGAATAGGTATTTCTTATCCCTATCTGATAGCCGCTAGTTTTATTGAGTCTCTATAGGTTGTTTAGTGCCTGCTGCGCTTCCGCTTCAGTCCACCATACCTATGTAGGCGAGGACCGCCGAATTCTAGTCTCGCCGTGTACTGGCCTCCGTACTGACCGCTCTCTTTTTCCTTTGACCTTTATCGGCACCCCTTTTGTTTAAGCAGTTTTTGAGATCGACGTCGTTAGCAGGGTTACCCTTCCGGCTTGGCCTGGGCAGGGTTATGGACGCCATTGGTTATTCTTTAGGGCTCTTAGCTCAATTTGCATCTTGTCCGTACTCGGACGCTGTATCGTTTTCAAGGTGATTTGGATCTTTGTACTGTATATTGTATTCTTGACTCGATGAGTCGCTGTTGTATATATCTGTTTTGTGGTTACATCGTGGACTGATGTGTAATGATATTACTTCGTTTTCCACCCGCACGCAAGTGCCTGGTGGGCACCTTTGAATCGTTTATATGCGGGTTTGGCGGGAATTGCTAAAACTTGCATAGGGCCGATCTGAGGGTGTTACAGAGTGGTATCAAAGCTCAGCAGTTACGATACCCCACTGGTCCAGCCTGTAGGATAACCTAGCAAACGGACGTTGTAGAGTGTCAAAACTATTTTGGAAAATCGGTTGGATAGATCTGATTAGGTCTGCTTTTACTCCTTACCCTCTGCTATTCTCTTCTTACCTCTGCGTGCTTTGAATCTGCTCTCTTATCCTTTCTTCGAGTCCAGGAATTCTCGTGGTTGGGTTTCCGTCATACCTTCAGGGTTTCACTTCCTCCTCTTGTAACGGTGCTTCGACATTCGGCCTTCATGCTATCCGAGGAATGTTTCATCTGTTGTACCTTCTAGTGGACCCAAAAATTCACAATTTTTTCTTTGTATCTTCCGATGTTCTCCGACACGATGAAGTCATCTACATCAGATCTGATGAAAATCTCCATCCCTCCTTAGTTTACAAACCTTGCTTGTCGAGATCTTCAGTCTGAATTCTGAGAGTTAGTTGCATAATTCTACTATTCATGTGCAGAGTAATGCTTTGGGTGCGCGATGGACTGATCACCATCCGACTACTCTTATCATTTGCTCTTGTACGTTGAATGGTGGATCGATGCAATTATACTCATTCCGTGGAAGTTAAAGGTGGCCTTACCTTTAACTTCGTCTTTGTCTCTCCGGAGTGTTCTCTTGACGGACGTGAACAACGACCCCTTGTTGGCGGTGTCACCGATTTCAATACGAAGAAAGAATCCATTGTTAGTGGTGTCGCGGGGATCTATGCGAAGCGAGAAGATTCAGACTGTCGGCCTTCTTCCTCGTACCATGAGGCGGATCTCGAGGCCGAGATACATTGTTAGTGGTGTCGAATTGTAGCACCCCGGCTAAAACCACTACTAGAAAATCGCATGTCTTATCTTTGTCCATCATCATGCATATTATTATTTTTGTCTAAAACTATTTTGCGAAAGATTATGTTGTTTTCTAAACTATCCCTCCTTAAATTTCAAATCAAATCTCTCGTTCCGATTTGATATTGTATTTGTCTTAAAAACTATTTACCAAATATTTAAAAAATAATAATAATTAAAAAATCCAAAATATTTTTGTGGGGGAGGCATCCAGCCGCTAGGCCCAAGGCCCAGCAGCCAGCTACCTACCACCCCACGTCTAACGTAGAAACCCTACCCCAAACCCCATCCCACTACGCCCCACCCTACCGCCGCCACCAACCCCGCGTGCGCCTCACGACCCCGTCCACCAACCGCCCACCCCGCCTGCGTCCCTGGGCCCCACCCCGATGCTCCCTCGCTTCCGTCTGTGTCGCCCTCAACCCCGCGTTCTCCTTCCTCGCGATCCCCTTCTCCCCTGGCTCTCGTTGTCCGCCGCCACTTCCCCTGGCGCTCATCGACCTCCGCTTCCTCTGGGCCGCCAAGCTCCCCCACCGCCTGGCGAGCGTCGGCCTTCCCTTGTTGCATGGCGTGGCCCTGCAGCAGTCGGCCTCGGCCTCCCGAGTGCCGCCGCAGCTCCTCCAAGCCCCGAGCACACCACAGCCTGGCCTATGGCCCCGACGCCGGCCTACCTCGCCTTCCCCTCTCCGCAGCCACCGCCTTGCACGCCCTCGGGCTCTCATCCGCCCCGGAGGCCTCCCCGAGGCCGCCCCTGCTCTGAACCATCGACGACTGCCGTCCTCACCTCCGCCCCGCCAGCGTCCGCCTGCGCCGCAACTAGTCGCCCTCGCGCCCGAGCACACCCCGTCGCCGTTTCCCCTGACCCTCTGCAGCCACTACCTCGCGCACCGGCGATGCACCTCTACCACCGTCGTGACCCTGCCTCTCTGCGCACCCCGTCTGCAAAGCTTGCCACCGCCTCCTTCACCACGCTTTCTCTTCTCAGCCGCTTCCTTGACCCGCGTCCGCAGAGCACTGCTGCTGGGAGCTCTGTTGCCCCGCCGTACTCTCTCGACTCCATGGCCTCGCCTTTTCCCGGCTTCCTCCAGTGCACGTTGGTGTCTTCCAAATCAAGCGCCTGGTCATGTCGAGGCATGTTTGTCCTAGGGCCCATGGTCATGTGGTTGTTTTCCTCTAGGTGCTAGTAGCAGCATTCGAGCTCGTTTCCATTAGGAACACATCTATCGATGCCGTGTAGGAGCCTTCTAGTAGGTCATGCTTTGTTCTGTGAAGCCACACGAAGGCCACACCAACGCAAGCTCACCGTGTAAACCAGATCCGACGGCCGAGATCCCTTCCACGGAACCGGAAGACGCCAAGTTCTCCTTCATGGATCCGAATCCGATCCTGGACCCGAAGACCGATCCCCGAACCCTCGGAGCCACCGAGATCGCCGATCCCCCTTATGTGTGTGTGATCCTTTTTCCGAGCCCCATATTTTTATAATATATAATATATTCCTGTCGCATATAAATTATTCATCTCGCATACATATTGTGGGTGTTTGGGGGGGTATTTTGTCGACTTATCTAATAATTAAATATGGAGACCATATGCGGGCGAATCTAGTCTAATATTAGCCCCATTTAAATTTGTGTAGCAAACCGATGATATATTTTGCCTTGTTAATACAACATTAAATTGCGGGGTATCTAGACAACATAAATCACTGAACTAATTATCGGTACCCCGGTTCTACTTAATATTTCCTAATTGCATTGCACCTTTGCCATGTCATACATCATACATGCATCATGCCCGATCTTCTGCCGTAGTATTAAATCGTGCATCCGGTGTTTCTTCTAGTGCTTTACTTCTTCACGGATTAGGACGATGAGTTGATGCGAGTGTCGACCCGATCTTCGGATGAACTTCGGCAGTGTTTTCAGGCGAGCATTCTCCTCCTTTCTACCTATCTTAGTTTTATAGTCTTTATTTCCTCCTATTGACCTATGTCTATCTGTGATGCGATGCTCTAGTTTTCGTACCCGTGATATCCCTTGCAGCCCTATATTGCCTTGGACACATCCTATTACCTGTTGTTTGGTAGATCGTTGGACTTGCGTGTCGTAGTCGCTTGCTCAAGTGTTGTTCCGTGTTGTCAAGTACCATAGTTGTTGGAGTAATGCCGCATGTTTAATGTTGGAGATGATCATGGATTTAATTATTGTATAATAACTAAAATTGAAAGTAGGTAAATGCAGAGGCACCGGTGGGTAATAGACAATATTTCGTTTTTAACCGCTCACTGGTGTCCCGTAGGACCCCGAGTTCTTGACACCTATTCCGAGATCGAGCGCGCTAACCACAGGTGGGGTGTCTGGGAACCCCCATCGATTTAGTACCTGATTTCAAAGTACTGTACCGGGGGCCACAAAGTAGTTTGGGGCTTTATTACTATCCTGTACTTATGCCATGCTCTGCTGCTTTATTTACTATTGCGCGTGGAGCACCTGTACTTTTTTGGAACCCCGTGCCACGTTTTCGCGGTATCGACAAGCCCAGTCACATTTTCGGGTTCCCAGTCGTTTACAGCCGTCGTCACAAACCCTGGGTCCGTCTCGGAGACCGGCCGACTTCGTTACGGGTAGCTTAGTGGGGTGGCCCCCATGTGCTTGCTTTGGGTCTGGGAAACGTCGTGTGCGAAACCCCGTCGACATACCGTTGGGTGTATGTTTTGTGATCTTGTACCTACCTGATCTGACAACAACGGTGTAGGTGCGTGTGAAAACTTTGGTGCACCCCTGCAGGGTTAAATCTTTTCGAGAAGCCATGTCCGTGGTTATGGACGACTTGGAGCACAGTTCTCGATCATAGACAACTATAACTAAAGTTTACTGTTATAATTTGACTTGTATCCGATATGACTAGTAATCAGCTTCACTACAACGGAATGGCTAAATAAAAGTACCAACAACTGTTGGGTTTGGAATATCTCATGCTAATTATATCTGACTAGTAAGTGTTGCAACTACAACGGAATGGTTAACTAAAAGTGCCAACTGCTTATTATATCAGGATGACTATCTAGACCTGACTAGTAATTGCTGCACCGACAACTGAATAAATAAAACTGCCAACTGTGTGAGTTCCTCTGTTGACTTCCTCGTTTGGTCTCGAGGGGGAAATGCCAGGATGGGTATGCTTGGTGATAGTTTCAGGTTGGATCCAAATAGGTATTTCGTATCCCTATCTGATAGCCGCTAGTTGTATTGAGTCTCTATAGGTTGTTTAGTGCCTGCTGCGCTGCCGCTTCAGTCCACCATACCTATGTAGGCGAGGACCACCGAATTCTAGTCTCGCCGTGTACTGGCCTTAGTACTGAACGCTCTCTTTTTCCTTTGCCCTTTATCGGCACCCCTTTTGTTTAAGCAGGTTTTGAGATCGACGTCGTTAGCAGGGTTACCCTTCCGGCTTGGCCTGGGCAGGGTTATGGACGCCATTGGTTATTCTTCAGGGCTCTTAGCTCAATTTGCATGTTGTCCGTACTCGGACGCTGTATCGTTTTCAAGGTGATTTGGATCTTTGTACTGTATATTGTATTCTTGACTCGATGAGTCACTGTTGTATATATCTGTTTTGTGGTTCCATCGTGGACTGATGTGTAATGATATTACTTCGTTTTCCACCTGCACGCAAGTGCCTGGTGGGAACCTTTGAATCGTTTATGCGGGTTTGGCGGGAATCGCTAAAACTTGCATAGGGCCAATCTGAGGGTGTTACAATTATGCTGTTTTTATTAACGAAATTCATAATAGTGACGGATAGTATAACATTCTGTCACTACAAAACTACAAAATCCCACAGGGATGCGTCCTTTGATTGCAACAAGTGACATGCATGTCTTTTGCCTGTCACTAATATACACATACTAGTGACATGCACACGTTAATGCTTGTTAGTAGTACACACTACTGACAAGAAATTGTTTGTCACTAGTAACCTCATACCAGTGACTAGTCATTAGTGACTGATGCTTTGTCTTTCACTAATGGCCCTTTTGAGCATGTCACTGATAGGCTATTCTGCAGTAGTGTTGCGACATCTTTGCATGGAAGCCATTTGACATGGCAGGTGTCCCGAGGGAACTCGCCGAGCACAAGCTTAATGGCGACCCCAAAGAGCTACCCGTGAAACAGTCGTTGTAGCCCTTCAATGAAGAGCGCGGTGGAGCAATCGCCGAAAAAGTGCAGCGTCTACTTGCTACAGGCTTCATCCGGCCAATCAAGTACTCCAAGTGGTTGGCAAACCCAGTCCTAGTCATGAAGAAGAACAAGACCTGGAGAATATGTATCGACTATACCAACCTCAATAGCGCCTTCCCAAAAGAGTAGTTCGTCATCCCGCACATCGACCAGAATATCGATTAGTCCGCAAGGTCGGACTCGCTGTGCTTCCTCAACACGTACTCTGGCTATAATCAGATCAAGATGGCGGTCCAGGACGAGGAGAAGATGGCGTTCATTACGCCATTCGGCGCCTACTTCTACACCTCAATGACGTTCGGCCTCAAGAACGTCGGAGCGATCTACCAGCAGTGCATGAAGGAGTGTCTCACAAGCCAAATTGGCCACAACATCCACGTCTACATCGATGCCGTGGTAGTCAAGTCCAATCGCCAGAGAGACCTACTCGCGGACCTGGCCAAGACCTTTGAAAATCTGCGGAGGTACAAGATCAAGCTTAACCCAGGGAAGTGCACCTTCGGCATGCCCACCGGACAGCTCCTGGGGTACGTAGTCTCCAAGCGAGGTATCGAGGCGAACCCCACAAAGATCAACACGATCGCACGGCTCGGTAAACCCGAGTGTCTCTGTGACGTCAAGAAGCTGGCCAGTCGAGTCGCGGCCCTCAGTCGCTTTATCCCCCGTTTAGGTGAGAAGGCAATGCCTCTCTACCGCCTGATGCGAAAAAAACCCACGTTCCAATGGGACAAATAGGCGGAAGACACGTTAAACTCATTCAAAGAAGTGCTACTCGCCGCACCCCTACTCGCCGCCCCCGTCGACAAGGAGCCGATGCTTGTCTACATCACGGCATCCACGCGGGTTGTTAGTGTCGTCATGGTCGTCGAGCGACCAGAGGAGGGAAAGGAGTGCCCTGTATAGCGCTGGGTCTACTACATCAGCGAGGTCCTCACGGACTCACGGCAGCACTACCCGCAGTACTAGAAACTGGTAAACGCGGTATTCCGAGCCCAGCGGCGGCTATCGCACTACTTCCAGGAGCACGCAATCACGGTCATCTCCTCCGCGCCACTACAGGACATCATCCGCAACCGCGAGGCGACCAGCGGGTCGCCAAGTGGGCCGTCGAAATCGGTGTCCACAACATCAAGTATGAGCCATGCAAGGCGATCAAGTCGTAGGCTCTAGGAGACTTACTTGCCGACTGGGAGGAGGCAAAGCAGCCAAAAAGCTTCCCTACCTCCACTACTGGTCGCTCCACTTCAACGGGTCCAAGAACAAGGACGGTGGGGGGGGGGGCAGGTATCATTCTCACCTCCCCCAAAGGCGAAAAGCTCCACTATGTGCTATACCTCAACTTCAAGCCCTGCACCAACAACATGGTCGAATACGAGGCCGTCCTCCACAGCATGCGGGCCGCCAAGGAGATGAATGTCAATCACCTACGATGCTATGGAGACTCCGACCTCGTCGCCGCACAAGTCGCTGGGACCTACGACGCCGCCTCCCCTACCATGGCATCATACTGCCAAGCATTGGACAAGCTGGGGGGGCACTTCGTCGGCTACTCCGTCGAGTGGATCGACAGGCGCAAGAACAAGGAGGTCGAAGCTCTCTCCCTCATCGGGTCGGCTTAGCAAACCCCACCCGCGGGCGTCTTCCTCGACACCATCCACAAGCCCTCTATCTCCCCTCCAAAGGATATCGACCTCGGGATCCCGCTGCAACCTGAGCCCGCCCTGGTCGCCATGATTGCAGAACCAAGCAACTGGACTACACCGAACCTGGCCTACCTCGAGAGCGGGACCCTGCCAGCAGACGAAATAGAAGCCCGCATGATCGTGTGGTGCTGTAAATCCTTCGTCGTCATCAACGGCAAGCTCCACAAGCGCAACGTAACCGGCGTGTTCCAACGTTGCGTACAACCTGGGGAAGTGCGCAATATCCTTCAAGACATACACACCGGCGAATGCGGACACCACGCGGGCACCCAGTCTCTTGTCACCAAGGCCATGCGACACGACTTCTACTGGCTCACGGCGCATGCCGACGCTGTCGACCTCGTCCAACGCCGCGTCGACTGCCAGAAGTACGCCAACCAGACACACATCCCCAGCTCAACACTCAAGATGGTCCCCATCACCTACCCATGCGCCATATGGGGCATGGACATGGTAGGCCCCTTCAAAAAGGCACCCTACGGCTACACCCACCTCCTAGTCGCAGTCGACAAATTCACCAAGTGGGTCGAGTCCAAGCCAGTCCGGAAGTGCGACGGGAAAACCGCCACCAACTTCCTCCGCGAGCTCATCTACCTCTACGGATTCCCGCACAACATCATCATGGACAACGAAACCAACTTCGCAAAGGGCGCCATGGCCGAATTCTACGAGGAGCACAACATACGGCTCGACCTCGCCTCAGTCGCCCACCCAAAGTCAAACGGCCAGGCAGAACACCCAAATCAAATCATCCTCCATGGACTCAAGCCACAACTAGAAGTTCCCCTCGAGCGAACTCTGGGATGCTGGGTCGAAGAGCTCCCCTCCGTCATATGGGGCATCCGCACCTCTGTCAACTGGTTAACAGGGTTCACGCCCTTCTTCATGGTGTACGCCGCTGAGGCTGTCATGCCGACTGACCTGGAACACGACTCTCCTCGGGTCGTCACCTACGCAGAGACCGACAATGAGCTCGCATGCCAAGATGGGGTTGACCAGCTCGACAAAGCATGCGACCTAGCTTAGTCCCGCACCACCATCTATCAGCAGTGGATCCCCCGCTACCACAGCCACCGAGTCCGGACCCGCATCTTCCAGAAAGGCGACCTGGTCTTGCGACTGATCCAGGACAAGAAGGGCATGCACAAGGGCTCCCCCCCATGGGAGGGACCATTCGCCATAGGGCGAGTCCTCGGCAACGATGCCTACTACTTCGTCGACGTTCGAGGCGACAGTCAACTCGACATCAAGCAGTCGTGGAATGTAAATCTCCTAAGGAAGTTCTATACGTAGAACTCCAACCTGTACTCCCCCTGCCATGCAATATAATAAACTCGATTCACACAAATTGTGTTCAAGCTCTAACTCTTATGCCAATCGCACTCGTAATTACAACAATATGCTACCCACGGAAGTTAACCCTTGGTTGAGCGATCAGCGCGTCTATTAGTGCAGCGCAAGGGCACTGAAAGTATTTGGGCATTGCACCGTCCACAAAAAACGCCAACTCCGATCCCCCGTCGGAGTCGCCCCGCTCTACTGGCCCGCCAGGCCAAGACAACCGAACACGCTTCATACAACGACTGGTCCTCCACATCCTCGGCACAGCGACTCGAACGGTTAAGTACCACGCTTGGGGACTCGCCTATGTCCAAACCCACGTGGCTCGGGAACACACCAAGTATGAGAGCGTGCCCTGGACTCGCCACGCGACTGGCTCTTTGAGCCAAGTGGAGCGCTGCGTTATGAACAACGCGCCACGTCCTCACCTAGCTTGGGCATGTGACTAGAATGGCTAACTACCATGCTCGGGGACTCTCCTAACAGACCAAGCTTGTGTCCGGGAAAACAGCCAAGTATAGAGCACCCCTTGGGGGCGCCAAGCGACTGGCTTTCCGAGCCACGGTGAGTCGACTCTAACTAACTAACAGTCTAAAACCAAAAGAATACACAAAAACTTGAGGTAAACACCATTAAAGGGCAGACGCGCTGGGGGACTCGCTCAACAAACAAAATCACAAATCAATTCGAACTGATTCAACATGTTCTCATTCCTTCAGTAGCAAAATACATTGCTCGCAAGAAGGGATTCATACAAAACCTACTTGCCATTACTAAGTACAAAAGTCCAAACAGTAATTTCTTATTCTGCAGGCTTTGAAGTCGACGCGCGGCCACCACCACGGACCCAGATGAAGGGCTCCCACGGATTCGCTGGATAGGTCGTCAGACTCTTCGCCATCACTGACCAGAAGGGTTGCTTTGACTTGAGGTCGCGGTGCTTCGGCTCGGGGTCATTCGACGCTACCACCGTCTCCTGGTACGGCAGCAGTTCGCCAATTGCCAGCACCCGCTCGGAGTACGTGGCCGCCCTCGTGGTCAGCTTCAATACCTCTGAGATCTCCACCGAGCCAGTCGCCGACGGATATCCACTGGTGACGTCGTTGAGGTCAAAGTCATCGGGGAAGTGCGTGAGCCCGACACTCAGCGTAGTCGCGACCCCTCGGCCCTCGGCGAAATGCCGACCGCGCCATCCACTCGACCACCGTTGGAGCCTCCTCAAGGTAGCGCCACACCTCCGTCAGATCGCTGGTGATCACTTCGGTGGGCGAGATCCCCTGTAGAATGGCACGGATGCACGTCACCGAGAGGGTGGCCAAGTCCACCATCATGGACACGCATCCTTTGGTGTCATACGACTACAGCTCAGGGTCCCCTCCGCATATCTTCCCTGTAAACAAAAATAAAATCAGAATCGGAAGGGCATGGACTCTCAGCTTCACCCGCTCAGGGACTCGCTGGCATAGCGACTCACCCGCTCGGGGACTCACTCGCGACTACGAAACAAACTTGACAAGCTGCTTACCAAGAAGTGGACAGCAGAGCCCAGTGGTGAAGTCCTGGAGGTCCGTCAATTGATCCTGCAGACCAGCAACAAGCGCGTCGGAGACCTTCCGCTCATCCGCCACCGTGGTGAGAACAGCCTTGGCCCTTTCCTCCGACGAGGTCACCTTCGCTCTCGCGCCCTCCAGCTCCTTTTCCAGCGCCGTGATCCACCTTTCCGCGGCGGTCAACAAAGATTTAGCGGTCTCCAGCTCGGAGGCTGGGACAAAACCCTCGCGGGCCTTGGCAAGCGCGGAGGATTGGTCCACACTACAAAAGAAAAATCAAAGTGAGATTCCACACAACAAAATCAAGGAAATCACCCAACACTCGAATACCTACCCGCAGTCACCTTAAGCTGCTAGTTAACCTCCTGCATGGATCGAAGGTTGTGCTCCATGCGCTCCTTCGTGGTCTGCCGCTCCGATGACTCACGCTGAAGGCCCTGCAAAGAGAAAATACACGTAAATAAAGAACAAAAGTTCCTAAGTGCCTAGCCGCTGAAATTCAGCGACTAGCCACTCGGGGTCTGGACAGCAAAAGTTCCAAAGTTCCTAGCCGCTGAAATTCAGCGACTAGCCACTCGGGGACTGGACAGCAAAAGTTCCTAAGTTCCTAGCCACTGAAATTCAGCGACTAGCCACTAGGGGACTGGACAGCAAAAGTTCATAAATGCCTAGCCGCTGAATTCAGCGACTAGCCACTCGGGCACTAGACATCGAAAGAAATAAGAATCCAGCCACTCAAATTCAGTAACGGCAGCACGAACAAAGTCTGCCCGCATCACCGCCCGACGTCTATGTCCAAGACATACCTGGATGGCTGCGCATAACATGATGTGCTGGTCGACAGCATCCACTAACGGCAGCACGAACAAAGTCTGCCCGCATCACCGCCCGACGTCTATGTCCAAGACTTCAGGCACCTGAGGCGACTGCGTCCCCGCTACCACAGCGGAGGCCTTCGCCATGAAGCGGGGAAAGGTTGCCACCATCGCCCCTGGGGCACAAGTCGCGGGCTCCGACGCCCCAACCAACGCGATCGGCTCGCCTAGCTGCGACCCCGTGACCATGTCGTCCTCCGTGACTGCGGCGACTCCGACTGGCGCTTCAGATGGCGCGTCGGCTAGCTCGTCGACATCTATGACGGATTCGTCACCCTTCTTCTTCTTTGCACCCTCGGCAGGTGCCTTGGCTTCATCGCCCTTCCTCTTCTTCGAAGGGTCGACTTCCCCTCCCGTGGCGACTGGCGGCACCTTGGCCACCAAAGGGTGACCAATCTTCTTGACGGCAGTCCCGCAAAACGGCACGATCAACAATTCAATCAACAACTACCAAAAACTACTCCAAGTCGACTCGGTAGAACTTACTTGGCGACCGAAATGAAGCGTAGACCGGTGCGGATGTGCATCGTCTTCTCCAATTCGGGGCCCAGTTTGCGACTGAGGCCCATCTCGTACATGGTCGAGGCCCACGACACTGAAGGCTTCTTCGATGACGAAGTCGCGACTACAGCAACCTCTGGCTCAAGTGGCGCATGCGCTTCCTTTGACGAGGAAGTTTCCGCGTCCAGAGCATCCCAAGGCCCTGGGATCGCCGAGAACAGCGGCAGGATCACCTCGAGTGGAACTTCGTCTTCCACCACGACTCCAACTCCCGAGTCCGTCACCTCTAGAATCTTCGTCGAAGCTTTGGCCTCCGCATGAATTTCTTTGTGGGCTCCTTTTCCTTTATGGGCTTCAAATCCATCAGTTGTCGCCCAATTCACTTTTGCATATTGCGTGCTTCATCATTCTATGCGAGTGTTGGCTCGGAATCAAGCTACACTTTGGCCTCTTCAGGAAGCTCTATTCCCTGAAGAGGCAGTCTAGAACTGGTGGGGTGTACGCCCTAGGTGGGTGCAGGATATCCATCCGCCCCCACCGTCAATACTTCTCCTTCCACCTCTGCGAATCCGTCCAAGGATGGAGGAACAAGTGGTTCTACATCCGCGACTCCAAGCTAGACGGCGAGCACTACAGGTTGGCCTCCTTTAACGCTAGCAAGGTGATCACCCGAAAGTGCTTGTGGTCACACGATGTTCTTGAAGGAGAAACCAAAGTGGTTGAGAAGTTGTACAAGCGGGTGGAGGAGCTCCAGTTGGTGCGGGGCAAAGAGGTCTCTAGCATCGACATCATATGGACCTTCCTCAAGTGTCAGGTGCAGCCCCTACAAGTGAGGGCATAACCGATGTTTTTGTACTCTAGCACCAGTGACCCGAAGAGAATGTCGGATGAGGATTTGTCCTCAGCCGACCTCGACAGGGCGCTTTGACCCCTGCTACGCTTCAGGGCCGCCAATGAGCTCCCTCTGAGGTCGTCGACTGCCCCCTTCAACACGAAGAAGGAGGTTCCTCGGGTGAATACTGTACTTGCACATACTGCATTTTTTCTTTGTGTCTTCTGCTCTTAGAGTTGACGTGAATCTCTCGTGTTACGTAGGAACATAAGGTGGAGGGCATGATGCCTCCCCTTCCTAAGAAGTACTCGGTTGTGCCAAATGGCGGGGACACGGAATCTGATTCCACAGTCCCTTCTGTGCACTCGCCGATGGAGGAATCCCAGAGCATAGCGAAGGGAACTGTCGCAAGAGATCCCGAAGCGAAACTTCAGATGCTACGATGCTGTCGACGCCGAAAGGTCATCACTCGCATCCATCTGGGCTGCCATGTTCCCCTGGGGCTTCTAGGGAAATTTTGGAGCTTAGACGCCGTGAAGGATCTTGTACATCAACAACTAGTTGAGGGTGCCAAGGCGGCGCTGGCCCTTGTTCGGCTGCATCATCGAGACGTGGACTCTGTGGAGATAGCGGCGGGGCTACCCCTTCCTCCGGACGGTATGGTGTGGGATATGCGACCGCACTATGCTGTGATGGCCCGTCACGCCGAAGATATCTGAACTTTTTTGATGAGCGGACGAACATTATGCTTCAGCGCAGTTGAGCCCTGCAAGTGTTGTATAAAGCAATGTAAAATCTGTATAGTTTCGATTCGGCTTTTTCTGCCATTGTAAAGTTTGTAAAATGTATTGCACATAGTGCTTGTTGTTGGTGAGTTTTGCATGTCCTTTTCATTAGCCTGACGAGGTCCACTACTCAGGGTGACGCATTATTGTAACCGTTGACGAAGTCGTGGGGTGAGGCATAGCCCCTGAGAATATTTAGGAATGTAAATTTGCATAAGAGACAGGTATGTTGGCTAAGGAACTTAGCTTTTATTCATTGCATAGTAGGGGATACAAGTTTCGGCCGAGTAGCCTTGCTGAATAGCCTTATTGAATGTAAAGATAGCTGAGGGTAGAAGCATTGCAGTTGTGCGATGTTCCATGGGTTGTAGTATGCTACTCCGAACTCGACGTCCTTGAAGCGGTAGGCTCCACCTATGATTACTTCGGTGATCACATAGGGGCCTTCTCAGGGTGACTCGAGCTTCAGGTGCCCTTTCTACTTGAGTCGTAGGATGAGGTCTCCTTCGACAAAGGACCTTGTGCGCAGTAGTTGCAAAGACTTTGCTGGTACACCGTCGAACGGGCTGCGGCGATGTCGCGGGCTTCATCCAACAGGTCGACAGTGTCTTCGAGTGTGGTCGTTGATTCGGCCTCGCTATAAGTGACGACCCGTGGGGCCTTGTGGCGTACCTCAGCGGGCAGCATTGCTTCGGCTCGTGCACCATGAAGAAGGGAGTGTAGCCGGTGGCGCTGTTCAGCATTGTGCGCAGGATCCAGAGGATGGAGGGTAATTCGTCTGTCCAGGCTTCTACTAATCGCTCGAGTGGGCGCAGGAGTCGCTTCTTGATTCCGCTTTAGATGAGGTCGTTGGCCTTCTCTACTTGCCCGTTGGTCTACGGATGAGCCTCGGAGGCATATGTGACATTGATGCCAAGCCCTTCACAGAAGTCTCGGAATTCCTTCGAGGTGAAGTTCGTGCCGTTGGCAGTTATGATGATGTGAGGCACCCCAAACCTATAGAAAATGGACTAGAACTTAATGGCAGTAGTACCAGTTTGGTTAGTGACGGGCATGACCTCGATCCGCCTTGTGAACTTGTCGACTGCCACCAGGAGGAAGACGTGTCCTCCGAGTGAGGATTTCTGCAGCTTTCTGACGATGTCGAGTCCCCATTAGGCGAAGGGCCAGGCCAGTGGTATGGGTCATAGCTCTGAGCCTGCGCGTGCGGTTTATCTGCAAACATTTGGCACGCATTGCAATTATCGACGATGTCCTTGGCATCACGCATCATTGTTGGCTAGTAGAAGCCAACTCACAGAGCTTTGGAGACAAGGGCGCGGCTTCCGGCATGGTGGCCGCAGATGCCTTCGTGGATGTCGAGGAGGATGTTCTTCCTGTCACTATTGGTGACGCATCGTTGGAGTACCCCGGTGATGCTTCACTTGTATAGTTCGTTGTTGATGATGGTGAAGGCTTTTGATCAGCGAGCGATATGCCTGGCGTATGTCGGGTCCTCGGGCAGTTGCCTGCTCAGAAGGTACCTGGCGCATGGTTGGGTCCATGTTTGCCCGATTGGCAGTACATGCATAAGGCCCACTAGTTCGACGTCCATCTCTCGTTCTTTAGGTGCCTCTGTTTGTTCGCGTGGTACAACCCCCGAGTTTCCCGCATCATCGGATGTGCCCTTGGGACTTTTTTGCTTAATAGAGCGCTCGCAGATATGTTCAAGGAACACGCCCGGTGGTACCGGAGCGCAAGTGGAGCCAATGTTGGCGAGCCTATCAGCCTCTTCATTGCTTTCCCGGCCGACATGCCGGAGTTCGTAGCCGTCAAAGTCTCCTTCGAGTGCATTGTAGAGGTCATGGTAGGCGATCATGTTGTCGCTGACGGCGTCCCATTGGTTCATCGTCTGCTTGACGACGAGGTTGGAGTCGCCAAAGATGACTAGTCACATGGCGCCACAGACTTTGGCCATCCACATGCCATGGATCAGTCCCTCGTATTTAGCCTCGTTGTTGGATGCGCGGAACTTCCTTCACAGCACATACCTCATCTTGTCCCCTTGGGGGATGTCAAGATTACTCTAGATCCTGCTCCTGCGTCACGTTTGGATCCTTCGAAGTGCATCGTCCAAAGCTGGTACATGTCTAGAGTATCTAGGAGCTGGAGCTCCATCCAATGGACGAAGAAGTCAGGAAGCACCTATGACTTTATGCCAGTGCGACGCTCATAGATGATGTCTCGTGGGGACAACTCAATGCCCCAAAGGGCCACTTGGCCAGTTGCCTCAGGGTTTTTGAGGATGTGTGATAGGGGCGCGTCATTGACGACCACTAGCTGGTGCTCCTGGAAGTAGTGGCGCAGTCAACACACGGTCATGAATATGTCGTATGCCAGCTTCTGGTAATGAGTGTACCTCTGCTTTCTAGATGTTAGCACCTTGCTGAGGTAGTACACCAAGTGCTACACCCCGTGTGTTTTGTCGTCTTCAAGTCGTTCGACCACGAGTGTTGTGCTGACTACTTGATGCATTGCAACAATGTAGAGAAGCATGGGTTCTCTCATCGCTGGCGTTACCAGTACGGGAGATGTTGAAAGAAAGTGCTTGAGGTCTTCGAATGTCTCATCTTCTTTGGCTATCCACTCGAATTTGTCCGATTTGCAGATCAACTGGTAGAAGGGGAGAGCCATTTCACCCATGCGGCTGATGAATCTGCTGAGTGCTGCGGTCCGCCTAGCTAGTTGTTGGACTCCTTTGACGTTCTTTGGCTTCTCCATGGCTAGTATAGCCTTTATTTTCTTCGGGTTGGCTTTGATGCCCCTTTCGAAGATGAAGTACCCGAGCAATTGCCCGGATGGGACATCGAAGGCGCACTTTTCCTGGTTCAGCTTGATCATGTATCGATCGAGGTTATCGAACATCTCGTGGAGATCGTCGATCAATGTTCGACTTTCCTTGGTCTTGACTACTATGTCATCAACATAAAATTGAATATTTTGACCAATTTGGTTCTTCAGGAAGGCCTGCATGCACCTTTGATAGGTTGCGTATGCATTCTTGAGCCAGAAAGGCATTATGTTGTAGAACAAGACCCCGAACGGCATCATGAAAGCCGTTTTCTTCTGGTCCTTGACCTTCAGCCGAATCTGATTGTAGCCTGAGTAAGTGTCGAGGAATGAGATCCATTCACATCCCATGGTGGAGTTGATAATTTGATCGATCCGCGGTAGGGGCAAGTTATCCTTTGGGAAGTGCTTGTTAAGCGTCGTAAAGTTCACGCACATCCGCATGATGTTTGTGTCCTTCTTAGGGACCAGCACGGGGTTAGCTACACATGTGCTTTCTTTGATCTCCCTTATGAAGTGAATCGAGGACTTTGTTGGCTTCGATACCGATTGTTTCCGCTCTTCCCTCGGACAGTCGACACATCGTTTTCTTTAATGGATGTGCATCCGGGTATACATTGAGTGCATGCTCAGTGAATCTCTAGGAACTCCTGGCATGTCCATAGGACACCAGGCGAAGATTTTCCAGCGCTCATAGAGGAATTATACGAGCGTGAGTTCCTATGCGGAAGTCAGGTTGTTGACGATCAGAGTCGTCTTGGTAGGGTCTGTCGGGTGGACCTGGACTGCCTTGGTGTTTACTGTAGATTCAAATGACATGTCAGGTGCGTTTTGCTTGGTGACATGGGCAGACTGGTGTATGTTGACTCCTTCAACCTTGCGAGCTCCTCTTGCATGCTGAAAGACTGGAGATTCTATTGAAATCTCTATCGCAGCTATCGGCCTTGGTGGAGCTTCCTGGAATGGTGATGATCTCGTTGGGTCCTAACATCTTTAGCAATAGGTACGGATAGTGCGGTACAGCCAAGAATCTTGCGAATGCCACACGGCTGAGGATGGCGTGGTATTGCGAGGCCCAGTCTACCACCTCGAACTCAAGCCGCTCAGGCATGAAGTTCTTAGGGGTGCCGAAGTTGACATCAGGCCATATTTTTCCTAGGGGGTACACTCATCTCCCCGGTACTATGCCATGGAAGGTCGTGTCTGATGCCTCCAAGCTGCATAGAGGGATCCGCATAGCTTCGAGTGTGCTGGCGAACATCAGATTGATGTCGCTGTCCATGAAGACACAACTCATATCGAATCCACCAATCTAAGCCTCGAGCACCAGGAAAGAGTGGTCTGGGCAAGGTATTTGTCGGGGTGATCCGAGCGGTCGAAGGTGATGCATGACTCCGAGCCACTGAGGTACTCAGGTATGGCTGGTGGAGAGGTGACAACCAAGTTTACCTGGAGGGTGATCATCTTCTTTATATTGTTGGATGGATGTCCCTTTTTATCATCATGGCACCCAACGATCATGGTTATGGCTCTGCCCCGTTGTTTTGGGTTGGTGCAGTCGCGGGCTGCGCGGGTCCTCCAGTGGTGGTGGTGGGGCACCATATGTGACATTTCCAGGGGCGGAGCCGAACCCCTGGTTTGTTGTGTCACACTAAAGTTGGGCGTATCCCTCGTGGAGCTTATGAAACTCCATGCGGTCCTTGAGAATATGGATGGCTTTCCTATTACCATCCTGCTTATCGATGTAGAAGTGGATGGTGCAGGGACCCAACACTTCTCGTCATCCCGATTGCAGCGTTGCCATGCTTGAGCGGCTTTCCAGTTGTCACGATAGCTACCATTGCGATAGCCACTGGTACGGTTTCAGTCTTTGCTGCGTTCGGCATAGCCATCCGCGACCATATCGATCTCTTCGCGATCATCAGAGACGCGTGCTCTTCTTTTTCCTCGGTGACCACGTCTGCGGCCGAGATCGTCTTCGTCGTCCGAACGGGTTCTGTTGATGGCATCCTTTCCGTCTGCTCATTGGTTGGCGATGTCCATCAGGTGACCGATGGTTTTGGGCTTGATCTGGCCCAGCTCCTCTCTGAGTTCCGGGCATCTTACGCCTTCTCGGCAGAGTTATTGATGATGGACCAGCAATATATGTAGGATCGGATCAACTCGTTGGACCGTTGGCAACAAGCGTGCAACTCTTTGATAGAGGCAGGCATTTTGCAGGTTCTATTAAAGTTGTGAATGAAGTTCTAGACCAGCTCCTCCCAACTGCGAATGGATCCGGAGGGAAGTTTATTGAACTAGGCCCTAGCTATACCCTTTAGCTGTAGCTGAAGTCACTGAATGGTTTTTTTTGCTTCCGCCATGCAGCTTGACCAACGAGATGTGGTCATATAGCCAATTCTTCGTCTCCTGTAGGCCATTGAAACCCTTGGGCATTCGAGACTGCCGTAAGGCTCTTCTGAAGCATCTGGCGCCGCATAGCTCGGTGTCTTCGTCCTCCAATTCCGTGGAACATATTTTGTACATGATCTGTTAACCTTGCGCTGTGTGAGCTCATCACGGGCATCATAGTTGCGGCTCCTTTGATGGGGGTTGTGGTGCCGTTGCGCCAGATCATGCTCATCCTCGTCGGATGAGGGCATGCGACTCCTTGTGAATTTCACTGAATTGTTTTTCATTGGCTCTGTGGCCGTTTCTCCAAGTAGTGAGGCTCCCACGAGTCTAAGGCCCGCAATCGCAGATTTATGAATTGCATGCCTGGGATACCCGACAGGTGGCGGTTTTGCGGCCAAGTACGTGGTGGCCGCCATGACGGCTGCCTGTGGTGTTTTGGGAATGATGTTGTCTAGCGAGTCCATCAACATGAAGGACATGTCGAGTGCCTTAGTGGCCTCACATCTGGCGGTAGGGTCCATGCGCTCGAGCCAGGAGCGGTACTTGTGGCCATTGTAGCCTTTTGAGGAGGATCTGCCGACGGAGGAGGGCGCGTCTTGCCGAGCGCTTAACTCATCAGCTGCCTGCATGCGCTGCTCGAGTTCTCTGTTCTGCTCGACTTGCCGATTATGCTCCTTCATGAGGAGCCAATGATAGCCCATCAACATGTCGTGGGAGGATTCAAGTGGTAGAGGATTAGTACCCGGCACAGCCTACCGAACTCTTTCCCATTGAGCCTCGTTGAGGTGGATCTGCTGGTGCACGTGATCTAAATCGTTGGCGGCTTCAGGTGGACCGTTCCTGTTGGGATTGGGCGGCGGTGGACCATTTGTTCCTTTCACGGCATTAGCAGCATGCGGATTGGGAGAGGGAGCTGGTGGATCGGCTTTGTTGTCAATGTGACCATCGACGATGGTTGCGCACATGTAGCAGTGGGGGAGATCATTACTCCCACAACTCTCGGATCCGGAATCGTAGGTCCCTTCCTTCGTAGGAGGGTCGTAGAGGTCAGAGTTACAGTTGTTGTTGTCATCCGAACCGTACGTCAATGAGGGTGTGCATAGGACACTAATTGGCTGTACCCACGGAGCGGGTACTACTGCTGGAGGCAGTAGTCGTTCAGGGAGGCGAAGGGTGCCGATCTGGCCCACATGAAAGCAGAAGTTCCCGAACATCAATTCGACTCCATCTCCTACGGAATCGAAGTTTTGGCGGCTCGCCGGCGAGTGGACGGTGAAGTCGATGGTGCCGAAGAGGAGGTGGTTCCTCGTCATGGATGAGTCAAAAACTACAGTGGATGGGGCCGTCACTATCGCATGATTAGCAACCCCAGTTCCCATAGACGTCACCAATTGACGATGGTTTGACTCGTCAATGCCCATTTTTATAGAATTTGGTTTTGGAGAAGGAGGGGACGCTGGAGATCACGGAACGGCTAACAGATTCGAAACACGGGGACATGAGGTTTACCCAGGTTCAGGCCCCTGGAGGGAAAACCCTACTCCTGCTTGTTTGTTCTTGATTGATGGCGATGCCGAATGTTACAGGGGTGCATAGATGAGATATGGCGAGTTGTGTGATAGGTTATGAGGTGAGATCCTCCTCCTCGTGCCCTTTTGGCCTTTATATGGGGAGGACAGGCCTCAGGGTAGGTCGAGCCGGTTACAGATTAGGATTTTACCCTTTGAATTTCTATCTAAAGATGACCGTGTTCTCCAAGGAGTCGCATCCTTCATGGGTTGGGTCACCCGAATCCTTCCTAGGCTTCGTCATCAGGAGTGGATAATCACGTGGGCTTCTACCGGGCCGGACCGGGTAGGCCAACATCAGGCACCCATAGGGCATACCCATGTCAGTTAGACTTGGACTTAGCTTGTAAGCATGGTGTGCACCATTGGACAAGGCGCTCCACGTCCCGCTTCATCTTTGTCCAATAGTAGTGCGTACCCAACATGTCATACGTCTTGTCACGACCATGATGCAAACAAAAGGTTTTGTTGATACTAAGGATGTTGTAAAGGTATGCAAACTTCAGCGTTCCATTTATGGGCTGAAGAAAGCTTCTCAGAGTTGGAACCAACATTTTGATCAAGTGATCAAGAGTTTTGGATTTGTCCAAAATAAACAAGCGTTATGTGTTTACAATAAAGTGAGTGGTAGCTCAGTGCATTCCTAGTAGTATATGTGGATGACATATTACTGATTGGGAATGATGTGGAACTGCTAGGGAGCATAAAGAAATATCTGAGTAGTCAGGTTTCGATAAAGGACTTATGTAAAGTAGCGTATATATTGAGCATAAAGATCTATAGAGATAGATCAAAACGCCTGATAGAATTAAGTTAGAGTACTTACCTTGAGAATATATTGAAGAGGTTCAGTAAGGAAGAGGCCAAAAGAGGTTTTGTGCCTGTGATAAAAGGTAACTAATTGAGTGCGACTCAATGTCCAACAACAACTGCTGAAAGAGAGAGGATAGCTAATGTCCCCTATGCCTCAGCCATAGGCTCTATCATGTATGTTATGCTAAGTACTTGACCTGATGTGGCACTGGATCTTAGTTAGACAAGTTGTTTCCAAAGTAATCTAGGAGTGGATCATTGGACAACTATGAAAAATATCCTAAAGTATCTCAAGAGAACTAAGGATATGTTCCTAGTCTATGGAGGTAGTGACAAAGCTCTAAACGTAACTGGTTACGTGGATGTGAGCTTGGCCACAGACCCTGACGACTCGAAGTATCAAACGGGATATGTGTTTTTGGTGAATGGTGGTGCAGTAAGCTGGAGAAGCGGGAAGCAGCCAGTGGTGGCACGATCTTTAATGGAGTCAGAATACATCATGGCTAATGCAGCAGTGAGTGAAGTTGTTTGGCTAAAGAATTCTGTCATTGAACTGGGAGTTGTTCCAAGTGTGCATGACCCCGTGAAGATCTATTTTGACAACATGGGTACCATTACAAATGCATCAGAACCAACAAGTCATTCCATGGTCAGCATATCAAGAGACGATTTCACGCCATGAGACAAAATGATGAAGATGGTGAAAATAAGATTTGCAAAGTACATACGGATCTGAATGTTGCAGATTCATTTACCAAGGTTCTTCCACAAGAAAATCATGAACAACACTAGACTGCTATTGGTGTTAGATCATTGCTTAATGTAAACTAGATTAATTTGTACTCTAGTGCAAGTGGGAGACTGAAGGAGATATGCCCTAGAGGCAAATAATAAAGTATTTTATTTTATGTATCTCTTGTATGTTCATAATACGTTTCATCTCTTGCTATAACTGTAGTAATACGAAACGTTAATACACGTGTGGTATGTAAATAAACTGTGTCTCTAGTAACCTCTAGCGAACTAGCTCATTGGTCAACATGATGATCTAGGGTTTCAAGATCATGGGTATTTATGCCAATTTACAATGAGGTCATATCATTGGTTGAATGATGTGATAGACATACACCCAAAGTTATATCACAATGAGATCTGGTTACAAACATTCCTCACTGATGATAACATAGAAACCTCGCAACCTAATCCTTTTACTGTGAGATAATATATAATTGTTTTTACTAGAAGGGGCCTTGGTGGTATCAAGTATCAAGATGTAAAAGGGTGATAAAAAAGGTACAATCAGGTTTCCTGAAGGGATGTGTTGAGGAGTATGTATCAAAACCAGGATTTGACAATCCAAGTAATGGATAGATACATGTGGCCAACTCGGAGACATTGCATTAACGAAGCTTGCAAGCGTATGACTAGGTCATAGAATGCAATGACATGGGAACGAGTAAACGAGTTCATCATTAAAGAGATCGAACTAGGTATGGAGATACCGAAGATCAAATATTAGATGAACTAGGTATCGAGTGGCAAAGGGAGTGGGAAGCGATGTTGGAGGTTCAAGCGATGAGATTCGTGAAATGCACGGGGTCATTATAGGCATCCAGGTCCTGCTGATGATGAATGATACGAGAGGGGTCTCGGTCATGTACGGAGTGTTTCCGAACTGAAGTGTAGCACACTTAAGGGCATAGGGATTGAACCGGTAGCGCAGGAGAAATAAGAGAGAGAAACCGTAAAAATGTTTCGTGTAACACCCGATGTTGATCGGAGGGGTCCGAAAGGAGTTTTGGAGTCTAAGACATAATAATATATGTGCTTTATATTAATTGATTGAATTAATAATAAAACTATTTTTTTATTTTATAGGCTGTGATGACTGCAAGTGCACAAATCAATTGTAGCTAGTTTCAAAGTAAAGATATCGAACCCACATAGAGCTATTGGTAAAGGTCTTTATGCCCCTCGTTACTATCTACCAAAGGATACTTGTAGCTGCATTTGATCTCAAGTAAAGAGTGTTTGAAAGGTTTTTGGTTGTGTGCAGAAAAGTAATTAAAAACAATTAAAAGAAAGCAAGTAACAAGCTTGTGTGAAAACGTGGTTGAAATCAATAGGGCTAAAACGTTCTCGGGGATGTAGGATACACCTCTATCATGGTATTGTCATAATTAATAATTTAAGATAACATACTCCTTATGTCATGAAATGTGTGGGAGAGATCCATAATAAGATGTTCATTACAAGGCTCGTAGAAAGCCACTTTGTTGAGCCAAGAGTGAGGTCACCTCTAAACAACCACTACAATGTCTAAGAGAAGTTACCCATATAGACCACCGCAATTAAGTGTTTCCCCATGTATATCGTAATTAGATTAGGGAGTCCCTCTTTATTTCTCCTTTGACTGTGTAGTTCACGAGCCAGCGCCAATCTGTTATGGGGCCATTCCGGGTACGATCCCAAAGCACGTCCAAAGGATTTCTCCCTCCCTTTAGTCCCATGGGCAAATGGTATGTGGTCAAATTCACATACCATCTAAAGAGAGAGATCAAACACAAATCATAAATCAATCATAGACCGGCAAGTCATATGGACACAAAAATAGATCATATTTATTGAAAATTCATCATAGTTCTAGGGTTTCTCCATATCCCCAAGAACAAAGGAACTACTCACACATGGAGGCAATCAACAACATCATCATAATCAAATGGATGAATGAAAGTGCTAAAATAGATCTAATGCAAACCACAATTAGATCTGGAATTACAATAAGATCTAATGGTTGAAAGATGGGGGTAATGGTGGTGATGTAGATGCAGCGGTTGATGATGAAGGGGATGATGTGGTTTCCTCCAATGATCCATGAACCAGTAGGGATTTTACACCGGCCAAGTTCCTCCTTCAAATCCCTTTCAGATGTGGTTTTTCGTGGTTTTTGGTGGATGTGAATGTTGGATCTCTCCGCCGTCTTTGCCAAGAGAAAGTATTTGATAAGGCGAACCCGATGGCACCTGGTATGGGCGGACGGTACGTGTGGGCTCCGTCCATACCACTGGTCATTACATGCAGTGGTTTCTTCCCCTCATTTGGTATTCTCCTAGGTACGAAGGTAAATCCATAAAATGACTTTTATCACTTAAAAATAGCATATTATAGTATAATATGATAGCTCCAATTGATATGTTCATATAAGACAATGATTCGGGATCCTGTTGAAATAAAGACAAAAATGTGCACGCAAACATAGTGAAATACAAAGATTCCTACTCTATTTATGCAAAAATAAAAGGTAAATATGCTTCAATTTTGGACACATCAGGCAACCCATGCCTAATGGGCCTCAGCCTGGAGGGGAGTCCCAAGAAGGCAAGGCGCCATAGGAGGAGGGCTAGCCGGCCAAGCCCTAGTGATCTCCCCGCCAGGAGCCCACCTAGGCTAATGGCAGCTCCCTTGGTGGGAGCGGGTGTGGGCATTAGTCCCACACTACTTGCCCCTTAGGGGTTGACCCTCCCCTCCTACTATAAATAAAGGGGCACCCCTCCCCTTGCAAGGCATCACATTCTCCCCTCTCTCATTTTCCTTAGAGATTTCTCCATAAAATAGGAGAGAACTTCGAGGGACCTGATGTAGGGGTTCGTAGCATGGAAAACAAAAAATTTCTACCGCATGAACACACAATCAAGATCTAATATATGATCACGCCAAGATCTATCTACTAGATTGTAGCAACGAGTCGATAGAATACTAACCCTCGAAGATCCAAAGCGGTTAACGAGAGCAGATTCTCGTGGGTGATGTAGTCGTACACTTGCCGATCTCTAGATCGTGTAGACGATCCTTCCGGCGCTGCGTTCCGGCAGCGCTCCCGCAGTCGGTCACACGTTTGGTACTCGATGAAGACCTTCCTCTCCCTTGTTCCAGCAGGCAGCGGAGGTTGTAGCACTCTCCTCGTGATTCCGGCAGCACGGCGGCGTGGTACCGGAAGTAGAGGGGAGATCTCGCAGGGCTTCGCCTTAAGCCCGAGCGAGTATGGTGGACTATGAGAGAGGCCTTGGCGATCTAGGGTTTAGAGGCACCAAAGAGAGGGCTAGGCCGGCGGCTAGGGCAAGGGGAGGGCCCCAACTCGGTGGCTAGGCAAACCCTAGGGGTGGCGGCGACTTGGTGGAGGCCGGCGGCTAGGGCTAGGGTTTAGAGGAGAGAGGTGTAGGGAAGAGGGGCACCCCTGCCCCTCCTTTTATAGGTGGGAGGGAGGCGCGGTTGGGAGTATGGAGTCCTCCTCCAACTCCTCCTCCTTGGCCGGCGGGTGGAGGGAGTGGGACTTCCTCCCCAAGTAGGTTTCCTACTCTCCCTCCACCAAGCAAACTTGTCGTTTGACTTTTTCAAATTGGTGTTTGACTTTCAAATAGGATTTGATTTCTTCCTTTATTTTTCCCAGCCAAGTGACCTAGTACATGATGCAACCATTCCACATTGTCATGACACATTCATGTACCCTTCCCCTCCGGAGTGCCGGACCTTCCAGACCCTTCTAGAACATTCCTGGTGAAAACACCGGAATCATTCCCGAACTCCGAAACGGGACTTTCCTTATATGAATCTCATTCTCCGGACCATTCTGGAACTCCTCGTGATATCCCGGATCCCATCTGAGACTCCAAACAACATTCGGTCTCTTACTCATCATTCCACAACTACTCAACAACATCGAATCCTTAAGTGTGTCTCCCTACGGTTCGTGAATTATGCGGACATGACCGAGACACTTCTCCGATCAATAACCAATAGAGGAATCTGGAAATTCATATGGCTCCCACATATTTCTACGATTACTTTGTGGTCGAATGAACCACTTACATACGATAACAATTTCCCTTTGTCTCATGATAGTTTACTTATCCGAGGTTTTGATCGTCGGTATCTCTGCATACCTAGTTCAACCTCATTACCGATAAGTACTCTTTTCTCGTTCCCGTGATATGTGATCCCTTGTGAGCCAGTCACATGATGGCAAGCTAATTGGATGACATTCCACCGAGAGGGCCCAGAGTATATATATCTGTCATATGGATGGAAAAATCCCACTCTTGATCCATGTGCCTCAACCCATACTTTCCAAACACTCAATGCCACCTTTATAGCCACCCAGTTACGGTGTAGTGTTTGATGTCATCAAAGCATCCTTCCGGTGATGGTGATTAACATGATCTCATGGTCGAAGGAATTAGGTTACTATGTATCAGAAAGCTTATAGAAAATGAACTATATTAAATGACTTGATCTTTATGCTATGCTTAACTATAGGAGTATGTCCATCATATCATTCTCCTAGGGATATGACCCTGTTGTTAATAACATCTCTATGTTCATGATCATGAAACCATGATCATATATTAACCAACAAGCTAGTTTAACAAGAGGCTTTACTAGGGACTCTTTTATGTTTACAAATCACACAAGTATTAATGTTTCCGATTAATAAAATTATAGCATGGTATGTAAACATTTATCATAAGCATGAAGATATGATAATAACCACTTTATTATTGCCTCTTGGGCATATCTCAAACAGTCTCCCACTTGCACTAGAGTCAATAATCTAGTTTCAAACCTTTGTGTATTCAACACCTATGGCTTTCCGGTGTTGTATGTACACGATTTCTAGTGGTCAACTGATCTCCGGATCTGACACTTCTAGGTCCATGTGTAATTGCATGTCTTTGCGTCTCTACGCATCACTCATTCTATAATTAGATGGCTTTGTATAAATTTGGTCCTTTGGTGAGACCTTTAGTTCTTTGGGGTTAAAACATGTTGATAATACTGTCGTACAATATATCTTCATAGTACTATCCCACTGTGAACCACACCTAGTTTGATAACAAACTACTTGACACAAATGCCCTCTTTTGCTGCTATTATAGCAGTCATATACTTAGCCTTTTGTTGTAGTATTTGTCACAATGTCTTAACTTTGGAACTCATCCAAATCCATTATGGAACTTACTTTCCATTATATCGTGCCACCCTTAGTTTAGATTGAGATAAACTTAATTTGTACTTTGTGAAAAAACTAGTATCAATGTAGTACTTTTACAATGAACTAACCATCTATTTGCCACTTCTACAAAATAATATATTCTTAGTTCTTCCAAAAGATCATAAGAATATCCCTACTATCGTCCAATGGTCATCTTATGAATCATTCTGGTATATGCTCATAACATTTAGAGCACAGGACATATATGGATTTGTACATATCACAGTATGATTGATATAAATATTCTTTGTGATGTCATACATCAAGTATCAATCTATATTTGAATCTTTGTATCACTTACCAAGTGTTAATACACTTGAATATATCATCAATATTGAACTCATTCAATCCTTTCTGACAAGAACCTTTCTTGTAGTTTCTATATTGAACTCATTCAATATATGATCTATGTACTTTCGGCACAACCATATTAGCGTCTATTGATGCCAAATATTTGGTTTTTGCCTAAGTCTTTCATCGGGATGAAATTCTTAATATGTGTTAATAAAAGATACATCATTTCTAATCAACAATATGTCTTCCACATAATGTATTAGAAACATGTCTTAGCGCTCCAACTTAATTTCATGCAAATGCAAGCATCTTCATCGTCTCCGACGAATTTAAACTCCTTTAACAGTTTCATCATGGTGAAGATTCCAACTCCGCGATGCTTACTTCAACCATTGAAGTTTTCATATGCTTTTAGCATCCTTTGAATTAACAAAACCCCATGGACCGCATTATGCACATGTCCTAGGTCACAATTCTATTAGAAGAACTTGTTTTGTTTATTCAACTACCACATAACAAAATTATATGTAGTGGTTGCTACATTAATCCATCTAGACTAAATATCGCTATGAAAGATCAAATCTTGTCATAGTCAACCTTTGAACATTGTTGTGAACTCTTTCCCAACATGTCGACTATTTCATAGATGTGAAACATCCATGTCTATTTCTTTATAGATCCAAACACAATTGTAAGGTCTTACACCTTTCTCGAGGGTCCTTCAAATTCAAAACTTGATTTCTCGTGTATGGAACTATCACGGATTTTATGGCTTCAAGCCATTTGACGGAGTCAGGGCCCATCATCGCTTCTTTGCATGTAGTAAGTTCATTATTCTCAAATAATGATTCAACCCTCAAATCTTGCTATTTGATTGTTTACTCGACCTATTTGTTTCAATAGAAACTTTGACCTTCGTAACCACAACCTTTGAGGTACGTGAGCCATGAGCATTATTGCTGCCTCCGGAACACTTTTCGGCGCTGCGCAACTTTGCACATATAGCTAAGGTTCTTTTAACCTTATCAAAGTTCTATTGTCCTCCCACTTATCTTTTCACGAAAAATTCCTTCTCAAAGAAACTTGACGTTCTAAGTGACAAACACTTTTGTCTCCGATGTTATGGAGGATTACTTAACAGTTATTTGAAATAACACACAAAGACAGGTTCATCTGACTTTGGTTGCAAACATCTTTCTTTTGCATAGCATACCAATGTTTAAGAAAGGACAATTTGGGTTTTATCCCAAACCATAACTTTATATGGTGTCATTTCAACGGATTATGATGGAGCTCTTTTTAGTGGAAAAACGGTAGTCTCTAAAGATTTTAATCTTTAAGATATAATGGCAGTTTTATGAATTACACCTTTGATCTTACCATGTCAAACAAGGTTTAATTACATATCTCGAACGCTCCATACTCTTATGGTGTTTCGAAAAATGCAAATCCATAGAACGATTCCTTAAATCTTAGGTATTATGCTAAACTTGTAACTCAAATATCTTCCTTTATGATCTTATCATAAACTATTTATATTCTTGTTACAATGATCTTGCACTTCATCTTGAAAGTCTTTGAACTTTTCAAATGTTTCATACTTCATCCTTATTAAGTAAATATTCATATATTCACTCAAATTTTCGGAGAAAGCATATGAAGCTGAAATCCATCGCTCCTGACTACACATAATGGACTTCGTACAACAATATGTACAAGTTCCAATAAGCTAGTCATTTGTTCCCTTTTGGCCTATGAACGAAGTTTTAATTATCTCTAGGAAAGTTTCACAAGCGTCATTTGATCAAAAATCAAAAGACTCCAAAATTCCATCCACATGGAGTTTCTTCATGTTTTCTTTCCAATATAATTTAAACGGCGATGTCACTTCCTAAGTGATCTTTCAATCAATTTGTCTTTCGACATTTTTAGCACTAGTTTTATGGATGTGATTTCTCCAACGATATTTGTGAAACATCCATCTTTTATGGATTACGGCAATTATTTGAACAACCCTTTTGTTCTCATAATACGTGATAAAACAAATCTTGAAGGCAAGCTTTGATGTTTAACAAGCAGCACAATAACCCTTTATTTGTTCTCGATGAACATCATCACATATTCTTTTGCTAGTTACTTAGGCCATTGTAGTTCATGAATTGTGTTGTTTCGTATGACGATTCACACCAACAAATTCAGTATCAAATACTTAAGAATCACATTGTTTAATAAGCAAAGAATATAGCCATAACATGTATATCATCTATATACTTAAACTGAACAATTCTAGTCTTTTCTTTTCTGCCATATATTTATGAGATTCTCTTTCAGTATTTCCTTTTATGTTTGAAAGAATCTATCAACATCAATAGTGGAGCCATATACATGACACATAGTCCAAAGCATGTATAGTAAAATACCAATGTCTTTGGACTTGCACTTTGAAGTAGATCACCATCATCAAATGTTTGGTGTTCTTTCAAAATCCTTTATTTAGTAATCTCTTGGTGTAGTAAACATTTTACCTACATCAAATATTCACCCTTATCATGGAATTATCCATGATCAAGCTACTTTTAGCTTATAACGATGAATCGTGAGTATAATGTTGCTTTCCAAAACCTTTTGGAGGATTAGGACAACTAGTGTCTTCAACCCTTTGCAAATTCTCATCAAATAGGAGAACATGACTTTTGCCATATTATACTCTATCATGTTGCAACCACAACTTCGTTTCAGATATCACAATATCTTCCACACATCATGGTTTCTGAAACAACTCTTTCAGATCCTAGATAACCTTGATATTAATACAATTCTTTGAATATCAAGAATCATGTAGACAAACATGATACTCATACACTAACTCTTGGAATTTTCACTCTCTATTTAATACCAATTATTAAACTTCATGGAGTAACCGGAACTTACTGAAAGTTTGAAATAGGACTTTTAAACTTTAGATTAACACTTCAAAACAATATGATACCAGTTTGTAAAGTAACTAACCAGAATTCTATAGTTCTATCATCTCAATTATAACTAAGCGCAAGGTGGTAAACGGATGCCAATGACTACAACAACTATGCAAATTCACTTTGATTTAATTTATGATAAATAGTGTTCAACTTTTAATCATATTGCTATTGAACTCCCACTCAAAACAATATCCCTCACATTGTTTTAGTGATCACACGAACCAAATCCACCACATCAAAACCGATCATCACGAGAGTTGATGTAGCTTCAATGGCGAACAATCAACATATTCATCATATCTACTATATGACTCATGCTTTACCTTTCGGTGATCCGTGTTCCGAGACCATGTCTGTACATGCTAGGCTCGTCAAGATCAAACCTTAGCTTCCGCATGAGCAAATATGGCTTGCTCACGTTGTATACACTCGCAGAATCTAACACACCCGATCATCACGCGGTGCTTCGAAACAACGAGCTTTAGCAACGGTGCTTACTAAGGATGAACACTTTAAAACTTGAAATTGAGGGTTCATCTTATAATGCTACCGTCGTGAACTAAGGAATACAAGATGCATAAAAATATTAACATCACATGCAATTCATAATATGTGATACGATATGGCCTTTCTTGTTGTGCTTCCGATCTCCATCTTCAAGCATGAACATGATCTCGATCATCACCGGCATTGCATCAAGGTCAATGACGCCGCTCCATGGTTGTCGTCCACCAGCTTCAACTATTACAACTACTTTGAATAGACACGCGGGTCTTAACAGAATTTAAAGACAACCATATGGCTCCTTCCGGTTGCCAACTTACAATAAGGAACATTGCATACATAAAATATAATCACAATCATGGCCATATCACATCACAGCACACCCCTGCAAAACAAAGTTAGACGCCTCTAATTTTCTTTGCATATTTTACGTGGTTTGGGGCTTTCAATAAGTGTCGCTCTAACTTACGAACAAGAACCACAACATTGATACTAGTATTGTCAATCACCCGTTGTAAATTGAATCTTAACTATGTTGGGAGAAACAGGCACCCGCAAAGCCACTTATGCAATACAAGTTGCATGTTAAGCGTGGAGCAAGTCTCATGAACGATGTCATGTAAGGTTAGCCCGGGCCGCTTCATCCCACCATCCCGCAAGATGCAAAGTACACAAGAAGCAATTGACAACAAAAGCATCAACGCCCACAATGACCATTGTGTTCTACTCATGCAACAGATCTACATATAGACACGGCTCTGATACCACTGTAGGGGTTCGTAGCATGGAAAACAAAAATTTTCTACCGCATGAACACACAATCAAGATCTAATCTATGATCAAGCCAAGATCTATCTACTAGATTGTAGCAACGAGTCGATAGAATACTAACCCTCGAAGATCCAAAGCGGTTAACGAGAGCAGATTCTCGTGGGTGATGTAGTCGTACACTTGCCGATCTTAAGATCGTGTAGACGATCCTTCCGGCGCTGCGTTCCGGCAGCGCTCCCGCAGTCGGTCACACGTTCGGTAATCGATGAATACCTTCCTCTCCCTTGTTCCAGCAGGTAGTGGAGGTTGTAGCACTCTCCTCGTGATTCCGGCAGCACGACGGCGTGGTACCAGAAGTAGAGGGCAGATCTCGCAGTGCTTCGCCTTAAGCCCGAGCGAGTATGGTGGACTATGAGAGAGGCCTTGGCGATCTAGGGTTTAGAGGCACCAAGGAGAGAGGGCTAGGCCGGCGGCTAGGGCAAGGGGAGGGCCGCAACTCGGCGGCTAGGCAAACCCTAGGGGCGGCGGCGACTTGGTTGAGGTCGGCGGCTAGGGCTAGGGTTTAGAGGAGAGAGGTGTAGGGAAGATGGGCACCCCTGCCCCTCCTTTTATAGGTGGGAGTGAGGCGCGGTTGGGAGTATGGAGTCCTCCTCCAACTCCTCCTCCTTGGCCGGCGGGTGGAGGGAGTGGGACTTCCTCCCCAAGTAGGTTTCATACTCTCCCTCCACCAAGCAAACTTGCCGTTTGACTTTTTCAAATTGGCGTTTGACTTTCAAACTAGGATTTGATTTCTTTCTTTATTTTGCCCAGCCAAGTGACCTAGTACATGATGCAACCATTCCACATTGTCATGACACATTCATGTACCCTTCCCCTCCGAAGTGTCGGACCTTCCAGACCCTTCTAGAACATTCCTGGTGAAAACACCTGAATCATTCCCGAACTCCGAAACAGGACTTTCCTTCTATGAATATCATTCTCCGGACCATTCTGGATCTCCTCGTGATATCTCGGATCCCATCTGAGACTCCGAACAACATTCGGTCTCTTACTCATCATTCCATAACTACTCAACAACATCGAATCCTTAAGTGTGTCTCCCTACGGTTCGTGAATTATGCGGACATGACCGAGACACTTCTCCGATCAATAACCAATAGAGGAATCTGGAAATTCATATGGCTCCCACATATTTCTACGATTAATTTGCGGTCGAATGAACCACTTACATACGATACCAATTTCCCTTTGTCTCACGATAGTTTACTTATCCGAGGTTTTGATCGTCGGTATCTCTACATACCTAGTTCAACCTCGTTACCGATAAGTACTCTTTTCTCGTTCCCGTGATATGTGATTCCTTGTGAGCCAGTCACATGCTTGCAAGCTAATTGGATGATATTCCACCGAGAGGGCCCAGAGTATATCTATCCGTCATATGGATGGACAAATCCCACTCTTGATCCATGTGCCTCAACCCATACTTTCCGAACACTCAATGCCACCTTCATAGCCACCCAGTTACGGTGTGGTGTTTGATGTCTTCAAAGCATCCTTCCGGTGATGGTGATTAACATGATCTCATGGTCGAAGGAATTAGGTTACTATGTATCAGAAAGCTTATAGCAAATGAACTATATTAAATGACTTGATCTTTATGCTATGCTTAACTATAGGAGTATGTCCATCATATCATTCTCCTAGTGATATGACCCTGTTTTTAATAACATCTCTATGTTCATGATCAGGAAACCATGATCATATATTAACCAACAAGCTAGTTTAACAAGAGGCTTTACTAGGGACTCTTTTATGTTTACAAATCACACAAGTATTAATGTTTCCGATTAATACAATTATAGCATGGTATGTAAACATTTATCATAAGCATGAAGATATGATAATAACCACTTTATTATTGCCTCTTGGGCATATCTCCAACACCTGAGTTCTCCACCTTCGCACTACTGTCGTGCAGTGTTTGGTCCGCCATATTTCTTCTTTCGCTGCTCGGCTGGATCGGAGTCCGGAAGATGTCTCCTACACCGAACGTGTGTAGAACTTTAGAGGCACCACACTTGGGGCTCTATAAGCTGCTAGTCTTCATCAACATATGCCTGCATGTGTAAGCCATTCCTCGTTCTTCAAGGGTATGAATACCGTTTCTCTCTCCGTTACTTATGTCTATATAGGATAGATCTTGGTTTTCATATTCACGCACTTAGAAAAAAATTGTTTTCTGCTAAGGAACCCTTCATTACCTATCGTGGAGATTTTCTACTCTACAAGAAGTTGAATGGGGTCCACCTATAGATCATGAGGAAATAAAGGATGGCGTACCAATTAGAGATAACATTGTTTTTATTTACCATTTAAATCTAGTCGGTTGTTTTTTCCTTTTCTGTTATATGTGTGTGCTTGCCGTCCAAGTTGGTTAGGGTGTTGCTATGATATAAAGCCAGGTCAATCTAATGTAATTTATTAGTTTTGAGTTATAAGAAATAGAAAAAATGTGTGTTTGGGGTTAAAATCCTTCTACCAAGTTCCGGAAAGTTGTCTAAAAATCCCTAAGTTTCTTGAGGAATCTTTGCAAAAACCTCTACTGGCATGTGAGGTCCTACGACTCGTAGGAGATTACAAGCTGAGCCTATACTGTTCGTCCATGTTATTCCTTCGACTAGAAGGGTTACCATGTTGTGCATGAGGTGTTTGTGAATGACTTCATAAACTCATGATTTTTAGTTGCTACGAGGGAGGGGAATTCCATGAAAGATCGGGACAACAACAGATCAACCCTCGCCACGAGGTTTGCTCCACATCACCTGCCTTCCATTTATCATCATTTGAATGGGAAACTACTTGAGCCAAATGTGTTACCCAGGTCGCGGCCCATGACCATGATGGAAAGAGGAGAAGACAAGGTTGCCCCAGGAGCCAAGACGCCCAAGCAAGAAGCATGAAAAAGGAGACGGAATAAGAATTTCGGCGCCAGTCCTGATGCTGCACCCGGTGCATAGAACCCACAACTGAAACCAGTCCGGTCCCTGCCGGAACCTCCCGTGGCTACCGGCGCTCCGGGAAAACCCACCACCAGTCTAGCGGCTGTCCTACGACCGCTGAAACATTATGGCGTAGATCCTAGCACCACCGAACTTACTCCTGGAAGCGACTGTTTATGCATAGTTTTGAGTTTGATGCCCTGAAATATTCCCTCCACCTACCCCTTCACCCATAGTACTAAAAATAGCCCCTTGTGGCTCAGATCTAGGTAGATATGAATTGAGTTGATACTCTTGGCATGAGCCTAAGAACCCTAGATTGGGGAACCTCTGTAGATTGGATATATGAACTGTATCAAGGCCCTCACCAAGTATTTGGTCTTTCTAAGTTAAGGATTCTATCAATTTCTTGGTCTCTCCCTTTAGGATTCTACTTGGTTGCTACTCTCTTCTTGTTTTGGATTCTACCATTTGCTTGCCAATCTCTCCTCGGGTGATTCTACCGCAAGGTCTCTTGCCTCAGGATTCTATTGGAGAAAATTGTACTGTGTGTGTGTTTGCATTTGTTTGTAACTTTACCTTGCAATCGATTTGAGTTCATCACATTCGATGTGTTTCCCTTGACCTCGACCCCAAATCCATGAAGATAGGGCCACCCCAAGGGTCAATCCTTAAGGAACCCGGAACACAAATATTAATATGAAGGGAAGCCATTTCATGTTCCCTTGATAGAAGCCTTCTGTTCCTTGGCAAGACTTGTGATAGGGCTTAACCTCGAAGGGTGTCCCAATCTTCACGGATCTTGTGGTAAATTCGTGAGGGAAAACATGGATAAAGGGGGAGGGAGCAGAAGTGAACACACATCACATGAAGAACACGATGAACACACTCAGACACATCACGATGCATGACCTATTGCTCCCGTCGGTGACTACCGGTTCATAGAATTTTTGTAAGGAAAGATTGGTCAATGTGCTCCCATCAATCCAAATCGGAGAGGGAAGAACACCTTGGAGAGGGTCTTGATAACTTCACCTAGAAACAACTCAAAGGTGGAGGTCTTGTACAACTTGGATGCCATGAGCAACGTCCAAAGAGGTGGTGATGATAGGTCTTGATAAGGGAGGGAAGACATAACTAGAAGTATTGAATCTAGGGTTTCTAATCTATCATCTATGTGTTAGGGTTACTATAGGGGTAGGGGCTCTATATATTGGCCAACCACTTAAAAAAGGGTAGTTTAGGGATAAATAGGAGTTTTGGACGAATTGGTGTTACATGGGCCAAGACCCAACATGCTTCATTCGTGCAGGATTCACTTAAGTCTGAGACTCCGGTGTCATAGGATGGAGACTTCAGGGTGGCCGAATATTCCAGTGTGGTCTTTAGGAGGACTCCGGGGTCGTTCTAGGAGATCCTGATGTTCCGACCGGAGTCTAAGCCAGATTCCTCGGCCGAAGACTCTGGAGTGCTGAGAGCGGAGACTCCGATGCAGCTGCAGCTTCTTCCTTCTCATCTTCCAAGCTTCCATGATATCGGACTTAAGTCATCAAGCTCCCATTCTTTATATGGCATCGATCGTAGGTCGGGCTGTATCACTTTGCAGCCACCTTTTAAGCAACGAAAACCTCATGGCTATGTGAAGGGTCAGACAACATGGATCCTAGTTGTGCAAATTGTGGCATGTCAGAATTATACGCCACCGATCCAGGTTGTGTCAAGGACATAGACTCGTCCAGAAAGGAAGAAACATGTGACTCATCCACGGGCACCAGACTGGCTAAAGTCTTAATGTGGAGTCCTACATTGGTAACACACGATAGCAATTTGTAAAATGCAAGCACGATTTGAAAGATCTATAGCTACGGAACAGGAGATCGAAGATCTACATCAAGCATGAACTAAATGATATGGGGTGGCCTCATCTTCTCAGTAAGTGAGGGTGGTAGTTGATGATAATCGGTGTAGATAACTTGTATGACGCTCATGAACCTCTCGATCAATCCCTGATGCCAGTGCAACAGCTCTCGACCCTTATAGATATTCGCAACTTCACACACTTCCTCACATAGCCGCTGACCACGAAACGTTTATTGCAATCTTCTAATACCTAATGGAATAGAAGATCACACAAAACTTGCAATTGGATAATTTCCAATGGAACAACTAATCATACTTGATTGAGAGTAGCAAATACAAAAAATCGATATGAATTGGTGTATGGAGTCAATTGGAAGAAAGTAGCAACTCAAAGATCTAGGGTTTACTTTAAACATGGTCTAAACTAAGCTATGGGCGCATCCTAGGACTTATATGGGTGGATGGGATGGTCAAAAACTAAAACAAAGAGGTTTACGACTCAAAATGATACAAACCGACTCGGACCAGATTCGGTCCGCGGCCGGACATTCTGGTTTGTACCACTACAAGAATCTGGATGGTACATGATGATATGATATCGTCATGAATCAAGGGCAATACATCGTAGATCACCATCAGTGACGAATTTTGCGACGAAAAATAAAAGTCGTGAACCTCACGCCATAATCTGATCTATGACGTTTTTTTCATCTGGAAATGTCACGGCCGTCCATGACATTCCTTCTATTTCATCGTGGCCAATGGGACCGGACTGTCCTAGGCCCAATCAGTCGTAACATTATGTTTTGTCATGATCCATGCCACGTGGTGGACCGAACCGTAGGTTGGCGTTAGCGACATCAGCTGATGTCATGCCGGTCGTCAGTGACGTCATCATTCTCCTGACATTTCTTTTTCATCGCGGCTTGTTTTGTTAACGCCGGTTGCTCATGTCATCAAGACGTCTAAGACGTCTTCCTCATCCATGATGAATTTCCTTAATTGCAGGCTGCCACCAGCAGGCAGACACATGGTCCATTAAAATGATAAGACGTGGGTTACTGGTAGGATAACACTTGGACTAACCAGAGAGAGAGACACATGGCCTAAATTTTCTTGAAGTTACTATTTTGTCATGGAAGTTGGCTAGCCTCTACGTGCCACATTGACGTCTATGCATGACGGAAATATTTCATAATGAAACAATCTATATGTTGACGCTTACATAAATTTTAGTACAAATGTTTCACATCACATAAATGCATACCGGCTTCAAAGAAACTCACATAAAAGTTTCAACACCATAATACTGCCGAACATCATAAATATTTTTTGGCCAAATTTCCACAGATTCACCACAAGATTCACAACACTAGTTCAATTACCAAATTGCCTCTTCTGGTTCCTTCAGCTGAGCCAACACTTGTTCAATTAATGCATTTGCCTCTTCTTGTTTCTTCCTCGGGTCTTCTTGTTTCTTCCGCATTGCTCCTAGGTCTTATAAATATTTTAGCCTATCTGCCTTGCTAGATTCATTCACCTTCTGCAACTCCTCGATGATAGAAAGCGGTTCCATATTACCTTCTATCTGAGCCTAGAGTTGCACTTCTAGTTGAGACTTGGTTGATCTTGAAGTACTTGCATGGATGACCATGTTCTTCAGGAAAGTTGGCTTTCTCTTGTCCCGCGACATCACAAAGTGCACATCTTCATTGGAAGGATTTGGTTCATTGTTTGTGCCATCTTCTAAAGCAATGGCACCATGTTGCTTTCCATGAGTGTCTACCAGTTTTAGGAATAAAATAGAATATTAGAAACATAGTAAGCAAATTATAAACACATCGTATACGTTTGAGGGAATACAAAATCACTGAATTTTATGAAGATGGATAGTATTATTGTGGCACCCCAAATTTACGGTCCGAGAGTCCCAATTATGCTTGCAATTCATGTTCCCATGATCAGTGAGCCATGAGCATAATCGACTAGTATCATTACATCATCCATAAGTAGCGATTACAAAACTTACATCAATGCCATTATGGCGATTACAACATCAATAGCGGAAGTCTTCATCGTACAGCCCATGTCATGCCTTAACCTACACGCAACTGAATGGGAGACGGCCTAGTTCGAGCATAGACGTCAGCTTCTTCACCGTTCCTCGTTCTTCTAGGAATCTAGCCAAGTAAATAGCCAGGGACAATGTCGGTGAGTACTTTAAATGTACTCGCAAACCACCTTAAGATAATAACAAGAGGATATGCAAGGTGGCTATAGTGGTGGGATGGCTCCATGAGAGGTTCTTTTCTAACATAGTTTCTCTTGTAGATACAACACCTACAAGGTTTTGTTGATATCTTTTGTAAATCTTTTTGAAAAGTTTAGGAAATTTCTAGGGGCACCCTATATCATTGCCATGGTCCTCAACTGACCATGTTATCCTCCTTCCTTCTCCGGTGTCCCTCGGACCACCGGGTTTTAGAAAACACTTTCTTATGAAATCCTTTTTGAAAACCAAAACCATCACCGCTCTACAGCAACCTTCCCAACCGTCCATGACCTATGACTCGGCTATTCGATTAGATTTACACTCTACAGAGGTTGTACACTTTACCCACAAGATTTGATACATCCGCCGGGATCACCCCCGGGTCTCGGATAATCAAACAAAACATTAGGAAAGTCAACTGTGACACATGCCCTACCCTATGATTTGTTCCCCTCAACACCGGGACATCGGGATCCACAGACCAATCGGAGTGCAACCCAGCTCCTTCGCATCCGGCACTTTCAATGATGGGCTCATAGTATCGCCCGGTCACTCACATGGGTGATCCTGCTTCCTCCAGGTGACTGGCTCATAGTTGATATTTTTTATAAAGGAAGCCCGGAATTAGAGGTAGATGATCCCTTATAAGTAGTATTGCGGATACCCATATCGAAGTGAACCAACTTTGGGTTAAGCCCCGTCCCACTTTAGGGTACTGTGGTTGCACGGGTTAATTGTTCTGGCAAAACTACAAAGAACCGGGTGCCTTTGTAAACCTTTTTCCTCCTCTTTCTTCCAACCCTTTCTATAAAACAAACCTTTTTTATTTTTCAAAGCTCTCTTGGTATGTCGAACCTCACCAAGGTTTTATCATAAAACATTTTATAAACATATACCCAGGGTCTTCCCATCCTATACTCTTACTTTGGCTAAAACAGGATCTCCAAGGGGTTATGGTGTTAAACACCATCTACCATACTAGGGGAAAAATATGTGTCATCAAGGGTGTTGTACTTTATAGTGCAAAGGGATAATAGTTCTGAAGAGCCAAACCAGTACCATATATAAAACATTATAAAGTAAAACAATGCAGTTTCATAAACAATAGTTAAGACATGCATTAGTAAAATAGTAGGTCAGAGGCTTATGAGCAAGAAGGTGTCTTTCCTGTGACCAGTGAGATTTCCCGGACTTCTTTAGAAAACCAGAATACCAATATAATAATAATTACTCTAAGGCTTCCTTCTTCTCGGAGTCACATAATCGCAACTATCGCCGTTTATCGAGCAAACATGCAAGCAAAGAATACATCAATCAATACAAAGCATACAAGCATCAAAGAAATACAGAAAAAAAACAAGGAAAACATGCTACACTTCAGTAGGTTTTATGAAGGAAAGAATTTAGAAATATGGGAATTGGCTTGGAAGCTTTTGGAGGAATTCCCATATGATTTTTAGCTTAAAAACTAAGTAGAGGAGGGTTTTTAGGACAAGGTCACATTAAGTATGATATCATTTTATAAAAATGATATCAGCAGGTAGGTATTGATAAAATGAAACCAACAATAGTGGTTTCACTATTTTATCAATTACCAATGATTTATAATGGATTTTCTAGTGAATACAACTCTAGTTCTAGGAAATAATTCATCAGAACAGTTCTGGAGTTCCAAAAATTATTTACTTGGATACTTTGGCAGGGTTTGATGGACTGATTCACTGGGAGTTGGAATCATCCCAAAATATTTACCATAATGCCCTCAGGAAATCCCCAAATTTGGTACTGGAGGCAATTTTTCCTTTTAACCAGATTTATTCTACGGGAGCTTTTGATATGAATCCAAAGTTACATGTTAGGTATTTAGGATACCTTTCTGTATAAATTGGAATAAAATTTTTTGGATGTACAGAAGTATTATGGTGATTTTATTAGTGAATAATCTATGTACAGAACAAATTAATTCCTAATAAATCAACCACTGCTCAATAAATTGTAATCTCCTAAGGTCTGAAGGGTATTGGAACTCAAGTGTATTGGGATAGGTCAATACCATTTATGGTCTGACCTAGATAAATTCTTAAAGACATAAATATGATGTTTTTATTATTTTTATTACTGGCAAACCATAGTTCACCTTGACATGGAATCAAGCCCAGTGGTTTGGTATTTCAAATTCTTTCTAGAGGAAGTTGGGTTGACTCCATTTGAGTTTTCCAAACTCCCGGAAATGCTTAAGTAGTGCAAGTGACATGTCCTGGTATTATTTTTACTAGAAAATACCTAGAGATTATTAGGGTGCATCTCTTGTCCTGCATGTTAGAGAACACACTAGAGTACATGATAGAATTTTCTTATGAGGGGATAATACCATTTTACTATTTATTTAAGATTTAAACCAATAAACCTAAATAACAGATCTTGGGAAATTGGTTTAAAAGAAAACTAGGAAAACTAGGCACGGGCCAGATCTTCTTGGAGTTGGGCCGCACTAGGCGAGCCAGCCCGGCTCACCGCAGGGAAGCACACGTGCGTGCAGGAAATAGCTGATTGACGGCCTGGCGGGGCCGGCATGTCAGCGTGACAAGGGGGTGAAGGGGGTACGGGGTGTTCCCGGCCCTCCGATTAGCAGGGGATCAATGGCTTAGAGCCGTCGTCCACCTCGCACCTGCCATGGCGGAGACCAAACCCTTGGGGAAGTAGGAAGTGGGCGAGGGGAGCTCACATGGGGCCGGAGATCCAGTGAGGATGGTCCAGGGTGACGCTATGCTCTATGTCGAGCCCGACGATGGGCAGCAGCAGGGTTTCCGCGTCGGAAGCTTGCTCACGCGAGGGTGGCCAAGGAATAGCTTGTTGGAGTTCCGGGAAGTCGCTACTCTGGTCGGTCCTGGTCCAAGATGGAAACATGGTGAGGAGAAGAGGATTGAAGGGAGTTAGGGGCGGTGACATGTAGAGAGGGAAGGGTGAAGGAAAGAACACCTCGAGCAGATCTTGAGGGAGGCCGAGAGCTCTCTTTTCTTTCTCTCTCAGGCAGAACAAGGTCGGAGAGGGAGAGAGGTGCGTGGGGGAGGTAAGTGGGAGTTGGGGGAAGCAAATGATCTAGGAAAGGAGGGTTGGGGTGGCTGCTAGCCTTATAAACCGAAGTGGGAGGGTCTACAATGGACTAGGTCCATCGAGGGAAAATGGAGGGGTTGAAACCAGGGGAGTAAAGTTGTGGGCATGGGAGGAGGGTTTATGGTCGAGTCCGGGGCAGAGGGGAGGGAGTGGTAGTAGCTGTAATTTAATACAAGAAAGATGTGATGTATACACTTGTTTCTCTCCTCTTCTAATCACTAAATACAAAGAGAGGGTACATGCTACAGTGGTACTATGGTCCACTTCGACCAGAGGGGTTGAGATATGTGCTGTGCAAGCTTGGGGAACTAGGTTGGTGTGGTTTTGGTTTGGTTTGGGTCAAACTTTGAGTAGTTTGTCATAATTGATCATAGAGATGATTAGGAATAAAGTTCATAAACTTGCTTTGGACAAGTGGGGGAAATGGTACTGTTGGGTGGACAAGGTCATAACATCTCTCCACGAATTGTTTGGGATTTTTCCATTAATTAAAGTTCCACTTAATCTCATTTATTCAAAAAGTGCAGGAATGATTTATAGAAGCTAATGTGATATTTTTACATTGGGAAAGGTAAGTTTTTGGTGTGAAATGGGTCTAGCTACCATATAAAACATTGGGTAATTTTATTGGGATTTATTGAGAAGGAAAAATATTTTTAAGGTATTATTTCATATTTCTGCCATTTAAGAAAAAGGGCAAAAAGAAATAATAAAGGATCTCAAGAATATTTATTTTTGAGTTGGGATGGTAGGATATGATATGCAAGTATGCCTTGAGTTGGAAAAGTAATTTGGATAAAAACAAACTTGCCTTTATAGGAATGGTTTTGAGGATTTTGCAAGAAATGGGATTTAAATGGTTTTAGGTTCCAAATAATTATGGAAATTATTTGGCAAATGGTTTTATCCAAGAGGGAGGGTGTAAACTTGAAGTATCTATCATAACCAACCTTGGGTATTGCAAAACAAGATATATTTTGGAAAATAACAAGGATTAGAGGATATAGGGTTTTCTTATTTTTATGTTACCTAAACATGATTGGATTAGGGAGCTCAAATCTCACCTTGGTACAAGGGATATATGGATGGATAAACCAAGTTATATAGATGATCATGATTCCTAGAGTTGGGCTTGGTTGTATTAGAGGTGATCTGGAAGTGATGGCGAAATTTGTTGAAAACAAACTCTCTGGAGTTGTCATAGAATCTTGTAGTGTGGTGTTCGAAGAATATGATGGTCCCCAAGGGGGGCGTGTTGATGTCTGTGATGTAGATGATGAAATGCCTCAAGATGTCATAAGAAGAATGGGTGTGGGATTCATCCGCCCTGTCGAGGAACCCCCTTGTGGCGGATCGAGAAGAATAATGCTCTACTCAAGTAGAGCCTCATCTTCACAACATCAACAAGCACCTACTATTGAGTATAATGATGACCCAAGCCAAAGACAAGCTGTGGACTCTCAACAAGTTGATCAAGCAGAACCTTCTAGCCAGGAGGAACATGACTCTCCTCTTACCGGACTATCCAGTGCTACTCAGTCTATTGTTCAAGGCAGATTTACAGTCTGCCAGAAGATCATCTCAACGCCTGTCTAGAACTATGCCTGATCAAGACCAAGGTCAATTTATGCCTCATGATGATGAGAATGATCCTAGTGAAGATCAAGGTCAAGGTGATGGTCAAGAAGAGGACCAAAATGATGAAGAGGTTATCGAACCAGTAAGAGGAAGGAAATGTCACACAGGTGTTGCAAGCAACATGGAAACCTGCACAACACAAAATCAAGACTTTGCCCCAACTAACAGTGAGGTTGTCAATCTCACCGGTTGCTGTAACAAAGGATTAACTGTATGGTGTGGATAGTAATGATGGTTTGCAGCAAGTAAACAAGTAACAGTGGAAGATGTATCAATGGTAAAGATTGGACCGGGGTCCATAGTTCACTAGAGGTGCTCTCCTTAGATAAACAACATGGCATGAAGGGTAAACAAATTACAGCAGGGCAATTGATAGGAATTGAGCAGGGCATAACAATGCAATACTAGACAAAAAGATCCTATGAGTTTCGATTGGGAAATACAACAATATACATAGACCGCCATCCAACTTCATCTATGACTAGAAGTCCACCTTCAAGTTATCATCCGAACCCCCTCCAGTATTAAGTTGCAAGCAACAGACAACTGCTTTAAGCAATGTGTGTAAGGTAAACAATCCACTTGTTCTATGAACAAGAGACTATTGTTTTATCCCTAGTGGCAACAGCACATCTACAACCGAAGAGATTTTTGTCACTTCCCTTGGAAACTAGAGGCATGAACCCACTATCGAGCATAAATACTGATGGGGATATGCCGAATGGGTTATACCCAGCAGGATGTTTCCTAGTGGCCCAAGCTACCAGCGAGTGGGCCTGCAGGACGGCGATTGGATTCAGACTCGACAAGGAGCCAGGCGATTGGAAGCTGGAGGCCCAGAAGCGTAGCTAGGCCCAGTCAGATTAGGTAAAGAACCCTCCGAATCCTTAACTAATTTGGTTGTAGATCTGTAAACCCTAGCGACGTGAGCTTATATAAACCTCCCTAGGGTATGCATAGAGGACTTGTTTCATCATACACCCCAGCGACTCGCCGCCTAGTCGTCGAGCTCGTCCTTGTACTCTCTCCATGATACAATCTAGCAGGAGTAGGTCTTTACCCTCCGGGGGGTCGAACCTGGGTAAACCCTTGTGTCTCCGCCCTCATCTCGCACCGCAGATACCGCGAGGGGCGCTGCCCCTTCGAACCCCGCAGGGGGATACCCCCCTTAATCGTAGCCCCTTTTGTATCTCGTTAAGGTAACTAGGTGCTGCGATGTCACATGATCCGGTAGAATGCGATTCTATGCATAACTTGTTTTTGCAGGATGTATGTGATCAGTTTTTCCCATATATGTATGTGATGCATGTATGAAATTTTGCATGACCTGCATGTCGTGAGTAGGGCAACACGGCTGGAGCCATATGTGTTGTCATTTATTGTAATGGCCTGCGTGCCAACTTGTGATGATCCGAATACTATGTAATTTTGATTACTAGCTGTTAGGAGTAATAGCTTGTATTAGTTCTTGGAGGACTCATCATAGGGAATATGGCTCACATGGAACATGAAGATGGAGATCATCATGGTGGACAGGTTCTATGGCGATGGAGATCACCATGAGAAAATGGGCCATACTGTGTCACATCTATGTGAATGCTATTCTTATGTGTTTTACTACTATGCATGCTTAGATGATAGAAGTAGAACGATCCCTCAGAAAGTTTAAGTTTAACCATGCCCTCCGAACCAAACCTTGCACCATCCTATGCCCTGTACAATCGTTGGTGGGCCTATGAAATTAGGGTGCCGTGGTTTTCCTTGGCTGGATGGGTTTGTATTGGATACCTACACGCATAAGGGTTGGTGAGCTTGACAAGGTCATCTTAATAGTTAAGGACCTTGGGGCATAAAGGTTGGGCGCCTAGTTTAGACATAGAGATGTCACCAAACAACAAGAGTCATATGTGATATGATTAGCAAGTGTTGCTTACCGATTTACCATGTCTTCTAGAAGTGATGCCAAAGCTCACTAGTCGACTTGTTAATTGTGGATCTTGAATCACTTAGTATCAATAGAGGGATATTGATTTAAGTGGGAGTATATGCTATTAAATTGTTTACTATGTTTTACTCTTTCATGGTTACATGGCTTAGTATTTTGCATGTTTTCTATTGTAGGTCAATGGCACCGAACACTACATCACCTTTCTCTTTGCGTTCGATTCTTGACAAAGATAAACTAAATGGAACAAACTATTCGGACTAGGTCCGTAACCTCAAAATTGTTCTCAGGTCTGATAAAAAGGAAACGGTTCTGGATACCCCAATCCCCGATGAACCTGCTGATAATGCATCTGCTGCCCTAAAGAATGCCTACAAGAGAGCATGTGATGATTCTCTTGAGGTTAGTTGTCTTATTCTTGCATGCATGGAACCTGAACTCCAAAAGAAGTTTGAGGATCAGGAAGCGTACGATATGATCGTCGCTGTCACATCCCAATATTTTCCAAATCTTGTTATGTGAAAAATAAATGAATAAAATAAAACTTTGTTGATTTTCAGGGTGAGAAGAAACTTTTGATTCCAATTGGAAACTTTCAAAACCTATTTGGATCAAATAAAATCCTAAAGGGATTTAAAAAGTTAAATAAACAATAAAGTTAAAAATATTTGGAATTACTATTTTTTGGATCTTTTAATAAAAGATTTGGTTTTCAAATAAAAAGGTAGAAATATAAATAAGGACTATTTTTATAGAGCCAAATTAAACCTTGGCCAAGCTTTTGAAATAAAACATTTTGTTTTGATAAAAATAGTAAAGGTTTATTTAAATAAAATAATAAGGTTTTAATATCCAATTTTTATTTAAAATAAAGGTTTGACCATTTTAATTAAACATCAAAAACTTATTAAATTATTTTAAATAAGTTTTCCAAGTGTTTATTATTTTCAAATAAAACCTACTGAATAGTTTTGGTACTATTTTAGATTTAAAATAGAGTTTTAAAAATAAATAAATCAAAACCCATTTAATTTAATAACTAAGGTCCATTTTATTTAATTAATAAATGGATCCTAAAAAGATTAAAAATATTATTTTGTTTTGGACTTTGATTTGTGTTGATAAACAGAGCTAAACTCAATATAAAGTTTAGTGTAAGTTTATTTGATTTGAGTGTTTGAATTGTTGTTTGAATTTCAAAACAGAAATTGAATTGGAAAAAGGAAAAAGATTCAGAACAGAAAAAAATATGAAATGGACTCGACCCAACCCAGCAAGCCCACTAGGCCCAGTTAGCCTAGCTCCTCTCCTCCCCGCAGAAAACGTTTCAAACCTGCGAGTCGACCCACACAGACGCTGACCATTGGACCCCACCTGAAACGTCCCTCCCTCACTGACACCGGGCCCCACATCCAGATCATCGTCGTCTTCACCCCGCGATGAACTCGCCCCTGACTGTTTCCTCCGCGTCTTAATTTGATTCAATACGAGTTATTCTGCGAATTAAAATCCCCCGCGATCACGCTCGTTTAACCACCTCCCCCTCCCCTTCCTTTCCCCTCAGACACCGCTGTAGGAGAGCCCCAGGCTGTCTCCAATTTCTTCTACACCGCCGCCTTCTCCGACGAGGTTCTTGACCAATTCCGCCAGCACCGCATCGCCCCTTACCTCCCCAAGCACACGGGCAAGTTCCCCAGACCTAGGCGCACCTCCCCGTAGCACCAGCTCGCTCGCGCGCGCCCCTAAGCCTCGACAATGACGACGACCACCGTCGCCACCGTCTGCTTCCTCTCCGGCGACCCTCCTCGTAAGCATGTGTCCGCCCCTCTCCTTCCCGATGAAACTCCTGCACTCACCACACTCACCCGCATCTAACCGGGCACTTATTTTGCTTTGGGATGATCTACAGCCTCGCCCTCGACCATGACCGCGTGCAACCGACGCCAGCAAGAACTCCGGTGAGCAATAGCCGTGAACTCCGTGCGCCCCTTGACTCCTCGAGAACACCTTGAGCTTCCCCAGGCTTCTGCGAACACGGTGAGCATATTCCTTTCCTCCCTCGCTTCCTGTAGCATCGACTCCGCCGCCGTCTGACCGCTCCGCCGCCAGTAGCCACCGCAGCGCCGCCCATCTCTAGCAAGTGTGCTAGATGTCGTGCGATTAGGATCCAGCGGCTAGGATAGAAGCTAGACGAAAGGGTAAGTAGCATCTGCGCGCCGTACGATATGACTTAATCCAACGGCCTGTGTCGTTTGATCCACGCGAAACGTTTTCGACGAATCAGAATAGGACGCGTGTCCCAGTCTGTTTGATTTAAACATAATTTGATCTATTAGATTTCCAATTTTATAAATTGCATAACATTAGTTCCACACGTCCAAATTTTGCAAATTTTATATCAATGGAATCAGTGGAGCAAGCCCTAGCCAACCATGCCTTTTGTTTAGCAAAAATCTTCTGTTAAAATGTTTGTTTTTGCAGAAACTTATGTATGCTTGTTTAGGTTATAAAAATTATTCCAAAATGATTTTGGGGATAAAATCTTTGGCAATTGGATTGTTTTGAACCTACTGACCATAGGAAACACTTTGTGGATTCAAAAATGTATTTGGTGAAACAAAAGAATGAATCTTGGATTTAAAACCAATTCTAGTCAAATAAAAATATGGTTTATTTATTAAAAATGGTTTTGGAAGAAAACCTTTGGGAAATGTTTTGTTTAAACTCTCTGAACCCAAACACCAAGTTTTATGATTTGAAAATGTATTTTGTGAACCTTATAGATTAATGCCTTAGTAAAAACATTTCTACACCACATAAAATGATACCTTGTTTTGAAAATGGTTTATGAAGTGAAATGTTTTGCAAATGACTTTGCCACTTTACAAAATGACCATTAGGTGTTTTCAAATGTTTATGACCCATTAGGAACCACTTTTTCAAATAAAACAAAGATTGGCATGCTTGCATGCATTACCTCGACTTTATCATTTTATGTGATGTTTTGCTTGATTGGTAGATTGAACTTGTGCCTTGCTTGATTGAATTGTAGTGACTTGAAGAGTGTGATTGTAGCAAGGACAAGGAGTGAACTTATACCCTCTACCAAAAAGGCAAGTGATGCTTCATACTTTTGTCCCATTACTTTCACTATGCATTAGTGATTTTTCTAAGTAAAACTTGCATGGAATTTTGCTAAGTATAAACCTTGCTATGGGAAAACCTAGTAGATGAAACCTTAGTAGAATTTCCTAAGTTAAGATTCCTACTACTATCAAGCTTATCTTAGCTAATAGAAAACAAGGGTGGAATATACATTCACACTATGAAAAAATTTCTAAGTCTGAGGACTTGTGTTTTTGTTTAATAAAACAACTAAGTTAATGAATCACCTGGGTGGAATGGTAATTGCTTGGTGGTTTTTGGTTGAGTGGTTACACAAGGCCCATGGCTATGGTTTACCTTGTGTATCTCACTTGTGGATGGCGACCCAGGAACAAAGAGATTTGAGATGTCAAATGTTGAGAAGCTTATAGTGCAACCACTTGGCAATATGGGCTCTGCCTGGATCACATAAGTTGCTACAACTTAGCCATTTGGACAGTTGGTGGTAGTGGGAATGATAGGTTGGAGCGCGTCCATTTGGTCTAAGGAAAGGCTTCTGAAAGATCTTGTCTTGGTGAAACCAAGTCTTGTGGGGAAAGTGCACCACCTCTGCAGAGTGTAAAATCTAAGTACTTAGCCATGTCCCTGGTAAAGGACAATTTGAGCATCAAGACATGGAAGCAATCAAGAATCTCATCATCCAAATTTCTAAGTTAAAAGCTTGTGGGTGAACAAGGGTTAAAGGATCTTCAATCTTTGATTGGGAGATGCCTTGGGAAAGATTATTTTGTCAAGCAAAAACTTAGTGTTTTCAAATGATAGGGAAAATCTATTTTGAGCAATGCAAGCCTAAGCTCCACTTAGCCAAATGCATATAGATGATAGACTCCAATATACTACCATAGTATCACTTGCCAATACAATTCAAATGTATTGACCCTTGTGGCTATAACTTGTTATGTTGCAGGTTTGATTGATTTAGTGAAGTGTGTTGATTAGGATTACAAAGTATACAACCAACATGTCTGCCTATGGCATTTTGAAGATGAAGGACCCCATGCTTATAGATATTCTGCTGCAATGTAAAGTAATAGCCAAATGAGCTATGTAAGATGTATTAAAATTATATTATTCCTGGTTATAACATTGTATTATGAACTTTGTTTCTTGATATTACATCTTAACTGTGGATGCTAGCTATTGATCCAGGGACTAGCATTGTAAACACAGGGGACTCTACCTTATTAAAGGTTGGGAACCTTACAGTCGCGCTTAAGGACATGTTCCAAGATTAGGCAAGGACTGAGAGGTACAATGTTGCCAAGTTCTTTGTCGAATGCAAACTGCCAGAGGTAGCAGCTGTAGGCCCCATGTGATCAAAATGGTTGGTTACAGTCAGACTTTGGAAAAGCTTGGTTTTCCACTAGGCCAAGAGTTGGCCACTGACTTCATTTTGGCGTCTCTTCCATCCAGCTATGGGAAGTTCATTTCGAACTAACATATGCATGGGGTGGAGAAGGACCTTAATGAGTTATGCAGGATGCTAAAAACAGCAGAAAGTGACATGAAGAAGTGTGCAGGGCATAGCCATGTGATGACTTTGCACAACAAGCCTAGCTTCAAGGAAAAGGGTACTTATTGGAAGAAGAAGGGCAAGGCTAAGGATACGATCCCTAATCCTGCACCCAAGCAAAAGGCTGGACCTGTAGAAGACACTGAGTGCTTCTTTTGTCATGAACATGGCCACTGGAAGACAAACTGCAGCAAGTACCAGGCTTCTTTGAAGAAGAGTGGAAGTAAGAGTACTTCCCACTCAGGTACGCTTGTTGTAAATGTTCTGGACATTCTTCTCGCTGATTCCTATGTTAACTCTTGGGTATTTGATACCGGATCGGTTGCTCATATTTGCAATTCGATGCAGGGGCTAATAAGTACTAGAGAAGTGCAGAAAGGCGAAGTGGATTTTCGCGTCGGAAATAAAGCAAGGGTTGCTGCATTGTTCGTCGGTGTCATGCAACTTCACCTTCCGTCAGGATTTATTATGGATTTGAATAATTGTTATTACATTCCTAGTATGGGTCGAAACATTTTATCACCTTCATGTTTGATGAGGGATGGTTATTCATCCACGAGTGCAAACAATGGTTGTGTAATCTCTAAGAATGATATGTTTATGGCTAATGCTCCCATTCTGAATGGGTTATTTATTTTAAATCTTGATGATGCATCTGTTTACAATGTTAGTGCTAAAAGGCTTCGGCCTAATGATTTGAGTCCTACCTATTTATGGCATTGTCGTTTGGGGCATATAAGTGAAAAGAGCATGAAGAAGCTCCATTGTGATGGTCTTCTAACTTCGTTTGATTTTGAATCATACAAGACATGTCAAGCTTGTTTACTTAGAAAAATGACCAAGTCGCCTTTTTCGGGTTTACCCGAGAGAGCGACAGACTTGTTGGAACTCATACATACTGATGTACGTGGACGATGAGCACGACAGCCAGAGGAGGATATCACTACTTCATTACTTTTACTGATGATTTCAGTAGATATGGTTATGTCTACTTGATGAGGCATAAGTCTGAAACTTTTGAAAATTTCAAGGAGTTTCAGAGTGAAGTAGAGAATCAACGTGTCAAGAAAACAAAGGCCTTGCGATCTGATCGTGGAGGTGAATATTTGAGTCACGAGTTTAGCGATCATCTTAAGAGTTGCGGAATTGTTCCACAACTTACGCTGCCCGGAACGCCTCAAAGGAATGGGGTCTTCGAACGGCGTAATCAATCTTTGTTGGACATGGTTCGATCGATGATGAGCCAGTCGGATTTGCCATTGTCATTTTGGGGTTACGCTCTAGAAACGGCAGCTTTCACACTTAATAGGGTACCATCTAAATCCGTAGTTAAGACGCCATATGAGATGTGGACTGGAAAGAATCCCAGTTTGTCTTTTCTAAAGATTTGGGGTTGTGATGCATTTGTAAAGCGACTTCAGTCGGACAAGCTAACACCCAAATCGGATAAGTGCATTTTCGTGGGATATCCGAGGGAAACCTTAGGGTATTACTTCTACAACCGAGAAGAGGGCAAAGTGTTTGTCACTCGTACCGGTGTTTTCCTAGAGAAAGAGTTTCTCACAAAGGGAACAAGTGGAAGGTCGGTGCGACTTGAAGAAGTTCAAGATAAGATAGTTGGGGATGCTTCTACGAGTGATGCTATTGTAGCAGAACAAGTTTAGGAACCCGTGGCAAAAGAAGCACCACAACCACGAAGGTCGGCGAGGCTCCGCAAAGCGCGGGAATTATTATTGTTAGACAATGATGAGCCTGCGACCTATGCAGAAGCGATGGTGGACCCAGACTCTGAGAAATGGCTGATCGCCATGAGATCGAGTCCATGGGTGACAATCAAGTTTGGAACTTGGTTGACCTGCCTGATGGTTTTAAAGCCATCGAGTGCAAATGGATCTATAAGAAGAAGATTGATATGGATGGAAATGTTCACATCCATAAAGATAGACTTGTCGCAAAAGGTTTTCGACAAGTTCAAGCAGTTGACTACGACGAAACTTTCTCGCCCGTAGCGATGCTTAAATCTATATGGATAATTCTAGCCATTGCTGCACATTTCGACTATAAAATATGGCAGATGGATGTCAAGACGGCTTTCCTAAATGTAATCCTAACTAAGGACGTGTATATGATGCAGGCCGAAGGTTTTGTCGATCCAAACAATGCTGGAAAGGTATGCAAACTTCTTAAGTCTATTTATGGGCTGAAGCAAGAATCTCGGAGTTGGAACATTCGATTTGATGAAGTTGTAAAGGAGTTTGGCTTCATCAAAAACGAACAAGAACCTTGTGTTTACAAGAAGGAAAGTGGGAGAGCGCTGGTATTTCTAATCTTATATGTAGATGACATATTGCTGATTGGAAATGACATTCCTATGCTCGAGTCTGTTAAGACCTCATTGAAAAATAGTTTTTCGATGAAGGACTTGGGAGAAGCAGCATATATTCTGGGTATCAAGATCTATAGAGATAGATCAAGGAGGCTAATTGGATTAAGCCAGAGTACATACATTGACAAAGTGTTGAAACAGTTCAGCATGGAAGAGGCTAAGAAGGGGTTCTTGCCCATGTCTCACGGCATAAAACTCAACAAGACTCAGTGTCCTTCGACTACTGATGAGCGTGAGCGCATGATTAGGGTTCCATATGCTTCGGCTATTGGATCCATCATGTATGCAATGATATGTACTCGCCTAGATGTTTCCTATGCTCTAAGTGTTATGAGCAGATACCAGGCTGATCCAGATGAAGGTCACTGGACAGCGGTAAAGAACATCCTTAAGTACTTGAAAAGGACTAAGGATGTGTTCCTAGTTTATGGAGGTGAGGATGAACTCGGTGTAAAGGGTTACACAGATGCGAGTTACCTTAACGACTCAGATGATTCAAAATCGCAATCAGGTTATGTGTTTGTCATGAATGGTGGTGCTGTGAGCTGGAAAAGTTCCAAGCAAGATACGGTGACCTCCTCTTCAACAGAAGCTGAATATATTGCTGCCTCGGAGGCCGTTAAGGAAGGTGTTTGGATTAGGAATTTCCTGATCGCTCTCGGTGTGGTTCAGGGTGCGTCCAATCCCTTGGACGTTTATTGTGACAACAATGGTGCTATTGCACAAGCCAAGGAACCTAGACAGCACCAGAAGAACAAACATATTTGCATGCATTACCATCAGATTCGAGAGTTCGTTGAGGATGGTAGTGTCATGATATGCAAAATACATACGGACTCAAATGTTGCTGATCCATTGACTAAGCCTCTCCCGCAGCCCGCGCATGAAGCGCACACAAGAGCAATTGGTATTAGATACATTTTAGATTGAATCTACTGAAAGTGGGAGACTAAAGGAAATATGCCCTAGAGGCAACCATAGAGATGATTATATTTCATATGTATCCATGAGTTATTCTAATGTTCCTTGAATATCCATATCAGGAAACTTGTATTGGTTGGCAATTATGTGAATTGTTTGTGAAACTATTTACTTGTATGGTTATTTAATAGTTGTCCCTAGTCGGAGTTCATGTGAGGACACACGTGAATATTAGACTAGCACATCGATTGGTTGATGACTATGTTTCGCAAGTCATAGACATGGAGATGTCAAACCAATGATGTGGACACATGTTATGAACATGGGGTTGGACTGACCCAACTTGAGACTGGCAATTAGTTGTAGCTCTCTCTCTACACATCGTGTACGTTTTGTCCTTAGACCTGAGATTGTCGCATGTACTTGAGATGTGGATCGACCTACTTTGGGGCTATCAGACGCTACTCCGTAACTGGGTAGTTATAAAGGTAGCTTTCAGGTTTGTCCTGAAGCATGCTGCAAGGCATGGTCAATCAAGATGGGATTTGCCCCTCTCTACTTGAGAGAGATATCTCTGGGCCCCTCGAGTGATCGGATCCAGAAATGCATGGTCGTGCTACATAAGGTTAAGAGTGAACCTAGTAATGGGATTCCGAGTTACGGTATCGAGAAATAGAGGTCAGCTTGGAGCTAGACCAAATATCGTGAGGCAAAGGGAAAGACATGTATTAAACCTTGTGTTGGTTCGTCTGATATGATCTTTGTATGCGTTTAGGAGTTGGCACGTCTTGCTAGAGGCCACTACCAACTATTGGCAGAATAAGTGTATTCGTGTCATATCTATACGTATATGAACCTATAGGGTCACACACTTAAGGGGCTGGAAGCCTAATGAGGATTGGATCCGAATTAGACCAGGCTTAGGCTACTAATGGGCTTCTAATGTAGAAGCCCACTAGGGACGCCTATATAAGAGAGGGTGGGGCGAGATGACCAGCGTTAGACCATTGCAGCCAGCCGCCACTCATCACGCCTGTGTCGCGTGCGCGGACCTAGTAGTCCGGCGTTTGACGCTTCCACCCTGTACGTGTGGATACCTCGGAGGCACTGCATCTGTAGTATTTGGACGAGCCGCGCAAGGGGAGCTGCTCGTGGGACGAGAACAAGGGGGAGCCATAGATCGTCTACACTGCCTCGACGCGCTTCATCAAGTTCCGCAACTGCGCGTCTACTGGTAATCCCGTGATCTATGACAACAGTATTCCTGGTTTACGCGGTAGAAAATTTTGATTTGCGCTAGTGTAGCCTACCTGTATCCCTTCAGTTTTGACACTTGTGGTCTTATTACCCACAATGGCCTTGTCTTTTTCTTGTGTGGGCTTGGCCTTCTTCTTGTTGTTCTTCTTCTTGGATTTAGAGACAAAATTGTAACACCCTAGGATCGGTCCTATGCAAGTTTTAGCGATTCCCGCCAAACTCGCATAGAAATGATTCAAACGTGCCCACCAGGCACTTGCGTGTGGGTGGAAAACAAAGTAATATCATTACACAATGGTCCTCAATGGAACCCACAGAACAGATATATACAACAATGACTCAGAGAGTCAAGAATACATTTATACAATACAAAGATCCAAATCATCTCGAAAACAATACACATCCGAGTACGGATAAGATGCAAATGGGGCTAAGAGCCCTGAAGAATAACCAATGGCGTCCATAACCCTGCCCAGGTGTAGCACCCCGGGTAAATCCACTACTAGAAAATCGATGTTGTTATATGTTGTGCATCATCATGACATCATTGTTGCATAATTTGCCTCAAAACTAATTTCGATAAAACCCTATATTATTTTCTACATTACATCCCCTTCCTTATTCAAATTATATTTTGCTATTTTAAAACGTGTAAGGTATTTACAAAATGTTTATTATACAAAAGAAAAGAAACAGAAAATATTTATATATAAATAAAAATAAAACCTAGACCTTAGTCGGCTAGGCCCAAAAGGCCCAGTCAGCTGAACCCTAGATCCTAACCAAACCCTAAACCTAATCCCTCACTCCCTCACCCGCTGCTGCCACCATCCCAGACACACACACCACTCCCTACCCTAACGACCAAATCAAACCACACCTAATCCTACATGACCTCGCACCCACCTCATCTCTTCCTCCCTTTTTTTTCTCGTGCCCCTGGTCCCACCACCCGGCCCATGCCGCAATCCCCTCCTGCGAGCCTCGCTCTCTCCCGAGCGCCTCTCTCCTCCCCTGCAATCTCGTCGCCGCCATTTCCTTCCATCCTCGGCAAGCTTTGCATCGTCGCCCTACCCGACCGACGTCAGAACCCGGCCACCGCCAGGCCCAAGCCCCTACCGCCTCTCTATGTGTTGTCGCGCATCCTCCCCTCTTTGTCGTGGTGCTCCTCTGCCCGTGCGTCCCCGTCGAACCTTGCTTGCCCAGCGCTGCCGCGGGCGTCTGCCAGTGCCCCCATGGACGCCGCTTCGGCCAGGATACCCTGCGCACCCATCTCCTTCCTCCTCTGGACCGCTTCATCACCATGCCTACCTCGTTGCGTGGCCTCCCTGTGGCGCTCTGTCCGCCTCTGCCTCCTCTATCTACAGCGCCATGGTCGCCCCTCCTCTATTATGGCTCAGTTGATGTGGAGCCTGCTAGGAACCCCAAGAGCAAGGTGTGAAGCAGCACAGCAGCAAGTCTTCCCTTAGTAAGAAACCGAGGTTATCGAACCAGTAAGAGGAAGGAAATGTCACACAGGTGTTGCAAGCAACGTGGAAACCTGCACAACACAAACTCAAGACTTTGCCCCAACTAATAGTGAGGTTGTCAATCTCACTGGTTGCTGTAACAAAGGATTAACTATATGGTGTGGATAGTAATGATGGTTTGCGGCAAGTAAACAAGTAACAGTGGAAGATGTATCAATGGTAAAGATTGTACCGGGGTCCATAGTTCACTAGAGGTGCTCTCCTTAGATAAACAACATGGCATGAAGGGTAAACAAATTACAACAGGGCAATTGATAGGAATTGAGCAAGTCATAACAATGCAATACCAGACAAAAAGATCCTATGAGATTCGATTGGGCAATCCAACAATATACATAGACCGCCATCCAACTGCATCTATGACTAGAAGTGCACCTTCAAGTTATCATCCGAACCCCCTCCAGTATTAAGTTGCAAGCAACAGACAATTGCTTTAAGAAATTGTGTAAGGTAAACAATCCACTTGTTCTATGAACAATAGACTGTTGTTTTCTCCCTAGTGGCAACAACACATCTACAACCGAAGAGATTTTTGTCACTTCCCTTGGAAACTAGAGGCATGAACCCACTATCGAGCATAAATACTGATGGGGATATGCCGAATGGGGTATACCCAGCAGGATGTTTCCTACTGGCCCAAGCTACCAGCGAGTGGGCCTGCAGGACGACGATGTAACATCCCAAAAATATTAAACTAGAATCATCAAAATTAGGGTTAACAAAAAATTTTCTAAATAAAAATATGAAAGCATGCATGTGTGTATGCATCCCATTTTGAAATCTTTTGAATTGCCTTGTTTATGTGTTTATTTTCCTGTAAAAGGTTTCTTAGGTGAAATAAACATCATCTAAACAATCCCCACACTTTTCCCAAAGACAAATAAATCAAAACAAACAAAATAAGGGAATGGTCATTTTGACCAATTTAACTACCATGCCTACTTTGGTTGTCTCTAACTTTCAGAACTTAACAGAAACTTGTTTGGATCTTTGCACCCCTTGATAGTACTCATAACAAAGTATCAATGCCCACATTGTGATCATCCAGAAACATTCAAATGCATAGTTTAAAGGACAGTTCAAAATTGAATCTTTATCATATGGGAAGATCCCACTTTTTCAAAAACCACTCAAACAAGCTCAACTTTCAAAACCCAAGAATATACAGACTCACCAGCACCTACATAGCACACCCACCAAAATTATTTTCAAAATTCAAAACTTGAATTCATACGGCAATTTCATCAAACACCTTGCAGATGCAAATCAAATAAAATCCAAACACTATTTGGAGCAGTGATTTGAGACTAACTTGTTCCCTCTCTGGTTGCAACTAGGATTTAGTAGATCATCTAGCTCATTTGTAAACATCTAGCCCCACTGTAAGCTTGGCAATATCATCAATGGTGAACAGCCGAAGCCACCCATGCCACCCTAGTGTAGACAGCAAGCTAGGAGAGGAACTAGACGTGCCTACCTTGTCTAGGAGATCACCCATGCCTCACCGCCCCCTCTCGACAAGCCCTGCCTCCAAGACATCGACCGGAGCACCCAGGAATGCCGCGCCCGTGCCTCTGTCGACCATGCCGAGCATGCGCCAGAGCGCCACCCTCGACACACGCCCACAGACTGCGCGCCGGCCTCCCCGCATGCATACGCGATCACCACCGTCCTAGGAGACCGCCAGACATCCCCGTTCGCCGCCCCATGCCTCACAGCCACCGCTAGCCGTCGAAGACACCGCCTCTGCCGCGCAGAGCATCGCTTGTTCCAGACCGTTTCCCACCGCCCCTACACGCGCATTAAAGCCATAGAGCATCGCCAGGAGACCACCGATCGATCGCCACCGCTGGCCATGCCTCTAGCAGCCCGTAGCCATGTCACCACCATCGCCTTCCCATCCCGTTTGGTCTCGTCGTCGAGACTATAAATAGAGGCCTCCCCCGCTCAAACTCTTCACACCATCTCACTCCCCTCTCCTCATTGATCGTTCCACCCCGTTCCTGGAGAAAGGCGAGCAGCGCATCACCGGAATTTGGCCGGAGCAGGCCCCCTCTAGAGAAGAAGGGCGCCGTCGATTTCGTCCACCCTAGGAGAAGCTGCCGGTACCAGGAGGTTAGCCGTCGTCGACTTCGTCATTTGACCGCCTCGCCGACCCTCGCCTGAGCCCCGGTGAGCCCCCGATGACCCCCACCTGTCGCGTTAGGTTTCTATCTCGTCGGCGCCACCCGACGTGGACGATGAGTAGCAGCCGTTCGATTAGACTTAGATCATGCGGATGAGATTGCCCTGTACCGCTTCATGTTTAAAGAGCCACTGACTGGTGGAACCCCCTTTCAGTTGAGCCCCGCGCCACGGAGTGACACCGGGCCAGCCTAGTATCGTTTCCCGCGCAGCCCAGTCGTTTGAATTTAAATTTTTCCATTTTAATTCAAACATAGTTCCGTACCCAGTTTCAAAAATCAACCCATCTCGATTCAGTGCACCAAATTGAATGAAACCAATTTTGTTAGAAAGATATTGAAATGCTTAATCCAAGCCCGTTGGATTCAAATAATTTGAATCTATAGATCAACCTTGGTAAAAATAACAAGGCAGAACCTTTTCTGAATTCAAACATTTTTCAAAATTAAACCATAATAGCTTTTGAGTTGATTCCAACTCTCAAAAATCACATTTGATCATACCTTTCATAATATATAAAAACATTTGGGTTTACTTACAAAAATAATGTTCAAGTAATAAAAGAATGCCACATAGGCATCTCTAGCCACTTTATTTAAGTAACATAAAAGGTTAAACCTTATTAAATTGTGACACCACTTTAAATCAAATTCCCATATACTGAAATGTGTGGTGATGACATGTGTCAACATAATCCCATGTTTGGTTTGGAGAATATTAAATCTTAAGTAGTTTTTCAATGAGTAGAAATTACTTTTCTAAAAATAAATAAATTAAACCAAGCTTTAATCTTGTAATGTTAGTGATGATGCTAGATCATCTATAGGACCCTTTTGTGTTATGATTGAATGTAGTTAAGTATTGTTTGGTGATTGTGTACCTCGTATTTATTCATAGACGCTAGTACCGACCAAGGATATGAAGAGGAAGGGGAATACTACGAAGAAGAAGCCGAGGAGAACTTCAACCGCTGCTCTACACAAGGCAAGCTTATACTGATACTTGTGCAAGCTAACACTTGCAAGATACTCTACTTTAGCAAGCTTATACTGATAATTGTGCAAGCTAAAACTTGCAAGATACTCTACTTTAGCAAGCTTATACTGATACTTGTGCAAGCTAACACTTGCAAGATACTATACCTATGCAAGCAAATACTTGCTTGTACCATGCCAACTATATGCCTTAAGCATATATGATCATAACCACTTGATAAACCAATCCTAGTTTTACTTACAAGATTTATACTTTATTTCTTTATAAAGCTATTACTTAGAGTTTACTTAAGTGAATTGTAGATACTAGAAAGATAATTGAAGGTTGCATAAAGAGCATAAAATTTGGCCTAAGCTATATAATCTTTATGTCATCCTAAGGCATGAGATTGAACTTAGTTAAACTCCACTAGTTTACCACCCCTCATTAGTACTTACCCCCACTTCTAGATGCTAGTGCTAAGCATAAAACTTGATCAACTTAGATGGGAATACTTGGTGGAAAAATGTTTATGAAAACCTTGGAATGATGGATCATTCTATTGAAATGTTTTGGACATGTGTTTCCGAACACCAGATGATTTATGGTGATGAAAATGTTGAGGCATGAGCCTTAGCCCTTTATAAAACTGATGGTTGTCTGGATGCGATACCATTCCAATTTTACCGTACAACCACAATACCCGAGAATTGGGTAGGGCTTGTTTGGAAAATTTTATACCCTAGTATTGGTTCCCTCACGGCCAAGGTCTAAGCTGAGGCTACCTTGTGAAGATTTTCCACCTGTGTAGTACCCAAGATGATAGTTGGTCATGGTTGGGAGGCCAAACTCACAGGAGAGGTGCTTATACTAGGGCGTGTAATTGAAAGGTTAGGATTGATTATCCGCATACTAAGTATGGTGAATTCAGGATTTGTTCCTTACGGATGTATCGAATGTTGTGGTGAAATTGTACAATCTCTGCAGAGTGTCAAACTATTCGAATATCCGCGTCCGCGGTTATGGACAGTTGGAGTGGCCATACTGTTCCCCCGTCAGATGTTTTCAAAATGACTTGAGACTTTGACTTGACCACAACAGAGTTATGGCATGAGATACAAGTTCCCACTTAGGTGTTATAAAATTTGACTAGCTTTCTCTTGCTTCTGAACTTAGTAGAGGTAAACCTGGCTTTTGCAAAACAACCCTAGAGCTTAGTGTCCTATTACAAAAACCCCCTTCACTTGTTAGTTGTAGTTTGCGAGTACTTAAAGAGTACTCATGGCTTTGTCCCTGGCTATTCCCGTGGCCAGACTATGAAGAGGAGTACCTAGAGGATGGACCCCAGGAAGTTTACGACAACTAGGATCATCTCCCATCGTCAGCATTGCCTGTGACCCCGAAGATGGAGCTTCGCCTACGCTACCGTTATTATTACGTATTTCCGCTTCTTGAAGTGTATTAAGAACTGGATCATGAGATCCTTATTTGTGTAAGACCTTATGTATGGTTTGTAATGGATAATGTACTGTGGTATCAAATTCTGTTATGTCTTGAAAAAATGGTAATCCTGGGATTGCGATGTATGGCATAACAAGCATCTGGGATTAAAAATCCGGGTGTTGACAAGTTGGTATCAGAGCCATCCTGACCATAGGAGACCCTAGTTAGACTGGACGTTTGAATCAAAAACTTAGTTTTAAAACCAAAGGAAGCAAATATTTACAAAAACTATTCCCATTCTTATCACTCTGATTCTTTCATGAAAATTCATGTTCCTCAAAAACTCTTGCAAAATACATAAAATTTGACACACTTGATCACTCTACTAACTTACTCATCCTATATTCTTATAGATGGACGTGAAGTACAGCAAGTTTATAAGTTGGGGATGGAGGAGACCTTATCTTTGAGCGGGATTTGGACCAACTTTCGGAACTTTTGGAGTGTCCGCACCCCGAGTTCTTCGGAGCTCAGCTCAATGATCAAGGAGGAGAAGATCTGCAGTGGCTAATTGTTGCAAGTCTCCGAGAAAAGATTGAACCTCCCACTGCTGAGGGAATTCAGTTTACCTTAAGAGATAACAACTGGCTCGATGGACTTGCCAGGGCCATGCAGGAAGCTCTTGCCCGTCTGTGTGGGCAGATTATCTACCAGATCAAGGGTACCCGCTTTGAGTTTTGTCCAAGGCGTGATGCTAATGGACAACCACTGGAAGCCCCATACTACCACGAGCTGACGACTCGGTTGGACCACCTCTGCTTCATGATGTACGATCGTCAGCAGGAGTTGGATAATTGCCGTGACTACTCCAACCACAAGTCCGCCATTATCAAGACGAAGGATCAGACCATCGCCATGCTAGCAAAGGATCGCAAGTCTCTCCGCCATCAGCTCGACAAGAAGGAGCGCATCATTGCCCATCTTCACCATCGTATCTCGTCTTTGGAAGAGACCATCCATGAGAGAGACATGCAGTTGGAGGAAAGGGAGAATGCCGGAGAGGATCTTCGTGGAGACCCCTACTCCTATCTCAGCGATGATGATGATTTTCTGGAGGATCAGGATATGGATTTCTTCACCGATGAGGAGGATTTCGCCTTCATCAATGACGACGATGATGATGAGGATGACGACTAAACCGACTCCGAGGAGTAGTAGCACTTGAGCACTAGCGTAGTGAGTAGTATTTGGTCCAACTGTATCGTAGTTTCCAAAATGGTTCCTAAAACCATATGTTTACCTTGTTGTGATGTGTGTTTGTATCGGGTGCTATGAATGAATGAATGAAAAGCAAGTTGTTAGAAAATCTGATTCAAACTTTAAAAACTTTTCAAAGCCCTAAACCTTAGAAATTTCCCTCTTTTCTCATGACCTGTCTCAATCTTCAGATGCCACGCGGAGGAAGTGGTTCATCCCCGGACCCGATGTTGCAGATCCTACAAATGTTGGTTTCTGACCGTGAAGCTGAAAGAGCCGAACGTCAAGCCAACCTAGCCACCCTTCAACAGATAGCTCAGCTAGCCCACAACAATCAAGGCCACGGAAATCAGGACAACCATGGATCTAAGCTGAAGAATTTCCAGAACACCAACCCACTCGTTTTCACTAAGTCGGAAGAGCCCCTAGATGCCGACGATTGGCTGCAAACCATGGAAAACAACCTAGAAGTCGCCGGAGTGGAAGCTAACGAGAAAGTTTTGTTCGCCACCCAATATCTAGCCAGAGATGCCAGAGCATGGTGGAACAGTGTTCGTGTAATGACCGGAGGACAGATGATGACCTGGGAGGAATTCAAAGTCAAGTTCAGTAGAACCCATGTGCCACCAGGTTTGATCAAGAGAAGAGAGATGAGTTCAGAGAACTGAAGCAAGGACGGATCACTGTAGTGGAATACCATGACAATTTTTTTTCATTAGCTAGGTATGCCCCGAATGAGATCGACACTGAAGCCAAGAAGAAGGAGAGATTCCTGAATGGTCTGCACGATGAGATGCAGACAGTGTTAGTCAATATCCCCTTTGCTAATATTGAAGCCCTGGTCGACTCTGCCATCCAGATGGAAGGAAAGATCAACCAAGCCAATGAGAACCGCAAGCGTCGCATGATGCATCAACCAGGAACCCATCAGACCCCAAAGTACCGCCCCAACCCATCTCCAGGATTGGCCCCGAGAACCAACAGACCCCCAATGAGCCGTTCGACCTATCCCAACCGTGGAAATCCTAGGACCGGAGGAAATCACAACAACCCGGGCAACTCTAGCAATTTCAACTGTACCCCACCCAAGTTCAACAACAACAATGCTACCTCCAACACCAACACTGCCCCGAGGACTGGAAGCAATGTTGTGCCTGTTACAGCAAAGGACAAGTTGCAAGTGACTTGTTATGACTGTGGAAATAAGGGTCACTACTCCAACGAGTTCCCCAACAAGAAGTATGCCACAACCCCCAATGCAAATGCCCCAGCTCAGTAGCAGGTTGGTGTTCAGCCCGGAACAAGATTTGCCCCAGGGAATTCGCTCAACCGCAACGGCTGTCTTTTTCTAATGCATGCTGAAGAAGCTCAGGAAGCGCCAGACGTCGTGCTGGGTATGTTTTCTGTTAATTCAGTACTTGCATGAGTGTTGTTTGATTCTGGTGCATCGCATTCATTTGTCCCCGAAGAATTTTCCTGCACTTGTAAGATTCAACAAACAAAACTGAAGCATGTTATGATCGTTCAAATTCCTGGTTCAACCACCAAGGCTAGGCAAATTTGCAAAGCCGTCCCTATCCGAATCCATGGCATAGACTTTTATGCTAATCTGATAGTACTCGGAACTAAAGGTTTGGAAGTAGTACTAGGAATGGATTGGATGTCCAAACATAAAGGATTGATTTACTGCCCCAAGAAAGCCATAACCATGACCAGTACAGCCGAAATATCAGTCGAGCATGTATCTGAAACCTTACCTCGTCAATTCAAGTGCAACAAGAGTATAGCCCAACCTACCATTGACCAAGTACGGATAGTCTGTGAATACCCCGATGTATTTCCAGATGTTTTGCCCGGTATGCCCCCAGATCGGGATATCGATTTTATCATCGAAGTAATCCCCGGAACAGGACCCATAGCCCAGAGACCATATAGTATGAACCCGTCTGAACTAGAAGAACTGAAGAAGCATCTGGATGCCATGCTGGAAATTGGATTAATTCAACCAAGTGCGTCACCATGGAGATCACCAGTCTTATTTGTGGACAAGAAGGATGGAGGTAACCGTTTGTGTACGGATTATCGGAAGTTGAATGATGTCACCATCAAAAACAAGTACCCCTTGCCCAAGATAGAAGATTTCTTTGATCAGTTGACCAGTGCCAAAGTGTTTTATAATATTGATCTTAGGACTGGCTATCATCAACTCAAAATTCGTGCAGAGGATATTCCCAAGACTGCCTTTACCACCAGATATGGATTATACGAGTATACTGTCATGTCTTTTGGATTAACCAATGCCCCCGCTTATTTCATGAATCTCATGAATAAGATTTTTATGGACTTCCTGGATAAGTTTGTCGTTGTTTTCATCGATGACATTCTGATTTATTCCAAATCGGAAGAAGAACATGAGCTACACCTAAGAACCATTCTTGGAACCCTTAGAGAGCATTAGCTATATGCCAAGTTTAGAAAATGTGAATTCTGGTTACAGGAGGTAGGATTCCTCGGCCACATTGTATCAGCCGGAGGGATTGCCGTTGACCCTGCAAAAGTGAAAGATGTCGAAGAATGGCAAGACCCAACCACTCAAACCCAAGTTTGTGCATTTCTCGGATTGGCGCGATACTACCGCAAGTTCGTAGAAGGATTCTCGAGTATCGCCAGAGCCATGACCCAATTGCTGAAGAAGGACAAGAAGTTTGAATGGACCGACAAATGTGAAGCGAGTTTTCAAGAACTCAATTGGAGATTGATTTCAGCCCCAATCTTAATCATGCCAGATATCACAAAGCCCTTTTACGTGTATTGTGACGCATCCAAGATCGGTCTCGAATGTGTGCTAATGCAAGAAGGCAAAGTTATATCTTATCTATCTCGACAACTGAAACAACATGAGCAAAATTACCCAACCCATGACCTCGACATTGCAACCGTAGTTCTAGCCCTGAAGACATGTGTGGCATCCCGCAAAACCACTACTAGAAAATCGCGTTGTTTTTGTGCATTGCATCATCATGACCTCAGCATGCATCCGTTTTTCTAAAATAATTTGCTAAAAGCCTAGTTTTGCTTTGTACAAATACCCCTCTTTATTTCAAATGCAAAGCCCCGATCGTATCAGAAATTTTATTTACCTATAAACTAATTGCAAAGTAGCCTTATTTCAAAATAAACAAAACAAAACAAACAAATATTTACAAAACTAATAAAACCTAAACTCTAAATCCTATACCTACCCAATCCTATCCTACCCACCAACCACAGCTCGCCACCTCACCCCTGGACCCAATCCCTACCCACCTTGCCACCTCACCAATCCTCTTCCTTTTTCCTCCACTCCCTCTCTCACCCATAGCTTCCCTACCCCCTCTCCCTGTCCCCTGGCCCCACCCCCTGGGCCGAGCCAGACCCACTCCCCCAGGCCCCACTCTCTACCCCCCACTCACCCCCCCGCCTGGACCCACGCCCCTGGGTCCCACCCCGCTCTTCCCCCACTCCCTCCTCTCTCCCCCACGCTCCCGCAACCGCCCCGCCTCTCTCCTTCTCCCTCCACTCCGGCAGCCGCCTCCACTGCGGCCCTCCAGCGCCGCCTGAGCCGCCCCCTCCGCTCGCCCCCCATCTCCGGCGCCGCGCCCTCCAACCGCCGGCCGCCTCGCCTCCTCCGCCACGCGCCAACCACCGCCGCTCGCCGGCTCCCCTCCCCATCCTCGCTCCTTCTCCGCGCCCGCCTCCGGCCGCCCGACCCCGGCCCCGCCTCCTCCTCCCGCGCACGCCTTCAAGCGCCCCGCTGCCGTGCCAGGGCCTCCTCCCCGCAGGCGCCTCCCGCGCCGACCTCGCCTCCGGCCGGCCCCGGCAGCGCGACCACGTCGCCAGTCACCCCCCCATCTCCGGCGTCGCCCCTTCGGCCATTCCCTTCTCCCGCGTCGAGCTCCGCTCCCCCCACCTCGCCCCCGAGCGGGCCGCCTCACGCCGCCGCCTGGACCTCCCCTCGCCGCGGCCGCTGCTCCCTCCTCTCCGGCCCGCGCGTCCCGCGGAGCTCTGCCGCCGTCGACCACCGCGCGCCGGTCACGCCTGCCACCGTTCCGTTGGTTTCCCTGCTCCGGCGCCTCCCCGTCCTCCCGAGCCGGCCGCTGTCCGCCGCTGCGGTGCTCCCCCGCAGCCTCCTCCCTCCGCCGCCCTGCGACCGGCCAGGACCCGAACGCCTCTGCGCTGTCGCTGTGACGTCTCCCTTGCCTCTTGCCGAGGCGCCGCGTCCGCACCAAGTTCGTCCACCGTTGACGCCACTCGAGACCGGCAACGACAACGGCCGTTGGAACCCCAAGTACCTCGACATGGAACCCGGAAGACCCCGGCGCGGAACCCGAGCTCGACACCGGCAAACCAAGATGGCACCACAAGACCGACGCCACCAGGAGAAACCGCCACGATGCCCTGTTCGGCTAACGACAAGACCGACACGAGTCGAGAACCGGGGAACTATGCAATACCACGGCGCCGGAACCAGAAACCGAACCTCGACACGCCAAGTTCGCCGAGACCCCGTAACCGAAGGCCTTCGACAGGGAATCGACAAGGTCATCGCGGAACTCCAAGGTCTACTTCGAAGGTTGCCGAACGCCGAGATCTTCAATCGGATCCGAGGACACCGAGACCCCGATGCGACAAGTACTTCATCCCGAACGCCATGACCGTCGACATGACCCGAAGACCACGGATGCGACAAGACCTACCTCCGTTGTCCGAGACTGATCTCGTCGAACCCTGAACCATGCCGGACCCCGAACCCCCCCCCCCGGAACCCCAAGTTCGTCGAGACCCCCTAATGTGTGAACCTTTTCCCGAGCCCCTATTTTATAAATGCTAAATATAAAACCTGTTGCATATTAAATTGTCATACTCGCATGCATATTTGTGTGGTTGGGGGCACTATGCCGATTCACCTTATAATTAAATATGGGGCCCATATGCGGGCAAATCTAGTCGTATATTGGTCCCATTTAAATTTGTGTGGCGAACCGGTGCTATCTTTTGCCATGTTAAGACAACATTTAAATTGCGGGGTATCTAAACAACTAGAACCATATATCTAATTGTCGGGACCCCGGTTCCGCTTAATATGATCTAATTGCATCGCATCTTTGCCATGCCATACATCATACATGCATCATGCCCGATCTTTTGCGTAGTATTAAGTAGTGCATCCGGTGTTTCTTCTAGTGTTTTGCTTCTTCGCGGATAAGGCCGTTGAGTTGATGTGAGCTTCGCCCCGATCTTCGGTTGAACCTTCGGCAATGTTTTCAGGCGAGCATCTCCCCCTTTCTACCTATCTTACTTTTGTAGTCTTTATTTCCTCCTGTTGATCTATTGCTATCTGTGTTGCGATGCTCTAGTTTTCGTACCGTGATATCCCTTGCAGCCTTATATTGCCTTGGACACATCATATTACCTGTTGTTTGGTAGATAGTTGGACTTGCGCGTCGTAGTCGCTTGCTCGAGTGCTGTTGCTTGTCGACAAGTACCACAGTTGTTGGAGCTTTGCCGCATGTTTAATGTTGGAGATGATCATGGCTTTAATTATCGTTCACTTTAATTATTGTTTAATAACTAAAATTGAAGTAGGTAAGCAGAGGCACAGGTGGGCAATAGATGTTATTTGGTTGTTAACCGTCCACTTGTGTCCCGTAGGACCCCGAGTACTTGATACCTGTTCCTTGAATATTCGCGCTATCCACATCCGGGAGGCTTATGGGACCCCCCTTAGCCAGAGCTTGATTCAGTCTTATTTCTTGGGGCCACAAACTAGTTTGAGGTTTTATTTACGATCCTGTACTGATGCCATGCTTTACTGCTTTATTTACGATTGTGCGAGGAGCACACTGTACTATTTAGGTAAGCGAAGTATTTTCGCGGTATCGACAAGCCCAGTTTTGGGTTCCCAGTCGTTGACAGCCATTGACGCAAACCTTGAGTCCGTCTCGGAGTCAGCTAACTTTGTTGCGGGTGTACTCCAAGGGGTGGCCCCCTGAAATATTTCTGAATCCTGTGATTGCTTTGTCGTGAAGGCCTCGTTGGGTTTTGATTTGGTTTTTCCGAGGTTGATCGAGTGTGTGTTGCTATTTGTGCACCCCGGCCGGGTAAAACTTTCTGAAAGCCGTGTCCGCGGTTATGGACGACTTGGAGCACAGTATCTCGATCATAGACAACTATAACTAAAGTAGTGCTATAAATTTGACTTTATAATGACTAGTAATCAGCTTCACTACAACGGAATGGCTAAATAAAACTGCCAACAATTGCTTGCTTGAGTTGTCGCTCGCGACCATTGTACCTGACTAGTAAGTATTGCAACTATAACGGAATGGCTAAATAAAAGTACCAACAACTGCTGGGTTTCGGGATATCTCATGCTAATTGTATCTGACTAGTAAGTGTTGCAACTACAACGGAATGGTTAACTAAAACGACCCACTGTTTATTTTATCAGGACGATTATCTACACCTGACTAGTAATTGATGCAACAATAACTGAATAAATAAAACTGCCAACTGTGTGAGTTCCTCGGATGACTTCCTCGTTTAGTCTCGAGGGGGAATATCAGGATGGGATTGTTTGGTGTTAGTATCAGGTTGGTTCCAGATAGGTCTTTCTTACCCCTCTCTGATAGCCGCCCGTTTTATCGAGTCTCTATAGGGTTTTTAGTGCATGCCGCGCTGCCGCTGCAGTCCACCATACCTATGTAGGCGAGGACCGCCGAATTCTAGTCTCGCCGTGTACTGGCCTCAGTACTGACGCTCCTCTTTTTCCTTTGCCCTTTTGTCGGCACCCCTTTTTGTTAAGCAGGTTTTGAGATCGACGTCGTTAGCAGGGTTACCCTTCCGGCTTGGCCTGGGCAGTGTTATGGACGCCATTGGTTATTCTTCAGGGCTCTTAGCCCCATTTGCATCTTGTCCGTAGTCGGACGCTCTATCATTTTTAAGGTGATTTGCATCTTTGTATATTATATCTGTATTCTTGACTCATTGAGTCGCTGTTGTATATATATCTGTTCTGTGGGTCCCATCGAGGACTGTTGTGTAATGTTATTACTTCGTTTTCCACCCGCACGAAAGTGCCTGGTGGGCACCTTTGAATCGTTTCTATGCGGGTTTGGCGGGAATCGCTGAAACTTGCATAGGGTCGATTCTGAGGGTGTTACAGAGTGGTATCAGAGCTCAGCAGTTGCGATACCCCACAAGTCCAGCCTGTAGGATAACCTAGCTAACGGCCGAAGTAGAGTGTCAAAAAACTATTTTGCAAAATCGGTTGGATAGATCTGGTTAGGTCTGCTTTTACTCCTTACCCCTCTGCTATTCTCCTCTTACCTCTACGTGTTTTGAATCCGCTCTCGTCTCTTTCTTCGAGTCCAGGAATTCTCGTGGTTGGGTTTTCGTCGTACCTTTAGGTTTTCGCTTCCTCCTTTGGTAACGGTGTTGCTACATCTGGTCTTCATGCTATCCGAGGAACCCTTCGTCTGGTGGACTTCTCTTTGTTCCTTCTCGTGCCTTCCGGTGTTTTCTGACGCGACGACATCATCTACGCCAGATCTGATGCAGAGTCTGCATCACTCCTTTTTTCCGACCCTCGTTTGACGAGATCTTCAGTCTAATTCTGAGAGTTGGTTGCATAATCCGCCTATTCGTGTGCAGAGTAATGGTTTGGGTGCGTGATGGACTGATCACCATCCGACTACTCTTATCATTCGCTCTTGTACATCGAGTCAGTGGATCCCGCAATTTTACTCCGTCCGCGGAAGCTAGAGGTGGCTTTATTTGTTGATACCTCTACCTTTGCCTCTGTTCCCGGAGTGTTCTCTCGACGATCACGGACAACGACCTCTTGTTAGTGGTGTCGCGAGGATCTACACGAAGCGAGAAGATGCAGATCACCGACCTTCTTTCCGGTACCATGAGGTGGATCTCGAGGGCGAGATCCATTGTTAGTGGTGTCGAATTGTGGCATCCCGCAAAACCACTACTAGAAAATCGCGTTGTTTTTGTGCATTGCATCATCATGACCTCAGCATGCATCCGTTTGTCTAAAAGAATTTGCTAAAAGCCTAGTTTTGCTTTGTACAAATACCCCTCTTTATTTCAAATGCAAAGCCCCGATCGTATCGGATATTTTATTTACCTATAAACTAATTGCAAAGTAGCCTTGCTTTAAAATAAACAAAACAAAACAAACAAATATTTACAAAACTAATAAAACCTAAACTCTAAATCCTATACCTACCCAATCCTATCCTACCCACCAACCACAGCTCGCCACCTCACCCCTGGACCCAATCCCTACCCACCTTGCCACCTCACCAATCCTCTTCCTTTTTCCTCCACTCCCTCTCTCACCCACAGCTTCCCTACCCCCTCTCCCTGTCCCCTGGCCCCACCCCCTGGGCCGAGCCAGACCCACTCCCCCAGGCCCCACTCTCTACCCCCCACTCACCCCCCCGCCTGGACCCACGCCCCTGGGTCCCACCCCGCTCTTCCCCCACTCCCTCCTCTCTCCCCCACGCTCCCGCAACCGCCCCGCCTCTCTCCTTCTCCCTCCACTCCGGCAGCCGCCTCCACCGCGGCCCTCCAGCGCCGCCTGAGCCGCCCCCTCCACTCGCCCCCCCATCTCCGGCGTCGCGCCCTCCAACCGCCGGCCGCCTCGCCTCCTCCGCCGCGCGCCAACCACCGCCGCTCGCCGGCTCCCCTCCCCATCCTCGCTCCCTCTCCGCGCCCGCCTCCGGCCGCCCGACGCCGGCCCCGCCTCCTCCTCCCGCGTACGCCTGCAAGCGCCCCGCCGTCGTGCCAGGGCCTCCTCCCCGCAGACGCCTCCCGCGCCGACCTCGCCTCCGGCAGGCCCCGGCCGCGCGACCACGTCGCCAGTCACCCCCCCATCTCCGGCGTCGCCCCTTCAGCCGTTCCCCTCTCCCGCGTCGAGCTCCGCTCCCCCCACCTCGCCCCCGAGCGGGCCGCCTCACGCCGCCGCCCGGACCTCCCCTCGCCGCGGCCGCTGCTCCCTCCTCTCCGGCCGCGCGTCTCGCGGAGCTCTGCCGCCGTCGACCACCGCGCGCCGGTCACGCCTGCCGCCGTTCCGTTGGTTTCCCTGCTCCGGCGCCTCCCCGTCCTCCCGAGCTGGCCGCTGTCCTCCGCTGCGGTGCTCCCCCGCAGCCTCCTCCCTCCGCCGCCCTGCGACCGGCCAGGACCCGAACGCCTCTGCGCTGTCGCTGTGACGTCTCCCTTGCCGCTTGCCGAGGCGCCGCGTCCGCACCAAGTTCGTCCACCGTTGACGCCACTCGAGACCGGCAACGACAACGGCCGTTGGAACCCCAAGTACCTCGACATGGAACCCGGAAGACCCCGGCGCGGAACACGACCTCGACACCGGCAAACCAAGATGGCACCACAAGACCGACGCCACCTGGAGAAACCGCCACGATGCCCCGTTCGGCTAACGACAAGACCGACACGAGTCGAGAACCGAGGAACTATGCAATACCACGGCGCCGGAACCAGAAACCGAACCTCGACACGCCAAGTTCGCCGAGACCCTGTAACCGAAGGCCTTCGACAGGGAATCGACAAGGTCATCGCGGAACTCCAAGGTCTACTTCGAAGGTTGCCGAACGCCGAGATCTTCAATCGGATCCGAGGACACCGAGACCCCGATGCGACAAGTACTTCATCCCGAACGCCATGACCGTCGACATGACCCGAAGACCACGGATGCGACAAGACCTACCTCCGTTGTCCGAGACCGATCCCGTCGAACCCTGAACCCTGCCGAACCCCGAACCCCCCCCCCCCCCCGGAACCCCAAGTTCGTCGAGACCCTCTAATGTGTGAACCTTTTCCCGAGCCCCTATTTTATAAATGCTAAATATAAAACCTGTTGCATATTAAATTGTCATACTCGCATGCATATTTGTGTGGTTGGGGGCACTATGCCGATTCACCTTATAATTAAATATGGGGCCCATATGCGGGCAAATCTAGTCGTATATTGGTCCCATTTAAATTTGTGTGGCGAACCGGTGCTATCTTTTGCCATGTTAAGACAACATTTAAATTGCGGGGTATCTAAACAACTAGAACCATATATCTAATTGTCGGGACCCCGGTTCCGCTTAATATGATCTAATTGCATCGCATCTTTGCCATGCCATACATCATACATGCATCATGCCCGACCTTTTGCGTAGTATTAAGTAGTGCATCCGGTGTTTCTTCTAGTGTTTTGCTTCTTCGCGGATAAGGCCGTTGAGTTGATGTGAGCTTTGCCCCGATCTTCGGTTGAACCTTCGGCAATGTTTTCAGGCGAGCATCTCCCCCTTTCTACCTATCTTACTTTTGTAGTCTTTATTTCCTCCTGTTGATATATTGCTATCTGTGTTGCGATGCTCTAGTTTTTGTACCGTGATATCCCTTGCAGCCTTATATTTCCTTGGACACATCATATTACCTGTTGTTTGGTAGATAGTTGGACTTGCGCGTCGTAGTCGCTTGCTCGAGTGCTGTTGCTTGTCGACAAGTACCACAGTTGTTGGAGCTTTGCCGCAAGTTTAATGTTGGAGATGATCATGGCTTTAATTATCGTTCACTTTAATTATTGTTTAATAACTAAAATTGAAGTAGGTAAGCAGAGGCACAGGTGGGCAATAGATGTTATTTGGTTGTTAACCGTCCACTTGTGTCCCGTAGGACCCCGAGTACTTGATACATGTTCCTTGAATATTCGCGCTATCCACATCCGGGAGGCTTATGGGACCCCCCTTAGCCAGAGCTTGATTCAGTCTTATTTCTTGGGGCCACAAACTAGTTTGAGGTTTTATTTACGATCCTGTACTTATGCCATGCTTTACTGCTTTATTTACGATTGTGCGAGGAGCACACTGTACTGTTTAGGTAAGCGGAGTGTTTTCGCGGTATCGACAAGCCCAGTTTTGGGTTCCCAGTCGTTTATAGCCATTGACGCAAACCTTGAGTCCATCTCGGAGTCAGCTAACTTCGTTGCGGGTGTACTCCAAGGGGTGGCCCCCTGAAATATTTTTGAATCCTGTGATTGCTTTGTCGTGAAGGCCTCGTTGGGTTTTGATTTTGTTTTTCCGAGGTTGATCGAGTGTGTGTTGCTATTTGTGCACCCCGGCCGGGTAAAACTTTCTGAAAGCCGTGTCCGCGGTTATGGACGACTTGGAGCACAGTATCTCGATCATAGACAAATATAACTAAAGTAGTGCTATAAATTTGACTTTATAATGACTAGTAATCAGCTTCACTACAACGGAATGGCTGAAAAAAACTGCCAACAATTGCTTGCTTGAGTTGTCGCTCGCGACCATTGTACCTGACTAGTAAGTATTGCAACTATAACGGAATGGCTAAATAAAAGTACCAACAACTGCTGGGTTTCGGGATATCTCATGCTAATTGTATCTGACTAGTAAGTGTTGCAACTACAACGGAATGGTTAACTAAAACGGCCCACTGTTTATTTTATCAGGACGATTATCTACACCTGACTAGTAATTGCTGCAACAATAACTGAATAAATAAAACTGCCAACTATGTGAGTTCCTCGGATGACTACTCGTTTGGTCTCGAGGGGGAATATCAGGATGGGATTGTTTGGTGTTAGTATCATGTTGGTTCCAGATAGGTCTTTCTTACCCCTCTCTGATAGCCGCCCGTTTTATCGAGTCTCTATAGGGTGTTTAGTGCATGCCGCGCTGCCGCTGCAGTCCACCATACCTATGTAGGCGAGGACCGCCGAATTCTAGTCTCGCCGTGTACTGGCCTCAGTACTGACGCTCCTCTTTTTCCTTTGCCCTTTTGTCGGCACCCCTTTTCGTTAAGCAGGTTTTGAGATCGACGTCGTTAGCAGGGTTACCCTTTCGGCTTGGCTTGGGCAGGGTTATGGACGCCATTGGTTATTCTTCAGGGCTCTTAGCCCCATTTGCATCTTGTCCGTAGTCGGACGCTCTATCATTTTTAAGGTGATTTGGATCTTTTTATATTATATCTGTATTCTTGACTCATTGAGTCGCTGTTGTATATATATCTGTTCTGTGGGTCCCATCGAGGACTGTTGTGTAATGTTATTACTTCGTTTTCCACCCGCACGAAAGTGCCTGGTGGGCACCTTTGAATCGTTTCTATGCGGGTTTGGCGGGAATCGCTGAAACTTGCATAGGGTCGATTCTGAGGGTGTTACAACATGGAGGTATTACCTGATGGGAAATCGTTGTGAGATTTATTCGGATCACAAGAGCCCGAAGTATATATTCACTCAGAAGGACTTGAATATGAGGCAGAGAAGATGGATTGAGTTAATCAAGGATTATGATCTGGACATTCACTATCACCCTGGTAAAGCCAACGTGGTAGCAGATGCCCTTAGCAGATTGCCGTGCCGCTTAAACTCCATGATTTGGAAGGAGCAACCAAGTTTGCACAAAGAGATGGAAGATTTTCGAATGGAATTTGTGAGTGAAGGATTTTTGGCTAGCATAGAACTTCAACCCACTTTGATCAGCCAGATCAAAGAGGCGCAGAAAAGAAATGCTAGTATTGACGGAATCAAGCGTCGTATCGGTATAGGCAAAGTACCCGGATTCACCGAAGACGAAGAAGGAGTTCTGTGGTACAAAGGAAGCCTTTGTGTACCAGCAGATTCTGAGTTGAAAGAAGTGATTCTCAAGGAAGCTCATGAAACTCTTTATTCTATCCACCCCGGAGGAACTAAGATGTATCAAGATTTGAAAGAGCAATTTTGGTGGCATAAGATGAAGAGAGAAATCGGAAGCTATATCGCCAAGTGTGATATATGTTACCGAGTCAAGGCCGGACATCAAAGACCCGCTGGATTGTTGCAACCATTGCAGATTCCAGAATGGAAATGGGATTCCGTTGGAATGGACTTTATCACCGGATTGCCTACTTCTAGTAGGGGAAATGACTCTATCTGGGTCATAGTGGACAGATTGTCCAAATTCGCCCATTTCTTACCCGTCAAGACCACATATCAGAGTTCGAAGCTAGCGGAGTTATACATCGCTAGAATCGTCAGTTTGCATGGAGTCCCCAAGAACATCGTATCGGATCGAGGAACTTAGTTTACCTCGAGATTCTGGAAGAAAGTCCAAGAAGGTTTAGGCACCCGCCTAGATTTCAGCACCGCGTATCACCCTCAGACCGATGGACAAACGGAGCGAGTATATCAAATACTCGAAGATATGCTGAGAGCATGTGTGTTAGAATATGGATCTAAGTGGGAAGACTGTCTGTCGTTTGCAAAATTTTCGTACAACAACAGTTATCAAGCTAGTTTGCAAATGGCCCCATTTGAATTCATGTACGGAAGAAAGTGTCGCACCCCTTTGAACTGGTCGGAAGTAGGAGAGATTCAGATTTTCAGACCCGATATCCTACGAGAAGCAGAAGAGAAGGTTCACAAGATTCGTGAGCACCTCAAGACAGCCCAGTCCAGACAGAAGAGTTACACCGACAAGAGACGTCGAGACCTCGCCTTCAACATAGGATATTTTGTATATCTGCAAGTGTCGCCATTGAAGGGAATGCAGTGTTTCCAACTCAAAGGAAAGTTAGCCCCCAGATATATCGGACCTTTCAAAATTCTGAACCGTCGAGGAGAAGTGTCGTATCAATTGGAACTACTAGAAGAGATGTCAGTCGTGCACAATGTGTTCCAAATCTCATTACTTCGCAAGTGTGTCAAAGTCCCGGAGAACACTGAAGTGTTCAAGAATATTGATCACCGGACCATAGAAATCAACGATGACCTGACCTATCCCGAAGTACCCATCCGTATTTTGGAAAAAGCTTTCCGAACCACCAGAACCCGAAGCATCAAGTTTCTCAAGATTCAGTGGAGCAACCACACAGAAGAGGAAGCTACCTGGGAGCGCGAAGATCACATCAGGACGGAGTTTCCCGATCTCCTCAAATCCTAGGTAATCTTTTTGTCCTTTTTCAAATCTCGGGACGAGATTTTGTTTAAGGGAGGAAGGTTTGTAACATCCCAAAAATATTAAACTAGAATCATCAAACTCTATGCATCAAAATTATGGTTAACAAAAACTTTTCTAAATAAAAATATGAAAGCATGCATGTGTGTATGCATCCCATTTTGAATTCTTTTGAATTGCCTTGTTTATGTGTTTCTTTTATTGTAAAAGTATTCTTAGGTGAAACAAACATCATCTAAACAATCCCCACACTTTTCCCAAAGACAAATAAATCAAAACAAACAAAATAAGGGAATGGTCATTTTGACCAATTTAACTCCCATGCCAACTTTGGCTGTCTCTAACTTTCAGAACTTAACAGAAACTTGTTTGGATCTTTGCACCCCTTGATAGTACTCATAACAAAGTATCAAGGCCCACCTTGTGATCATCTAGAAACATTCAAATGCATAGTTTAAATGACAGTTCAAAATTGAATCTTTATCATATGGGAAGATCCCACTTTTTCAAAAACCACTCAAACAAGCTCAACTTTCAAAACCCAAGCATCTACAGACTCACCAGCACCTACCTAGCACACCCACCAAAATTATTTTCAAAATTCAAAAATTGAATTCATACAGCCATTTCATCAAACACCTTGTAGATGCAAATCAAATAAAATCCAAACACTATTTGGAGCAGTGATTTGAGCCTAACTTGTTCCCTCTCTGGTTGCAACTAGGCTTTAGTAGATCATCTAGCTCATTTGTAAACATCTAGCCCCACTGTAAGCTTGGCAATGTCATCAATGGTGAACAGCCGAAGCCACCCATGCCACCCCAGTGTAGACAGCAAGCTAGGAGAGGAACTAGTCGTGCCAACCTTGTCTGGGAGATCACCCATGCCTCACCGCCCCCTCTCCACCAGCCCTGCCTCGAAGACATCAACCAGAGCACCCAGGAACGCCGCGCCCGTGCCTCTGTCGAACATGCCGAACATGCGCCAGAGCGCCACCCTTGACACACACCCACAGACCGCGCGCCGCCCTCGCCGCGTGCATCCCCGTTCGCCGCCCCATGCCTCACAGCCACCGCTCGCCGTCGAAGACGCCGCCTCTGCCGCGCAGAGCATCGCATGTTCCAGACCATTTGCCACCGCCCCTACACGCGCATTAAAGCCATAGAGCATCGCCAGGAGACCACCGATCGATCGCCACCGCCGGCCATGCCTCTAGCAGCCTGTAGCCATGTCGCCACCATCGCCTGCCCATCCCGTTTGGTCTCGTCGTCGAGACTATAAATAGAGGCCTCCCCCGCTCAAACTCTTCACACCATCTCACTCCCCTATCCTCACTGATCGTTCCACCCCGTTCCCGGAGAAAGGCGAGCAGTGCATAACCGGAATTTGGCCGGAGCAGGCCGCCTCTGGAGAAGAAGGGCGCCGTCGATTTCGTCCACCCCAGGAGAAGCTGCCGGTACCAGGAGGTTCGCCGTCATCGAATTCGTCATTCGCCCGCCTCGCCGACCCTCGCCTGAGCCCCGGTGAGCCCCCGATGACCCCCACCTGTCGCGTTAGGTTTCTGTCTCGCCGGCGCCGCCCGACGTGGATGATGAGTAGCAGCCGTTCGATAGGCTTAGATCGTGTGGATGAGATTGCCTCGTACCGCTTCGCGTTTAAAGAGCCACTGACTGGTGGAACCCCCATGTCAGTTGAGCCCCGTGCCACGGAGTGACACCGGGCCAGCCTAGTATCGTTTCCCGCGCAGCCCAGTCGTTTGAATTTAAATTTTTCCATTTTAATTCAAACATAGTTCTGTACCCAGTTTCAAAAATCAACCCAGCTCGATTCGGTGCACCAAATTGAATGAAACCAATTTTGTTAGAAAGATATTGAAATGCTTAATCCAAGCCCGTTGGATTCAAATCATTTGAATCTATAGATCAACCTTGGTATTAATAACAAGGCAGAACCTTTTCTGAATTCAAACATTTTTCAAAATTAAACCATAATAGCTTTTGAGTTGATTCCAACTCTCAAAAATCACATTTGATCATACCTTTCAGAATATATAAAAACATTTGGGTTTACTTACAGAAATAATGTTCAAGAAATAAAAGAATGCCACATAGGCATTTCTAGCCACTTTATTTAAGTAACATAAAAGGTTAAACCTTATTAAATTGTGACACCACTTTAAATCAAATTCCCATATACTGAAATGTGTGGTGATGACATGTGTCAACATGATCCCATGTTTGGTTTGGAGAATATTAAATCTTAAGTAGTTTTTCAATGAGTAGAAATTACTTTTCTAAAAATAAAAGAAATTAAACCAAGCTTTAATCTTGTAATGTTAGTGATGCTGCTAGACCATCTATAGGACCCTTTTGTGTGATGATTGAAAGTAGTTAAGTATTGTTTGGTGATTGTGTACCTCGTATTTATTCATAGACGCTAGTACCGACCAAGGATACGAAGAGGGATATTATGAAGAAGAAGCCGAGGAGAACATCAACCACTGCTCTGCACAAGGCAAGCTTATACTGATACTTGTGCAAGCTAACACTTGCAAGATACTCTACTTTAGCAAGCTTATACTGATACTTGTGCAAGCTAACACTTGCAAGATACTCTACTTTAGCAAGCTTATACTGATACTTGTGCCAGCTAACACTTGCAAGATACTATACCTATGCAAGCAAATACTTGCTTGTACCATGCCAACTATATGCCCTAAGCATATATGATCATAACCACTTGATAAACCAATCCTAGTTTTACTTACAAGCTTTATACTTTACTTCTTTATCAAAGCTATTACTTAGAGTTTACTTAAGTGAATTGTAGATACTAGAAAGATAATTGAAGGTTGCATAAAGAGCATAAAATTTGGCCTAAGCTAGATAATCTTTATGTAACCTAAGGCATGAGATTGAACTTAGTTAAACTCCACTAGTTTACCACCCCTCATTAGTACTTACCCCCACTTGTAGATGCTAGTGCTAAGCATAAAACTTGATCAACTTAGATGGGAATACTTGGTGGAAAAATGGTTATGAAAACCTTGGAATGATGGATCATTCTATTGAAATGATTTGGACATGTATTTCCGAACACCAGATGATTTATGGTGATGAAAATGTTGAGGCATAAGCCTTAGCCCTTTATAAAACTGATGGTTGTCTGGATGCGATACCATTCCAATTTTACCGTACAACCACAATACCCGAGAATTGGGTAGGGCTTGAATGGAAACTTATATACCCTAGTATTGGTTCCCTCACGGCCAAGGTATGAACTGAGGCTACCTTGTGAAGATTGTCCACCTGTGCAGTACCCAAGATGACAGTTGGTCATGGTTGGAAGGACAAACTCACATGAGAGGTGCTTATACTAGGGCGGGTAATTGAAAGGTTAGGATGTATTATCCGCATACTGAGTATGGTGAATTCAGGATTTGTTCCTGATGGATGTATGGAATGTTGTGGTGAAAGTGTACAATCTCTGCAGAGTGTCAAACTATTCGAATAGTCGCGTCCGCGGTTATGGACAGTTGGAGTGGCCATACTGTTCCCCCGTCAGATGTTTTCAAAATGACTTGTGAAATGACTTGAGACATTGACTTGACCACCACAGAGTTTTGGCATGAGATACAAGTTCCCACGTAGGTGTTATAAAATTTGACTAGATTTCTCTTTCTTCTGAACTTAGTAGAGAATCTGGCTTTTGGAAAACAACCCTAGAGCTTAGTGTCCTATTACAAAAAACCCCTTCACTTGTTAGTAGTAGTTTGCGAGTACTTAAAGAGTACTCATGGCTTTGTTCCTGGCTATTCCCGTGGCCAGACTATGAAGAGGAGTACCTGGAGGATGGACCCACGAAGGTTACAACAACTAGGATCATCTCCCATCGTCAGCATTGCATGTGACCCCGAAGATGGAGCTTCGCCTATGCTATATTATTACGTATTTCCGCTGCTTGAGTTGTATTAAGAACTGGATCATGAGATCCTTATTTGTGTAAGACCTTATGTATGGTTTGTAATGGATGATGTACTGTGGTATCCAATTCTGTTATGTCTCGCAAAAATGGTAATCCTGGGATTGCGATGTATGGCATAACAGGCATCTGGGATTAAAAATTCGGGTGTTGACAGACGACTGGATCCGGACTCGACAAGGAGCCAGGCGATTGGAAGATGGAGGCCCAGAAGCGTAGCTAGGCCCAGTCTGATTAGGTCAAGAACCCTCCCAATCTTTAAATAATTCGGTTGTAGATCTGTAAACCCTAGCGAGGTGAGCTTATATAAACCTCCCTAGGGTATGCATAGAGGACTCGTTCCATCATACACCCCAGCAACTCACCGCCTAGTCGTCGAGCTCGTCCTTGTACTCTCGCCATAATACAATCTAGCAGGAGTAGGTCTTTACCCTCTGGGGGGCCAAACCTGGGTAAACCCTGTTGTCTCCGCCCTCATCTCGCACCGCAGATGGCTGGCCGCCCATGCCCCTCGTTCTACTACTCGCTGCCGATTGCAGCATCTGCCGTGGCCATTCCCACGACAGTGGCGCCCACCGTGGGGTCATGCCGATGTTATGTGGCGAGATCCAATCTGCCCATCAACGAGAGGATCGCCACCGGCCGCATGATCGCAATCAGTGAGATCCTCTAGATCTTGCTGAGCAGCTACGTCCCGGCGGCGCGCCTCGTCACGCACAGCGTGATCATGCCGGTCGGCACGATCAGCCTCTTCGTCGGCTTCACCAACGTCATCACCTCGGAGGACTTGGCTCACATCCGCGAGTCGCCACCACGCGATCGGCTCCCTGAGAGTCATGTCCACACCATCCATCGCCTCGCCTCTGAGTACGGCTCGGCCAACAGCGACGTGGTCGGGACCAACGCGACCGCGGACGACACGGCCCTCAACGACGACGCCGATTCAGCGACCCCGGTGTCGGTCCTCGGGTCCATCATCACCGCGTCCCCCGCGGGCTCAATCACCCAGTTCTCCAACGTGGGGGACTTCGAGGACCCCTCCATCCTTCGGATCTTCGACTCCGACTCCGGGTTGAAGAACTCTGGCGATTTCCATGCTAGAACCGGTCGCAACGTCGCAACCTACATGGCGAGCGGCACGGATGCCCCACCAGACCCTTTCTCCATGCCGATCCCGCCGACCGCGACGATGACGGAGGTCAAGGAATTCCGCCTGCGACTAGAGGAGGCGGTCCGCAAAGAGCAAGCCGAGCGCGAGAAATTCCGCCTCGAGCAGGTAACGGCGCAGGAGCTTTCGCGCTACCACCAACTCTGTATCAGGTCGCGCCTGAACCCCACTGTTCAAGGACGCGCCCTGAGCTTCGACGATGAGATCGACCCGGCCTGCGTGGCCGATTGCGCGATCTACGAGAACGCGCCGCCAGGAGGGAGCTCCCGGCCACCACCAGGCGCGACAGCCAACGGCGCTCCCCACCACCACCCGGCCGCGCACCCTCCCGGGACCAGCCAAGAATCTTGGTCTCCTCACGGGAGCGAGATGCGTACGGTCTCCCGCTATTCTCCACTCCGATGTACAACGTCGTCGTGAGCCAAGCCATGGTTGACAACATCAACGTGACCGCGGCAGGCGCCCTGCAGATCCAATATGCCAAGGCTTTACTCGCCAAGGCCGTCGAGCAACAAAACGCGGGAGCCGACTCGCAGGGTCGCATGTACTCGCGTTTGTCAGGGAGAAGGTGGCCTCGAGCGGCCGCCCAATGGTGGCAAACACCATCAACTGCCCACCACCCGAGCCCCTGCAGCTCCAACATCGACCCTCACACGCGACACTCTCCACCAACGACCCGCGACCGACAAACAACTTCGTCGCTGCCAACGGGCAGCCAGTCGACACGCGAACCCACATCATTAACAACCAGAGCTGGCGCGCACGCCAGGCCGACGACGTGAGGCATACCCTCACTAACCGCCGTGACAGCTAACCAAGGGGATCACTAAGCCGAGTCGGACCCCAGTGCTTTGGACCGATGATCCGAGGCAAAAAATTCCTGGCAAACTTCAAGGTGCCGAAGGAGATAGAGAAGTATGACCCCTTGTACGACTCCTCCGTGTGGCTGGACACGTACCTCATGGCGATGGGAATCGCCGGCCACACCGACCTACTCGCCACCCGCTACCTTTCCCCCTGATGATGGAGGGAGCGTGCCGGCAATGGATCAACACCCTCCACGCAGATAGCATCGACTCCTGGGAGAAAATGTGCGACGCCTTCGTCAGACACTTCGAGGGCTCCTACACCCGTGCCACCACCATCGAGGACATGGAGCGATGTGTCCAGGGACCCCGTTAGTCGACCCGCAGCTGGGTCCAGCGATGGCAAGACCTGTGGTACAACGTGGCCGGCATCCACCCGGACAGCGCGATTCACTGCTTCAACACCTCGTGTCACTACGAGCCCATGGTCGCCAAGCTCAAGCGGGTGTACAAGACACTCGACAACATCCCAGACCTCCTCGAGATCGCCAAGTAGTACGCGGAGGACGACCCAAACCAAGAAACCGACGATGATTCGGGAAGGAACCGCCGCACGAGCGTCCACAACAACGGGAGACGACCCGAGCTGCGCTACAGTAACACTCGCCTCACTGGAAAGCGCCACGGTGACGGGCGAGTCAACTTCTTCACCAACACCGACTATGCTCCACGCGAGCCCAAGAGCTTTCGCCGCGACGGAGGCCAGCGCCATGACGGCGGCAACTACAAGGCGTGGTCGAGGTTCGACCCCGCGTCTCTCCTTAACCAGCCATGTGTGTTCCACAGTAGGGAGGGGCAGCCCGCCACGCAAACGACCGCCGACTGCCACTCCCTGAGGGAGATCGAGAAGGCACGGCGCGCAAGGGAAGACCCTGACAACCACCCGCCAAACGAAGGGAAATTCGGCAATGACGCTGGCTCGCTTCACACCTTCACCGGCTTCAACACAAAGTGCGAGAAAAAGGTCATCGCCCATGTCGTCGCCGTCAACATGGTGTCCCGGGTCGACATCCCCCAGTTCCTCAACTGGTCCGAGCAACGAATCACCTGGAGCCGCGAGTACCACTCGCCACAGATCGAATATCCGGGTTGAGTCGCCTTGGTGGTCAAGCCCAAGGTGGGGGACTACTGGCTCCCCAAGACACTGATGGATGGCGTTAGCTCCATCAACATTCTGTACCTGGACACGTTCAGGTGACTGTGGCTCCCGCAGTCGATGATCGAGACGACCTACACCACCTTCCACGACATCATCCCCGGTCGGAAGGCGTACCCGATCAGCAAGGTGACGCTGTCAGTCACCTTCGACACACCAGCAAACTTCCGCACCGAGCGGATCGTCTTCAAGCTGGTGCCCTTCAACAGCCACTACCACTACGTCCTAGGGCGGCAGACGTTTTCCAAATTCATGGCAGTGACCCACTATGCGTACAACGCGATGAAGCTCCCCGATCCGTGCGGCATCATCACCGTCCACGGCGACCCCGACATGGCCGCAGAGTGCGAGGCCAAAGGCCCGAGCTCGCCGACGCCGTCATAGCCGTAGAGGCAAAACATGCGGAGGAACTCGCCAAGTACACGGGCGGGGTCAACAACAACGACCCCACCATACTCAAGAAGCCCAGCTCGGAGGGCGGCGACTCCACCGCATTCGAGGCAATGATGCACACTCGCTCCGTCGAGTTGGTCCCAGGCGACTCTAGCCAGACGGTGACGATCGGAATGGGCATGAGTCTAGCATAGGAAGGCGCGCTCATCGAGTTCCTACGTGAGAATCACGACATATTTACATGTAAAACCTTCCGACATGCCTGGTGTCCCGAGTGAACTCGCTGAACATAAACTTAACGCCGACCACAAAGCGACCCGTCAAGCAGTCGCTGCGGCCCTTCAACAAAGAGCGCCCTCGACCAATCTCCGAGGAGGTGCAGCGTCTACTCGCTGCAGGCTTCATACGGCCAATCAAGTACTCCAAGTGGCTGGCAAACCCAGTCCTGGTCGAGAAGAAAAACGGGACCTGGAGAATGTGTATCGACTACACAAATCTCAATAGCGCCTGCCCCAAGGAGCAGTTCATCCTCCCGTAGATCGATCAAATCATCGTCTCGACCGCGGGCTCGTAGTCGCTGTGCTTCCTTGACGCCTACTCTGGTTATAACCAGATCAAAATGGCAGTCGAGGATGAGGAGAAGACGGCGTTCATCACGCCATTCGGAGCATTCTGCTACACCGCCATGACCTTCGGCCTCAAGAACGCCGGAGCGACCTATTAGAGGTGCATGCAGGAGTGTCTTGCGAGCCAAATTGGCCGCAACATCCATGTCTACATCAACGACGTGGTGGTAAAGTCCACTCGCCAAGGCGATCTACTCACCGACCTTGCAGAAACCTTCGCAAATCTGCGGAGGTACAAGATAAAGCTAAACCCAGGAAAGTGCACTTTCGGTGTACCTACTGGACAGTTGTTGGGATACATCGTCTCCAAGCGTGGGATCGAGGTGAACCCCACAAAGATCAACACGATCGCCCGGCTCGGCAGACCCGAGTGCCTGCGTGACGTCCAGAAGTTGGCCGGGCGAGTCGCGGCTCTTAGTCGCTTCATACCCCGGCTAGGCGAGAAGGCGATGCCCATGTTCCTGTGGGACAAGGAGGCAGATGACGCGCTCCACGCTCTCAAGGAGGTGCTACTCGCAGCACCACTACTCGCCACCCCCGTCGACAAGGAGCCCATGCTCGTCTATGTCGCGGCCTCCGAGCGAGTCGTCTGCGCCGTCATGGTCGTCGAACGACCAGAGGAGGGCAAGGAGCGCTCGGTGCAGCGACATGTATACTACATTAGCGGAGTACTCACCGAGTCACGCCAGCGCTACCCGCAGTACCAGAAATTGGTATATGTGGTCTTTAGAGCCCAGCGGCGACTGCCGCACTACTTCCAGGAGCACCCAATCACGGTCATCTCCTCAGCACCGTTGTAGGACATCATCCGCAACCGTGAGACGACCGGACGAGTCGCCAAGTGGGCCGTCGAGGTCGGAGTCCACAACATCAGGTACGAGCCGCGCAAGGCGATCAACTCGCGGGCTCTAGGAGACTTTCTCGCCGACTAGGAGGAGGCACAACAGCCAGAGAAACTGCCGTACCTCCACTACTGGTCCCTACACTTCGACGGCTCCAAGAACGCTGAAGGAGCAGGGGCAGGGATCGTCCTCACATCCCCAAAGGGTGACAAGCTGCGCTACGTCCTGTAACTCGACTTCACCCCCTGCACCAACAACATGGCCGAGTATGAGGCGCGTCTCAAACGGCATGCGAGCAGCCAAGGAAATGGACATCAATCGTCTGCAGTGCTACGGAGATTCCGACCTCGTCGCCAGGAAAGTCGCCGGCACTTGCGATGCAGTCTCCCCCACCATGGCGGCATACCGCCAAGCAGTGGACCAGCTAGGAGGCCACTTTGCTGGCTAATCCGTCGAGTGGATCGACCGACGGAAGAACGAGGAGGCCGACGCACTCCCTCGCATTGGCTCGGCTCGCCTCGCGCCACCCGCCGGCATCTTCCTCGAAACCATCACCAGGCCTTCCGTTTCTCCCGCGAAGGAGATCGACGTCGGAATCCCGCTACAACTAGACGCGGCCCTGGTCGCAATGATCGCCGAGCCAAGCGACTGGACCGCGCCATACATCGCCTACCTGGAGGGAGGAACCCTACCCGCTGACGAGACGGAGGACCGGATGATAGCACGTCGCTGCAAATCCTTCGTCTTCATCAACGGAGAGCTCCACAAGCGCAGCGTGACCGACATATTCCAACGCTGCGTCCAACCCGCAGAAGGACGCAAGATCCTCCAGGACATCCACGCTGGCGACTGCGGCCACCATGCTGGCGCTCGCTCCCTGGTCGCCAAGGCCATGCGACACGGCTTTCACTGGCTCACCCCGCATGCCGACACGGTCAACATTGTCCAACGTTGTGTCGGATGCCAGAAGTACGCCAACCAGACGCATGTCCCGAGCTCGACACTCAAGACCATCCCCATCACCTGGCCGTTCGCCGTATGGGGCATGGACATGGTAGGACCCTTCAAGAAGGCCCCCTCTGGCTTCACCCACCTCCTAGTCGCGGTCGACAAGTTCAAAAATGGGTGGAGGCCAAGCCAGTCCGCAAGTGCGACGGGAAGACCGCCACCAAATTCCTATGCGAGCTCATCTCTCTCTACAGGTTCCCGCACAGTATCATCACGGACAACGGCACCAACTTCACCAAAGGAGCCATGGCTGAATTCTGCGAGGAGCGCAACATACGACTCGACCTCGCCTCAATCGCCCACCCGGAGTCCAACGGCCAGGCGGAACGCGCCAACCAGAGCATCCTCCATGGCCTGAAGACGTGACTGCAAGTTCCACTCGAGCAAGCTCTTGGGTGTTGGGTCGAAGAACTCCCCTCCGTCATCTAGGACATCCGCACCTCCGTCAACATGTCGATAGGATTCACCCCCTTCTTCATGGTGTACGGTGCCGAGGCCGTCATGCCAACAGACCTAGAGCACGACTCACCTCGGGTGGTCAACTACGTGGAGGCCAACAACAAGCTCGCACGCCAGGACGGAGTCGACCAGCTCGACGAAGCATGCGACCTAGCTCGCTCCCGCACCGCCAACTACCAGAAAGGGCTTCGCCGCTACCACAGCCGGCCAGTATGGACCCGCACCGTCCAGGAAGGCGACCTGGTACTGCGTCTGATCCAGGACAAGAAGGGCATGCACAAGCTCTCCCCCCTTGGGAGGGACCATTCGCCATCGGGAGATTCCTGGGCAACGACGCCTACTACCTCACCGACGTCCGAGGTGACGGAAAACTCGACGTCAGGCGGCCATGGAATGTAAACCTCCTACGAAAGTTCTACTCCTAGAACTCCAGACATGTACCTCCTACCCGCTATGAAATAAAGAAGATCGATTCGCACAAATTGTGTCCACTCTCCGTACCTTGTGCCACTCGCACTCATATAACAGTGCTATGCTAATCACGGAATTCAACCCTTGGTTACGCGACCGGCACGGCCAAGTAGTGCGGTACGAGGGCACCAAAAATTTCGGGCCTCGCATCGTCCACGAAAAAAGCCAACCCGGAGCCCCATCGGAGTCGCCTCGCCCGGCTGGATTTCCGAGCAACGACAACCGCATTCGCTTCCCACAGCGACCCAATCCTCCACATCCTTGGCACAGCGACTTGAACGGCTAAGTACCAGACTCGGGGACTGACGCCAGTCCAATCATGAGCGGCGAGGGAAAACGCCAAGTATGAGAGCGCGTCCTGGACTCGCCACGCGACTGGTCCGACGGATCAGGTGGAGTGACGCGCCAAAACAACACGCCCCGTCCTCACCTACCTCGGGCATGCGACTCGAACCGCCAAGTACCACGCTCGGTAACTCGGCCACTCGACCCTGTTCGCGCCCGGGAAAACGGCTAAGTACAGAGCACCCCTTGGAGTCGCCATGCGACTGGCTTTCTGAGCCATGACGAGTCAACCTTAACTTACTAACAGTTCAAACAACACAAATAAAAATGAGGTAAACCCCATAAAAGGGCAGACGTGCTCGGGCACTCGCATAACCAACAACCAAATCGAAAAACATTGACAAAAGCATCCCTGCATTCCTTCAAGAAGCAAAATTTGTTCGCTTACAATAGCAGTTACATATCTATTCTAATGCCAGTCGGCAAACTACCCTACTCTGCAGGCTTCGACAACGATGCGCCACCTCTCCGGCGATGGCGGATAAAGGGAACCCACGGGTTCGAAGGGTACGTCGTGAGTTCACCCCCAATGGCCGCTCGGAATGGCTGCTCCACCTTGAAGTCGAGGTGCGCCGGCTCGGGGTCGTTCGAGGCGACGACCGTCTCCTGGTACGGAATAAGGTCACCCATTGCCCACACCCGATCGGCGTACACCGCAGCCTGCTCGGTCAGCTTCAACACTTCGGCGATCTCGACTGCGCCCGTCGACGAAGGGTACCCGCTCGTGATGTCGTCGATGTCGAAATCATCGGGGAAGTGCGCGAGCCCAAGGCTCAGCACAGTCGCCGCACCACGACGAAAGGTCGACCGCGTCATGAAGTCAACCACAGCCGGGGCCTTCTCCAAGTAACGCCAGACCTCAACGAGGTCGCTGGGGAACACCTCTGTGGGCGAGATTTCCTGAAGGTACGCCTGGATGCAGGTCACTGACAGCGCGGCAGAATCAACCAGAGTGGTGACGCATTGCCGCGCGTCATACGACTGCGCCTCATCGGCATCATCAGTAATCCTGCTTGCAACACACAAGTAAACAGTAAGGGAGGCTCCGGCAAAGTAACGCGACCCGCACGCTCGGGGACTTTCCAAAGAAAAAATCACCAATCAATGGGCGACAGCTCTCCGTGATGAAGTCCTGAAGACCGGAGAGGTCATCCTGCAGCCCGACGATGAGCGCATCTGACATCTTCCGCTCCTCAGCAGCAGAAGCAACGGCTTCCTTGGCCCTCCCATCCGCCGAGGTCGCCTCCGCCTTTGCCTCCTTGAGCTCCTGCTCCAGGTCGCCAATTCTCTTCTCCACGGCGCTCAAGGATGATTGCGCAGCCGTCAGTTCACTCGCCGGGACCAGCCCTTCACGAGCTTTCTCCATCACGGACCCGTTATCCTCTGCATCAACAAAACCATGAGTACGAGAAGAATAAGGCCTACGACCAGTAACAAACACGACAACCACTCACCCGTAGTCGCTCGGAGTTGCTCGTTCATTTTTTCTGACAACAAGGAGCTCCCTCTCTAGACGATCCTTCATGGCAAGTCACTCCGCCGACTCGCGTTGTAGCCCCTGCGCAACAATGGAAGAATCAACAACAAAATTCCTAAGTGCCCAGCCGTTGAAATTCAATGACTCGACACTCAAGGACTAGACAACGAAAAACTCCTAAGTACCTAGCCGCTGAAATTCAGCGACTAGCCACTCGGGGAATGGACAGCGAAAAAACTCCTAAGTACCTAGCCGCTGAAATTCAGTTACTAACCACTCGGGGACTGGACAGCGAAAAAATGCTAAGTGTCCAGCCATTGAAATTCAACGACTCGACACTCGGGGACTAGACTTCAAAAACAATAAGAATCCGAGCACTGAAATTCAGTGGCCCGATCCTCGAGGACTTGACATACCTGGATGGCGGCACCTAGCATGCCGTGAAGCTCCATTGCATCCACCGATGGTAGCACGAACGGAGTATGCCTACGACGCTGCTCGACCTCCGTGCCGACGACCTTAGGCAACTGGCTCGATGGCACCGATGCACTCGCCGCGGAGGCCCTCGATACAAAGCGAGGGAACGTCACCACCGTGGCTCCCGTGCCACTCGAGGATGGGCATGTTGCCCCGACTGCTGCCACGGGCTCCACCCGCTGTGACTCCGTGTCCACCGTGGCCTTCGAGGCCACTTCCACTCCAATCGGAGCTTCACTCGGGGCGATCGCCGGCTTGTCCGAAATCGTGAAGACCTCGTCGCCCTTTGCCTTCTTTGCGCCTTCAACAGGTGCCTCGACCTTGTCGCCCTTCCTCTTCTTTGAAGGGTCGACTAGTGCCTCTGTGGCACCCAACGGGACCTTGGCCACCAAAGGGTGACCTATTTTCTTCACCCCAGTCCTGCAGAACAATGCTATCAGTAAACTAGCCAGTCGGATATGAATCGAGCGGACGAACAAAGCACTCAGCAATACTCACTTGGCGACTGGGATAAAACGTAGGCCAGTATGAATGCTGGCCGGCTTCTCCAACTCCGGCCCAATTTGCGACTGAGGCCCGTCTCGAACCATTCGCCATCTTGCGACTCGACTGGTCGCCGTTATTGCAACTAAGCTGACAAGTTCCTTATTTTATTCAAGGAGTCCACCGCCGATTCGACTGGGCGTCCAAATTGGACCCGCATACTCCGACTGCCAACAAACGCCTGCGATGAATCAACGACGGCCTCGGGGACTACTGATGGGGATATGCCGAATGGGGTATACCCAGCAGGATGTTTCCTACTGGCCCAAGTTGCCAGCGAGTGGGCCTGCAGGACGGTGACTGGATCCGGACTCGACAAAGAGCCAGGAGATTGGAAGCTGGAGGCCCAGAAGTGTTGCTAGGCCCAGTCGGATTAGGTCAATAACCCTCTGAATCCTTAACTAATTCGGTTGTAGATCTGTAAACCCTAGCGAGGTGATATTATATAAACCTCCCTAGGGTACGCATAGAGGACACGTTCCATCACACACCCCAGCGACTCGTCGCCTAGTCGTCGAGCTCGTCCTTGTACTCTCTCCATAATACAATCTAGCAGGAGTAGGTCTTTACCCTCCGGGGGGGCAAACCTCGGTAAACCCTTGTGTCTCCGCCCTCATCTCGAACCGCATATGGCTGGCCACCCTTGCCCCTCATTCTACTACTCGTTGCCGATTGTAGCATCTGTTGTGGCCATTCCCATGACAAATACTCCCTATTGGAGTCACTAGCAACTACTTGGCCAAGATAGCTACTAACAACGGAGAGCATGCAAGATCACAAACAACACAGACATGATGGTATCAAATAGACAAAACCATTAATCAATCTGACATAGTAATCTCAATATCCATCGGATCCCTGCAAACACAGCATGCATGATTACAAATAGATTATATCTTGATCATGAACGGAGGTCACAAGATCTATACATGAAAGCACGAAGGAGGAGATACAACCATCTAGCTACTACATGGACCCGTAGTCCAAGGTGGAACTACTCATGCTTCATACCGGAGAACAAGGCCTCCAGGATGATCTCCCCTCCGGCAGGGTGCCGGGAAGAACTTCAGATCCCCACCGATCTAGGGACGATGGTGGCGGCGACTACAGAAGGTTTTGTGGAGTTTTGATCGGGTGCCTAGGGTTTCTGTATCGGGGGCTTCTTATAGGCGAAGGGGCGAGGCAGGAGGGCCCCCAGGGAGGCCACACCTACCTAGGCGCAGGGTGGGCCCACCCGCACCTAGGGGGTTTGGCTTCCCTGTGGCGCCTCTCTGTCCCTTCTTCTGGCTTCGTGTCGCCCACGGTAAAATATTGACTTTGGCTTTTGTCCCGTCCAATTCCGAGAATATTGATTTTCTGCCTTTCTGGAACCAAAAAAGAAGAAAAGAGGCAACTGGTACTGTGGCAAATTGTTAATAGGTTAGTTCCAGAAAAGATATAAAAACACCTCAAAGTGTAGAAAAAACAAAGCAAAGTAGATACTACACAAGCATAGAGCATCAAAAATTATAGATACGTTTCTGACGTATCAAGCATCCCCAAGCTTAACTCCTGCTTGTCCTTGAGTAGGTAAATGATAAAAATAATATTTTTTGAGGTGACATGCACCGTCAAAACCAAGATCAAACCATTTGCAAGCATTGAAAGCTGGGAACAAAGAACTACAATAGGACATAGTAACTATGCATGCAACATGAAAGGCTACAAACAAATATCATGAATAACATGCATTGAAAAACATTGTTTGTTTCACATACAGAAAACATGGCATAGTGGCATTCAGCTTGTCCCTCATGGAGTAGCAAATAGATGCATAGGACACCTTCAAAGTTCATAAGAGTGACTAGATACAAGTAGCACAAGAACAAGCAATATCACAATATGCATCAATCAATAAGTTTCGGGACACTGCACACAGAATGGCAACTATGCTCTCTTAATGGTGCCTAAAGGTAGAAGGTGGAGACTCAAATAATGGTGGAAGAAAGGCCCTTCACAAAGGGAAGTAGGGATTTCAAGTTTCAAAAAGAGCTTCCAAAAATTATGGTACTTGTTAGCTTTCAGCCCTCATTGCCCCTATCATAAGCATCTTGAAGTGATTAAGGTTAAAGTGAACAAACTATGGAGTATATGCTTGACAAAGTATAAGTTGGCAATTTCAAGTCCCTGAATATGAGGGACACACCTCATGCTACTCAACTTCAGTCACCTGTAAGTCCTTTTCATAGTAAGTACATGCGTATCATAGAGAACCGCCAATGGGGTACCCCTTGCACAAGGTACAGGAGCTATCCCATAACCAAAATGACAAGGCAAGCAGACAATGAGCATCTCAGCAATCTTTTTATTTACTATGTGCATATATTTTAATTGAGGATGCTTCACAGATAGCTCATTATGGTGATGCTGCAAGTTTCCACCATGATTAGGCATGGCTTAGGCTAGCGGCCCAGGCGTTTCTCTAACACAAATACATAACTCCACGGACTTACAAGCTCCCTCTTTATTTCACATCGGTGACATCCATAGACAAAAGAGCATGATATCAACTGTGTACAAAGTTCAAGTGCAATGTTGAAAACATTCCCCATGACAGCATGGTTCTGCTAATTCCAACGTATAAGTGCAAGCATATACAACATAGACGACACAATGGTTCAAGTTTATTAGGGTAAAAGAATATAAAGTGTTCCATCAAGTTTGTGAGGGCTTTAATCACTAAGTTTTCACATAACAAAATACTTTTTAATTGGAAGATAGCTGAAAGCAAGAATATACTTGGAATGGTGTAACACACCATGCATAGGAATTTATAGTGGACACTTTGGAATAACTTGGTTTCTTGGGAGTTGGAAGCATGAGTAGAACTTACTCATACAAGTGGAGGCTAGCAAAAGACTAGGAGCAACCAGCTAAGAGAGCAATAATGGCCATAATCATGCAGAGCAACAAAACATTACTAATCAAAGCATAGAGTGGTACTTCAAGTCAAGGACTAAATGATCATAAAGGCTATGGTGACTTGTTCATAGTCACAACATGGTGTAAGCATGTGCCAAGTCAACCCAAACAAAGCATCAAAGGAGAATACCACAATACTATGATTTTGTATGCTAAAACAACGCATAATTTCTTCAAGGCACACTAAGCAATACCAATTGTTTAGAACAAGTCATGCTAGAGCAATAATCACTAAGCATAAGTTCAAATCAACACCTAGCATGTCATGCTAAAGTCTAAGTCAGAGTCAATGCAAGCTCCTCTTGCACTTTCAAGCAGGAACTTCCTACTCCTTTCCAACACCAAGCAACTTATTTGAAATAACACAGCAAGAACGGGGGTCCAAACTACTTTATTCAAGCAAACTTAACAACTAAGAAAACCAAACGAAAACTAAGACACTCCAAGAACAACACAATAGTGCATGAAACAATACAAACGAAGTGTCTAGACAGACCTGAGCTTTTTATTGATGAAGAAGGGGATGCCTTGGGCATCCCCAAGCTTTGACGCTTGTACCTCTTTTATATTTCTTGGAGTGACACCGGGGTGGCATCCCCAAGATTGAGCTTTTGTCCATTCTTCATCTCATTACATCATTCTTTCTTTACACCTGACATTTTTCCTTCATACAAAACTTCACAAGATCTTCATTAGCAACATTAGTGTATTCAAAAGATAATAGACCTTTAGGCTAAGCTTTGGAACAGCAAAAATTTTCACTAAAAACACATGCTACTGTAGAAAATCCTCCAAAAAGCTCAATTCCCCAAAAGAGAACTCAAAAAGGAATCAATAAGAAGCAAATGCAAATAATGGTAGAAATCTGTCAAAATCGACCAGCAGGTAGAAACCGATTTTTTCGAAAATCTTATGTTGCTCAAATCAAAAAGTGTTGAACTAATGAAAGTTATCTAACATACTTGGGGATTTATTCATAAATGTTCAGCTCAATTCGACTTAAAGAGACTCCTCACGAATTTTTATGGTGGAGGACAAAAATCTGTTTCGGGACAGCAACTCCCCAAATCTTACTTCCCTCTCATTAGAGGTCATTCTTGGCACAAAAAGCAAAAAAAAAGGATAATGAGAGGTCATTACTGAATTAATAACTTCCAAGACTCAAGGAAACTCTTGGGTTATCTCCCAACAAGTACTTTTCTTTAACGCCTTTAAGTTAGGCACAAGAAGCAAGAAATCAAGTATTTTCAAATGAGGAATTTAGATCAATACTTGCAAAGTCTTCAACTATGAGAGGTATCTCATCCAAATGAGTTCTGGAGGATCCCTTCTCATTTCTCTTTGGTTTAATACTTTCATCAAAAGGATTGTCAGGAACAATCCAATCAAAATTCTTTTCAAAGGCCTCATGCATTCCAACAAGCTTAAAGGGTATGGGTATCTTAAATTCCTCTCTAGGCTTAGTTTTATCCGAAGTACCCACAACATATACACATGAGCCTAGCATATTGAAACGCTCAAAGACCTTTTTGGCTTCCTTAGCAACATCATGGAACTCTTTGAGTAAAGTTTCAAGAATGAATTCTCTCTTTTCAGCATTCGTTTCTTCTTTTAGTTTTAGGAACAAAATTTGCATCATGGGGTTAAGGCTAACAAACCTAGCCTCCAGCATATGAACTAAAGAAGTTGTAGCAATTTCGTAATTAGGAGCAAGCTCTGCTATAGATTTATCCGCAATATCCTCATGCTTGCTAACATGATTGAAGAATTCTTCAATATTATTTTTCCCAATTATGGAGCCACTACCTATAGAAAGGTCCTTCAGGGTGAACTTGGGGAGCAACATGGTGAGCTAGAACAAGGTGGCAACTAGAGAAGGAACTATTTTTTTGTGTTTTTGAATAGAGAGAGCAAACCAAACTAGACTATTTTTTTTGGAGTTTTTGATAAAAAGAGGCAAACAAAACCAAGCAAAAGAAACTAAGCAAACTAAAAACAAAGCAAATAGAAAGGTTGAGGAGGACTCCCCTTGTGAAGACGTCCTTAGCCTCCCCGGCAATGGCGCCAGAAAACTTGTTGATGGCTCAGTTGATGTGGAGCTTGTTGGGAACCCCAAGAGCAAGGTGTGAAGAAGCACATCAGCAAGTCTTCCCTCAGTAAGAAATCGAGGTTATCGAACCAGTAGGAGGAAGGAAACTTCACACAGGTGTTGCAAGCAACATGGAAACCTGCACAACACAAACTCAAGACTTTGCCCCAACTAATAGTGAGGTTGTCAATCTCACCGGTTGCTATAACAAAGGATTAACTGTATGGTGTGGATAGTAATGATGGTTTGCAGCAAGTAAACAAGTAACAGTGGAAGATGTATCAATGGTAAAGATTGGACCGGGGTCCATAGTTCACTAGAGGTGCTCTCCTTAGATAAACAACATGGCATGAATGGTAAACAAATTACAGTAGGCCAATTGACATGAACTGAGCAAGGCATAACAATGCAATACCAGACAAAAAGATCCTATGAGATTCGATTGGTAAATACAACAATATACATAGACCGCCATCCAACTACATCTATGACTAGAAGTCCACCTTCAGGTTATCATCTGAACCCCCACCAGTATTAAGTTGCAAGCAACAGACAACTGCTTTAATCAAAGTGTGTAAGGTAAACAATCCACTTTTTCTATGAACAAGAGACCGTTGTTTTATCCCTAGTGCCAACAACACATCTACAACCGAAGAGATTTCTGTCACTTTCCTTGGAAACTAGAGGCATGAACCCACTATCGAGCATAAATACCCCCTCTTGGAGTCACTAGAAACTACTTGGCCAAGATAGCTACTAACATCGAAGAGCATGCAAGATCACAAGCAACACAGACATGATAGTATCAAATAGACAAAACCATTAATCAATCTGACATAGTAATCTCAATATCCATCGGATCCCGCAAACACAACATGCATGATTACAAATAGATTAGATCTTGATCATGAACGGAGCTCACAAGATCTATACATGAAAGCACAAAGGAGGAGATACAAACATCTAGCTACTACATGGACCTGTAGTCCAAGGTGGAACTACTCACGCTTCATACCGGAGAAAAAGGCCTCCGGGATGATCTCCCCTCCGGCAGGGTGCCGGGAAGAACTTTAGACCCCCCCCCCGATCTAGGGATGATGGTGGCGGCGGCTACAGAAGGTTTCATGAAGTTTTGATCAGGTGCCTAGGGTTTCTGTATCGGGGGCTTCTTATAGGCGAAGGGGCGAGGCAGGAGGGCCCCTAGGGAGGCCACACCCTACCCAGGCGCGGGGTGGGCCCACCCGCGCCTAGGGGGTTTGGCTGCCCTATGGCGCCTCTCCGTCTCATCTTCTGGCTTCGTGTCGCCCACGGTAAAATATTGACTTTGCCTTTTGCCCTGTCCAATTTTGACAATATTGATTTTCTGCCTTTCTGGAACCAAAATAGAAGAAACAGAAACTGGCACTGTGGCAAATTATTAATAGGTTAGTTCTAGAAAAGATATAAAAACACCTCAAAGTGTAGACAAAGAAAAGCAAAGTATATACTAAACAAGCATGGAGCATCAAAAATTATATATACGTTTCCAAAGTATCACTCTCCTTCTGCAGCCGCCAGCAAGCTCCCTCCCTGCCCGCTCTACATCGGGCATCCGGCCCCCTAGTCATGGAATCGTCGTTCCCCCCTTTGCGCACGTCTCCGCGGGCCCAGAGCCGCCCCCCGCAACCGTCGGCGCCCTCTGTTGTTGCCTCGTCGCCTCTCGCCTATACCACCAGGGTCGACCCTGTTTTCCTGCAGGATGCGTTGTCGACGGGTACATGCTTTCGTCTGTAACCTGCTGTTCTGCTTCGTTCTCTGTTCAGATAGGATGTGTCACGTCTATCTTGATTCTTTTGTGGATGTCGAAGTCCAAAACCGATAAACCAGCAAGCCATCTAAGTCCAAGTTTGACATCGACGACCAGACCGTCCGCACAACCTCGACCCAGGAACTAAAGAGCGGACCTGAAGACGGTACCTGGACCTCTCGGAATGTCAAGTGCGCCTTCCCGTTCGCCATGTACTCCATCACGGTTTAGATAGCCGATCCCCGAAGGCCTTCGACATGGAACGCCAAGACCTCCTTCACAGATTCGAAGAGCTCGATCTCGGTTCGTAAAGACCAATCCCGTTGAACCTCGAAACCCCAAGTTCGTCGATCCCTATGTGTGACCCTAAGCCCCTATTTTTAATATATGATATTTCACTTGTTGCATATTAAATTGTCATGCTTGCATACATATCATGTGGTTTAGGGGCATTTAGCCGATTCACCTCATAATTAAGTATGGAGACCATATGCGGACAAATCTAGTCTAATATTGGTCCCATTTAAAATTGTATAGAGAACCGGTGATATATTTTGACATGTTAAGACAACATTTAAATTGCGGGGTAGCTAAACAACAAGAACATATTAATTAATTGCCGGGACACCGGTTCCGCTTAATATGACCTAATTGCATCGCACATTTGCCATGTCATACATCATACATGCATCATGCCAGATTTCCTGCCGTAGTATTAAATAGTGCATCCGGTGTTTGTTCTAGTGCTTTGATTCTTCACGGATTAGGCCGATGAGTGGATGCGAGTGTCGACCCGATCTTCGGATGAACCTTTAGTAATGTTTTCCAGGCGAGCATTCTCCCCCTTTCTACCTATCTTACTTTTATAGTCTTTATTTCCTCTTGTTGACCTATTGCTACCTGTGTTGCGATGCTCTAGTTTTCGTACATGTGATACCCCTTGCAGCCATTATATTGCCTTGAACACATCCTAATACTTGTTGTTTGGTAGATAGTCAGCCTTGCGAGTCGTATTTGCTTGCGCAGGTGTTGCTTAACGTCGTCGATGTTCCACGGTTGTTGGAGAAATGTCTCATGCTTAATGTTGAAGATGATCATGGTTGTTTACCGTTTAATAACTAAAATTGAAGTAGGTAAATAATGCAGAGGCACAGGTGGGCAATAGATGTTATTTGGTTTTTAATGTAGGGTTCGCAGCATAGAAAACAAAACATTTCCTACGATGGGAACAACTATGTACCAAGATCTATCTACTAGATACAAACAACGAGAGGATGTATATCCGTAGAGAACATACCCTTAAAGACCGACAAAGCTTAACGAGTTAAACTCGTGGTTGATGTAGACGATCTCTTGCTGATCTCAAGATCGAGAGGAAGTCCTAGCGCCGCAAATCAGCGGCGCATCCGTGCTCGCACACACGTTCGAGGCACCGAGCAACCTCCGCCTCCTCGCTCCAGCGATGCAGCGGAAGCACAACTCTTTCTTACCGAATAGCCACCGGGAACATGTATCTCGCTAGTCCGAGACCATGGGGTATAAATTCTAGAGGGGGAGAGAGATCCTTCACGAGGAGGTGTGAGTGAGAGAGAGGGAGAGGGGTTCCTTTTATAGGAGGAGGGGGGTGGCCGCCGGCCATGGGGGCTGCCCCCTCCCCTCCTTCATTCATGTGGGTGGACACTCCACTCACAAAAACCTCTTCATTTCCCTCCACTTAAAATCCCACTCAAACTTGCAATTAAATGCCACCAAATTTAATGTAAACTCTCATTAAATAAAACTCTTTTATTTATTCAGAATTTTTTCAATTACTTTAATGAAAAAAATTCACATATAACCCCTTGCTAGAATTCTATTTCACATTCATAACCACTTTATGCAATTTCACCCGAAAACCTATTTTGGTATCTAGTGAAATAAATTCCTGCGCTTCGTTATTCTTTCCGGCATGAAAATTTTGCTCCAATTGGATGTCGGTGTCTCTTAAGTGTGTCACCCTACGTGATGCAGCCCGACCTACGGTCGTTACCACATCATGGTCTCCAACTTACGCCAAGTCGTCATGGACTCCAAAGGTGAATTCGTTCCTCTATGCGAGCCCACTTCCTACCCTATTGAATGGTATGCTACTTCATACTCCGTCACATATGCATGATAGGTTCACACCGACAAGTACGGAGGCAAGGGACGAAGCCCGGAACATCAAGCCCGACAAGACGGAGGCTTGGAAGAGGAGACGGAAGAAGCCACGGCTGAACCACCGGAGTCTCCGCCTTACACCGGAGTCTCCAGACCGACCTCCGGACCGACCCGGGGACAGTCAGTACGCCACTCCGGAGACGACACCGGAGACTGACGGGAATCTCCGGCCCTGACCGGAGTCTCCGGCCCCTACACCGGAGTCTCTGGCCTGCGTGATGGGCCTACGCGCCGCTAGCTGGGCCTTTGGCCCATGTACCCCTCTAGATCGTCCAAACCCTAGTTTTATCCCTAAACTACCCCTGTTTATGTGGCTGGCCTATAAATAGAGCCCCCATCCCTTCATGTATCCCTTAGGCATAGATGATAGACTAAAGACAACCCCCTTGTGTGGAATCTCTAGTTTTGCCTCATCCCCTTTACCAAGGGGACCGACTATCGTCACCAACCTCGATTGGACTTTGCATCACGCATCCATCATTGAACAAGGCCTTGGAGTTCGGTGTATCGTCTCCAAGTTGTCAAGACCCTCCCCTACGTGTTCTTCCCTCTCCGATGTGGATTTGAGGGAGCACGTTGACCGATCTTTCCTTGCGAGGATTCTATCGGACCGGTGGCCGCCGTTCGGGAGCAATCGGCCTTGCATCATGTGAGTTTTGCGTGTGTTCATCGTGTTCTTCGTGAGGTGTGTGTTCTCTTCCACTACCTTCTCCCTTTCCCCTCGCTTTCCCATCGATTTGACCACGAGATCCGTGAAGATCGGGCCACCCAAGAGGTTAACCCCTCCATCATCTGGTATCAGCAGCTTTTGGTTGCCACGGATTTCTCATCGATTTGGTCTTTTCCCCATAAATTCGAAAATTCCACCAAAAACAGCCCCAATTCATGTTTTGGATCGATCTGTGATTTGAGTGAGTTTTGGTAGGTTTTGATCCATGGATTACTTTCTAAACTTGTTGATCCACCTTCCCCTGCATTCCCATGGCCCAATTCCTTGATTTTCCCCATCAATCTGAGGTTTTGGTTCGAGTTTTTTCGCCCAAAACGCGTCATGTTCGAGTTCTGGACGTCCTGGAATCTCCCGGACCGGAGTCTCCATACTTTTTGAGCTCCAGACCGGAGTCTCCAGACCTCCAGACCGGAGTCTCCGCCCCTCCCAGCAGACAGAAAAACTACAACACGGTTTTGAGCATAACTTTTGCATTTCAACTCGGATTTTGGTGTTCTTTAGCTCGTTTCGAAGAGGATAAGGATCTATACATTATCATTCGCTTTGTTCATGCTATCTACTCCATCCAAATTATGTGAGCAAGGCGGAATCCAACAATAAAGGGTGAAGATCATCGTCGAAAGGAATAACATTCCGTGACTTTTCCCCACTTGCATTCCTTTGTGAACCCCACTATCTTTGCGAGCAACAAACACCTATTGAGACTAGTTCCTCTTATGATTGCTTGGGATATGCACATTTGATACCTTGTAGATTCCGAGCAAATGTTGTGAGCGCTATCTCATATAGCTATCTTGTATAGTTGTTGGCATAAGGAAGAGGCAAGTGAAAAAGAAAAGAAAACAAAAGAGAAAAAAAAGAAAAAAAGGAAAAATAAAAGAAAAAGAAATATACATGTGCCTCATAGAATAGGAAGCGCAAGCTCGATGAACATCATATAGGTGGTACTTATTGTGCATATCTTGTAGCCCACCAATTTTGTGCAATCGAACTAGCGTCTCTCCTTGTACTTGTGTGACACGAGCTTATAGTCTTCGCTAGGTAATCATTTGGTTCTTAGCTCACTTTCTCCGTCGCACAAGTCCCATTTATCCCACCGTGTGTGTTTCCTTGTACATATTTCCTATCTTGTGTATTGACTTGTTTGCTATGTGATCATTGTGGTTCTTTACTTGCCAATACAACATCTTGATTTCGGATTGGTTCTTGACATGCCACTTTCCATACCTATCCACCATAGGCCTTGTGTGTGTGTGTGTTTTTTTTGGTTAGTAGTTGGTTTTGGTGTTCCGCGTGAACTTCACTTTGCTTGGTTTATTGCTCTCAAGTGTGGCCACTTGCACGATACGATCTTCCAAGGTAACATAAGGTTCGACGTTGTATCCCTAACACCCTCTACCACTTCCATATACAACACTTGGTCTTGTGAAGCATGTCTAGGGACTCCGGGACCGAGAATGGTATCTATGAAGAATCCATGATGAGCCACCATCACTACGACTCTACAAGTATAGAGGACATGACGGAGCACAACACCGACAATGGCTCCGCATGCTTTGAGGACCCGGAGCACTACACCGACAACGGCTCTACATGCATGGATGACTTGGAGCTCTACATCGACAATGGCTCCTCATGCATGTAGAATATGGAGAACTACACCGACAATCGCTCCACATGCTTGGGTGATATGGAGTACCACACCGACAATTACTCCCCAAGCATGGATGACTTTGAGTGTGACATCGACGACGCGTCGCCAAGCATGGAGGACACGGAGAACTTCATCGACTTTGATGGCTCCTCCATGAGCCATGAAGAATTCCTCCACCGTGTGGAGATGGAAGCCTACTACGCCAAGCAAGCGGAGGCGCATCATCAAGATTCCATGACCTTCAAGGCCAAGCGTGCCACACCAAAGGGCACCACCTACTTCGATGATCCACCTCCAAGGCGATAAGCGCCACCACCTCCAAGGCGTCAAGCGCCACCATCGACAAGGCATCAAGTGCCACCACCTAGATGGCGTCAAGCTCCACCATCTCCAAGGCGCCAAGCTCCATCACCTCCAAGGCGCCAAGATCGACCTCCTATCCAAACAAGAGTGGCGTCCAAACATCATATACATCAAGAGGCGCCAAGAAACAAGAATCTTTATCGACAAACATCCTCTCATGAGCATCGACACCATAAAGAGGATACAAGACATCGTCAAAGGCATCTTCGCCATAAAGACGAAGAATTCATAATGAGCTCCATCCATAATGCTCAATAAAGCTCAATAAGGCACCACAAACACAAGAAGAGTGCCAAGACAAGTGATCATCGTCGCGAGTGTCACGTGGACGACCAAGTGCGCCACCTACATCAACCATCGGCAAGGCACGCCAGTGACCTCCGTCGACACCATCATAGGGCACCTTCAACTACTCGTGCCACCACCACAATGGCACCAAGAGCAAGCCTTCCTCCATGCCATCAAGCTTCAACGCCTACGCTTGACTACCACGACCTTGCGAACGAGTAAAATGAAGACCTCTACTTTGCCAAGTTGGCTGAGTTCGGCAAGAGGATGTCTAAACTCCAAGATGAAGGAAGCCAAGGCCACATATGTGATGAAGTCGTTCCGAGCACCTCTCTCGACAATACCATGAGCCTACTTCCACCACTACTACGAGATGGCCACAAGACAGTCGAGCATGGGATTTTCCCTTCAACCATAGAGGAGAGCGATGATGCCCATCTTATGGCATCCAACCTTGAAGGCGACAAGGTCAAGAATGGTGAGCATGGGATTTTCCCTTCACCAAAGGAGGTGCATGGAGTTGAGGAAACCGAGCCTATCCCCATATGCCTGAGTGATGATGTGGTACCAATCCCAAGTGAGTATGAGAGCCATTTAGCACACTTGAGTGAGAACAAGAGTGAGATGAGTGACTCCACCTTATGTGAGATTGAGTGCTTCCACATGGAGGGCACGAGCGATACTCCTAGTGAGTTGAGAGTGGTAGTTGATAGGTCAAGTGAGACCGTTTTGATTTCTAACAACTTACCCTCTACCTCTAGTGTGTTCTCTTGTGTTGTGCTAGGTTCCATGGAGGAAGACGCGCCAAGCCATGAAGCAATGATGCCTCAATTGGAGAAGATGTACATGGTGCACGAAGATGATGTTATGCCATGGCTACATCAAGAAGACGAAGTCGTCCACAAGGAGGCCACTACTACCACAACATTTCATATGAGAGGTATGAACAAGGTAACAATAAGGGTGTTGATGATGCCATGATACCACTAGTGGACATGATGAATTGTGAGGATATGCATGCTATGGATGATACTTGTGACATTACATATGCTTCATCCACATTCCCATGTGATGCTTTGCCTTTGCATAATATTGATCATGTGGAATTGTTTGATTGCGATATCATTGTCATAAACATGCCATGCTATGCATCTTGTGTGTATCCTCCAATTGCTTCGGACTTGTCTTGTCATGCTAGTCATTCAATGTCTCCTGTTGCTTACAATAAGATGAATGCTTGCTATTTCACTTGTTTTGCTTGCAACAATATTGACCACATGCGTTATAATGAGATGGCCCCCATAGCTTTCTCAATTTTTGGAGATTTTGATGATTGCCATGATAAGCATATTCCCCACTTGCATACTCACCATGCATCTATTTCATACTTGATTTACATTAATGGTGATGTGCACAAGAAGAGATACGTCATGATGGATGATGTGTATCTATACCATGCACACACGTTCTTCCTTTTGTGTATGATGTGTGTAGGTACCCGCACTATATGTCAACCTCGGTTGAGCACGAGTTGAAAAAAAGATCTCTTGAGATCATCCCACAAGTGAGTTCAAGATCGAACCCAGCTCTGATACCTTTTGCATGCTTTGCATCTTTCATGTTGGCAAATTGCTCTTTCCTATGGTTTGATTGCAAGCATGTTAATGGTATTATCTCCCCTTATGACAATCATGTTTCTTTGCTTTTGGATAATGATGCTTTGTGTGTTGCAACAAAAATGTTGAACAATTTCTCTTTCTGATGTTTTGTGTGCAACCATAAAGCCATTAAGAGCATGTTTGTCATGAGAGCTTCCAAGAATCTCGTCTTGTTGTTGCAACAAACATAAGGACCACTTGCTCTTTCATTTGGTTTGTTTGCAAACATGTCGCTTTTGCTTCCACTTGGGATACTCATATTCCCATGATACTTGATGTTAATTATATGCGTATGGCATCCAACATGTTAAACAATTTCTCTTTCCTATGGTTGGTTTGCACACATAATGCTTTTGTTTTGGATATGCTTCCTCGTGTGTTTTTGCCAAATTCTCCTATTCTTGCATCAAAGATGTTGATATATATGTTAGTCAATTGCTTTGCGTGCCACCCTACTATGTTATATGGAGTTTTTGAGTTGCCACATTTGGATGATGTTCAAACGATTCCATACACTTTGACCTTGCATATGCATTCCATTTTCTATCCTTGTATTGTGCTAATAGTGTTGTGAACAAGAATGGACATGCCACAAATGACATGCTCCTCTATCACACACGAAAGTATTTTGCTTGGTCTTTGTTGTGTGAAGGTACAAATTCATACACGTCAACCTCTATGGACTATATGTCGACAAGAAGAACCGAAGAGAGTTACCTATGGCTACCCTTCATCGAGCCATCTCTACACGCTAAGGTGACTTCCTTCTACTTGAGGACTCATGCTATAATGTCCATGAATTGGCTACGCTTTGAGTGTTTCTTCGCTTTTGTCGTGAGCTTTGTAGGCTTCATGGAGGGTGAAGGAACATTGAAGTGTTGTCAAGTCAATCTTCCCGAGGACGACTATATGGTGAACCCCAGGATCAAGGATATCCTTCGACCTCTTCTACTTCGTGATGAACATGGAGAGTCGAGGACGACTCTTTTTGAAGGGAGGTAGATGATGCAGCCCGACCTACGGTCGTTACCACATCATGGTCTCCAACTTACGCCAAGTCATCATGGACTCCAAAGGTGAATCCGTTACTCTATGCGAGCCCACTTCCTACCCTATTGAATGGTATGCTACTTCATACTCCGTCACATATGCATGATAGGTTCACACCGACAAGTACGGAGGCAGGGGAGGAAGCCCGGAACATCAAGCCCGACAAGACGGAGGCTTGGAAGAGGAGACGGAAGAAGCCACGGCTGAACCACCGGAGTCTTCGGCCTACACCGGAGTCTCCGGTCCTGCGCACCGGAATCTTCGGACCGACCTCCAGACCGATCTTAGCAACCGACCCGGGGACAGTCAGTATGCCACTCCGGAGACGACACCGGAGACTGACCGGAATCTCTGGCCCTGACTGGAGTCTCCGGCCCCTACACCAGAGTCTCCGGCCTGTGTGATGGGCCTGCGCGCCGCCAGCTGGGCCTTTGGCCCATGTACCCCTCTAGCTCGTCCAAACCCTAGTTTTATCCCTAAACTACCCCTGTTTATGTGGCTGGCCTATAAATAGATCCCCCACCCCTTCATGTATCCCTTAGGCATAGATGATAGACTAAAGACAACCCCCTTGTGTGGAATCTCTAGTTTTGCCTCATCCCCTTTACCAAGGGGACCGGCTGATAGGGAAAAGGTGTCCGATCTTTCGATGATATGGTGATAGTCGATTTGGTGGAGTTCGGGCTTGACGATCCGACTACACGTGCGAGCACGAGCACCAATGCAATCGCTAGGCCAATCTCCTGGAGGTTACCGATCCTGCGGGAACACGATCAGCCTGACCAGCGAGGTCTTAATTCCTACCTGAAATCGAGAACAAGTAAGAACTAATATTGCAATCAAGATATTGCGGATTAAGAGGAAAGCTTTATTGAAAAGGTGGGATCCTGTATAGGTGCGAAGTACAAGAGGCCTCTGCGACGCTCGAGCCTTGGCGAAGTTGCTATGATGGCTAACTTAATGTCTAAACAAAATCCGAGTCTATGGTGACGGCTATAGGGAGTATTTAAGGAGGAAAAGGTGGGGTTTCGGCCAGCCATGGAAGTGGTCGTCTAATCCAACCCTAGAAGTCCTTTTCTCCTCAAATACGGACTCTAAAAAGTGGCTATTTAAAATCCTGCGAAAATTACATGGGCCTGGCCCAAAATAAAGGTGTCGCAGCACCATATTAAGCTATGGACGAATTTGTGAAGTATTAATCTTGAATATTTCGTCCAAGCCTTCTTTCTTCATTATGGAGGCCTCAAAATTCTGAAATCTTCATCCGTGGCCTTCTCTTGAATTATCACATGCTTGTTGCCATCTCCATGCATGGCCATGCTCCAATGCTTGTCCCTCTAATCCATGCTTGGTCCATCATTCCTAAGAGTAAGAAATACATCTGATTTAGGCAGCATCATATTCTCATGTATGTGAGGAATAGTTCCAAGAAACGAAAGTACCTGATAGTTAAGTTGTTTGGCACGAGATCGAGTGATAGGTCCTTGTATGTGTGTAGCTGTAGGTACAACGGTTGTATCAATAGATGGGATGTCCACATCATGCTCCCCTTCTTGAATTGAAGTCGTCCTCGACGCAATCTTATCTTCCTCACCAAAGTAAGGCTTCAAATCTGCAATGTTAAACGTAGGACTTGTTGGAATTATGCCCTAGAGGCAATAATAAAGATGTTATTATTATAATTCTTGTTCATGATAATGTTTATAATCCATGCTAGAACTGTATTAAGCGGAAACTTTAATACTTGTGTGGTTTGTGAACAACACCGTGTCCCTAGTACGCCTCTATGGACTAGCTCATTGATTAATGATGGTTAAGGTTTCCTAAGCATGGACATGAGTTGTCGATTAATAATGAGATCATATCATTGGGAGAATGATATGGTGGACAGACCCAAACTAAGCGAAGCAATTAGATCATGTCATCGTGTTCGTCTTTGCGAAGCTTTTCTTATGTCAAATATTGTATTCCTTAGACCATGAGATAATACAACTCCCTGGTATCGGAAGAAAGCTTTGAGGTCATAAAACGTCATCCTATGAGAGGGTGATCATAAAGGTGTCTCTCAGGTGATCGGAAAGTATCTATTGGGTTGAATGTATCAAGATATACTTCGGGCCCACTCGGTAATCGATATCAACACCGCTTGCAAGCATGTGGTTAAGGAGTTAATCACAAAGTGATATCGGATTACGGAACGAGTAAAGTACTTGCTGTGAACGAGATTGAACTAGGTATGACGGTACCGACGATCAAATCTCGGGCAAGTAAAATATCGCGAGACGAAGGGAATATATATATGGGATTGATTGAATCCTAACATCGTGGTTCATCCGATATGATCATCGATGAATGTGTGGGAGTCAATATGGGTTACCAGACCCCGCTGTTGATTATTGATAGAAGATCATGTCTGCATATTCTCGAACCCGCAGGGTCACACACTTAACGTGTCTCGATGCTAGGATAGATTGGATAATTGGTTTATGAGTTTTTGTTCGGAGTCTCGGATGGGATCCGGGACATCACGAGAGGTTCCGGAGTGGTCCGGAGAATAAGATTCATATAAGGCAATGCAGTTTTTGGAGTTCGGAATTGTTCCGGGTTAATCGGTATTGTATTAGAAGCTTCTAGAACCTTCCAGAAGGGGACCAAAGTAGCCCCACCTTCCGGGAGGGGGCATGGGCCTATGAGGGAGTGCCCTGGCTGCATTGGGCCAGGGGCACAAGGCCCCATAGGGCCCAGCCGGCCAAGAGAGGTTTAAACTCTAGATAGAGCTTCTAGAAGGGGGGGTTTCCTTGCCCCCCACTCCTTATCCTTTGGGGCCGCCGGTTTGGGCTTGGGGGAGGGGCTAGGGCTGCGCCCCCCCTCTATATAAAGAGGGGTGGGGGCGCACCAACCCCTACACCTTCCCCTCCAACCCTAGCCGCCCTGCTGCCCTTCCTCTCTCCCTCCCGACTGCTTGTAGGCGAAGCCCTGCTGCAGAAATTCTCCACCATATACACCACGCCGTCGTGTTGTAGATCCAATCCGTCTCTCCACCATACTTGCTGGTCCAAGGAAGGAGGAGACGTCGAGGTGCTGCACGTGTGCATCTCACGGAGGCACCGCCACTTGTGGTGCTAGATCGGATCGGATCGCGAGGAGGAGAAGCGAGTACGACTACATCACCCACGTTCCGACGAACGTTCCGCTGTGCGAATCTTCAAGGGTATGAAGATCTAATCCAATCTCTCTCGTTGTTAGCATCTCCTAGATTAGATCTTGGCTTTCCCTCTGTTCGCATCCGTAGAAAATTTTGATTTACTATGCCGCGAAACCCTTTCAGTGGTATCAGAGCTAGATCTATGCGTAGATGTGTTTCACGAGTAGAACGCAACATGGTTGTTGCGGGCGTTGATGTTTTCTGTTGCAAGCCTCTTGTTTGTGTTCTTCTTATGACGCGGGATAGTGAGATTGAAGCAGTCCAGGCCAACCTTACGCGACGTCGTTTGCGAGACCGGCTCCGCACTTGACGTGTGGCTTGTTCCACACATGCGGCTGGTGGATGTCAGTTTCTCTCACTATAGTTGTCATGGGATTAACACCGGAGTTTGACAACCATAATATCACCGTTGTGGCTTTCCGTAGGTAAGAATCGTTCTTAGCATCTACTCCCATAAGCCACGTAAAACATGCAACAACAAAGTAGAGGCGTCTAACTTGTTTTTGCAGGGAGTGTTTTCTGTGATATGGTATGGCCCAAGATGTGATGTGTATATTGTATGCGATGATCATGTTTTGTAATGTTTCACAACTTGCATGTCGATGAGTACACAACCGGAAGGAGCCATATGGTTGTCTTTATAATTGTGTATGACCTGTGTGTCAACTTCTTATGCGCCATGTAATAGTTTCACTTTATCGCTAAGTAGTTAGCAATAGTTGTAGTTGCTATTCGTGGTGGAGGCAATCATGGTGGAGTGATGGAGATCATGCCGGAACGCACAAGATGGAGATCATTGCGCGAAGATTGGCTATACCATGTCACATAAAGTTATATGCATGTGATGTTTATCCTTTTATGTATCTTATTATGCTTATATCGCGACGGTAGCATTATAAGATGATTCCTCACTTAAAGATCAAGATAAAAACTGTGTTCTCCCCAAGTATGCACCGTTGCGAAAGTTCGTTGTGTCCAAGCATCACGTGATGATCGGGTGCTATAGACTCTACGCTCACATACAACGGGTGCAAGCCAGTTTTGCACACGCGGAAATACTTGGGTCTAACTTGACAAGCCTAGCATGTACATACATGGCCTCGGAACACATGAACCGAAAGGTTAAGCATGAGTCATATGAATGATATGATCGACACTTCGTTCTCCACCATTGAAACCACATCTCTTCTCGTGATGATCGGATTAGGTGTGGTGAATTTGGATCGTGTTCACTAAACAACTTGAGGGATGTTGAATTTAGTGGGAGTTCATCTAGTAATTTGATTAAAAGTTGAACTAGTTATCATGAACATAGTCTAATTTGTACTTGCAATACTGTAGATCAAATGGCTAAGTCCAACTTCAACTTCAACGTTTTCGCTGAGAAGGAAAAGCTTAGAAACAATGGGTCTAACTTCACCAATTGGTTCCGCAATCTAAGAATCATTCTCTCTGGCGGTCAAAAGGACTATGTCCTTGGGAAAGCGTTAGGTGACCCCCTGCTGCAACTGCGCCGGCTGATGAGAAAGCTGTCTATCAGTCGCGCAAAGATGATTATGGTGTGATTAAGAGCACCATGTTGTTTGCTATGGAACCGGATCTTCAAAATCGTTTTGAAGACTATCCCGGTCCCTTTGAGATTCTCGAAGAGCTGGAAACCATGTTTCAGACTCAGGCCCGTTCTGAGATATGAGATCTCTGAGAAGTTCTTTAACTGCAAGATGGAGGAAGGGAGTTCCGTTAGTGAGCACCCCATTAAGATGACGGGCTACACTCAACGCCTTGAGCAACTGGAATGCACGATTCCAGAGGAGCTCAAGATTGACAGGGTTCTGCAATCACTCCCTCCCAGCTACAAAAGTTTTGTAGTGACTCACAATCAGATTGGTTCCACTGATACGATCACCGAGCTCTTCCCAAAGTTGAAGGCCGCGGAAGTGGACATCAAAAAGGATAATCATGTGTTGATGGTCAACAAGCCCACCTTTAAGAAAGGTAAGGGAGCAAAGAAGCCCTTCAAGAAGGGCGGCGGCAAGCGCAATGCCCCTGCTGAGAAGAAGCTCAGGTCTGGTCCCAAGCCGGACACTGAGTGCTTCTATTGCAAGGACAAGGGTCACTGGAAGCGCAACTGTCCGAAGTACTTAGCGGACAAGAAGGCTGGCACCATCAAAGGTATATTTGATATACATGTTATTGATGTTTTCCTTACTAGCCCTCGTTGTAGTGCCTGGGTATTTGATACTGGTTCAGTTGCTAATATTTGTAACTCGAAACAGGAGCTACGGAATAGACGGCGGCTTGCGAGGGATGAGGTGACGATGCGCGTTGGCAACCGATCAAGAGTCGATGTGATGGCCGTCGGCACGCTCTCCTTAGTTTTACCTTCGGGATTAGTTTTAAACCTCAATAAATGTTATTATGTGCTTGCGTTGAGCATGAACATTATTTCTGGATCTTGTTTATTGCAAGACGGTTATTCATTTAAATCGGAGAATAATGGTTGTTCTATTTATATGAGTAACATCTTTTATGGTCATGCACCTATTGTGAATGGTTTATTTCTTCTAAATCTCTAAAGGGATGAAACACACATCCATAACATTGAGGCTAAGAGATGCAAAGTAGATAGTGATAATACTACTTATTTGTGGCACTGTCGTCTAGGTCATATTGGTGTAAAGCGCATGAAGAAACTCCATTCTGATGGACTTTTGGAGTCTCTTGATTTTGAATCATTTGACACATGCGAACCATGCCTCATGGGAAAGATGATCAAAACCCCGTTCTCCGGTATGATGGAGCGAGCAACGGACTTGTTGGAAATCATACATACCGATGTATGCGGACCGATGAGTGTTTCGACGCGCGGTGGATATCGCTATTTTCTCACTTTTACCGATGACTTAAGTAGATATGGGTATATCTATTTAATGAAACATAAATCTGAAACATTTGAAAAGTTCAAGGAATTTCAGAATGAAGTGGAGAACCATCTTAACAGAAAGATTAAGTTTCTACGATCCGATCGTGGAGGTGAATATTTGAGTTATGATTTTCTCACGCATCTTAAAGCAAGCGGAATCGTTTCGCAACTCACGCCACCCGGAACACCACAGCGCAATGGTGTGTCTGAACGCCGGAATCGAACCCTATTAGATATGGTCCGATCAATGATGTCTCTTACTGATTTGCCGTTATCATTTTGGGTTTATGCATTAGAAACCGCTGCATTCACTTTAAATAGTGCTCCATCTAAATCCGTTGAGGCGACACCGTATGAACTATGGTTTGGTGCTAAACCTAAGTTGTCGTTTCTTAAAGTTTGGGGATGCGAAGCTTACGTCAAGAAGTTGATGCCGGACAAGCTCGAACCCAAAGCGGAGAAATGCGTCTTCATAGGATACCCTAAGGAAACTATTGGGTATACCTTCTATCACAGAACCGAAGGCAAAGTGTTTGTCGCAAAGAACAGTTCCTTTCTTGAGAAGGAGTTTCTCTCGAAAGAAGTGAGTGGGAGGAAAGTAGAGCTAGACGAGGTTATTGAACCTTCTCTTGAATTGGAGAGTAGCGCAGCACCTGAAATTGTTCCAGTGCCGCCTGCGCCAACAATAGAGGAAGCTAATGACAAGGATCATGAAGCTTCGGACGATGCTGCTACTGAACGTCGCAGGTCGACAAGGTCGTGTGCCCCTCCTGAGTGGTACGGCAACCCTGTCTTAACTATCTTGTTAGTAGAAGACAGTGAACCTAAGAACTATGAGGAAGCGATGATGAGCCCAGACTCTGAGAAATGGCTAGAAGCCATGAAATCCGAATTGGGATCCATGAGCGAAAACCAAGTATGGACTTTGGTGGACCCTCCTAGCGACCGAAAGGCCGTTGAGTGCAAATGGATCTTCAAGAAGAAAACGGACGTGGATGGTAATGTTACCATCTTAAAAGCACGGCTTGTCGCGAAAGGTTTTCGACAAGTTCAAGGTGTTGACTACGATGAGACTTTTCTCCCGTAGCGATGTTTAAGTCCATTCGGATTTTATTAGCAATTGCTGCGTTTCATGATTATGAAATATGGCAGATGGATGTCAAGACTGCTTTCCTCAATGGCAACATTGATGAAGAGTTGTATATGATGCAACCCGAAGGTTTTGTCGATCCTAAGGATGCTGATAAAGTATGCAAACTTCAGCGTTCCATTTATGGACTGAAGCAAGCATCTCGGAGTTGGAACCTTCGTTTTGATCAAGTGATCAAGAGCTTTGGATTTGTTCCAAATTGCTACAAAGCTTGTATCTACAAGAAAGTGAGTGGGAGCTCGGTGACATTTCTGGTACTATATGTGGATGACATATTGATTATTGGAAATGACATTAACATGCTTAACGATGTGAAGAGTTATTTGAACAAGTGTTTTTCAATGAAAGACCTAGGTGAAGCTGCTTATATATTGGGCATCAAAATCTATAGAGATAGACAAAGACGCCTGATAGCTTTAAGCCAGAGTACATACCTAGACAAAGTTCTGAAAAGGTTCAGAATGGATAAGGCAAAGAAAGGTTCAGTGCCTATGTTGTCAGGTAAGATATTGAGCAAGGCTCAGTGTCCAGCTATGGTAAATGATAGGGAAGATATGAGCAAAGTGCCTTATGCCTCGGCCATAGGTTCTATCATGTATGCCATGCTGTGTACTAGACCGGATGTGTCCAATGCTCTTAGTTTGACGAGCAGGTATCAAAGTGATCCAGGAGTGGAACACTGGACAGCCGTGAAGAACATCCTAAAGTACCTAAATAGGACTAAAGAAATGTTCTTAGTCTATGGGGGTGATGAACAGCTCGTCGTAAAAGGTTACGTCGATGCTAGTTTCGACACCGACAAGGATGATTCTAAATCTTAGACAGGATACGTTTATATTTTGAATGGAGGAGCTATGAGCTGGAGAAGCTGCAAGCAAAGCGTGATCACGGGATCTACAGTAGAAGCGGAATACATGGCGGCTGCAGAAGCGTCAAGTGAAGGAGTTTGGATCAGAAACTTCATCACTGAGCTTGGCGTGGTTCCAAGTGCATTGGACCCACTGGAGATATTGTGTGACAACACTGGCGCCATAGCACTCGCTAAGGAACCATGATATCATCCAAAGACCAAGCATATCAACCGCAAGTTTCATATAATCCGAGATTATATAGCAGATGGAGATCTGAAGATTAGCAAAGTACATACAGATCTCAATGTCGCAGATCCATTGACTAAACCTCTTCCACGTGTAAAATATGATCAGCACCTCAGTGCCATGGGTGTGAGATTGTTGCCAAATGTAATCTAGATTATTGACTCTACTGCAAGTGGGAGACTGTTGGAATTATTCCCTAGAGGCAATAATAAAGATGTTATTATTATAATTCTTGTTCATGATAATGTTTATATTCCATGCTAGAATTGTATTAAGCGGAAACTTTAATACTTGTGTGGTTTGTGAACAACACCGTGTCCCTAGTACACCTCTATGGACTAGCTCATTGATTAATGATGGTTAAGGTTTCCTAACCATGGACATGAGTTGTCGATTAATAATGAGATCATATCATTGGGAGAATGATATGGTGGACAGACCCAAACTAAGCGAAGCAATTAGATCGTGTCATCGTGTTCGTCTTTGCGAAGCTTTTCTTATGTCAAATATTGTATTCCTTAGACCATGAGATAATACAACTCCCTAGTATCGGAAGAAAACTTTGAGGTCATCAAACGTCATCCTATGAGAGGGTGATCATAAAGGTGTCTCTCAGGTGATCGGAAAGTATCTGTTGGGTTGTATGTATCAAGATGGGATTTGTCCCTCCCAAGTCGGAGAGATATACTTCGGGCCCACTCGGTAATCGATATCAACACCGCTTGCAAGCATGTGGTTAAGGAGTTAATCACAAAGTGATATCGGATTATGGAACGAGTAAAGTACTTGCTATGAACGAGATTGAACTAGGTATGACAGTACCGACGATCAAATCTCGGGCAAGTAAAATATCGCGAGACGAAGGGAATATATATATGGGATTGATTGAATCCTGGCATCGTGGTTCATCCGATATGATCATCGATGAATGTGTGGGAGTCAATATGGGTTACCAGACCCCGCTGTTGATTATTGATAGAAGATCATGTCTGCATATTCTCGAACCCGCAGGGTCACACACTTAACGTGTCTCGACGCTAGGATATATTGGATAATTGGTTTATGAGTTTTTGTTCGGAGTCTCATATGGGATCCGGGACATCATGAGAGGTTCCGGAGTGGTCCGGAGAATAAGATTCATATAAGGCAGTGCAGTTTTTGGAGTTCGGAATTGTTACGGGTTAATCGGTATTGTACCGAAAGCTTCTAGAACCTTCCGGAAGGGGACCAACGTGGCCCCACCTTCCGGGAGGGGGAATGGGCCTATGAGGGAGTGCCCTGGCCGCATTGGGCCAGGGGCACAAGGCCTCATAGGGCCCAGCCGGCCAAGAGAGGTTTAAACTCTAGATAGAGCTTCTAGAAGGGGGGTTTCCTTGCCCCCACTCCTTATCCTTTGGGGCCGCCTGTTTGGGCTTGGGGGAGGGGCTAGGGCTGTGCCCCCCCCCCTCTATATAAAGAGGGGTGGGGGCGCACCAACCCCCTACACCTTCCCCTCCAACCCTAGCCGCCCTGCTGCCCTTCCTCTCTCCCTCCCAACTGCTTGTAGGCGAAGCCCTGCTGCAGAAATTCTCCACCATATACACCACGCCGTCGTGTTGTAGATCCAATCCGTCTCTCCACCATACTTGCTGGTCCAAGGAAGGAGGAGACGTCGAGGTGCTGCACGTGTGCATCTCACGGAGGCACCGCCACTTGTGGTGCTAGATCGGATCGGATCGCGAGGAGGAGAAGCGAGTACGACTACATCACCCACGTTCCGACGAACGTTCCGCTGTGCGAATCTTCAAGGGTATGAAGATCTAATCCAATCTCTCTCATTGTTTGCATCTCCTAGATTAGATCTTGGCTTTCCCTTTGTTCGCATCCGTAGAAAATTTTGATTTACTATGCCGCGAAACCCTTTCAGGACTAACCGTACCAAAGTCTGCAGGCAACTCAAGTTTATATGCATTATCGTTTATTTTCTCTAACACCTTAAAGGGACCAGCAGCACGCGGCATTAACTTAGACTTGCGTAAATCAGGAAAACTATCTTTACGCAAATGTAACCAATCAAGATCTCCAACATCAAACACAACATGCTTTCTCCCTTTATCCCCAGCAAGTTTATACTTAGCATTCATGTGTTCTATGTTATCTTTAGTATCTTATGGAAGTTTAATATCATTTCAGCGCGTATCCAAATTATTTTGCACCGAAGAAGGTAAAGGCAATAAATCAATAGGTGCACGAGGAAAAAAACCATACACGATCTCAAACGGGCACATCTTTGTGGTAGAATTCAGCAAACGATTATAAGCAAATTCTATATGACGTAAACACTCTTCCCACAATTTTAAGTTCTTCTTTAAAACAGCCCGCAACATAGTAGACAAAGTTCTATTTACTACTTCAGTTTGTCCATCAGTTTGGGGATGACATGTAGTACTAAACAGCAATTTAGTCCCCAACTTAGCCCATAAACATCTCCAAAAGTGGCTAAGAAATTTAGTATCACGATCAGAGACAATAGTATTTGGCACACCATGCAAACGAACAATTTCACGAAAGAACAAATCAGCAATATGCGCAGCATCATCCGTTTTATGACAAGGAATAAAGTGTGCCTTCTTAGAAAACCGATCCACAACAACAAAAATACTATCCCTCCCCTTCTGTGTTCGTGGCAATCCCAAAACAAAGTCCATAGAAATATCCTCCCAAGGAACACTAGGAATAGGAAGAGGCATATATAAACCATGTGGATTAAGGCGAGACTTAGCTTTTTGACAAGTAGTGCAGCGTGCCACAAATCTCTCAACATCTCGGCGCATACGTGGCCAAAAGAAGTGTGCAGCAAGAACATCCTCCGTCTTCTTGACACCAAAGTGTCCCATCAATCCTCCTCCATGCGCCTCCTGTAACAACAAAAGACGAACAGAACTATCTTGAATGCATAGTTTGTTAGCACGGAACACAAATCCATCATTGAAGACGAACTTGTTCCATGTTCTACCATCTCTACAATTCTGCAACACATCTTTAAATTCAGCATCATGCACATACTGTTCCTTAATAGTTTCCAATCCAAATATTTTGAAGTCAAGTTGAGATAACAAAGTATAACGGCGCGACAAAGCATCAGCAATAATATTATCTTTACCCTTTTTGTGTTTGATAACATAAGGAAAAGACTCAATAAATTCAACCCACTTTGCATGACGACGATTCAACTTAGCTTGACTACGAATATGCTTCAAAGGTTCATGATTAGAATGTATAACAAATTCTTTAGGCCATAGATATTGTTGCCAAGTTTCTAATGTCCGAACCAACGCATATAATTCTTTATCATAAGTAGAATAGTTCAGACTAGCCCCACTCAATTTCTCACTAAAATATGCAACAGGTTTTCCCTCTTGTAATAACACACCTCCCAAACCAATTCCACTAGCATCACATTCAAGCTCAAAAGTCTTATTAAAATCAGGAAGTTGGAGTAAGGGAGCATGTGTTAGCTTATCTTTCAATATGACGAAGGCCTGTTGTTGTGCATCGCCCCAAACAAAGGGCACATCCTTCTTGGTAAGTTCATTCAGCGGCGCGGCAATTGATCCAAAGTCTTTGACAAAGTGCATATAAAAACCAGCGAGGCCAAGAAAACTCCTCACTTGTGTGACCGTCTTGGGCTGCGGCCAATTCTCAATAGCTTCAATCTTGGCTGAATCCACTTCAATACCCTATGATGTAACAACATAGCCAAGAAACGCAACTCGATTGGTGCAAAAGGTGCACTTCTCAAGATTACCAAACAAACATGCATCACGTAAAGCATTGAAAACAACACGTAAATGGTCCAAATGATCCTCTAAAGATTTGCTATAAATCAGAATATCATCAAAGTAGACTACCACAAAACGTCCAATGAAAGAACATAAAACTTCGTTCATTAATCTCATGAAAGTGCTGGGTGCATTAGTTAAACCAAACGGCATCACTAACCACTCATATAAACCAAACTTAGTTTTAAATGTTGTTTTCCATTCATCTCCCAATTTCATACGAATCTGGTGGTAACCACTACGCAAATCAACTTTAGAAAACATGGTAGAGCCACTCAACTCATCAAGCATGTCATCCAAACGTGGAATAGGATGACAATATCAAATAGTAACATTATTGATAGCTCTACAATTAGTACACATGCGCGAAGAACCATCTTTCTTAGGTACCAAAATAATAGGAACATCACAGGGGCTAAGGGACTCACGAATATGATCTCTGTCGAGTAGTTCCTGAATTTGGTGTTGTATCTCCTTTGTCTCCTCTAGATTGGTTCTATATGGCACGCGGTTGGACAATGTAGCACCAGGAATTAGATCAATTTGGTGCTCAATTCCTCTAATAGGAGGTAGTCCTGGTGGTAGCTCAGCGGGAAAAACGTCCTCATATTCCTGCAAAAGGTTAGCAATAGCGGGTGGCAAAGAAGGAGGCATATCCTCAAATGAAAACAAAACCTCTTTGCAGATAATAGCATAACATTGAGTATTGTTTACATCTAGTTCAGAAATATCAATTTTATTTGCAAGCATACATGGACTCTTCAAACAAATTTCAGTAGCATGTTTAGAATCATATTTAGTGTTTTTTGGTGGTACAAAATCTGCAGCAACAATCTGATTCTCACTTTTATTTTTCTCCTCAGTTTTAACTCTACTAGCTCTAGCAAGATCATCTTTTAAAATATGTTCAGGAGTCATAGGTTTTAGACCAATTTTCTTTCCATCATGCATAGGAGAATAGTGATTAGTTTTGCCATTATGAACAGATTCTCTATCAAATTTCCATGGTCTACCAAGTAACAAAGAACAAGCTTTGCATAGCTACAACATCACAATCAACAAAATTAGAATATGTACCAATAGTAAAATGCATGCGTACCGTTCGTGTTACCTTGATCTTGCGAGAACTCTCAAACCATTGGATGTAATATGCATGTGTGCGTTGTCTTGTTCGAAGTGAAAGCTTCTCTACCATGTCAACACTAGCCAGATTATTACAACTCCCTCCATCAATGATGATCCTTATAGCTCTTTCCTTGACAACACCACGTTTTTGGAACATGTTGTGGCATTGATCATGCTCAGATTTGCTCAATTGCACACTCAACACACGTTGTGTAATTAAGCTCTTGTATTGATCAGCAGATTCAGCTCCCATGACCTCTGTCTCTTCATCAGAATCACAATTGTCTTCATCTCGAGCAGAAATAAGAGCTAATGTATCTTCATTAAAGTCACTCGCTGAATCGTATTGACCATCATCACGCACCATCATAACACATTGTGTTGTGCACTGTCTCTCAATATGACCAAAACCCCAGCACTTGCGGCATTGTATATCCTTTGTTTTACCCGTGGAAGCCATAGAAGATGCACTACGAGCAGGAGCATTGGATGACGGTGGCGGAGCAGCTGGAAATCTTGTGGTGGCCTTGGATGTGGTAGTATCTGGTGGCGAATCACGAGAATAAGGCGCTGACTGTCGGGATGTCCAAGTGGATGTGCGACCTGCAGAATTATTAGTCCTCCTCCATGGTGTTTGGCGATCCTGCACTTCACGTTCAGCTTTCCAAGCAAGATGAAACAAACGAGTGATATAATTATATTCCTTATAATCTAATATGTGCTGAATGTCCTTGTTTAATCCACCAAAGAAACGTGCAAGCATTTGTTCAGTAGATTCAACAAGACCACACCGAACCATCCCCGTTTGCAATTCCTGATAATACTCTTCTACAGAATTTTTCCCTTATTCCAAATGTGTCAGATTCTTTAGTAAATCACGTTGATAAGTGGGAGGCACAAAACGAACACGCATAGCAGTTTTTAAAGCAGTCCAAGTATGAGGAATGGTAGTAGGATTTAGACGACAATACTCCAACCACCAAAGGGAAGCAAATTTAGTAAATTCACATGTAGCAGCACTAACACGCATATTCTCAGGATATTTTAAACATGCAAAACATTGTTCTACTTCCATCTCCCATGTAATATATGCATCAGGATTATATTTACCCTCAAAAGATGGAATATTTAATTTAAGCTTTGCAACATGATCATCATCACGTACCGGTGGTTGAGCGTTGCGGTGGTAATGTCGGGGACGGCCAGCAGGGTGTGGAGGTTATTCAACCTCCTCGTCAAACAGATCATCGTCGTCGGGGTCGTAGTAGTACTCGTCGTCTGTCCCCAATGTCGCAGCAGCAGCCACGGTGGAAGTCTGAGGTGCCTTAGCTGCAGCGGTAGCCGCCTGAGGTGCGGCGGCAGCCAAACCAGCAGTACGACCCGTGATCGGAATGTGCCGTGTGCCATGCCGAGGTGCCAACGGAGCGGGTGCGGGTGCGGGTGCGGGTGCGGGTGCCGACAATCTGTCCAAAACCTCCTTGAACCGAGCGTCAAGCTTGTTGTTGAAGGATTTCTCGAGTCCATTGATCTTGTCCATGGCGTTGGTGAGCTTGGTGTCAAACTCCTCTAGTCGTGCATCCACATCTTCAGCGCGACCGACCAATAGCTCGGAGAAGTGGGCATGTAGTTCTTGGTTCGTCATTGTGGCAGGTTTACGCGAAGTACCTGCCATGGTTAGTCATTTAAAAAGCACAGGTATATATGACTATAACTACGGAAATATGGTGGAAGGCACGCGTAATCTGTCAAGCAATATACGAAGCTCTTACAAGTTCTTACCAAACAGCAGGAAAAGGTGATGTGCAACCGCGAGGATCAGTGGGTCCAGAGATTGAACCGAGCGATTACCGGGAGTCGAGACACCGCACGTGGAGAATATCTGTGGAGCTCTGGGAAGGCTTAGCAAAGGGGTTAGCAATTATCAAAACAACAATGCAAAAGTTGAAAGAATGCTCAACGACAGTACTGTGCTGGTCCTAGGCTAGACCATACTAGAGACGCGAGCCTAGATCACCAACGATGTCATGACGCGACACAACAAGCAATGTATGATGATATAGCACCCTGAAAAGCGAACCGAGATGTCGAAAATCACTATGATGGCGAGTGTCCAGAACTGATCGACGGGGTCTAAAAACAGGTTAGCCCAAAAAAAATTGTCGAAATTTTTGTATTATGCTTCGCGCAGGCGCCAAAAAAATATCGCTATAACGGCCGATGGAGAAAAGTGATCCCTAGAGCCGAAAACTGGTATAGCCAGAAAAAAAATTCGGAGACGGTTCCAGACTTACGACGAAACTTTTTTTGCTCTCCTTCTGACTAGTATAGCCAATTTTTTTTGCTCTCCTTCTGGACTTACGACAGAACTTTTAGCTCGACACGGACTTTAGCTAAAGACGGAAACAACAAGGAAGGAAAGTAAAAAGAAAACTAGGAAACAATAACTCAACTCGGACTCGTGCCATGGCAGGAAAGGTGATCGAATCCGTGTCGTGGTAGGAAGGCGGTGGGGGAGTTTTAGGGTTTATGGTGGCTGGGTGTATGGCGACAGAATATGGTGGCAGAATATGGTGGGGTGATCAGCGAGTGTGGCGGTGACTACTGTGATCAGAACTCGAAACTCTAAGGGACAAGACACTAAGACCAGCAACTCGACGCGACGATGCAGACACTAATTCAACAATGCAAAACTGAAAAGATAATGCAAGGCATAGATTGGTGATGGGATGGATCTAAACTCTAACTGTGTTTTTGGCTTTTTCGTGGATTATAGGTAAAACAGATCTAATCTATGAAAATAGTAAAATCTCACCGAGCAACCTGAAATCTGATACCACTTGATAGGGCAAAGGTGTCCGATCTTTCGATGAGATGGTGAAAGTCGATTTGGTGGAGTTCGGGCTTGACGATCCGACTACACGTGCGAGCATGAGCGCCAATGCAATCGCTAGGCCAATCTCATGGAGGTTACCGATCCTGTGGGAACACGATCAGCCTGACCAGCGAGGGTCTTAATTCCTACCTGAAATTGAGAACAAGTAAGAACTAATATTGCAATCAAGATATTGCGGATTAAGAGGAAAGCTTTATTGAAAAGGTGGGATCCTGTATAGGTGCGAAGTACAAGAGGCCTCTGCGACGCTCGAGCCTTGGCGAAGTTGCTATGATGGCTAACTTAATGTCTAAACAAAATCCGAGTCTATGGTGACAGCTATGGGGAGTATTTAAGGAGGAAAAGGTGGGGTTTCGGCCAGCCATGGAAGTGGTGGCCGAATCCAAACCTAGAAGTCATTTTCTCCTCAAATACGGACTCGAAAAAGTGGCTAGTTAAAATCCTGCGAAAATTACATGGGCCTGGCCCAAAATAAAGGTGTCAGAGCACCATATTAAGCTATGGACGAATTTGTGAAGTATTAATCTTGAATATTTCGTCCAAGCCTTCTTTCTTCATTATGGAGGCCTCAAAGTTCTGAAATCTTCATCCGTGGCCTTCTCTTGAATCATCACATGCTTGTTTCCATCTCCATGCATGGCCATGCTCCAATGCTTGTCCCTCTCATCCATGATTGGTCCATCATTCCTAAGAGTAAGAAATACATCTGATTTAGGCAGCATCATATTCTCATGTATGTGAGGAATAGTTCCAAGAAACGAAGGTACCTGATAGTTAAGTTGTTTGGCATGAGATCGAGTGATAGGTCCTTGTATGTGTGTAGCTGTAGGTACAACGGTTGTATCAACAGATGGGATGTCCACATCACCGACTATCGTCACCAACCTCGATTGGACTTTTCATCACGCATCCATCATTGAACAAGGCCTTGGAGTTCGGTGTCTCGTCTCCAAGTTGTCAAGACCCTCCCCTAGGTGTTCTTCCCTCTTCGATGTGGATTTGAGGGAGCACGTTGACCGATCTTTCCTTGCAAGGATTCTATCGGACCGGTGGTCGCCGTTCGGGAGCAATCGGCCTTGTATCGTGTGAGTTTTGCGTGTGTTCATCGTGTTCTTCGTGAGGTGTGTGTTCGCTTCCGCTACCTTCTCCCTTTCCCCTCGCTTTCCCATCGATTTGACCACGAGATCCGTGAAGATCGGGCCACCCAAGAGGTTAACCCCTCCATCACTAAGGTTCGTGAATAATGCGGACATGATCGAGACCCCTCTCGGATCAATAATCAGAAGAGGGGTCTGGAGACCCATATTGTCTCCCACACATTCAACGATGACTTTCTTGTGATCGTCGGAACCTTTTATGCTAGTATCTTAATCCCTTTGTTTCACGATATATTACATGTCCGAGATTCGATCATCGGTATCTCCATACCTAGTTTGATCTTGTTACTGACATGCACTCTTTTTTCGTTCCCGTGATATAACATTCTAGTGATCAAATCACTTGCTTGCAAGATAACCAATGTGATATCACCGAGAGGGCCCAGAGTATATCTATCCATCATCGGGATGAACAAATTCCACTCTCGATCCATGGGCCTCAACATAACACTTTATTAGTTCTGAACCCATCTTTATAATCACCCTGTTACGGTGTGACATTTGATGTTATCAAGAAACTCTTCCGGTGTTAGTGATTGACATGATCTCATGGTCTAAGGATTAGGATCATTTCGTAAGTTGTTATAGCAATATAAACTCAATGACTTTGATCGTAATGATATACTTCGGATGAATGTTCATCACACCATTACACTAATGTTGTGATCCCGTTATTAACAACATCCAATGTCCATGATCAGGAAACCTTGATCATCTTGTTAATCAACGAGCTAGTTTATAAGAGAGGCATAACTAGGAACTTTATGTTTGTTTATTAAGCACACATGTATTAATGTTTCCGTATTAATACAATTATAGCATGCAAAATAAACATATATCATATACTTGGAATACACATAATAAACACTTTATTATTGCCTCTCAGGGCATATTCCCTTCAGTCTCCCACTTGCACTCGAGACAATAATCTAGTTACATAGTGATGAATCTAACACCCATGGAGTTCTGGTGTTGATCATGTTTTGATCTAGGGAGAGTTTTAGTCAACGGATCTGCTACATTGAGATATGTGTGTACTTTACAAATCTTTATATATCCATCCTTGACATGCTCGCGGATGAAGTGAAACCGACGCTTAATATGCTTGGAATTCTTGTGAGACCTTGGTTCTTTGGCATTGGCAGTGGCACCATTGTTGTAACAATAGATCACCATTGGGTCCAACGCGCTTGCAACCATAGGTTGTTTGGAACTCCTCCAACTAACCGCTCCGCCATTCATGAGAAATAGGTATCCGGATTGAGACTTGGAGTCATCCGGGTCGGTGTCAAAACTTGCGTCGACATAACACTTAGCGACAAGCTCTTCTTCCCCTCCGTATATAAGAAACATATCCTTAGTTCTTCGTAAGTACTTAAGGATATTCTTGACCGCTATCCAGTGTTCCAAACCTGGATCCGATTGGTACCTACTAGTCAAACTAATAGCATGTGCCAAATCCGGTCTTGTACATAGCATGGCGTACATTATAGAGCCTATGGCTGAAGCATAGGGGACTTTGTCCATTATCTCTCTTTCTTACGCCATAGCCGGACTTTGAGTCTTACTCAATGTCTTGCCTTGCAACATAGGTAAGAAGCCCTTCTTACTTCCGTCCATTTTAAACTTTTTTAAAATCTTATCAAGGTATGTACTTTGCGATATCCCTATTAGGTGTCTAGATTTATCTCTATAGATCTTTATGCCTAAAATGGACGCTTCACCTAGGTCCTTCATTGAAAATTTGCTGTTTAGATATCTTTTAACACTGTTTAAAAGATCTATATCATTTCCAATGAATAATATGTCATCCACATATAATATCAGAAATGCCACATTGCTCCCACTCACTTTCTTGTAAATACAAGCTTCTCCATAAGTTTGGACAAATCCAAACTCTTTGATCACCTCATCAAAGCGGAGATTCCAACTTCGTGATGCTTGCTTCAATCCATAGATGGATCGCTAAAGCTTGCACACCTTGTTAGCATCCTTAGGATCGACAAAACCCTTTGGTTGTATCATATACAACTCTTCTTCAATATTACCATTGAGAAACACGGTTTTGACATCCATCTGCCATATCTCATAATTGAAATATGCAGCAATTGCTAACATAATCCTAACTGACTTTAGCATCGCTACGGGAGAGAATGTCTCATCCTAGTCAACTCCTTGAATTTTTCGAAACCCCTTTGCGACAAGTCGAGCTTTATAGACGGTCACATTACCATCAGCATCAGTTTTCCTTTTGAAAATCCATTTGTTCTCCACGGCCTTTCGGTCGTGAGGTAATTCCACCAAGTTCCAAACTTGATTTCATACATGGATACCATCTCGGATCTCATGGCTTCTAACCATTTGTTGGAATCCGTGCTCATCATCGCTTCTTCATACTTCGTAGGGTCATCAATTTCATCAACCATGAAATTCATAACAGGGTTACCGTACAGCTTGGGAGCTGCACGCGCCCTGCTAGACCTGCGAGGTTCGGTAGTACTCTCTTTCGGAGTTTCATGATCATTATCATTAGTTCCCTCTTCAACAGGTGAAGCCAACTCCGGAAAAACTTTCGGCGCTGCGCTACTCGCCATACTTTGAAGAGAAGGTTCAATAACCTCTTCGAGTTCTACCTTCCGACTACTCACACCTTTCGCGAGGAACTCTTTCTCTAGAAAGGATCCATTCTTGGCAACAAAAACCTTTCCCTCGGATCTATGATAGAAGGAATACCCAATAGTTTCCTTAGGGTATCCTATGAAGACGCATTTTTCCGCTTTGGGTTCGAGTTTATCCGGTTGAAGTTTCTTCACATAAACATCGCATCCCCAAACTTTAAGAAATGACAGCTTAGGTTTGTTTCCAAACCACAATTCATACGGTGTATTTTCAATGGATTTAAATGATGCCCGATTTAAAGTGAATGCAGCAGTTTCTAGTGCAAAACCATAAAATGACAACGGCAAGTCCGTCAGATTCATCATAGATCGAACCATATCCAATAAAGTACGATTACAACGTTCCGACACACCATTTCGCTATGGTGTTCCAGCAGGTGTGAGTTGTGAAACAATTCCACACTCTTTCATGTGTGTGCTAAAATCGTAACTTAGATACTCACCTCCACGGTCGGACCGTAGAAATTTGATCTTTCTATTACGATGTTTTTCCACTTCATTCTGAAATTCCTTGAACTTTTCAAAGGTTTCAGACTTGTGTTTCATCAAGTAGATATAACCGTATCTACTCAAATCATCCGTGAAAGTAACAAAATAACGATATCCACCTCGCGCCGACACACTCATTGGACCACATACATCAGAATGTATGATTTCCAATAAATTTGTCGCCCGTTCCATTGAACCGGAAAACAGCGTTCTAGTCATCTTGCCCATAAGGCATGGCTCACATGTATCAAATGATTCAAAATCAAGTGATTCCAAAAGTCCATCCGAATGGAGCTTCTTCATGCGTTTAACGCCAATATGACCTAGACGGTAGTGCCACATATATGTGGATATATCATCATTAAGTTTAATCCTTTTAACATTATGATATGTGTAACATTATTACTGAGACCTAATAGAAATAAACCATTAATCATCGGTGCATGACCATAAAAGATTTCATTCATATAAATAGAACAACCATTGTTCTCGGATTTAAATGAATAACCACTTCGCATCAAACACGATCCAAATACAATGTTCATGCTTAGTGCAGGCACCAGATAACAATTATTCAAGTTTATAACTAATCCCGACGGCAAATGGAGAGGTAGCGTTCTGACGGCAATCACATCAACGCTTGATCCATTGCCGACACGCATCTTGACCTTACCCCTTGCTAGCGGTCGCTTGTTCCGTAGCCCCTGATTCGAGTTACAAATATTAGCAACTGAACCGGTATCAAATACCCAGGTGCTACTGCGAGCACTAGTAAAGTACACATCAATAACATGTATATCATATATATCTTTGTTTGCCTTGCCGGCCTTCTTGTCTGCCAAATACTTGGGGCAGTTGCGCTTCCAGTGGCCAGTCCCCTTACAATAGTAGCACTCGGTATCAGACTTAGGTCCAACTCGGGGTTTCTTTTTAGGCACGGCAACTGGCTTGCCGCCCTTACTTCCCTTCCATTTTACCTTCTTGTCTTTCTTGAATCCAGTGTTCTTATTGATCATCAACACTTGATGTTCCTTTTTGATCTCCACTTCTGCAGTTTTAAGCATTGACAGAAGCTCGGGGAGAGACTTCTTCATGCCTTGCATATTATAGTTCATCACAAAGCTCTTATAGCTAGGTGGTAGAGACTGCAGAACACGATGGATGCCTAAGTCAATGGGAATCGATATTCCCAAGGACACAAGCTTATCGGTGTAACCCGACATCTTGAGTACATGCTCACTAACGGAGTTGTGCTCTTCCATCATGCAACTAAAGAACTTTTATGAAGCATTGTAGCTCTCTATAGCAGCATGTGTGTCGAAAATCATTTTCAACTCACCCATTGTATCAAATGCATTGCCGTTTTCGAAACGCTTTCGAAGTTCTATCTCTAGCCCATACAATATGCCGCAATGAACTAAGTTGTGGTCCTCCTGACGAGTCCGATAGACATTCTTCTCCTTGTTAGGGGAATCCTCAAAAGGTGGGGGGCCTAGCGGCGCTTCTAGCACATATTGCTTTTGTGCAGCAGAGAGGAGAATCCTCAAATTCATGGCCCATTCGGTAAAGTTGCTACCGTTCGTTGCAAGTTTCTCTTTCTCCATGAACACATTGAAATTAAAAGCAGGTGGTGCCATCTACAACAGATTTTGTAAAGTTTAGACTAAGTTTATGATAGATTAAGTTCAACTAATCCACTTTACGAATGAACTCCCACTCAAAAACGACATCCCTCGTGTCCTTTTGGTTATTACATGAACCAAATCCACTACACCAAGTCCGATCATCACGTGAGTCGGTGTAGCTTCAAAGGCGAGCATCAAATGGGCATCATATCTACTATATGTCTCATGATTAACCTTTCGGTCCGTGTTCCGAGGCCATGTCTGTACATGCTAGGCTCGCCAAGTAAGAACCTTAGTATTCGTGTGTGTAACTGTCTTACACCCGAAATATGGTCGTGGATCCAAGAACACCCGATAATCACGTGATGTCTTGGAGCGACGAAAACATAATCGGTGCATACTAAAGGAAGAACACATTCTTATCTTGATATTTAAATGAGGGATCATCTTATTATGCTAATAAAACGCCAGACAAGCAATATATACAATGATATCAAACATCACATGTTTATTAGTGGAATGATATGGTTCCCACATATGATCTCTATCATGTGCACCGTGGTATGATCACTATCATACCTTTATGTGTAAGGACATGGTCTATGGAACTTACACGTTATGTGTGTTGTAAGAGTATCGTCTCATACTTATACTTACAACATCACCATATCATAACACTAGCCCAGCAACAATCTAAACTAGACGCCTCTAATTTATCCATTGCAAATTTTAGGTGGCTTAGGGCTTTCAAATATAGAACCGTTCTTACCTACGAACATGAACCACAACGAGGATAACCAAATTGTTGACAACTCGTTGAAAATAGATATTGACTATAGTAGGAGAGACAGACACCCGCTAGCCACTTATGCAAACTAGTTGCATATCAAGCGTGGAACAGGTCTCATGTACGAGGACATGTAAAGTTTGTCCGGGCCGCTTCATCCCACTATGCTACCAATATCCAAAATTACAACTAAGGACCAACAACATGATCATCATCGCCCACATACTCATCTGTGTACTACCCGTGTAAAGCATCTGCGCATAGATCCAGCTCTGATACCACTGTAGGGTTCGCAGCATAGAAAACAAAAAAATTCCTACGATGGGAACAACTATGTACCAAGATCTATCTACTAGATACAAACAATGGGAAGATGTATATCCGTAGAGAACATACCGTTGAAGACCGACAAAGCTTAACGAGTTAAACTCGTGGTTGATGTAGACGACCTCTTGTCGATCTCAAGATCCAGAGGAAGTCCTAGCGCCGCGAATCATCAGCGCATCCGTGCTCGCACACACGTCTGTGGCACCGAGCAACCTCCGCCTGCTCGCTCCAGCGATGCAGCGGAAGCACAACTCTTTCTTGCCGAATAGCCACCGGGAACATGTATCTCGCTAGTACGAGACCATGGGGGATAAATTCTAGAGGGGGAGAGAGATCCTTCACGAGGAGGTGTGAGTGAGAGAGAGGGAGAGGGGTTCCTTTTATAGGAGGAGGGGGGCACCCAAGGGGGTGGCCGCCGGCCATGGGGGTTGCCTCCTCCCCTCCTTCATTCATGTGGGTGGACACTCCACTCACAAAAACCTCTTCATTTCCCTCCACTCAAACTTGCAATTAAATTTCCACCAAATTTAATGCAAACTCTCCTTAAATAAAACTCTTTTATTTATTCAGAATTTTGTCAATTACTTTAATGACAAACATTCACATATAACCCCTTGCTAGAATTCTATTTCACATGCATAACCACTTTATGCAATTTCACCCGAAAACCTGTTTCGGTATCTAGTGAAATAAATTCCTGCGCTTTGTTATTCTTTCCGGCATGAAACTTTTGCTCCAATTGGATGTCGGTGTCTCTTAAGTGTGTCACCCTACGGTTCGTGAATAATGCAGACATGATCGAGACCCCTCTCGGATCAATAATCAGAAGCGGGATCTGGAGACCCATACTGACTCCCACACATTCAACGATGACTTTCTTGTGATCGTCGGAACCTTTTACGATAGTATCTTAATCCCTTTGTTTCACGATATATTACATGTCCGAGATTCGATCATCGGTATCTCCATACCTAGTTTGATCTCGTTACTGACATGCACTCTTTTGTTGTTCCGTGATATAACATTCTAGTGATCAAATCACTTGCTTGCAAGCTAACCAATGTGATATCACCGAGAGGGCCTAGAGTATATCTATCCGTCATCGGGATGGACAAATTCCACTCTCGATCCATGGGCCTCAACATAACACTTTATTAGTTCTGAACCCATCTTTATAATCACCCTGTTACGGTGTGACGTTTGATGTTATCAAGAAACTCTTCCGGTGTTAGTGATTGACATAATCTCATGGTCTAAGGATTAGGATCATTTCGTAAGTTGTTATAGCAATATAAACTCAATGACTTTGATCGTAAAGCTATACTTCGGATGAATGTTCATCACACAATTACACTAATGTTGTGATCCCGTTATTAACAACATCCAATGTCCATGATCAGGAAACCTTGATCATCTTGTTAATCAACGAGCTAGTTTATAAGAGAGGCATAACTAGGAACTTTCTATTTGTTTATTAAACACACATGTATTAATGTTTTCGTATTAATACAATTATAGCATGCAAAATAAACATCTATCATATACTTGGAATACACATCATAAACACTTTATTATTGCCTCTCGGGGCATATTCCCTTCATTTAACCCACTTGTGTCCCGTAGGACCCCAAGTACTTGATACATGTTCCTTGACTATTCGCACTATCCACATGTCGGACCATGAATCCCCTTAGCATGAGCTTGAGTCATATCTTATTTCTTGGGGCCACAAAGTAGTTTGGGGCTTTATTACTATCCTGTAATTATGCCATGATAATGCCATGCTTTGCTGCTTTATTTACTATTGCGCGTGGAGCGCCTGTACTGTTTTGGAACCCCATTCCACGTTTTCGCGGTATCGACAAGCCTATTTACACTTTCGGGTTCCCAGTCGTTTACAACCATCTTCACAAACCTATGGGTCTGTCTTGGAGCCGGCCAACTTCGTAGCGGGTAGCTTGGTGGGGTGGCCCCCTGAAATATTATATGAATCTTGCGATTTCTTTGTCGTGATGCCTCATTGGGTTTTTCATTTGGTTTTTCTGAGGTTGATCATGCGTGTGTTGCTATTTATGCCCCCTCTAGGGTAAAACTTTCTGAAAGCCGTGTCCGCGGTTATGGACGACATGGAGCACAGTATCTCGATCATAGACAACTATAACTAAAGTAGTTCTATAAATTAGACTTAATAATGACTAGTAATCAGCTTCACTACAACAGAATGGCTAAATAAAAGTACCAACAACTGTTGGGTTTGGGTTATCTTATGTTATTTGTATCTGACTAGTAAGTGTCACAACTACAATGGAATGGTTAACTAAAAGTGCCCACTGCTTATTATATCAGGATGACTCATGCTATCTATATCTGACTAGTAATTGCTGCAACTTTAATGGAATGATGAAATTGCCAACTGTGTGAGTTCCTCGGTTGACTTTCTCGATTGGTTTCGAGGGGGAAACATCAGGATAGGTATGTTTGGTGTTAGCATCGGGTTGAATCCGAATAGTTCTTTCTTATCCATCTTTGATAGACGCCAGTTGTATCGAGTCTCTATGGGTTGTTTAGTGCATGATGCGCTGCCGCTTCATTCCACCATACCTATGTAGGCGAGGACCGCCGAATTCTAAGACTCGCCGTGTACTGGCCTCCGTACTAACCGCTCTCTTTTTCCTTTGCCCTTTGTCGGCACCCCTTTTGTTTAAGCAGGTTTTAAGATCGACGTCGTTAGCAGGGTTACCCTTCCGGCTTGGCCTGGGCAGGGTTATAGACGCCATTGGTTATTCTTCAGGGCTCTTCGCCCAATTTGCATCTTGTACGTACTCGGACGTTGTATCATTTTCAAGGTGATTTGGATCTTTGTACTATATATGTGTATTCTTGACTCATGGAGTCGTGTTATATATATTTGTTTTGTGGGCTCCATCATGGACTAATGTGTAATGATATTACTTTGTTTTCCACCCGCACGAAAGTTCCTGGTGGGCACCTTTGAATCATTTCTATACGGGTTTGGCGAGAATCGCTAAAAATTGCATAGGGCCGATCTGAGGGTGTTACAGAGTGGTATCAGAGCGCAGTTGCGATACCCCACTGGTCCAACATGTAGGATAACCTAGCTAACGACCGATGTAGAGTGTCAAAACTATTTTGGAAAATCGGTTGGATAGATCTGATTAGGTCTTCTTTTACTTCTTAACCCTCTGCTATTCTCTTCTTACCTCTACGTGTTTTGAATATTCCCTCTTATCTTTTCTTCGAGTCCAGGAATTCTCGTGGTTGGGTTTCCGTCGTACCTTCAGGGTTTTGCCTCCTTACTCTTGTAACAGTGCTTCGACATCTGGCCTTCATGATATCTGGGGAATCTTCATGTGTTGTACCTTTCAGTGGACCAAAAATTCAATAAATTTTTTCTTTGTATCTTCCGGTGATTTCCGACACGATGGCATCATCTACATAAGATCTAATGAAGAGCCTACATCGCTCCTTTGTTTCTAAACATCGATTTTCAAGATCTTTAGTCTGAATCCTGAAAGTTGGTTACATAATCCTTCTATTCATGTGCAGAGTAATGATTTGGGTGCGCGATGGACTGATCACCATCCGACTACTCTTATCATTCTCTCTCGTACATTGAATCGGTGGATCAAGCAATTTACTCCTTCCATGGAAGTTAGAGGTGGCCTTATCATTGGATGCCTTTGCCTTCGACTTTTGTCTATCCGGAGTGCTCCCTCGATGAACATGAGCACCGACCCTTGTTGGTGGTGTCGCGGATTTCAAGACGGACAAAGAATCATTGTTAGTGGTGTCATGAGGATCTACATGAAGCGAGAAGACTCAGACCGCCGGCCATCTTCCCCGTACCAGGAGGCGGATCTTGAGGGTGAGATCCATAGTTAGTGGTGTCGAATTGTAGCACCCCGGGTAAATCCACTACCAGAAAATCGTTGTTGTTATATGTTGTGCATCATCATGACATCATTGTTGCATACTTTGCCTCAAAACTAATTTCGATAAAACCCTATATTATTTTCTACATTATATCTCCTTCTTTATTCAAATCATATTTTTGCTATTTTAAAACGTGTAAGGTATTTACAAAATGTTTATTATACAAAATAAAAGAAACAAAAAATATTTTATATATAAATAAAAATAAAACCTAGACCTAAGCCAGCCAGGCCCAAAAGGCCTAGCCAGCTAAAACCCTAGATCCTGACCAAACCCTAAACCTAATCCCTCACTCCCTCACTCCCTCACCCGCTGCCGCCACCATCCCAGACACACACGCCACTCCCTACCCTACCGACCGAATCAGACCACACCTAATCCTACATGGTGCACTCACCCGAACCACCCCTGGTACACGCACACCTACACGCGGTCACCCCGACCCTGTCACGCAACGCAGCACACACACACGTTTTCCCCCGTGAACCTCGCACCCACCTCGTCTCTTCCTCCCTTTTTTTCTTGCGCCCCTGGTCCCACCACCCGGCCCATGCTGTAGTCCCCTCCTACGAGACTCGCTCTCTCCCGAGCGCCTCCCTCCTCCCATGCAATCTTGTCGCCGACATTGCCTTCCATCCCCGGCATGATTCCCTCATAGATGATGGCAGCTCAGACACAGTCGATGCAACAGATGACCACATACATACAGAATCAGAACAACAACAACAACAACAACAACAATCAGAATAACCCTCCAGCACTTGACATGCTCACCAAGTTTCTGAAACTTAGGCCTGCAAGATTCTCTGGAACAACTGATCCAATGGAAGCTGATGATTGGTTACGTTCAGTGAACAAAGACCTAGTGACTGTTGGCTACACTTGTGAAGAAAAAGTTAGGTTTGCAGCATTTCTGCTTGAAGGACCAGCAGCAACATGGTGGGACAACTTTCAAATCACTACTCCCCTTGAAGAAGTGACTTGGGCTATTTTTGAGAATGGATTCAGAACAACTCACATCTCACCTGGAGTAATGTACTTGAAGAAAAAGGAATTTCACAATCTGAAACAACGTTACCTCAGTGTGGCTGAGTATATTGAAGAATTCAACAATATGGAACGCTATGCACCGGATGAAGTTGATACAGATGCTAAGAGAAAGGAGAAATTTCTTGAAGGACATAATGATGAGTTGAACCTGCAGCTAGCTGTTGCCTATGTCCCAACTTATCAATCACTCTGTGACAAAGCCACAATATTGGAAAACAAGATGAATCAAGTTGAGAACAGAAAGAGGAAGCATAAACTCAAGAATCACTCAGGATCATCAAAGAAGAAGCATTCATACAAAAAAAGCAATGAGGATTCTGAACCACATCAGTATCACCACTACAACAGTGGAAATGAGAATAATGGAAATGATAATGACAATGGAGATGACCTTGATCAGAACCAACATGACACTTTCAAGAAGAAAGACATTAGCCAGCTGCAATGCTATAATTGCAAGGAACTTGGACACTATGCATCAGACTGTCCTAAGAAGAAAAAGAAAAAGGATGCTAGAAGAGCCAATGGAAATGACTCCAATGTGACCCAGAAAGGACATGTGAACCACATTGACATGAATGGAAACTTTGAAGAGATAGAAGAAGTGGATGCCAAGATTTAGATAACTCAGTTGAGTTAAATAAGGATTCCTTGTCTGGATATCAAATGTTGAACCCATAGTCAAGTGAACCATCAATGTAACCCTATGAGACTTTATTTGTAAGGGTGGCAGTACCCTAGTTGCCTTGAAGCCAACTTGTAACCTTTAGCCTTCCCAAATCTCGGGACGAGATTTATTTTAAGGGTGGTAGCATGTCACATCCCAAAATTTTCCAAATTTTGAAATGTGAAAAATAAATAAACAAAATAAAACTTTATTGAAATTCAGGGTGAGAAGAAACTTTTTGAATCCAATTGGAAACTTTCAAACCTATTTGGATCAAATAAATCCTAAAGAGATTTAAAAAGATAAACAATTAATAAAGAAAGTTTTAATAATTGGAATTACTATTTTGGACCTTTAAATAAAAAGATATGGTTTTTATAAAGCAAAGGTAGAATATTAAATGAGGATTATTTTTATAGAGCCAAATTAAACCTTGGCCAAGTTTTCGAAGTAAAATATTTTGTTTTGATCAAAGGAGTGAAGGGTTATTTAAACAAAATAATGAGGATTTATTAATATCCAATTTTATTAAAATAAAGGTTTTACCATTTTAATTAAACATCAAAACTTGTTAAATTATATTAAACAAGTTTTCCAAGTATTTTATATTTTCAAATAAAACCTACTGATTTGGTTTTGATATTATTTAGATTGCAAATGGAGAGTTTAATAAAACAAACCTTATTTGAATTAATAATCAAGGTCTATTTATTTAATTATTAATGGACCCTAAAAAGAATAAAAATATTATTTTATTTTTGACTTTGTTTTGTGTTGTTAAACAGGACTAAAATCAATACAAAGTTTAGCATGGTTTTGATTTCATTTGGGTGTTTGATTTGTTGTTTGAAATTCAAAACAGAAAATCAATTAGAAAAAGAAAAAGACATTCAGAACAAAAAAAATGAAACAGACTCAACCCACTAAGCAAAGCCCAACCCAGCCCAGTAGCCAGCCCACCAGCTCGCCCTCAGCGAATCGTTTTCCTACTCAACCGCGAACCCGCAGAGTCCCAGAAAGGTGTCCCCCTCTCCCTCTCTCTCTTCCTCGCTGACAGACCGGTCCCACCACCACCACACCGTCGTCTTCAACCCCCAAACCACGCCTGCCGTTGCAGCCGAGTAACTCCAGTGATGAATACGCGTTGAAGACAACCTTAATTCCTCACAGTGACTACGCCTGTTAAATCGCCCCTCTCCCCTCTCTCTTTTCCCCCAAGCAGCTCCTCCCCTCTGCCTCTAGGCTGCCCCAATTCGCCCCCACACCGCCACTGCTCCGACGAGCTTCTCCAGTGAATTCCGGCGCCGTCCAGCCTCGCCTTGCCTCCCCGACCAAGCTCACTTGCTCCCCAGACCTAGACGAACCACCCAGTGGCCTCAGCTCGGCCGCGCTCGCCCCAGAGCGTCGGCAAGGACAACCACCGCCCGCCTCTGTCGACTGCACCAGCTCCGGCGAGCTACTGACGCCAAACCCATGTGCCCCTCGCGTTTTGGTGAGTACCTCTACAACCCCTGAGATAGTGCGCATCCTCCTGATACTTCTCCTCGCTTGCTTGCGTCCCAGGAGCTCGTCCTCGACCATGACCATGCGCACCCGACGATAGGAAGAACTCCGGTGAACAATAGCCGTGAACTCCGCGCGCCCCTTGTACTCTCGCGAGTACCTCGAGCATCACCGCGACTCTGCGAATCTGGTAAGCATCTCCCCCACTCCTCTCGCTTCCTGTAGCCACCGCAGCACCGCTAGCAGAGCGCCGCCGCCGCCGCGCGCCACCGTTGTCGCGCCGCCAGTTCTTGGCAAGGTGATAGGAGCCGTCCGATCCAGATCGTAGTGACGCGATAGAGTCACTTAACGACGAAGGGGTACGCAACCTGTGCCGCTCGATCCAACTTGATCCAACGCACCAGAAAGCGTGATCCGAGCGAAGCGGTATCAGCGAATTTAAACACGCCACGTGTCTCTGTCGATTTGAATTAAAACAGATTTGATCTATTAGTTGTTCCATTTTGTAAATTCCATAACTTTAGATCTACACGTCCAAATTTTGCAAATTTTATATCTGTCACATCCCAAGATTTTCCAAATCTTGTAATGTGAAAAATAAATGAATAAAATAAAACTTTGTTGATTTTCAGGGTGAGAAGAAACTTTTTGAATCCATTTGGAAATTTTCAAAACCTATTTGGATCAAATAAAATCCCAAAGGGATTTGAAAAGTTAAATAAACAAGAAACTTCAAAATATTTAAAAATTTACTATTTTGGATCTATTAATAAAAGGATTTGGTTTCAAAAGAAAAGGTGGATTTATAAATAAGGATTATTTTATAAAGCCAAATTAAACCTTGGCCAAGCTTTTGAATTAAAACATTTTGTTTTGAATAAAATAGTAAAGAATTTAAAATCCAATTTTTATTTAAATAAAAGATTTTAGCATTTTAATTAAAACATCAAAACTTATTTATTTATTTTAAATAAGTTTTCCAAGTATTTTATACTCTCAGATAAAACCTACTGAAATGTTTTGGTTTTATTTAGATTTCAAAATAAAGATTTTAATAAAACAAATCCTATTTGATTTAATAACTAAGGCCCATTTTATTTGATTATTAATGGACCCTAAAATAAAATGTTATTTTATTTTAAAACAAGTTTTCCAAATATCTTTTATTTTCAAATAAAACCTACTGATTTGGTTTTGAAAATATTTGGATTTCAAATGGAGTTTTTAAATAAATTAAAACCCATTTGATTTATTAACTAGTGTCCATTTTATTTAATTATAAATGGACTCTAAAATAAAAATTATTATTTTATTATTTGACTTTGGTTTTGTGTTGTTAAACAGAACCAAATTCAATTACAAGTGTGGTGATTGTTTGAATTGTTTGAATGTTTGAATGTTGTTTGGAATTTCAAATCAGTAAATAGAAATAGAAAAGGTTAAATCATTCAGACAAAAAAAATAGTGCAAAGGACCCAGCCCAACAAACCAGCCCAACAGCCCAGTACAGCCCACCTGTTCCCTCGCCCCCGAACCGTTTTCTTCACCGCAGAAGCAACCCGCGAGGACGCTGACTTGTGGACCCTCCCCCTCACTTCCTTTCTCGCTGACAGGTATGCCCCACTCCTCATGTTCATCGTTCTAACCCGCGCGACTTCTTCTCCCTCCCCCGTCGCCGTTTCCTGCAGAGATTCCGCGGCCTTAATTCGTCTTAACGCGGCCACCATTACACGCTTTGATCACGCAGGCTTAAACGCTCATGTCTCGTCTCCATTTCCCCTCTGTCGCCCATCTCAACGCGCTCCCAGACCACCCCAATTTCCTCCCCGAGCACCACTGCCACCGACGAACCTTTTCCTCGATTCCGGCCGTGACCTGCCACCCCGTGCCTCCTCGGCCTAGCTCACACCTTCCCCACTTCCTGACGCATCTGTCCGTGCCCCTTATTTGACCGCAGGCGTCCCTGAGCGCCGACTCCGACAAAGCTCTGAGCGCCGCCGTCTGTCTTCAACTGCGACGACGACTCCCAGGTAAACCAGACCACCCCTCTCTTCCCCGTGGACACGATAATGACCACCATGCTCTCGCGGACCTAATGGTGCTTTTCGTTTGTCCTAGGGTGCCCCTTATCCTCACCATCGACGACCTCCAGTACCGCCCGAGACCCAGCTCATCTCCGGCGAGCAATCGCAACTGTCCCCGAGCGCCTCTCGACGGACAAGCCACACATTGAGAATCAGCACGACGCCACGAACGCGGTGAGCTTACTCCCTCCCTTTTTCGCTTCCTGCCTCGCCAGCGCCGCCGCTATCTGGCCGCTCCGCTGCTCGCCGTTGACCTTGCGCCGCCAGTTCCTGGCTAATTGATAGGAACCGTTCGATTTAGATCGAAGAGACGAGATAGATTCACTTAACAGCGAAAGGGTACGCGCCCTGCGCCGTGCGATCTACCTAGATCCTGCGGTCCACGTTGCCGATCCGGCCGAAACGGTACCATCCAACCAAGACACGCCACGTGGACAAGTTTCGTTTTAAAAACACATTTGAATCTGTTATAGATTCAATTTTCAAACCTTTGTAACTTTGGATCCACACGTCCAAAAATTACAAACTTTATATCGTTGGAATCAGTAGAACAAACCCTAGCCAACCATGCCCTTGGTTAGCAAATAGTATCTGTTAGAGTGTTTGTTTTTGCAGAAACATTTGTATGCTTGTTAAGGATGTAAAAATTGTTCAAAAATGATTTTGGGGATAAAATCTTTGGCAAATGGTGTGATTTGAACCTACTAACATTAGGAAACACTTTGTGGATTTAAAAATGAATTTGGTGAAACAAAATAATGATTTTTTATTTAAAACCATTTCTAGTCAAATAGAAATGTGGTTTATTTATTAAAAATGGTTTTGGAAGAAAACCTTTGGAAAATGTTTTGTTTTAAACTCTCTGACCCTAAACACCAAGTTTTATGGTTTGAAAACATATTTGGTGAACCCTATGGGTTAATGCCTTAGTAAAAATATTTCTACACCACATAAAATGATACTTTGTTTTGAAAATGGTTTTTGAAGTGAAACCTTTGGCAAATGACTTTGCCACTCTACAAAATTACCATTAGGTGCTCTCAAATGTTTGTGACCCATTAGGAACCACTTTTCCAAATAAAAAAAAGTTTGGCATGCTTGCATGCATTATCTTAGTTCTATGATTTTATGTGTTGTTTTGCTTGATTGGTAGATTGAGTTTGTGCCTTGTTTGATTGGATTGTAGTGACTTGAAGAGTGTGATTGTTGCAAGGACAAGGAGTGAGCCCATACTCTACCAAAAAGGCAAGTGATGCTTCATACCTTTTGTCCCATTACTTTCACTATGCATTAGTGATTTTCTCTAAGTAAAACTTGCATGGATTTTGCTAAGTATAAACCTTGCTATAGGAAAACCTAGTAAATGAATCCTTAGTATGATTTTTCCTAAGTTAAGATTCCTATTACTATCAAGCTTAGCCTAGCTAATAGAAAACATGGATGGAATATATATTCACACTATGGAAAAATTTCTAAGTCTGAGGACTTATGTTTTTGTTTAATAAAACAACTAAGTTAATGAATCACCTGGGTGGAATGGTAATTGCTTGGTGGATTTTGGTTGAGTGGTTCACAAGGCCCATGTCTATGGTTTACCTTGTGTATCTCACTTGTGGATGGCCACCCAGGAACAAAGAGATTTGAGATGTCAAATGTTGAGAAGCTTCAAGTGCAACCACTTGGCAATATGGGCTCTGCCATGATCATATAGGTTGCAAGAACTTAGGCATATGGACAGTTGGTGGTAGTTTTTGATAGGTTGGAACGCGTCCATTTTGGTCTAAGGGAAGGCTTCTGAAAGATCTTGTCTTGGGAAACCAAGTCTTGTGGGGAAAGTGCACCACCTCTGCAGAGTGTAAAATCTAAGTACTTAGCCATGTCCCTGGTAAAGGACAATTTGAGCATCAAGACATGGAAGCAATCAAGAATCTCATCATTCAAATTTCTAAGTTAAAAACTTGTGGTTTGAACAAGGGTTATTTGAAATCTTCAATCTTTGATTGAGAGATGCCTTGGAAAAGATTTTGTCAAAATAAAAACTTAGTATTTTCAAAATGATAAGGAAAATCTATTTTGAGCAATGCAAGCCTCAACTCCACTTAGCCAAATGCATATAGATGATAGACTCCACTATACCACCAGGCATGCTTGCATGCATTATCTTAGTTCTATGATTTTATGTGTTGTTTTGCTTGATTGGTAGATTGAGTTTGTGCCTTGTTTGATTGGATTGTAGTGACTTGAAGAGTGTGATTGTTGCAAGGACAAGGAGTGAGCCCATACTCTACCAAAAAGGCAAGTGATGCTTCATACCTTTTGTCCCATTACTTTCACTATGCATTAGTGATTTTCTCTAAGTAAAACTTGCATGGATTTTGCTAAGTATAAACCTTGCTATAGGAAAACCTAGTAAATGAATCCTTAGTATGATTTTTCCTAAGTTAAGATTCCTATTACTATCAAGCTTAGCCTAGCTAATAGAAAACATGGATGGAATATATATTCACACTATGGAAAAATTTCTAAGTCTGAGGACTTATGTTTTTGTTTAATAAAACAACTAAGTTAATGAATCACCTGGGTGGAATGGTAATTGCTTGGTGGATTTTGGTTGAGTGGTTCACAAGGCCCATGTCTATGGTTTACCTTGTGTATCTCACTTGTGGATGGCCACCCAGGAACAAAGAGATTTGAGATGTCAAATGTTGAGAAGCTTCAAGTGCAACCACTTGGCAATATGGGCTCTGCCATGATCATATAGGTTGCAAGAACTTAGGCATATGGACAGTTGGTGGTAGTTTTTGATAGGTTGGAACGCGTCCATTTTGGTCTAAGGGAAGGCTTCTGAAAGATCTTGTCTTGGGAAACCAAGTCTTGTGGGGAAAGTGCACCACCTCTGCAGAGTGTAAAATCTAAGTACTTAGCCATGTCCCTGGTAAAGGACAATTTGAGCATCAAGACATGGAAGCAATCAAGAATCTCATCATTCAAATTTCTAAGTTAAAAACTTGTGGTTTGAACAAGGGTTATTTGAAATCTTCAATCTTTGATTGAGAGATGCCTTGGAAAAGATTTTGTCAAAATAAAAACTTAGTATTTTCAAAATGATAAGGAAAATCTATTTTGAGCAATGCAAGCCTCAACTCCACTTAGCCAAATGCATATAGATGATAGACTCCACTATACCACCATAGTATCACTTGCCAATACAATTCAAATGTATTGACCCATGTGGCTGTAACTTGTTATGTTGCAGGTTTGATTGTTTTTAATGAGGATTGATTGATTAGGATACAAAGTCTACAACCAACATGTCTGCCTGTGGCACTTTGAAGATGAAGGACCCATGACTATAGTTATTCCGCTGCAATGTAATGTAATAGCCAAATGAGCTATGTAAAGATGTAATAAAATTATGTTATTCCTGGTTATAAAGTTATAATATGACCTTTGTTTCTTGATATTACATCTAACCTGTGGATGCTAGCTATTGATCCAGGGACTAGCATTGTAAACACAGGGGAATCTACCTTATTAAAGGTTGGGACCTCTACAGATGGTATTAGAGCACTGTGTTGCCTGTAGGATTTGTAAACCTAGGATTGGACAAAAACCCTTAGAAAATAGGAGTTGTACTTGTTCCAAAAACTTATTTACAAAAAGACTTGTAAACTCTTTCCTCAACCATTTTGGTTTCAACTCTACATCTCTTCTATTTCAACTTGATGGAAAAACCTACCCCATGACCAAAGACTTCACCATGTGCAAAGGACTCCATCAACTCTAATGACTTCAACTTCTTCAACTCTAATGACTTCAACATCTTCAGCATATTCACCTTGGATACCACTAAGGACTACAAGTGAGACAAGGAAATCTTGCTCAAGATTTAGAGACTGAGGGAATGCAAAGGTTAGAAGGAGCCTACATCATTGGAAGTATTGTAACCAAGAGTTTTCTCAAGGAAACCATGATCTCATACAAGAAGAATCATGAAGAATGGAAAGATCACAAGTGAACCATGTAGATGGACCACCATATTATAGTTAAGTCTAACACACCAACTTATGTGGTGTAACAAAAATATTTTGTTGCCTAAAAATATGCTTGAAACTTGTTGTTTGAGTGGAATGTTTGTTTGTGATTGCTTGCACATTGTTTGAGTGAATTGTGATGTGTGTGACTAGAATTATTCCCTTAGCAATATTTTGCCTATTCTAATCCCAATCCAACCCAAGCAGATGACTTCCCCAAGAGACACCAACATCAAGGATGGTGACACCAACAACAACCAAGAGGACAATATGAGAGAACTCATAGCAACCCAAAACCAATTGAGCCAAGAGACAACTCAGCTTTTAGCCAAAAACAATGGACTAGACCCAGCTATACAAAGGATTTTGAAACTTCAATCCCAATTGTTGCAAGTATTGGTTACTCAAATGATCAACATGAGAGAAAACTTTTCCCAAAGAGCTAATGACAACAAGGATGACAAAGATGTTAATCTAGAAGGAACCCAAGCTAGCAATATTTATGGAGACAAGGATCATGCATCCAAGGAACATGAAGATCAATGCCCCAAGAAGAGAGAAAGATCTCCCACCTATGAAGAACATGAACTAGAAGAACTCCTAGCTTTGGAGAGACCCAAAAAGAAGAAGAAGAAGAAATGCCCCAACCCTAACAAGGAGGATATTACTCAAGTGCAATGTTACAATTGCAAAGAGATGGGGCACTATGACAATGAATGCCCAGAAAAGAAGAAGAACCAAAGAGACAAACAAGAGGCAATGATACCAAAGGAAAAGAAAGATATCAGCCAAGTGATGTGTTTCAAATGCAAGGAACTAGGCCACTATGTAAACAATTGTCCAGGAAAGAGGAAGCACAAGATAAACCAACCTATAAAAGATCTCAGCCTTGTCACATGTTTCAAGTGTGAAAACAAAGGACACTATGCAGATGTTTGCCCAAAGAAGTTTCCCCAGGATCCCGAGCAAGCCAAGATGTAATTTAGTTTGAAAATTTTTAAGGTTGGTAGTACCCGAGTTTTTTGAGCCTACTTGTAACCCTAGCTTTCCCAAATCTCGGGACGAGATTTATTTTAAGGGTGGTAGCCTGTCACATCCCAAGATTTTCCAAATCTTGTAATGTGAAAAATAAATGAATAAAATAAAACTTTGTTGATTTTCAGGGTGAGAAGAAACTTTTTGAATCCATTTGGAAACTTTCAAAACCTATTTGGATCAAATAAAATCCCAAAGGGATTTGAAAAGATAAATAAACAAGAAACTTCAAAATATTTTAAAAATTACTATTTTGGATCTATTAATAAAAGGATTTGGTTTCAAAAGAAAAGGTGGATTTATAAATAAGGATTATTTTATAAAGCCAAATTAAACCTTGTCCAAGCTTTTGAATTAAAAACATTTTGTTTTGAATAAAATAGTAAAGAATTTAAAATCCAATTTTTATTTAAATAAAAGGTTTTAACATTTTAATTAAAACATCAAAACTTATTTATTTATTTTGAATAAGTTTTCCAAGTATTTTATAGTCTCAGATAAAACCTACTGAAATGTTTTGGTTTTATTTAGATTTCAAAATAAAGATTTTAATAAAACAAATCCTATTTTATTTAATAACTAAGGCCCATTTTATTTGATTATTAATGGACCCTAAAATAAAATGTTATTTTATTTTAAAACAAGTTTTCCAAATATCTTTTATTTTCAAATAAAACCTACTGGTTTGGTTTTGAAAATATTTGGATTTCAAATGGAGTTTTTAAATAAATTAAAACCCATTTGATTTATTAACTAGTGTCCATTTTATTTAATTATAAATGGACTCTAAAATAAAAATTATTATTTTATTATTTGACTTTGGTTTTGTGTTGTTAAACAGAACCAAATTCAATTACAAGTGTGGTGATTGTTTGAATTGTTTGAATGTTTGAATGTTGTTTGGAATTTCAAATCAGTAAATAGAAATAGAAAAGGTTAAATCATTCAGACAGAAAAAAAGTAGTGCAAAGGACCCAGCCCAACAAACCAGCCCAACAGCCTAGTACTGCCCACCTGTTCCCTCGCCCCCGAACCGTTTTCTTCACCGCAGAAGCAACCCGCGAGGACGCTGACTTGTGGACCCTCCCCCTCACTTCCTTTCTCGCTGACAGGTATGCCACACTCCTCCTGTTCATCGTTCTAACTCGCGCGACTTCTTCTCCCTCCCCCGTCGTCGTTTCCTGCAGAGATTCCGCGGCCTTAATTCGTCTTAACGCGGCCACCATTACACGCTTTGATCACGCAGGCTTAAATTCTCATGTCTCCTCTCCATTTCCCCTCTGTCGCCCATCTCAACGCGCTCCCAGACCACCCCAATTTCCTCCCCGAGCACCACTGCCACCGACGAACCTTTTCCTCGATTCCGGCCGTGACCTGCCACCCCGTGCCTCCTCGGCCTAGCTCACACCTTCCCCACTTCCTGACGCATCTGTCCGTGCCCCTCATTTGACCGCGGGCGTCCCTGAGCATCGACTCCGACAAAGCTCTGAGCGCCGCCGTCTGTCTTCAACTGCGACGACGACTCCCAGGTAAACCAGACCACCCCTCTCTTCCCCGTGGACACGATAATGACCACCATGCTCTCGCGGACCTAATGGTGCTTTTCGTTTGTCCTAGGGTGCCCCTTATCCTCACCCTTGACGACCTCCAGTACCGCCCGAGACCCAGCTCATCTCCGGCGAGCAATCGCAACTGTCCCCGAGCGCCTCTCGACGGACAAGCCACACATTGAGAATCAGCACGACGCCACGAACGCGGTGAGCTTACTCCCTCCCTTTTTCGCTTCCTGCCTTGCCAGCGCCGCCGCCATCTGGCCGCTCCGCCGCTCGCACCTTGCGCCGCCAGTTCCTGGCTAATTGATAGGAACCGTTCGATTTAGATCGAAGAGACGAGATAGATTCACTTAACAGCGAAAGGGTATGCGCCCTGCGCCGTGCGATCTACCTAGATCCTGCGGTCCACGTTGCCGATCCGGCCGAACCGGTACCATCCAACCAAGACACGCCACGTGGCCAGGTTTCGTTTTAAAAACATATTTGAATCTGTTATAGATTCAATTTTCAAACCTTTGTAACTTTGGATCCACATGTCCAAAAATTACAAACTTTATATCGTTGGAATCAGTAGAACAAACCCTAGCCAACCATGCCCTTGGTTTAGCAAATAGTATCTGTTAGAGTGTTTGTTTTTACAGAAACATTTGTATGCTTGTTAAGGATGTAAAAATTGTTCAAAAATGATTTTGGGGATAAAATCTTTGGCAAATGGTGTGATTTGAACCTACTAACATTAGGAAACACTTTGTGGATTTAAAAATGAATTTCGTGAAACAAAATAATGATTTTTGATTTAAAACCATTTCTAGTCAAATAGAAATGTGGTTTATTGATTAAAAATGGTTTTGGAAGAAAACCTTTGGAAAATGTTTTGTTTTAAACTCTCTGACCCTAAACACCAAGTTTTATGGTTTGAAAACATATTTGGTGAACCCTATGGGTTAATGCCTTAGTAAAAATATTTCTACACCACATAAAATGATACTTTGTTTTGAAAATGGTTTTTGAAGTGAAACCTTTTGCAAATGACTTTGCCACTATACAAAATGACCATTAGGTTCTCTCAAATGTTTTTGACCCATTAGGAACCACTTTTCCAAATAAAACAAAGTTTGGCATGCTTTCATGCATTATCTTAGTTCTATGATTTTATGTTTTGTTTTGCTTGATTGGTAGATTGAGTTTGTGCCTTGTTTGATTGGATTGTAGTGACTTGAAGAGTGTGATTGTTGCAAGGACAAGTAGTGAACCCATACTCTACCAAAAAGGCAAGTGATGCTTCATACCTTTTGTCCCATTACTTTCACTATGCATTAGTGATTTTATCTAAGTAAAACTTGCATGGATTTTGCTAAGTATAAACCTTGCTATAGGAAAACCTAGTAGATGAATCCTTAGTAGGATTTTTCCTAAGTTAAGATTCCTATTACTATCAAGCTTAGCCTAGCTAATAGAAAACATGGATGGAATATATATTCACACTATGGAAAAATTTCTAAGTCTGAGGACTTATGTTTTTGTTTAATAAAACAACGAAGTTAATGAATCACCTGGGTGGAATGGTAATTGCTTGGTGGATTTTGGTTGAGTGGTTCACAAGGCCCATGTCTATGGTTTACCTCGTGTATCTCACTTGTGGATGGCCACCCAGGAACAAAGAGATTTGAGATGTCAAATGTTGAGAAGCTTCAAGTGCAACCACTTGGCAATATGGGCTCTGCCATGATCATATAGGTTGCAAGAACTTAGCCATATGGACAGTTGGTGGTAGTTTTTGATAGGTTGGAACGCGTCCATTTTGGTCTAAGGGAAGGCTTCTGAAAGATCTTGTCTTGGGAAACCAAGTCTTGTGGGGAAAGTGCACCACCTCTGCAGAGTGTAAAATCTAAGTACTTAGCCATGTCCCTGGTAAAGGACAATTTGAGCATCAAGACATGGAAGCAATCAAGAATCTCATCATTCAAATTTCTAAGTTAAAAACTTGTGGTTTGAACAAGGGTTATTTGAAATCTTCAATCTTTGATTGAGAGATGCCTTGGAAAAGATTTTGTCAAAATAAAAACTTAGTATTTTCAAAATGATAAGGAAAATCTATTTTGAGCAATGCAAGCCTCAACTCCACTTATCCAAATGCATATAGATGATAGACTCCACTATACTACCATAGTATCACTTGCCAATACAATTCAAATGTATTGACCCATGTGGCTGTAACTTGTTATGTTGCAGGTTTGATTGTTTTTAATGAGGATTGATTGATTAGGATACAAAGTCTACAACCAACATGTCTCCCTGTGGCATGTGGCATCCCGCAAAACCACTACTAGAAAATCGCGTTGAATTTGTGCATTGCATCGTCATCATCATGCATTGTTCGCATAAAACTATTTTCGCAAAGCCCGTTTTGTTTTCCAAACGCCCCATCTTAATTCAAATGCAAAGCCCGGTCTCCGGATTATTTTTGTTTGAGTGCTATCGGTTTGCAAACGGTGTTAACAAAACAAATAAAAATTATATTATTTTTAGCGGGGGCAGTCGAACGGGCCGTTTCGACCCGAACGACCACCCCCAGGTTTTTACAATCGGTCCAACCAGTCCCACCCATAATCCTAAACCTACCAAACTATCTACCCAACCGAGCCTCCACATCACCCTGGCCACTCACACGCTGCCACCTCACCCTCTCCTCTTCCCCCCACCAACCAGAAACTGCCACACAGCCTCCTACCCTTTTTCCCCTCTCTCTCCTCTCTCCCCACACAACCCCTCCCCCCAGCACGCGTGGCCCACGCGGTAACCACTCCCTCCCCGCGTCCCCACCGTGTCCCCACCGCGTGGACCTGTTCCCCCGGCCCCACTCACGCGCTCCCCCAACTTCCACCTTGCACCTCTCCCTACCCTCTCTCTACCACCCTGGGCCCGTGCCCACCTCCTGCCAGCAACTCCCCCTCTACCCGCCGCGGGTCCCGCCTGGGACCCACCACCCACCTGCCGCGTGCCGCTCTCTCTCTCTCCCTTCTCTCCTTCCCCCACGTCGCCCCCAGCTCTCCCTGGCCCGACGCTCTCCCTCAGCCCTCCCCGCCGGCGCCGCCAAGCCCCACTGCTCGCCATCGCCTCCGCCCGCTTCCCTCCGTGTCCGGCCGCCAGCGGCGCAGTCGCCCGCCTCCGCGGCAGCGCCTCCCCTCCGCCTAGCCTCGCCGGACCAGCGCCTCCCCGCCGGCGCCAGCGGTCGTCACCCCGCCTCGCTGCTCGGCCCCCTCGCGCCTGCGGCCGCCTCCTCCGTCAACCGCCGCCGCCTCGCCGGACCGCCCCGACCCTCCGCGGCTCGCCCCCGTCCCTCTGCTCGCTCCGCGGCCGCCGCGCCGCTGGCCTCCCCCGACCCGGCGCCGCCTGCCGCGTTCGGCCCGCCCCGACCCCGACGTCGCCGGCGCTGCGCCCGGCCGCACCCTTCCTGACCCCGTCCGCCGCCGTACCCCGCGCCTCTGCCGGCCTCGCGTCCTCGCCTGAAAGCCTCCTCCGCGCCCTCTCAGCACCCTGCGGACCCCGCTGCCCGCGTGGGCCTCGCCTCGCCTGCCTCCCTGACGAGTCCCTCGCTGCCAAGCCCCCTCCGTCATCCTTCCTTCTCTCCTGTCGCCTTCGGTATCGTCATGGACCAGGGCACCTCCTTGCTCGAGTTTTCGCACATGGTTGCTGTCCAGGTGCTGGTACCACTGCGTTCCCTGGCGGTACTGGTTGCACCCGGTGGAAAGGAAAGATCCTGATGCTGATCCCAAGTTCGCCATCGGCTGACCAAAATGGTACCCAAGGTCGACGACATGAATCTCAAGATCTTCCGACCCGTAACAAGTGCTCCGTTGCCTTTTTGTCGCCAAGATCTTCCAAGTACAGATCAACGCCAAGTTCTTCCACGTGGACCCAATGAACCGAAGACCGACCCCGTGACGAGTGCATCGACCCCCACCAAGATCTACCGACGCCGAGAACCCGGACGCCAAGATCACCGTCACGGAACGACATGATCTTCTCCTCGCAACGTCAAGACCGACTCGATGGCGCGAACCCGACAAGATCGGAACGACGACAAGTACGGCACCGACCAAAATGAACCCGATGCACCCCGACGCCACGCCAAGTTCATCTACCCGAACGCCAAGAACTGCTTCCGACCGCCACGACCGATAAGATCTACCCCGATCCGAAGACCCTAACCCCGGAGTCCGAGAACGATCCCGTCGAGACCGATCCGTCGAACCCTGGACCCTGAGACCGACCCCGAACGCCGGAACCCCAAGATCGTCGAGCCCCCTCAACGTGTGAACCCCTTCCCGAAACCCTATTTTATAATATCATAAATTTGTTGCACATTAAATTGCCATACTCGCATGCATATTTGTGTGGTTTGGGGGCCTTATGCCGATTCACCTAATAATTAAATATGGGGCCCATATGCAGGCAAATCTAGCCTTATATTGGCCTCATTTAAATTTGTGTAGCGAACCCGGTGATATATTCTGCCTTGCTAAACAACATTTAATTTGCGGGGTAGTTAAACAACTTGAACCATTTAATTAATTGTCGGGACCCCGGTTCCGCTTAATATAACTTAATTGCACCGCATATTTGCCATGTCATGCATCATATCATAAGCATGTCGATCTTTTGCCGTAGCATTAAATATCGCATCCGGTGTTTCTTCTAGAGTTTTGCTTCTTCGCGGATAAGGCCGTTGAGTTGATGTGAGCTTCGCCCCGATCTTCGGTTGAACCTTCGGCAATGTTTTCAGGCGAGCATCTCCCCCTTTCTACCTATCTCACTTTATAGTATTTATTTCCCTCCTGTTGATCTATTGCTATCTGTGTTGCGATGCTCTAGTTCCGTACCCGTGATATCCTGTGCAGCCCTATATTGCCTTGGACACATCCTATTACCTGTTGTTTGGTAGATAGTTGGACCCGCGCGTCGTAGTCGCTTGCTCAAGTGTTGTTGCGTGTCGTCAAGTACCACAGTTGTTGGAGAAGTGCCGCATGTCCAATGTTGGAGATGATCAGGTTTACTTATCGTTCACTTTAATTACTGTTTAACAACTAAAATTGAGCTAAGCAGCGGCATCGGTGGGTGATAGGTAAGATTTGGTTTCCGACCGCCCACTTGTGTCCCGTAGGACCCGAGTTCTTGACACCTGTTCCGAGATCGAGCGCGCTAACCACAGTTGGGGAGATATGGGCCCCCCATTGATTATTACCTGATTTCAAAGTATTGTACTGGGGGCCACAAACTAGTTTGAGGTTTTATTTACTATCCTGTACTTATGCCATGTTTACCGCTTTATTTATGTTTGTGCGAGGTACTGCACACTGTACTGTTTAGGATCGGGACACGTTTTCGCGGTGTCGACAGTCCCCGTTTGGGGATTTGCTGTCGCTCACTGCTGTCTACCCAAACCCTAAGTCCGTCTCGGAGACCGGCCGACTTCGTTACGGGTGTCGACTTGGTGGGGTGGCCCCCACGTACTTGCTTTGGGTCTGGGAACGTCGTGACTTAGGCCCCGCCGACATACCGATGGGTGTATGTTAACTGATCTGGCAAAAAGGGTCGAAGTGACTGTGGATACTTTGGTGCACCCCTGCAGGGTTAAATCTTTTCGAGAAGCCGTGTCCGCGGTTATGGACGACTTGGAGCACAGTGCTTGATCATAGACAACTATAACTAAAGTTTACTGTTATAAATTAACGTGTATCCGATATGACTAGTAACCAGATTCACCACAACGGAATGGCTAAATAAAAGTACCAACAACTGCTGGGTTTGGGTTGTCTCATGCTAATCGAATCTGACTAGTAAGTGATGCCACTATAACTGAATGATTAACTAAAAGTGCCCACTGTTTACTTTATCAGGAGGAATATCTAAACCTGACTAGTAATTGCTGCAACGCTAACTGAATAAGTAAAACTGCCAACTGTGTGAGTTCCTCGGTTGACTTCCTCGTTTGGTCTCGAGGGGGACACGCCAGGATGGGTTTGTTTGATGATAGTATCAGGTTGGATCCGAATAGGTCTTTCTCACCCCTCTCTGATAGCCGCCAGTTGTATCGAGTATCTATAGGTTGTTTAGTGCATGCTGCCGCTGCCGCTCAGTCCACCATACCTATGTAGGCGAGGACCGCCGAATTCTAGTCTCGCCGTGTACTGGCCTCAGTACTGACGCTCCTCTTTTTCCTTTGCCCTTTGTCGGCACCCCTTTTGTTTAAGCAGGTTTTGAGATCGACGCCGTTAGCAGGGTTACCCTTCTGGCTTGGCCTGGGCAGGGTTATGGACGCCATTGGTTATTCTTCAGGGCTCTTAGCCCCATTTGCATCTTGCCCGTAGTCGGACGCTGTACCATTTTCAAGGTGATTTGGATCTTTGTACATTATATCTGTATTCTTGACTCATTGAGTCGCTGTTATATATATCTGTTCTGTGGGTCCCATCGAGGACTGTTGTGTAATGTTATTACTTCGTTTTCCACCCGCACGCAAGTGCCTGGTGGGCACCTTCGAATCATTTCTATGCGGGTTTGGCGGGTTTCGCTAAAACTTGCATAGGGCCGATTCTGAGGGTGTTACATGGCACTTTGAAGATGAAGGACCCATGACTATAGTTATTCCGCTGCAATGTAATGTAATAGCCAAATGAGCTATGTAAAGATGTAATCAAATTATGTTATTCCTGGTTATAAAGTTATAATATGACCTTTGTTTCTTGATATTACATCTAAACTGTGGATGCTAGCTATTGATCCAGGGACTAGCATTGTAAACACAGGGGACTTTACCTTATTAAAGGTTGGGACCTCTACAGATGGTATCAGAGCACTGTGTTGCCTGTAGGATTTGTAAACCTAGGATTGGACAAAAACCCTTAGAAAATAGGAGTTGTACTTGTTCCAAAAACTTATTTACAAAAACACTTGTAAACTCTTTCCTCAACCATTTTGGTTTCAACTCTACATCTCTTCTATTTCAACTTGATGGAAAAACCTACCCCATGACCAAAGACTTCACCATGTGCAAAGGACTCCATCAACTCTAATGACTTCAACTTCTTCAACTCTAATGACTTCAACATCTTCAGCATATTCACCTTGGATACCACTAAGGACTACAAGTGAGACAAGGAAATCTTGCTCAAGATTTAGAGACTGAGGGAATGCAAAGGTTAGAAGGAGCCTACATCATTGGAAGTATTGTAACCAAGAGTTTTCTCAAGGAAACCATGATCTCATACAAGAAGAATCATGAAGAATGGAAAGATCACAAGGGAACCATGTAGATGGACCACCATATTATAGTTAAGTCTAACACACCAACTTATGTGGTGTAACAAAAATATTTTGTTGCCTAAAAATATGCTTGAAACTTGTTGTTTGAGTGGAATGTTTGTTTGTGATTGCTTGCACATTGTTTGAGTGAATTGTGATGTGTGTGACTAGAATTATTCCCTTAGCAATATTTTGCCTATTCTAATCCCAATCCAACCCAAGCAGATGACTTCCCCAAGAGACACCAACATCAAGGATGGTGACACCAACAACAACCAAGAGGACAATATGAGAGAACTCATAGCAACCCAAAACCAATTGAGCCAAGAGACAACTCAGCTTTTAGCCAAAAACAATGGACTAGACCCAGCTATACAAAGGATTTTGAAACTTCAATCCCAATTGTTGCAAGGATTGGTTACTCAAATGATCAACATGAGAGAAAACTTTTCCCAAAGAGCTAATGACAACAAGGATGACAAAGATGTTAATCTAGAAGGAACCCAAGCTAGCAATATTTATGGAGACAAGGATCATGCATCCAAGGAACATGAAGATCAATGCCCCAAGAAGAGAGAAATATCTCCCACCTATGAAGAACATGAACTAGAAGAACTCCTAGCTTTGGAGAGACCCAAAAAGAAGAAGAAGAATAAATGCCCCAACCCTAACAAGGAGGATATTACTCAAGTGCAATGTTACAATTGCAAAGAGATGGGACACTATGACAATGAATGCCCAGAAAAGAAGAAGAACCAAAGAGACAAACAAGAGGCAATGATACCAAAGGAAAAGAAAGATATCAGCCAAGTGATGTGTTTCAAATGCAAGGAACTAGGCCACTATGTAAACAATTGTCCAGGAAAGAGGAAGCACAAGATAAACCAACCTATAAAAGATCTCAGCCTTGTCACATGTTTCAAGTGTGAAAACAAAGGACACTATGCAGATGTTTGCCCAAAGAAGTTTCCCCAGGATCCCGAGCAAGCCAAGATGTAATTTAGTTTGAAAATTTTTAAGGGTGGTAGTACCCTAGTTGTTTTGAGCCTACTTGTAACCCTAGCTTTCCCAAATCTCGGGACGAGATTTATTTTAAGGGTGGTAGCCTGTCACATCCCAAGATTTTCCAAATCTTGTAATGTGAAAAATAAATGAATAAAATAAAACTTTGTTGATTTTCAGGGTGAGAAGAAACTTTTTTAATCCATTTGGAAACTTTCAAAACCTATTTGGATCAAATAAAATCCCAAAGGGATTTGAAAAGTTAAATAAACAAGAAACTTCAAAATATTTAAAAAATTACTATTTTGGATCTATTAATAAAAGGATTTGGTTTCAAAAGAAAAGGTGGATTTATAAATAAGGATTATTTTATAAAGCCAAATTAAACCTTGTCCAAGCTTTTGAATTAAAACATTTTGTTTTGAATAAAATAGTAAAGAATTTAAAATCCAATTTTTATTTAAATAAAAGGTTTTAGCATTTTAATTAAAACATCAAAACTTATTTATTTATTTTGAATAAGTTTTCCAAGTATTTTATACTCTCAGATAAAACCTACTGAAATGTTTTGGTTTTATTTAGATTTCAAAATAAAGATTTTATTAAAACAAATCCTATTTGATTTAATAACTAAGGCCCATTTTATTTGATTATTAATGGACCCTAAAATAAAATGTTATTTTATTTTAAAACAAGTTTTCCAAATATCTTTTATTTTCAAATAAAACCTATTGGTTTGGTTTTGAAAATATTTGGATTTCAAATGGAGTTTTTAAATAAATTAAAACCCATTTGATTTATTAACTAGTGTCCATTTTATTTAATTATAAATGGACTCTAAAATAAAAATTATTATTTTATTATTTGACTTTGTTTTTGTGTTGTTGAACAGAACCAAATTCAATTACAAGTGTGGTGATTGTTTGAATTGTTTGAATGTTTGAATGTTGTTTGGAATTTCAAATCAGTAAATATAAATAGAAAAGGTTAAATCATTCAGACAGAAAAAAAATAGTGCAAAGCACCCAGCCCAACAAACCAGCCCAACAGCCTAGTACTGCCCACCTGTTCCCTCGCCCCCGAACCGTTTTCTTCACCGCAGAAGCAACCCGCGAGGACGCTGACTTGTGGACCCTCCCCCTCACTTCCTTTCTCGCTGACAGGTATGCCGCACTCCTCCTGTTCATCGTTCTAACCCGCGCGACTTCTTCTCCCTCCCCCGTCGTCGTTTCCTGCAGAGATTCTGCGGCCTTAATTCGTCTTAACGCGGCCACCATTACACGTTTTGATCACGCAGGCTTAAATGCTCATGTCTCCTCTCCATTTCCCCTCTGTCGCCCATCTCAATGCGCACCCAGACCACCCCAATTTCCTCCCCGAGCACCACTGCCACCGACGAACCTTTTCCTCGATTCCGGCCGTGACCTGCCACCCCGTGCCTCCTCGGCCTAGCTCACACCTTCCCCACTTCCTGACGCATCTGTCTGTGCCCCTCATTTGACCGCGGGCGTCCCTGAGCGTCGACTCCGACAAAGCTCTGAGCGCCGCCGTCTGTCTTCAACTGCGACGACGACTCCCAGGTAAACCAGACCACCCCTCTCTTCCCCGTGGACACGATAATGACCACCATGCTCTCGCGGACCTAATGGTGCTTTTCGTTTGTCCTAGGGTGCCCCTTATCCTCACCCTCGACGACCTCCAGTACCGCCCGAGACCCAGCTCATCTCTGGCGAGCAATCGCAACTGTCCCCGAGCGCCTCTCGACGGACAAGCCACACATTGAGAATCAGCACGACGCCACGAACGCGGTGAGCTTACTCCCTCCCTTTTTCGCTTCCTGCCTCGCCAGCGCCGCCGCCATCTGGCCGCTCCGCCGCTCGCACCTCGCGCCGCCAGTTCCTGGCTAATTGATAGGAACCGTTCGATTTAGATCGAAGAGACGAGATAGATTCACTTAACAGCGAAAGGGTATGCGCCCTGCGCCGTGCGATCTACCTAGATCCTGCGGTCCACGTTGCCGATCTGGCCGAACCGGTACCATCCAACCAAGACACGCCACGTGGCCAGGTTTCGTTTTAAAAACAGATTTGAATCTGTTATAGATTCAATTTTCAAACCTTTGTAACTTTGGATCCACACGTCCAAAAATTACAAACTTTATATCGTTGGAATAAGTAGAACAAACCCTAGCCAACCATGCCCTTGGTTTAGCAAATAGTATCTGTTAGAGTGTTTGTTTTTACAGAAACATTTGTATGCTTGTTAAGGATGTAAAAATTGTTCAAAAATTATTTTGGGGATAAAATCTTTGGCAAATGGTGTGATTTGAACCTACTAACATTAGGAAACACTTTGTGGATTTAAAAATGAATTTGGTGAAACAAAATAATGATTTTTGATTTAAAACCATTTCTAGTCAAATAGAAATGTGGTTTATTTATTAAAAATGGTTTTGGAAGAAAACCTTTGGAAAATGTTTTGTTTTAAACTCTCTGACCCTAAACACCAAGTTTTATGGTTTGAAAACATATTTGGTGAACCCTATGGGTTAATGCCTTAGTAAAAATATTTCTACACCACATAAAATGATACTTTGTTTTGAAAATGGTTTTTGAAGTGAAACCTTTTGCAAATGACTTTGCCACTATACAAAATGACCATTAGGTTCTCTAAAATGTTTTTGACCCATTAGGAACCACTTTTCCAAATAAAACAAAGTTTGGCATGCTTTCATGCATTATCTTAGTTCTATGATTTTATGTGTTGTTTTGCTTGATTGGCAGATTGAGTTTGTGCCTTGTTTGATTGGATTGTAGTGACTTGAAGAGTGTGATTGTTGCAAGGACAAGGAGTGAACCCATACTCTACCAAAAAGGCAAGTGATGCATCATACCTTTTGTCACATTACTTTCACTATGCATTAGTGATTTTCTCTAAGTAAAACTTGCATGGATTTTGCTAAGTATAAACCTTGCTATAGGAAAACCTAGTAGATGAATCCTTAGTAGGATTTTTCCTAAGTTAAGATTCCTATTACTATCAAGCTTAGCCTAGCTAATAGAAAACATGGATGGAATATATATTCACACTATGGAAAAATTTCTAAGTCTGAGGACTTATGTTTTTGTTTAATAAAACAACTAAGTTAATGAATCACCTGGGTGGAATGGTAATTGCTTGGTGGATTTTGGTTGAGTGGTTCACAAGGCCCATGTCTATGGTTTACCTTGTGTATCTCACTTGTGGATGGCCACCCAGGAACAAAGAGATTTGAGATGTCAAATGTTGAGAAGCTTCAAGTGCAACCACTTGGCAATATGGGCTCTGCCATGATCATATAGGTTGCAAGAACTTAGGCATATGGACAGTTGGTGGTAGTTTTTGATAGGTTGGAACGCGTCCATTTTGGTCTAAGGGAAGGCTTCTGAAAGAACTTGTCTTGGGAAACCAAGTCTTGTGGGGAAAGTGCACCACCTCTGCAGAGTGTAAAATCTAAGTACTTAGCCATGTCCCTGGTAAAGGACAATTTGAGCATCAAGACATGGAAGCAATCAAGAATCTCATCATTCAAATTTCTAAGTTAAAAACTTGTGGTTTGAACAAGGGTTATTTGAAATCTTCAATCTTTAATTGAGAGATGCCTTGGAAAAGATTTTGTCAAAATAAAAACTTAGTATTTTCAAAATGATCAGGAAAATCTATTTTGAGCAATGCAAGCCTCAACTCCACTTAGCCAAATGCATATAGATGATAGACTCCACTATACTACCATAGTATCACTTTCCAATACAATTCAAATGTATTGACCCATGTGGCTGTAACTTGTTATGTTGCAGGTTGGATTGTTTTTAGTGAGGATTGATTGATTAGGATACAAAGTCTACAACCAACATGTCTGCCTGTGGCACTTTGAAGATGAAGGACCCATGACTATAGTTATTCCGCTGCAATGTAATGTAATAGCCAAATGAGCTATTGATCCAGGGACTAGCATTGTAAACACAGGGGACTCTACCTTATTAAAGGTTGGGACCTCTACAATATCAATAGAATCAGTAGAAGAAGTACTTTGCAACCATGCAATTTGTTTAATTTTTTGCTTCTGATAAACTGGTTGAAATTGCAGAAACTTGTGTAGGCTTGTTATGAATATAAAAATTGTTCTAGTTATGTTTTTGAGATGAAATCTTTTCAAAATGATTTGTTGTGAACCTACTGACCCTAGGAAACAACTTGTGGATTTAAAAATGTATTTTGTGAAGTTTAGGAATAGATAATTGAATTAGCTCATTTCTAGTCAAATAAAAATATTGATTTTGATATGGAAATAATTTTTGAGTAAAACCTTTGGAAAATGTTTTGATTCAAACCTACTGACCCAAAACACCAAGTTTTGTGAATTAACAACTTATTTGGTGAACAATACAAAATTGTTGCCTTGCTAAAAACATTTTCCACCGCATGAAATAATGATTTGATTTAAGAAATGGTTTATAGATAAAACCCTTTTGCAAATGGTTTTACCACTTTAGTAAATGACCACTTTGAACTTTATAATGTATAGAGCCTAGTAGAAACCACCTTTGCAAATAAAACTATCTTTTGCATGCTTGCATGCATGACCTTGTTTCTATTATTTTATGTGTGTTAAATTGTTTGAATATTGGTTGGAATGCTAGTTGAATCTATGTTTACTTGATTGATTTGTAGTGAAGTTAGAAGAGTGAGATATTAGCAAGATCAAGAAGTGAACCAACATTCTCTACCAAAAAGGCAAGTGACACTATCATCCAAGTCCTACTATTTTCATTACACTTAGTGGATTTTTGAAACATGCATGGAAAGGTTTACTATATTTTATGCTATGCTAAATCCTAATAGGATACCCTTATATATTCCTTAGTGGAAACATTGTAGTTGTAGTATGCTTAGCCTGCTATATATTTGGGATGGGATACATGATATGACTATATGAAGTATTGAAAAGATATATGTTTTATATAATAAAACAAGTAATCAATGAACCACCTGGGTGGACAAGGATACTCAAGTTTTGGACAAGGTGGCAACAAAAGGAACCATGTTTATATGGCCATCTCTTTTTGTTGTGCACTAGAAGGAAACCACCCAGGGACTTAGAGATTGAACATGTTTCTCGTACAGTGGCTTCCGTGTACAGCCACATGCTAAATGGGCTCTGGCTTAGTCAACTACATAGTGGAAGACCCATGCATTGGCATCTTCAGGTTAACTAGAATTGTGTAAGGGAATTTAACACTACATTGGTGCCTGGTAGACAAGCTAGAATTGTGTATTGGGAGGACTTCTATGGAAAGACTTTGTCACATTCTCAATCTGCCAGTACTCCATCTTGGTGAGTACTTATCCAGCGGCCACTGGTGGCATCAAGATGAGATTGTGTCATGTGGGTAAAGTGTACAACTTCTGCAGAAGATCAAAATTCTAAGTACTTAGCTGTGTCCCCGGTTATGGACAATACTGAGCAACTAAGGCCTGAAGCTATGGAAGATCTCGACATTCCAATTTCTTAAAGTAATACTTGAGGGTGACAACAAGGGATTAGAAGCACTTGGAGTTTTCCAAGAAGTTCAAAAAGATTTGACAAAAGATCAAAACTATTTTGAAAAGATAGGATAAAACTATATTGCTTTCTGCAAATGAGCCCAAACCCTACTTAGCCAAATATGCATGTAATGATAGGATCCACTTATCTCTACATAGTAGTGAAACTTGCCAATACAATTCAAATGTATTGACCCTTGTGGCTGCAACTTGTTATGTTGCAGGTTTGTTTGATGTTAGTGAAGTTTATTGATTAGGATTACAGTCTACAACCAACATGACTGCCCGTGGCACTTTGAAGATGAAGGACCCCATGCTATTGTTATATTCTGCTGCATTGTAATGAGATAGCCAAATGAGCTATGTAAGATGTAATAATTTATTTTATTCCTGGTTATAAAGTTGGAATATGACCTTTGTTTCTTGATATTACATCTCAACTGTGGATGCTAGCTATTGATCCAGGGACTAGCATTGTAAACACAGGGATCTCTACCTTATTAAAGATTGGGAACCTTACAAAAAGCCCTAACAGAATATTAATTAAAAAAGATTTCTATGAAAGGAAATAAAGAAAATATTTATCATAAAGGTTTACAAAATAAATCTCAATCAATATCAATTGTTGCTGCAAGTATTCAGCAAATAAACTTTATAAGAAAAGTTCAAATCAAATGTTAAAATACAAATCTGAAAATAAAACAGAAAATATAAAAGAGAAAAGGAAAAGAGAAAACAAGCAGTGCCAGCCCATGGACCTTTTCCTCACCTCTCTATCTGTCGCTCACAAGCCACAGCCAGCCCCTTTCGCTCGCTCTGCAATGGCCCAGCTCCAGCCTAGGACCAAATACCACTTCATTGTCGTTTTCCTCGACGTCACAAGCAGCTCTCTGGAACGAGCGTCGTTGCCCCATGCTGGTCACCATCGTCAGCAGAAATTGGACCGCCGGGATGCTCGCTGCTGCCCTGGACCTTGTTGATAAGGTCGGCCGCAACCTCCTCTATCCATCCATACCGATATTATCCTCTCTCTTTCCCTCTAGAAAAAATCCCCTTTCCCCACCGAGAACCCTAGCTCGAAGGTGAGACGATGCCGTCGAATCCATGTTCGCCTCGGCCAGATGAGACCACGGTGGAGACCGCCGTGCTCCTCTCGTTCTTTGCCCCAACTCTGTCAACACCCAGATTTTAAATCCCAGATGCCTGTTATGCCATACATCACAATCCCAGGATTACCATTTTTGCGAGACATAACAGATTTGGATATCACAGTACATCATCCATTACAAACCATACATAAGGTCTTACACAAATAAGGATCTCATGATCCAATTCTTAATACAACTCAAGCAGCGGAATAACGTAAAGATAACGATATCGTAGGCGAAGCTCCATCTTCGGGGTCACAGGCAATGCTGACGATGGGAGATGATCCTAGTTGTCGTAACCTTCCTATGGTCCGTCATCCTGGTACTCCTCTTCATAGTCTGGCCACGGGAATAGCCAGGGACAAAGCCACGAGTAATCTTTAAGTACTCGCAAACTAATACTAACAAGTTAAGGGGTTTTGTAGTAGGTTACTAAGCTCTAGGGTTATTTTTGCAAAAAAGCCAGATTTACCTCTACTATGTTCAGAAGCAAAGAAATCTAGTTGAAAGTTTTATAACACCTAAGTGGGAATTTGAATTTCATATCACAACTCTGTTGTGGTCAAGTCAAAGTCACAGATCATTTCACAAGTCATTTTGAAAACAATCTAACGGGGAAACAGTATGGCCACTCCAACTGTCCATAACCGCGGACGCGGCTATTCGAATAGTTTGACACTCTGCAGAGATTGTACACTTTCACCACAACATTCGATACATCCGTCAGGAACAATCCTGAATTCACCATACTCAGTATGCGGATAATCAATCCTAACCTTTCAATTACACGCCCTAGTATAGGCACCTCTCCTGTGAGTTTGGCCTCCCAACCATGACCAACCAGATCCTGTGAGTTTGGCCTCCCAACCAGAGATTGTACACTTTCACCACAACATTCGATACATCCGTCAGGAACAATCCTGAATTCACCATACTCAGTATGCGGATAATCAATCCTAACCTTTCAATTACACGCCCTAGTATAGGCACCTCTCCTGTGAGTTTGGCCTCCCAACCATGACCAACTGTCATCTTGGGTACTGCACAGGTCGACAATCTTCACAAGGTAGCCTCAGCTCATACCTTGGCCGCGACGGAACCCATACTAAGGTATATAAATTTCCAGTCAAGCCCTACCCAAATTTCGGGTATTGTGGTTGTACGATAAAATTGGAACGGTATCGCATCCAGACAACCATCAGTTTTATAAAGGTCTAAGGCTCATCCCTCAACACTTTCATCATCAACATCATCTGGTGTTCGGAAACACATGTCAAAACATTTCAGTAGAATGACTCATCATTCTAAGGTTTACATAACCATTTCACCAAGTATTCCCATCTAAAGTTGATCAAGTTTTATGCTAGCACTAGCATCTACACGTGGGGGTAAATACAAATGAGGGGTGGTAAACAAGTGGGGATTTGCTAAGTTCAATCTCATTCCTTAGGATGACATCAAGATTATCTAACTTAGGCCAAATTTTATGCTCTTTATGCTACCTTTAGTTATCTTTCTAGAATCTACAAGTCACCATGTAAACTCTAAGAGAAAGCTTTGATAAAGCAATTAAAGTACTTAAACTTGCAAGTAAAACTAGGATTGGGCATCATCAAATGTATCTAACCAAGCATGCTTAATGCAATGCCTAGGTTCTCTAACTTTCATAGTTGCAAGGGTTAGCTTGCCTTGTGCAGAGTAGTGGTTGAAGTTCTCCTCGGCTTCTTCCTTCCTCCTCGTATCCTTGGTCGGTACTAGCGTCTATAAATAAATACGAGGTACACAATCACCAAACAATACTTAACTATTTTTAATCATCACACAAAACGTCACACTAGATGATCTAACATCATCACTATTATCACAAGGATTAAAGCACTTGTCTTATTTCTTTTATTTGAGAAAAGTAATTTCTACTCATTGAAAAACTACTTAAGATTTAATATCCTCCAACTCAAACATGGGATCATGTTGACACATGTCATCACCACATATTTCAGTACATGAGAATGTGATTTAAAGTGGTGTCACAATTTAATAAGGTTTAACCTTTTTACTTTAATTAAATAAAGTGACTAGAAATGCCTATGTAGCATTCTTTTATTACTTGAACATTATTCCTGTAAGTAAACCCATATGTTTTTTATATATTCTGAAAGGTATGATCAAATGTGATTTTTGAGAGTTGGAATCAACTCAAAAACTCTTATGGTTGAATTTTGAAAAATGTTTGAATGCATAAAAGCTTTTGCCTTGTTATTTTTACCATGGTTGATCTACAACTCCAAATGGTTTGAATCCAACGGGCTTGGATTAAGCATTTCAGTACCTTTCTAATAAAATTCGTTTCATGCATTTTGGTTCAGTGAATCGAGCTGGGTTGATTTTTTAATCTAGGTATAGAACTATGTTTGAAATTAAATGAATAAAGCTTAATTTGAATTGTTGGGTCGTGCGGGATGTTTTACTGGGCCGGCCCACTACACACAGCGCGTACGAGGGTTGCTTAAGTGGTTGTCCCCATGCGTCAGTGAGACGGGGAGGGGCAAAGCAGTACGGGGCAACTTGGACCGCGGGATCTGGTTCTAATCGAATGGCTCTGGTTCATCGTCCACGTCGGGTAGCGCCGGCAAGTCAGAACCCTAGCATGGCAGGTGGGGTCGTGGGAGGCTCACCGGGGCTCAGGAGAGAGTCGGCGACGGGGGCGAATGACGAAGTCGACAACGGCGGTTCTCCTGGTACCGGCACCTTCTCCTGGGGCGGCTCCAATCGACGGCTCCCTTCTCCTCCAGCAGCAGCGGGATCCGGCCAAATTCTGGCGAGGCACATACTAGGGAGTGTCTGGTTAGTTGGATTAGTCAAGGGGCACTGTTTTGGTTGGGTTTTGAAAATGGGTGATCTTCACATATGATAAAGATTCAATTTTGAATTGTGATTTGAATGAGGTTGACAAATGTTTCTGCAAGTTTGAAAAGTGGGCTTTGATTCACTTTTACTTGTTCTAGCAAGGGGTGAAAAGAGTTGGAAAAGTTTATGTTTGAAATCTTGAACTAGAAACACTCAAAGTGACCTAGTGAGCAAGATTGGCAAAAATGACCATTTGCTTTATTTTATTTGTTTTTGATTTTCTCTTATTTTGTTTCTACATGGAAATGTTTTATATAATGTTATTTTCATATTTAAACCATTTCTTGCTATTTAGGTTAATCACACAAGTTCATTCATGCATTTATCAAATCATCTCATTCACACATGCATTCATATGATTTTAAATTAATCAAAGTTTTTGTTAACCCTAATTTTAGTGTTTAGAGTTTGATGATCTTTGTGTTATATTTTTGGGATGTTACAAACCTTCCCCCCTTAAACAAAATCTCATCCCGATATTTGAAAAAGGAAGAGAAAAAGATTACCTAGGATTTAAAGAGATCGGGAAACTCTGTCCTGTTGTGATCTTCGCGCTCCCAAGTAGCTTCTTCTTCTGTGTGGTTGCTCCACTGAACCATGAGAAACTTGATGCTTCGGGTCCCGGTGTTTCTGTGTAAGGTTCCCAACCTTTAATAAGGTAGAGATCCATGTGTTTACAATGCTAGTCCCTGGATCAATAGCTAGCATCCACATTTAAGATGTAATATCAAGAAACAAATGTCATAATACAACTTTATAACCAGGAATAAAATAATGTATTACATCTTACATAGCTCATTTGGCTATCTCATTACATTGCAGCAGAATAACCAATAGCATGGGGTACTTCATATTCAAAGTGCCACAGGCAGTCATGTTGGTTGTAGACTTGTAATCCTAATCAATAAACTTCACTAACATCAAACAAACCTGCAGCATAATAAGTTGCAGCCACAAGGGTCAATACATTTGAATTGTATTGGCAAGTTTCACTACTATGTAGAATTAAGTGGGTCCTGTCATTACATGCATATTTGGCTAAGTGGGGTTTAGGCTCATTTGCAGAAAGCAATATAGTTTTATCCTATCTTTTCAAAAATAGTTTTGATCTTTTGTCAAATCTTTCTGAACTTCTTGGAAAACTCCAAGTGCTTCAAATCCCTTGTTGTCACCATCAAGTTTTACTTTGAGAAATTGGAATGTCGAGATCTTCCATAGCTTCAGGCCTTAGTTTCTCAGTATTGTCCATAACCGGGGACACGGCTAAGTACTTAGAATTTCATCTTCTGCAGAAGTTGTACACTTTACCCACATGACACAATCTCGTCTTGACGCCACCAGTGGCCGCTGGATAAGTACTCACCAAATGGAGTACGGCAGATCGAGAATGTGGCAAAGTCTTTCCATAGAAGTCCTCCCAATACACAATGCTAGCTTGTCTACCAGGCACCAATGTATGTATATATTTCCAATACACAATTCTAGTTAACCTGAAGATGCCAATGCAAGGGTATTCCACTATGTAGTTGACTAAGCCATAGCCCATTTAGCATGTGGCTGTACATGGAAGCCACTGTACGAGAAACATGTTCAATCTCTAAGTCCCTAGGTGGTTTTCTTCTAGTGCACATACAAAAATCGATAGCCATATAAACATGGTTCCTTGTGTTGCCACCTTGTCCAATCTTGAGTATCCTTGTCCACCCAGGTGGTTCATTGAGTACTTGTTTTATTATATAAAACATAAATCTTTTCAACACTTCATATAATCATATCATGTATCCCATCCCAAATTGTAGGGTTCGCAACATAGAAAACAAATTTTTTCCTATGATGTGAACTATATACCAAGATCTATCTATTAGATACAAACAACGGGCGGATGTATATCCATAGAGGACATACCCTTGAAGACCGACAAAGCTTAACGAGCTCAACTCGTGGTTGATGTAGATGATCTCTTGTCGATCTCAAGATCGAGAGGAAGTCCTAGCGCCGCAAAACAGCAGCGCATCCTTGCTCGCACACATGTTCGAGGCACCGAGCAACTTCCGCCTCCTCGCTCCAGCGATGCAGCTGAAGCACAACTCTTTCTTGCCGAATATCCACTGGGAACATGTATCTCGCTAGTCCGAGACCATGGGGGATAAATTCTAGAGGGAGAGAGAGATCCTTCACGAGGAGGTGCGAGTTAGAGAGAGGGAGGGGGCTCCTTTTATAGGGAGAGGGGGGCACCCAAGGGGCCATGCACCCAGCCATGGGGCTGCCCCCACCTCTTCCACATTCATGTGGGTGGACACTCCACTCACTCAAATGCCTTTCAATTCCCTCCACTCAAAAACCCACTCAAATTCCCATTAAATTTCCACCAAATTTAATGCAAACTCTCATTAAATAAAACTCCTTTTATTTATTCAGAATTTTGTCAATTACTTTAATGAAAAACATTCACATATAACCCCTTGCTAGTATTTCATTTCACATGCAGAAACACTTTCTGCAATTTCACCCGAAAACCCATTTCGGTATCTAGTGAAATAAATTCCTGCGCTTGTTATTCTTTTCAGCATAAAACTTTTGCTCCAAATGGATGTCGGTGTCTCTTAAGTGTGTCACCCTACGGTTCGCGAATAATGCGGACATGATCGAGACCCCTCTCAGATCAATAATCAGAAGCGAGATCTGGAGACCCATACTGACTCCCACACATTCAACGATGACTTTCTTGTGATCGTCGGAACCTTTTACGCTAGTATCTTAATCCTTTTGTTTCGCGATATATTACATGTCCGAGATTCGATCATCGGTATCTCCATACCTTGTTTGATCTCGTTACTGACATGCACTCTTTTCTCGTTCCCGTGATATAACATTCTAGTGATCAAATCACTTGCTTGCAAGCTAACCAATGTGATATCACCGAGAGGGCCCAGAGTATATCTATCCGTCATCGGGATGAACAAATTCCACTCTCGATCAATGGGCCTCAACATAACACTTTATTAGTTCTGAATCCATCTTTATAATCACCCTATTACGGTGTGACGTTTGATGTTATCAAGAAACTCTTCCGGTGTTAGTGATTGACATGATCTCATGGTCTAAGGATTAGGATCACTTCGTAAGTTGTTATAGCAATATAAACTCAATGACTTTGATCATAATGCTATACTTCGGATGAATGTTCATCACATCATTACACTAATGTTGTGATCCCGTTATTAACAACATCCAATGTCCATGATCAGGAAACCTTGATCATCTTGTTAATCAACGAGCTAGTTTATGAGAGAGGCAAAACTAGGAACTTCCTTTTTGTTTATTAAACACGCATGTATTAACGTTTCCGTATTAGTACAATTATAGCATGTAAAATAAACATTTTTCATAAATAAGGAATACGATAATAACCACTTTATTATTGCCTCTCGGGCATATTCCCTTCAGTCTCCCACTTGCACTAGAGACAATAATCTAGTTTGAAAACTTTGCGTATTGAACACTTATGGCTTTCTGGTGTTCGATATACGCAATTGCAAGTGGTTAACATAATCTACGGATCTGACGCTTCAGGTCCGTGTGTATTTGCATGTCTTTGCGTCTCCACGCATCACTCATTCTCCAATGAGATGGCATTGTATAAATTTGGTCTTTTGGTGAGACCTTTAGTTCCTTGGGGTTAAATCACGTCGATACTATTGTCATACAATATATCTTTTAGTGTTAGCCCGTTGCGAACCACACCTTAGTTTGATAACAAACTACTTGACACAAATTCCCTCCTTTGCTGCTACTATAGCAGTCATATACTTAGCCTTTTGTTGTAGTATCCGTCACAATGTCTTAACTTTGGAATTTATCCAAATCCATCATGGAAACTTTCTTTCCATTTCATTGTGCTTAAATTGAGGTAAACTTAATTTGTATCTTGTGACAAAACTAGTATCAATGTAACGCTTTACAATGAACTATTTGTAATTGTTTGTCACCTCTACACAAATATATTCTTAGTTCTTCCAAGAGATCATAAGAATATCCTCACTATCGTCCAATGATCATTTTATGATTCATTCTGGTATATGCTCATAACACTTAGAGCATAGGACACATCTGGATGTGTACATATCATGGTATGATTGATCAAATCATTCTTGTGATTTTACTCATCAAGTGTTAAAGCACTTGAATCTTGTTTCACTTATCAAGTGTCGATACACTTGAATCTTGATTCAATTCCTTTCCATGCGACAAGAACTGTTTCTTGTCGTTTCTATATTGAACTCCTTCAATATCTCATATATGTATGTTTGGCACAACCATATTAGCGTCACAGTCTATCCACTATAGACATTCATGCTAAATATTCGGGTTTTGCCTAAGTTTTTCATCGAAATGAAATTCTTAACCTTTGTCAATAAAAGATACATCATTTCTAATCAACAAGATGTCCTCCACATAATGTATTATAAATATGTCTTAGCGCTCCCACTTAATTTCTTGCAAATGCAAGCATCTTCATCGTCTCCTGATGAAAAAATCCTTTTTCATCATGGTGAAGATTCTAACTCCGTGATGCTTACTTCAACCATTGAAGTTTGCATGCCCCTTTTAGCATCCTTGGAATTAACAAAACCCTTTAGATCGTGTCATGTACATGTCCTAGGTAACCATTCTATTAAAAGAACTTTGTTTTGTTTATTCATCTACCATATACCAAATTATATGTAGTGGTTGCTACTTTAATACGTCCAGACTAAATATCGCTATGAAAGATCAAATCTTGTCATAGTTAACTCCTTGAAAATTGTCGGAAAATACTTTACGACATGTCGACTATTTCATAGATGTGAAACATCCATGTCTGTTTCTTTATAGATCCAAATACGACCGATAGGTTTTTACACCTTTCCGGAGGGTCTTCCAAGTTCAAAACTTGATTTCTCGTGTATGGAACTATCACGGATTTTATGGCTTGAAGCCATTTGACGGAGTCAAGGCCCATCATCGCTTCTTTGCATGTAGTCGGTTCATCATTGTCAAACAATAATGATTTACTCTCAAATCTTAGCATTTGATTGTTTATCCGACTGACTTGGTTCAATAAGAACTTAGATCTCCGTGACCACAACCTTTGAGGCACATAACCTATGAGCATTATGGCAGCCTCCGGAACAATTTCTGGCGCTGCGTAACTCAGCACATATAGCTAAGGTTCGTTAACCTTATTAAAGTTCTATTGTCCTCCCACTTAACTTTTACGAAAAATTCCTTCTTTAAGAAACTTCACGTTTCAAGCGACAAACCCTTTTGTCCTTGGTGTTATGGAGGAATAACCAATTGTTATTCGAAATAACCTACAAAGACATGCTCATCCGACTTTGGTTGTAAACATCTTACTTATGTTTAGAATACCAAAATTCAATAAATGACAATTTAGGTTTTACCCCAAACCATAACTTCCATAGTGTCATTTCAACGGATCTAGATGGAGCTCTTTTCAGTGTAAAAGCGGTAGTCTCTAAAGCTTTTAATCTTTTTAAAACATAATGGCAGTTTTATAAATAACACCTTTGATCCAACCATATCAAACAAGGTTTCATTACAAATCTCAAACACTCCATACTCCTATGGTGTTTCGGGAAATGTAAATCTAGGTGTTTTGCTAAACTTGCAACTCAAATAAATCCCTTTATGATAAATCATAATTCATTTATTTTTCTTGTTACACTTGTAACTCAAATAAATCCCTTATGATAAAATCATAAACCATTTATTTTCTTGTCACAATGATTTTCACTTCATCTTGAAAGTCTTTGAACATTTTCAAATATTTCACACTTCTTTCTCATTAAGTGAATATTCACTCAAATTTCTGGAGGAAGTATATGAAGTTGAAACCCATCGCTTACGACTACACATAATGGACTACATACATCGATATGTATAAATTCCAATATTTTAGTCGTTCGTTCTTCTTTGGCCTTTGAACGAAGTTTTAATTATCCCGAGGAAAGTCTCACAAGCGTCACTTGATCAAATCAAAGACTCCAAAAATCCATGAAAATGGAGATTCTTCATGTTTTCTTTCCAATATAATTTAAACACGATGTCACTTCGTAAGTGATCTTTCAATCATTTGTCTTGCAACATTTTAGCATTAGGTTTTATGGATGTGATTTCTCCAACTAGATTTGTAAATCATCCATCTTATATAGAATACGGTAATTATTTGAACAACCTTTGTTCTCATAATACCTGATTCAAATAACAATTATTAAAACAAATCTTGAAGTCAAGCCTTGATGTCAACGAGAAATACAAACAACGGTTTGTTTGTTTTCGATGAACATCATCACATATTCTCTTGCTAGTTACTTAGGCCATTGTGGTTTATGAATTGCGTCGTTCCGTATGAAATTTCATACCAACCAATTCGGTATCCAATACCCAAGAACCACATTGTTTAACAAGCAAAGAATACAACCATAAAATTTATATCATCTATATACCTAAATTGGATATTTCCAATCTTCTCTTTTCTGCCAAATATATTTTATATATTCTCTTTCAGCATTTCCTTTTATTTTTAAAAGAATCTATCAACATCAAAAGTGGAGCCATATACATGACACATAGTCCAAAGCGTGTATATTCAAATAATAATACCTTTGGACCAGCACTTTGAAGTAGATCACGATCATCAAAATGATCGGTATTCTTTCAAAATCCATTCTTTACTAATCTTTTAGTGTAGTAAACACTTTACATACATATTATATTCATCCTTATCATGACAACTTTCATGATCAAGCTACTGTAGCTTATAAAGGTGAATCGTGAGTATAACATTACTTTCCAAAACCCTTTTGGATGATTAGGATGTCTAGCATCTCCAACCTTCGTAAATTCTCATCCAATATGAGAACATATATTATACTCTATCATATTGCAACCAAAACATTGTTTCAGATATCGTTATATCTGCAACACATGATGGTTTCTGAAATAATTCTTTTAGCTCCTAGATAAACTTGATATTAAAACAATCAAGAATCATGGAGGCAAACATGATACTTAAGATACTAACACTGGAATTGTTACTCTCGATTTAATACCAACAATTAAATTTCATGGAGTAAATAGAGTTTGCTGAAAGTTTGCAATAGGACTTTAAACATTGATTGACACTCAACACAATACGATACCAGTTCGTAAAGTAAATATCCAGAATTCTATAGTTCTATTATCTCAATTACAACTATGCATAAGGTGGTGAACGAATGCCAATAACTACAACAAATTATGCAAATTCACTTTGATTTAATTTATGATAAATTGAGTTCTACTAATCCAAATTAGAAATGAACTTCCACTCAAAAACGACATCCCTCGTGCCTTTTTGGTGATTACATGAACCAAATCCACTACACCAAGTCCGATCATCACGTGAGTCAGTGTAGCTTCAAAGGCGAGCATCTATATGGTCATCATATCAAAACATATGACTCATGCTTAACCTTTCGGTCCGTGTTCCGAGGCCATGTCTATACATGCTAGGCTCGCCAAGTAAGAACCTTAGTATTCACGTGTGTAACTGTCTTACACCCGAGATATGCTCATGGATTCAAGTACACCCGATCATCACGTGATGTCTTGAAGCGACGAAACATTGTCGGTGCATACTTAAGGAAGAACACATTCTTATCTTGATATCTAAATAAGGGATCATCTTATTATGCTAATAAAACGCCAAACAAGCAATATAAGTGAAGGGTTTCGCGACATAGTAAATCAAAATTTTCTACAGATGCGAACAGAGGGAAAGCCAAGATCTAATCTAGGAGATGCAAACAACGAGAGAGATTGGATTAGATCTTCATACCCTTGAAGATTCGCACAGCGGAACGTTCGTCGGAACGTGGGTGATGTAGTCGTACTCGCTTCTCCTCCTCGCGATCCGATCCGATCTAGCACCACAAGTGGCGGTGCCTCCGTGAGATGCACACGTGCAGCACCTCGACGTCTCCTCCTTCCTTGGTCCAGCAAGTATGGTGGAGAGATGGGTTGGATCTACAACGCGACGGCGCGGTGCAATTGGTGGAGAATTTGTGCAGCAGGGCTTCGCCTACAAGCAGTCGGAAGGGAGAGAGGAGGGAAGAAGGGCGTCTAGGGTTGGAGGGGAAGGTGTAGGGGGATGGTGCGCCCCCACCCCTCTTTATATAGAGGGGGGCGCAGCCCTAGCCCCTCCCCCAAGCCCAAACCAGCGGCCCCAGAGGATAAGGAGTGGGGGGCAAGGAAACCCCCCCTTCTAGAAGGTCTATCTCGAGTTTAAACCTCTCTTGGCCGGCTAGGCCCTATGGGGCCTTGTGCCCCTGGCCCAATGCGTCCAGGGCACTCCCTCATAGGCCCATGCCCCCTCCCGGAAGGTGTGGCCACGTTGGTCCCCTTCCGGAAGGTTCTAGAAGCTTCCGGTATAATACCGATTAACCCGGAACAATTCCGAACTCCAAAAACTGCACTGCCTTATATGAATCTTATTCTCCGGACCACTCCGGAACCTCTCGTGATGTCCCGGATCCCATCCGAGACTCCGAACAAAAACTCATAAACCAATTATCCAATCTATCCTAGCGTCGAGACACGTTAAGTGTGTGACCCTGCGGGTTCGAGAATATGCAGACATGATCTTCTATCAATAATCAACAGCGGGGTCTGGAAACCCATATTGACTCCCACACATTCATCGATGATCATATCGGATGAACCACGATGTCAGGATTCAATCAATCCCATATATATATTCCCTTTGTCTCGCGATATTTTACTTGCCCGAGATTTGATCGTCGGTACCGTCATACCTAGTTCAATCTCGTTCACAGCAAGTACTTTACTCGTTCCGTAATCCGATATCACTTTGTGATTAACTCCTTAACCACATGCTTGCAAGCGGTGTTGATATTGATTACCGAGTGGGCCCGAAGTATATCTCTCCGACTTGGGAGGGACAAATCCCATCTCGATACATACAACCCAACAGATACTTTCCGATCACCTGAGAGACACCTTTATGATCACCCTCTCATAGGATGACGTTTGATGAACTCAAAGCTTTCTTCCGATACCAGGGAGTTGTATTATCTCATGGTCTAAGGAATACAATATTTGACATAAGAAAAGCTTCGCAAAGACGAACACGATGACACGATCTAATTGCTTCGCTTAGTTTGGGTCTGTCCATCATATCATTCTCCCAATGATATGATCTCATTATCAATTGACAACTCATGTCTATGGTTAGGAAACCTTAACCATCATTGATCAATGAGCTAGTCCATAGAGGCATACTAGAGACACGGTGTTGTTCACAAACCACACAAGTATTAAAGTTTCCGCTTAATACAATTCTAGCATGGAATATAAACATTATCATGAACAAGAATTATAATAATAACAGCTTTATTATTGCCTCTAGGGCATAATTCCAACAGTCTCCCACTTGCACTAGAGTCAATAATCTAGTTTACATCTGGCAACAATCTCACACCCATGGCACTAAGGTGCTGATCATGTTTTACACGTGGAAGAGGTTTAGTCAATGGATCTGCGACATTCAGATCTATATGTACTTTGCTAATCTTCAGATCTCCATCTGCTATATAATCTCGGATTATATGAAACTTGCGGTTGATATGCTTGGTCTTTGGATGATATCTTGGTTCCTTAGCGAGTGCTATGGCGCCAGTGTTGTCACACAATATCTCCAGTGGGTCCAATGCACTTGGAACCACGCCAAGCTCAATGATGAAGTTTCTGATCCAAACTCCTTCACTTGACGCTTCTGCAGCAGCCATGTATTCCGCTTCTATTGTAGATCCCGTGATCACGCTTTGCTTGCAGCTTCTCCAGCTCACAGCTCCTCCATTCAAAATATACACGTATCCTGTCTGAGATTTAGAATCATCCTTGTCGGTGACAAAACTAGCATCGACGTAACCTTTTACGACGAGCTGTTCATCACCCCCATAGACTAAGAACATTTCTTTAGTTCTATTTAGGTACTTTAGGATGTTCTTCACGGCTGTCCAGTGTTCCACTCCTGGATCACTTTGATATCTGCTCGTCAAACTAAGAGCATTGGACACATCCGGTCTAGTACACAGCATGGCATACATGATGAACCTATGGCCGAGGCATAAGGCACTTTGCTCATAGCTTCCCTATCATTTACCGTAGCTGGACACTGAGCCTTGCTCAATATCTTACCTGACAACATAGGCACCGAACCTTTCTTTGCCTTATCCATTCTAAACCTTTTCAGAACTTTGTCTAGGTATGTACTCTGGCTTAAAGCTATCAGGCGTCTTTGTCTATCTCTATAGATCTTGATGCCCAATATATAAGCAGCTTCACCTAGGTCTTTCATTGAAAAACACTTGTTCAAATAACTCTTCACATCGTTAAGCATGTTGATGTCATTTCCAATAATCAATATGTCATCCACATATAGTACCAGAAACGTCACCGAGCTCCCACTCACTTTCTTGTAGATACAAGCTTCATAGCAATTTCGAACAAATCCAAAGCTCTTGATCACTTGATCAAAACGAAGGTTCCAACTCCGAGATGCTTGCTTCAGTCCATAAATGGAACGCTGAAGTTTGCATACTTTACTAGCATCCTTAGGATCGACAAAACCTTCGGGTTGCATCATATACAACTCTTCATCAATGTTGCCATTGATGAAAGCAGTCTTGACATCCATCTGCCATATTTCATAATCATGAAACGCAGCAATTGCTAATAAAATCTGAATGGACTTAAACATCGCTACGGGAGAGAAAGTCTCATCGTAGTCAACACCTTGAACTTGTCGAAAAACCTTTCGCGAAAAGCCGTGCTTTATAGACGGTAACATTACCATCCGTGTCCGTTTTCATCTTGAAGATCCATTTGCACTCAACGGCCTTTCGGTCGCTAGGAGGGTCCACCAAAGTCCATACTTGGTTTTCGCTCATGGATCCCAATTCAGATTTCATGGCTTCTAGCCATTTCTCAGAGTCTGGGCTCATCATCGCTTCCTCATAGTTCGTAGGTTCACTGTCGTCTACCAACAAGACAGTCAAGACAGGGTTGTCGTACCACTCAGGAGGGGCACGCGACCTTGTCGACCTGCGACGTTCAGTAGCAGCATCGTCCGAAGCTTCATGATCCTTGTCATTAGCTTCCTCTATTGTTGGTGCAGGCGGCACTGGAACAATTTCAGGTGCTGCACTACTCTCCAATTCAAGAGAATGTTCAATAACCTCGTCTAGCTCTACTTTCCTCCCACTCACTTCTTTCGAGAGAAACTCCTTCTCAAGAAAGGAACCGTTCTTCGCGACAAACACTTTGCCTTCGGTTCTGTGATAGAAGGTATACCCAATAGTTTCCTTAGGGTATCCTATGAAGACGCATTTCTCTGCTTTGGGTTCGACCTTGTCCGGCATCAACTTCTTGACGTAAGCTTCGCATCCCCAAACTTTAAGAAACGACAACTTAGGTTTAGCACCAAACCATAGTTCATACGGTGTCGTCTCAACGGATTTAGATGGTGCCCTATTTAAAGTGAATGCAGCGGTTTCTAATGCATAACCCCAAAATGATAACGGCAAATCAGTAAGAGACTTCATTGATCGGACCATATCTAATAAGGTTCGATTCCGGCGTTCAGACACACCATTGCGCTGTGGTGTTCCGGGTGGCGTGAGTTGTGAAACGATTCCACTTGCTTTAAGATGCGTGAGAAAATCATAACTCAAATATTCACCTCCACGATCGGATCGTAGAAATTTAATCTTTCTGTTACGATGGTTCTCCACTTCATTCTGAAATTCTTTGAACTTTTCAAACATTTCAGATTTATGTTTCATTAAATAGATATACCCATATCTACTTAAGTCATCGGTAAAAGTGAGAAAATAGCGATATCCACCGCGCGTCGAAACACTCATCGGTCCGCATACATCGGTATGTATGATTTCCAACAAGTCCGTTGCTCGCTCCATCATACCGGAGAATGGGGTTTTGATCATCTTTCCCATGAGGCATGGTTTGCATGTGTCAAATGATTCAAAATCAAGAGACTCCAAAAGTCCATCAGAATGGAGTTTCTTCATGCACTTTACACCAATATGACCTAGACGACAGTGCCACAAATAAGTAGTATTATCACTATCTACTTTGCATCTCTTAGCCTCAATGTTATGGATGTGTGTTTCATCCCTTTCGAGATTTAGAAGAAATAAACCATTCACAAGAGGTGCATGACCATAAAAGATGTTACTCATATAAATAGAACAACCATTATTCTCCGATTTAAATGAATAACCGTCTTGCAATAAACACGATCCGGAAATAATGTTCATGCTCAACGCAGGCACATAATAACATTTATTAAGGTTTAAAACTAATCCCGAAGGTAAAACTAAGGAGAGCGTGCCGACGACCATCACATCAACTCTTGATTCGTCGCCAACGCGCATCGTCACCTCATCCCTCGCAAGCCTCCGTCTATTCCGTAGCTCCTGTTTCGAGTTACAAATATTAGCAACTGAACCGGTATCAAATACCTAGGCACTACAACGAGGGCTAGTAAGGAAAACATCAATAACATGTATATCAAATATACCTTTGATGGTGCCAGCCTTCTTGTCCGCTAAGTACTTCGGACAGTTGCGCTTCCAGTGACCCTTGTCCTTGCAATAGAAGCACTCAGTGTCCGGCTTGGGACCAGACCTGAGCTTCTTCTCAGCAGGGGCATTGCGCTTGCCGCCGCCCTTCTTGAAGGGCTTCTTTGCTCCCTTACCTTTCTTAAAGGTGGGCTTGTTGACCATCAACACATGATTATCCTTTTTGATGTCCACTTCCGCGGCCTTCAGCTTTGCGAAGAGCTCGGTGATCGTATCAGTGGAACCAATCTGATTGTGAGTCACTACAAAACTTTTGTAGCTGGGAGGGAGTGATTGCAGAACCCTGTCAATCTTGAGCTCCTCTGGAATCATGCATTCCAGTTGCTCAAGGCGTTGAGTGTAGCCCGTCATCTTAATGGGGTGCTCACTAACGGAACTCCCTTCCTCCATCTTGCAGTTAAAGAACTTCTCAGAGATCTCATATCTCAGAACGGGCCTGAGTCTGAAACATGGTTTTCAGCTCTTCGAGAATCTCAAAGGGACCGGGATAGTCTTCAAAACGATTTTGAAGTTCCGGTTCCATAGCAAACAACATGGTGCTCTTAATCACACCATAATCATCTTTGCGCGACTGATAGACAGCTTTCTCATCAGCCGGCGCAGTTGCAGCAGGGGGGTCAACTAACGCTTTCCCAAGGACATAGTCCTTTTGACCGCCAGAGAGAATGATTCTTAGATTGCGGAACCAATTGGTGAAGTTAGACCCATTGTTTCTAAGCTTTTCCTTCTCAGCAAAAATGTTGAAGTTGAAGTTGGACTTGGCCATGTGATCTACAGTATTTGCAAGTACAACTTTAGACTATGTTCATGATAAATAGTTCAACTTAATCAAATTACTAGATGAACTCCCACTAAATTCAACATCCCTCAAGTTGTTTAGTGAACATGATCCAAATTCACCACACCTAATCCGATCATCACGAGAAGAGATGTGGCTTCAATGGTGGACAACGAAGTGTCAATCATATCATTCATATGACTCATGCTTAACCTTTCGGTTCTTGTGTTCCGAGGCCATGTCTGTACATGCTAGGCTCGTCAAGTTAGACCCAAGTATTTCCGCGTGTGCAAAACTGGCTTGCACCCGTTGTATGTGAGCGTAGAGTCTATAGCACCCGATCATCACGTGATGCTTGAACACGACGAACTTTCGCAACGGTGCATACTTGGGGAGAACACAGTTTTTATCTTGATCTTTAAGTGAGGGATCATCTTATAATGCTACCGTCGCGATCTAAGCATAATAAGATACATAAAAGGATAAACATCACATGCATATAACTTTATGTGACATGGTATAGCCAATCTTTGCGCAATGATCTCCATCTTGTGCGTTCCGGCATGATCTCCATCACTCCACCATGATTGCCTCCACCACGAATAGCAACTACAACTATTGCTAACTACTTAGCGATAAAGTAAAGCTATTACATGGCGTATAAGAAGTTGACTCGCAGGTCATACACAATTATAAAGACAACCATATGGCTCCTGCCGGTTGTGTCCTCATCGACATGCAAGTCGTGAAACATTACAAAACATGATCATCACATATAATATACACATCACATCTTGGGCCATACCATATCACAGAAAACACTCCCTGCAAAAACAAGTTAGACGCCTCTACTTTGTTGTTGCATGTTTTACGTGGCTTATGGGAGTAGATGCTAAGAACGATTCTTACCTACGGAAAGCCACAACGGTGATATTATGGTTGCCAAACTCCGGTGTTAATCCCATGACAACTATAGTGAGAGAAACTGACATCCACCAGCCGCATGTGTGGAACAAGCCACACGTCAAGTGCGGAGCCGGTCTCGCGAGCGACGTCGCGTAAGGTTGGCCTGGACCGCTTCAATCTCACTATCCCGCGTCATAAGAAGAACACAAACAAGAGGCTTGCAACAAAAAGCACCAACGCCCGCAACAACCATGTTGCGTTCTACTCGTGAAACACATCTACGCATAGATCTAACTTTGATACCACTGAAGGGTTTCGCGGCATAGTAAATCAAAATTTTCTACGGATGCGAACAGAGGGAAAGCCAAGATCTAATCTAGGAGATGCAAACAATGAGAGAGATTGGATTAGATCTTCATACCCTTGAAGATTCGCACAGCGGAACGTTCGTCGGAACGTGGGTGATGTAGTCGTACTCGCTTCTCCTCCTCGCGATCCGATCCGATCTAGCACCACAAGTGGCGGTGCCTCCGTGAGATGCACACGTGCAGCACCTCGACGTCTCCTCCTTCCTTGGTCCAGCAAGTATGGTGGAGAGATGGGTTGGATCTACAACGCGACGGCGCGGTGCAATTGGTGGAGAATTTCTGCAGCAGGGCTTCGCCTACAAGCAGTCGGGAGGGAGAGAGGAGGGCAGCAGGGCGTCTAGGGTTGGAGGGGAAGGTGTAGGGGGATGGTGCGCCCCCACCCCTCTTTATATAGAGGGGGGCGCAGCCCTAGCCCCTCCCCCAAGCCAAAACCGGCGGCCCCAGAGGATAAGGAGTAGGGGGCAAGGAAACCCCCCCTTCTAGAAGGTCTATCTCGAGTTTAAACCTCTCTTGGCCGGCTGGGCCCTATAGGGCCTTGTGCCCCTGGCCCAATGCGGCCAGGGCACTCCCTCATAGGCCCATGCCCCCTCCCGGAAGGTGTGGCCACGTTGGTCCCCTTCCGGAAGGTTCTAGAAGCTTCCGGTACAATACCGATTAACCCGGAACAATTCCGAACTCCAAAAACTGCACTGCCTTATATGAATCTTATTCTCCGGACCACTCCGGAACCTCTCGTGATGTCCCGGATCCCATCCGAGACTCCGAACAAAAACTCATAAACCAATTATCCAATCTATCCTAGCGTCGAGACACGTTAAGTGTGTGACCCTGCGGGTTCGAGAATATGCAGACATGATCTTCTATCAATAATCAACAGCGGGGTCTGGAAACCCATATTGACTCCCACACATTCATCGATGATCATATCGGATGAACCACGATGTCAGGATTCGATCAATCCCATATATATATTCCCTTTGTCTTGCGATATTTTACTTGCCCGAGATTTGATCATCGGTACTGTCATACCTAGTTCAATCTCGTTCACAGCAAGTACTTTACTCGTTCCGTAATCCGATATCACTTTGTGATTAACTCCTTAACCACATGCTTGCAAGCGGTGTTGATATTGATTACCAAGTGGGCCTGAAGTATATCTCTCCGACTTGGGAGGGACAAATCCCATCTCGATACATACAACCCAACAGATACTTTCCGATCACCTGAGAGACACCTTTATGATCACCCTCTCATAGGATGACGTTTGATGACCTCAAAGCTTTCTTCCGATACTAGGGAGTTGTATTATCTCATGGTCTAAGGAATACAATATTTGACATAAGAAAAGCTTCGCAAAGACGAACACGATGACACGATCTAATTGCTTCGCTTAGTTTGGGTCTGTCCATCATATCATTCTCCCAATGATATGATCTCATTATCAATTGACAACTCATGTCTATGGTTAGGAAACCTTAACCATCATTGATCAATGAGCTAGTCCATAGAGGCGTACTAGAGACACGGTGTTGTTCACAAACCACACAAGTATTAAAGTTTCCACTTAATACAATTCTAGCATGGAATATAAACATTATCATGAACAAGAATTATAATAATAACAACTTTATTATTGCCTCTAGGGCATAATACCAACAATAAGATGCTATCAAACATCACATGTTTATTAGTGGAATGATATGGTTCCCGCATATGATCTCTATCATGTGCACCGTGGTATGATCACTATCATACCTATATGTGTAAGGCCAAGGTCTATGGAACTTACACGTCATGTGTGTTGTAAGAGTATCATCTCATACCTCTACTTACAACATCACGATATCATAACACTAGCCCAGCAACAATCTAAACTAGACGCCTCTAATTTATCCATTGCAAGTTTTACGTGGCTTAGGGCTTTCGAAGATAGAACCGTTCTTACCAACGAACATGAACCACAACGAGGATAATCAAATTGTTGACAACTCGTTGTAAATTAGATATTGACTATAGTAGGAGAGACAGACACCCGCTAGCCACTTATGCAAAACTAGTTGCATGTCAAGCGTGGAACAGGTCTCATGTGCGAGGACATGTAAAGTTTGTCCGGGCCGCTTCATCCCACTATGCCACCAATATCCAAAGTACAACAAAGAAGCAATAAAATGATCATCATCGCCCACATACTCATATGTGTACTACCCGTGCAAAGTATCTACGCATAGATCCGGCTCTGATATCACTGTAGGGTTCGCAGCATAGAAAACAAAAAATTTCCTACGATGTGAACTATAAACCAAGATCTATCTATTAGATACAAACAACGGGCGGATGTATATCCGTAGAGAACATACCCTTGAAGACCGACAAAGCTTAACGAGTTCAACTCGTGGTTGATGTAGACGATCTCTTGCCGATCTCAAGATCGACAGGAAGTCCTAGCGCCGCAAAACAGCAGCGCATCCGTGCTCGCACACACGTTCGAGGCACCGAGCAACCTTCGCCTCCTCGCTCCAGCGATGCAGCGGAAGCACAACTCTTTCTTTCCGAATAGCCACCGGGAACATGTATCTCGCTAGTCCGAGACCATGGGGGATAAATTCTAGAGGGGGAGAGAGATCCTTCACGAGGAGGTGTGAGTGAGAGAGAGGGAGGGGGCTCCTTTTATAGGGAGAGGGGGGGGCACCCAAGGGGACATGCACCCAGCCATGGGGCTGCCCCCACCTCTTCCACATTCATGTGGGTGGACACTCCACTCCCTCAAATGCCTTTCAATTCCCTCCACTCAAAAACCCACTCAAATTCCCATTAAATTTCCACCCAATTTAATGCAAACTCTCATTAAATAAAACTCCTTTTATTTATTCAGAATTTTTTCAATTACTTTAATGACAAACATTCACATATAACCCCTTGCTAGTATTTCATTTCACATGCAGAAACACTTTCTGCAATTTCACCCGAAAACCCGTTTCGGTATCTACTGAAATAAATTCCTGCGCTTGTTATTCTTTTCGGCATGAAAATTTTGCTCCAAATGGATGTCGGTGTCTCTTAAGTGTGTCACCCTACGGTTCGCGAATAATGCGGACATGATCAAGACCCCTCTCAGATCAATAATCAGAAGCGGGATCTGGAGACCCATACTGACTCCCACACATTCAACATGACTTTCTTGTGATCGTCGGAACCTTTTACGCTAGTATCTTAATCCTTTTGTTTCGCGATATATTACATGTCCGAGATTCGATCATTGGTATCTCCATACCTAGTTTGATCTCGTTACTGACATGCACTCTTTTCTTGTTCCCGTGATATAACATTCTAGTGATCAAATCACTTGCTTGCAAGCTAACCAATGTGATATCACCGAGAGGGCCCAGAGTATATCTATCCGTCATCGGGATGAACAAATTCCACTCTCGATCAATGGGCCTCAACATAACACTTTATTAGTTCTGAATCCATCTTTAAAATCACCCTGTTACGGTGTGACGTTTGATGTTATCAAGAAACTCTTCCGGTGTTAGTGATTGACATGATCTCATGGTCTAAGGATTAGGATCACTTCGTAAGTTATTATAGCAATATAAACTCAATGACTTTGATCGTAATGCTATACTTCGGATGAATGTTCATCACATCATTACACTAATGTTGTGATCCCGTTATTAACAACATCCAATGTCCATGATCAGGAAACCTTGATCATCTTGTTAATCAACGAACTAGTTTATGAGAGAGGCAAAACTAGGAACTTCCTTTTTCTTTATTAAACACACATGTATTAACGTTTCCGTATTAATACAATTATAGCATGTAAAATAAACATTTATCATAAATAAGGAATACAATAATAACCACTTTATTATTGCCTCTCGGGCATATTCCCTTCACAAATATATAGAAGGGCTAAGCTTACTACAACTACAATGTTTTCACTAGGAATATATAAGGGTATCCTATTAGGATTTAGCATAGCATAAAATATAGTAGTCTTTTATCATGCATATTGCAAAATCCACTAAGTGCAATGAAAAATAGTAGGACATGGATGATAGTGTCACTTGCCTTTTTAGTAGAGAATGTTGGTTCACTTCTTGATCTTGCAAATATCACACTCTAATTCCACTACAATTCAATCAAGCAAACACAAATTCAACTAGCATTCCAACCAATTTATCACACATAAAATAATAGAAACAAGGTCATGCATGCAAGCATGCAAAAGATAGTTTTATTTGCAAAAGTGGTTTCTACTAGGCTCTAAACATTTTCAATCTCACATTGGTCATTTATAAAAGTGGTAAAACCTTTTGCAAGAGGTTTCACTCCATAAACAAATTTTATACCAAAGTGATATTTTATGTTTTGTTAGAATTGTATTTTGCAAGGAAATAACTTTATAGGGTTCATAAAATATGTTTTTGAGTCACTAACTTGGTGTTTATGGTCAGAAGGTTTGAAGCAAAACATTTCCCAAAGGTTTTACTCAAAAATCATTTCTAAACCAAAAACAATATTTTTATTTGACTAGAGATGCTCTAACTCCAATATTTATTCCTTAACTTCACAAAATACATTTTTAAATCCATAAGTTGGTTCCTGTGGTCAGTAGGTTCACAAAAAACCATTTTGCAAAGATTTCATCTCAAAAATATATCTAGAACAATTTTTATATTCAAAATAAGCCTACACAAGTTTCTGCAATTTCAACCAATTTTCCACAAGAAAAACATTAAACAAAATGCATGGTTGCAAATTACTTGATCTGCTAAATCCATTGATATAAAATTTGAAAAATTTGGACGTGTAGAACTAAAGTTATGAATTTTACAAGTTTGCAATTCTAATAGAACATTTTCTGTTTTTAAATCAAAACCAGTGCCACGCGGCGTGTTTCTATTGGACGGTACAGCTTCGTGCGGATCAGCCTCTGCGAACCGTTGGATTTCACTTAAATCGCATGGCGCAGATGGACACACACCCCTTCGGTTGGATCTAATCCTAGCCAGACAATTCGCATCTTACGGCTCACAGCAGCTCGACCAGTAACTGGCGGCGCTAGCGGCGGCTGGCGGCGGCGCACGCTCTGGCTACGGTGGAGTCGGTGATTCAGGAAGCAAGAGAAGGAGGGAAGTAGCTCACCGTGACCAGGGGATCTCGGCGATGCTCAACGTGGTCGCGAGGAGGCAAGGGGCGCACGGGGACAAAAATAATTGCTCGCCGGAGTTGCTGCGGCGTTGGGCTCATCTTGATGTCGACGGGGACGGAGCTGCAGGTCGCCCTAAGGCAAACGGAGCACATGGTTAGACGCGTACTGTCCTGGGGATCTTAGGAGCATCAACAGGAAGGCTTGGGGCGGTCGGTGTTTACCAGAAGAGTTCGTCGGAGCAAAGACAGACGACGGCGGCGGGTTGAGGTTGTCCTTGCCGACGCTCTAGGGCAAGCGTGGCCAAGCAGCTGGCATTGGGAGATGCGTCAGGCATTGGGGAACAAGGCTGCATGCAGCGGGAGGCGAGGGGCGGCCGTGGTTCGCCGGAATTGGCCGGAATCATCGTCGGAGACAGAGATGCTCGAGCTCGAAATTCACCCAGCCTAGGGGCAGAGAGGGAGAGGCAAGCGAGGGGAAAGAGAGAGGAGACAAGTGCGATTAAGTACGCATGGTTGCTGGGGGAGTGATGGCTGCAATAACGCGGATTGATTGCTGGAGTTAATGGCAGAAACGGCGTGGGGGACTTGGTCGCGGGTGAGAACGACGACGTGCTGGCGTGGGGCCGTGCTGACAGTGAGAGAGAGAGGGGGCGTGGGGTCCACTTGTCTGTGACTGCGCGGGTTCTTTCCTGAGTGAAAACTGTTCACCAGCGGGGGAGTTTAGTTGGGCTGCGTGTGGGCTTGCTGGGCTGGCCAGATGGGCTGCTGTTTGTTTCCTTTTTTTATACTGAAGCTTTTTATTTTTCTATTTGGAATTTCTGTTTTGATTTTTAAACAAATAATTCAAACTCCAATTCAAATCAAACCACCACCAAACTTTGTGTTGATTTTAATTCTATTTAACAACATAAGCCCAAGTCCAAAATAAGATCATTTTTTTTATTCTTCTAAGATCTATTTAATAATTAAATAAATAGACCTTTGTCTCTAATTCAAAAATAGGATTTAATTTATTTAAAAACTCTATTTGAAATATAAATAATACCAAACCTTTTCAGTAGGTTTCTTTTGAAAAAACGAAACACTTTGGAAATCTTATTTAAAATATTTGAACAAGTTTTAGTGTTTATTTTTAAAAGGGAAAAAGCCTTTACTTAAATAAAATTGGATATTAATAAATTTTTATTATTTTATTTAAATAAACCTTTACTCTTTTTATCAAATAGAAGTATTTTATTTCAAAACTTTGGCCAAGATTTAATTTGGCTCTATAAAATAATCCTTATTTATACTTCTACCTTTGCTTTTGAAAACCATATCTTTTTATTAAAAGATCCAAAAATAGTGATTCCAACTATTATAATTTTATTTATTAATTGTTTATATTTTTAAATCCCTTTAGGATTTTATTTGATCAAAATAGGTTTGGATATTTCCAATTGGAATCAAAAAGTTTCTTCTCACCCTAAATTTCAACAAAATTTTATTTTGTTTATTTATTTTTCACATTTCAAAATTTGGAAAATTTTGGGATGTGACATACTGAAAGCTTCTTCCAAAATACGGATGGGTACTTCGGGATAGGTCAGGTCATCATTGATCTCTATGGTCCGATGATCAATGTTCTTGAAAACTTCAGTATTCTCCGGAACTTCAAGGCATTTGCGAAGTAACGATATATGGAACACATTGTGCACCGCTGACATTTCTTCTGGTAGTTCCAATTGATATGATACTTCTCCTCGACGATTCAGAATCTTGAAGGGTCCGATATATCTAGGGGATAACTTTCCTTTCATCTGGAAACGCTGCATTCCCTTCAACGGCGACACTTTAAGGTACACAAAATCTCCGATATTAAAAGCGAGGTCTCGACGTCTCTTGTCGGCGTAACTCTTCTGTCTTGACTGGGCGGTCTTGAGGTGCTCATGAATCTTGTGAACTTTATCTTCTGCTTCTCGTAGGATGTTGGGTCCGAAAATCTGACTCTCTCCTACTTCCGACAAATTCAAAGGGGTGCGACACTTCCTTCCATACATGAATTCAAATGGGGCCATTTGCAGACTAGCTTGATAACTGTTGTTGTAATAAAATTCTACGAAAGGAAGACAGTCTTCCCATTTAGATCCATACTCTAGCACACATGCTCTCAACATATCTTCGAGTATTTGATTTACTCGTTCCGATTTTCCATCGGTCTGAAGGTGATAAGCTGTGCTGAAATCTAGTTGGATTCCTAAACCTTCTTGGACTTTCTTCCAAAATCTCGAGGTAAACTGAGTTCCTCGATCCGATATGATGTTCTTGGGGACTCCGTGCAAACTGACGATTCTAGCGATGTATAATTCTGCTAGCTTCAAACTCGGATATGTGGTCTTGACTGGTAAGAAATGGGCGACTTTGGACAATCTGTCCACTATGACCTAGATAGAGTCATTTCCCCTACTAGAAATAGGCAATCCGGTGATAAAGTCCATTCCAACTGAATCCCATTTCCATTCCATAATCTGTAGAGGTTGCAACAGTCCAGCGGGTCTTTGATGTCCCGCCTTGACTCTCTGACATATATCACACTTGGCGATATAGCTTCCGATTTCGCTCTTCATCTTATGCCACCAAAATTGTTCCTTCAAATCCTGATACATCTTTGTTCCTACGGGGTGGATAGAATAAAGAGTATCATGGTCCTCTTTCAAAATCACGTCTTTCAATTCCGAATCTGCTGGTACACAAAGGCGTCCTTTGTACCACAGAACTCCTTCTTCGTCTTCGGAGAATCCGAGTACTTTGACTGTACCGATACGACACTTGATTCCGTCGATACTAGCATTTCCTTTCTGCGCCTCTTTGATTTGACTAATCAAAGTGGGTTGAAGTTCTATGCTAGCCAAACATCCTTCACTCACTAATTCCATTCGGAAATCTTCCATCTCTTTGTGCAAACTTGGTTGCTCCGTTAGAATCATGGAGTTCAAGCGGCACGGCAATCTGCTAAGGGCATCTGCTACCACATTGGCTTTACCGGGGTGATAGTGAATGTCCAGATCATAGTCCTTGATTAGCTCCATCCATCTTCTCTGTCTCATATTCAGCTCCTTCTGAGTGAATATATACTCGAGGCTCTTGTGATCCGAATAAATCTCACAACAGTTTCCCATGAGATAATGCCTCCATGTCTTCAGGGCTAGAACTACGGCTGTGAGTTCGAGGTCATGGGTTGGGTAGTTCTGTTTATGTTGCTTCAGTTGTCGGGATAGATAATATATAACTTTGCCTTCTTGCATTAGCACACATCCGAGGCCGATCTTGGATGCGTCACAATACACATCAAAGGGCTTTGTGATATCCGGCATGATCAAAATTGGGGCTGAAATCAATCTTCTCTTGAGTTCTTGAAAACTCACTTCACATTTGCCCGTCCATTCAAACCTCTTGTCCTTCTTCAGCAATTGAGTCATGCGTCTGGCAATACTCGAGAATACTTCTATGAACTTGTGGTAGTATCCCGCTAATCCGAGAAACGCACGAACTTGGGTTTGAGTGGTTGGGGCTTGCCAATCTTCAATATCTTTCACCTTCGCAAGGTCAACGGAAATTCCTCCGGCTGATACAATGTGGCCGAGGAATCCTACCTCCTGTAACCAGAATTCACATTTGCTAAACTTGGCATACAGCTGATGCTCTCTAAGGGTTCCAAGAATGGTCCTTAGGTGTAGCTCATGTTCTTCTTCTGATTGGAACAAATCATAATATCATCGATGAAAACAATGACAAACTTATCCAGGAAGTCCATAAAAATCTTATTCATGAGATTCATGAAATAAGCGAGGGCATTGGTTAATCCAAAAGACATGACAATATACTCATATAATCTATACCTTGTGGTAAAGGCAGTCTTTGGAATATCCTCTGCGTGAATCTTGAGTTGATGATAGCCAGTTCTAAGATCAATCTTAGAAAACACTTTGGCACCAGTCAACTAGTCAAACAAATCTTCTATCTTTGGAAATGTGTACTTTTTATTGATAGTAACGTCATTCAACTTCCGATAATCCGTACACAAACGGTTACCTCCATCTTTCTTGTCCACAAACAAGATAGGTGATCTCCATGGTGATGCACTTGGTTGAATCAGTCCAATTTCTAGCATGGCATCCAGTTGCTTCTTCAGTTCTGCTAGTTCCGACGGTCTCATACTATATGGTCTCTAGGCGATGGGTCCGGTTCCAGGGATTAGTTCAATGATAAACTCGATATCCCGATCTAGGGGCATACCGGGCAAAACATATGGAAATACATCAGGGTATTCACAGACTATCCGGACTTGGTCAATGGTAGGTTGGGCTATACTCTTGTTGCACTTGAACTGACGAGGCAAGGTTTCAGATATATGCTCGACTGATATTCTGGCTGTACTGGTCATGGTTATGGCTTTCTTGGCACAGTCAATTAATCCTTTATGTTTGGACATCCAATCCAATTCTAGTACTACTTCCAAACCTTTAGTTCCGAGTACTATTAGATTAGCATAAAAATCTATGCCATGGATTCGGATAGGGATGGCTTTGCAAATTTGCCTAGCTTTGGTGGTTGAACCAGGTATTTGAACAATCATAACATGCTTCAATTTGGTTGGTTGAATCTTACTAGTGCATGAAAATTCTTCAGTGAAAAATGAGTGCGATGCTCCAGAATCAAACAACACTCTTGCAAGTACTGAGTTAACAGAAAACATACCCAACACGACATCTGGCGCTTCCTGGGCTTCTTTAGCATGCATGACAAAAAGACGGCCGTTGCGGTTGAGCGAATTCCCTGGGGCAAACCTTCTTTCGGGCTGAACACGACGCTGCTGCTGAGCTGGGGCATTTACATTGGGGGATGCGGCAATATTCTTGGGGCACTCATTGGAATAATGACCCTTGGTTCCACATTCATAACAAATCGCTTGCGACTTGTCCTTTGCTGCAATAGGCACAACATTGCTTCCAGTCCTTGGGGCAGTGTTAGTGTTGGTGGCGGCATTGTTGTTGTTGAACTTGGGTGGTGCACGGTTGAAATTGCTAGAGTTGCCGGGGTTGTTGTGGTTTCCTCCGGGTCTTGGGTTTCCACGGTTAGGATAGGTTAGACGGTTCATCGGGGGTCTGTTGTTTCTTGGGCAAATCCTGGAGATGGGTTGGGGCGATACTTTGGTGTCTGGTGGGTTCCTGGTTGATGCATCATGCGGAGCTTGCGGTTCTCATTGGCTTGATTGATCTTTCCTTCCATCTGAATGGCAGAGTCGACTACGGATTCAATATCAGCAAAGGGGATATTGACTAACACCGTCTGCATCTCATCGTGCAGACCATTCAGGAATCTCTCTTTCTTCTTGGCTTCAGTGTCGATCTCATCCGGGGCATACCTAGCTAATGACAAGAATTTGTCACGGTATTCCACTACTGTCATCCTCCCTTGCTTCAGTTCTCTGAATTCATCTCTCATCCTCTTGATCAAACCCGGTGGCACATGGGTTCTGCTGAACTTGACCTTGAATTCCTCCCATGTCATCATCTGACCTCCGGTCATTGCACGAACGCTTTTCCACCATGCTCTTGCATCTCCGGCTAGATAGTGGGTGGCGAACATAACTTTCTCGTTAGCTCCCACTCCTGCGACTTACAGATTGTTCTCCATTGTTTGTAGCCAATCCTCTGCATCTAGGGGTTCTTCTGACTTAGTGAAAACAGGTGGATTGGTGTTCTGGAAATTCTTGAGCTTAGATCCATGGTTGTCCTGATTTCCATGGCCTTGATTGTTGTTGGCCATCTGGGCTATCTGTTGAAGGGTGGCTAAGTTGGCTTGAAGTTTGATTCTTTCGGCTTCGCGGTCCGAAACCAACATTTTGCAAGAGTTGCAACATCGGGTCCGGGGCTGAGCCACTTCCTCCGCGAGGCATCTGGAGATTGAGATAGATCATGAGAAAAGAGGGAAATTTCTAAGGTTCAGGGTTTTTGAAATTTTTTTGAAGTTTGACTCGGATTTTGCTAGCGACTTGCTTTTCATTCATTCATTCATAGCACATGATACAAACACACACCACAACAAAGGAAAACAGATGGTTTTAAGAACCATTCTGTGAAGCTACGATACAGTGGGACCAAATACAACTCACTAACGCTAGTGCTCAAGTGCTACTACTCCTTGGAGTCGGTGTACTCATCATCATCATCGATGAAAGAGAAATCATCCTCATCGGTGAAGAAGTCCATAGCTTGAACCTCCAGAAAGTCATCATCATCGCTGAGATAGGAGTAGGGGTCTCCACGAAGGTCTTCCCCTGCATTCTCCCTCTCCTCCAACTGCATGCCTCTCTCGTGGATGGTCTCCTCCAAATCCGTGATATGGTGGCGAAGACGGGTAATGATGCGCTCCTTCTTGTCGAGTATAACAAGCTGGTCAAAGATGAGGTATCCTCCATTCCCCAACTGATAAAACTTGTTGTACTCCACGTCCATCTATAAGAATATAGGATGAGTAAGTTAGTAGAGTGATCAAGTGTGTCAAATTTTATGTATTTTGCAAGAATATTTTAGGAGCATGAATTTTCATGAAAGAATCAAAGTGATAATAATGAGAATAAGTTTTTGTAAATACTCATTTCTCTAATTCAAGTGTGTCAAATCCCCTTTCCCCACCGAGAACCCTAGCTCGAAGGTGAGACGATGCCGTCGAATCCATGTTCGCCTCGGCCAGATGACACCACGGTGGAGACCGCCGTGCTCCTCTCATTCTTTTGCCCCAACTCTGTCAACACCCAGATTTTAAATCCCAGATGCCTGTTATGCCATATATCGCAATCCTAGGATTACCATTTTTGCGAGACATAACAGATTTGGATATCACAGTACATCACCCATTACAAACCATACATAAGGTCTTACACAAATAAGGATCTCATGGTCCAGTTCTTAATACAACTCAAGCAGTGGAATAACGTAAAGATAACGATAGCATAGATGAAGCTCCATCTTCGGGGTCACAGGCAATGCTGACGATGGGAGATGATCCTAGTTGTCGTAACCTTCCTGCGGTCCGTCATCCTGGTACTCCTCTTCATAGTCTGGCCACGGGAATAGCCAGGGACAAAGCCACGAGTAAACTTTAAGTACTCGCAAACTAATACTAACAAGTTAGGTTACTAAGCTCTAGGGTTATTTTTGCAAAAAAGCCGGATTTACCTCTACTAAGTTCAGAAGCAAAGAAATCTAGTTGTAAGTTTTATAACACCTAAGTGGGAATTTGAATTTCATATCACAACTCTGTTGTGGTCAAGTCAAAGTCACAGATCATTTCACAAGTCATTTTGAAAACAATCTGACGGGGGAACAGTATGGCCACTCCAACTGTCCATAACCGCGGACGCGGCTATTCGAATAGTTTGACACTCTGCAGAGATTGTACACTTTCACCACAACATTCGATACATCCATCAGGAACAATCCTGAATTCACCATACTCAGTATGCGGATAATCAATCCTAACCTTTCAATTACACGCCCTAGTATAGGCACCTCTCCTGTGAGTTTGGCCTCCCAACCATGACCAACTGTCATCTTGGGTACTGCACAGGTGGACAATCTTCACAAGGTAGCCTCATCTCATACCTTGGCCGCGAGGGAACCCATACTAAGGTATATAAATTTCCAGTCAAGCCCTACCCAAATTTCGGGTATTGTGGTTGTACGGTAAAATTGGAATGGTATCGCATCCAGACAACCATCAGTTTTATAAAGGTCTAAGGCTCATCCCTCAACATTTTATCATCAAACTCATCTGGTGTTCGGAAACACATGTCAAAACATTTCAGTAGAATGACTCATCATTCTAAGGTTTACATAACCATTTTCATCAAGTATTCCCATCTAAAGTTGATCAAGTTTTATGCTTAGCATTAGCATCTACACGTGGGGGTAAATACTAATGAGGGGTGGTAAACAAGTGGGGATTTTCTAAGTTCAATCTCATGCCTTAGGATGACATCAAGATTATCTAACTTAGGCCAAATTTTATGCTCTTTATGCTACCTTTAGTTATCTTTCTAGAATCTACAAGTCACCGTGTAAACTCTAAGAGAAAGCTTTGATAAAGCAATTAAAGTACTTAAACTTGCAAGTAAAACTAGGATTGGGCATCATCAAATGTATCTAACCAAGCATGCTTAATGCAATTCCTAGGTTCTCTAACTTTCATAGTTGCAAGGGTTAGCTTGCCTTGTGCAGAGTAGTGGTTGAAGTTCTCCTCGGCTTCTTCCTCGTAGTATCCTCCTTCCTCCTCGTATCCTTGGTCGGTACTAGCGTCTATAAATAAATACGAGGTACACAATCACCAAACAATACTTAACTGTTTTTAATCATCACACAAAAGTCACACTAGATGATCTAACATCATCACTATTATCACAAGGATTAAAGCACTTGTCTTATTTCTTTTATTTGAGAAAAGTAATTTCTACTCATTGAAAAACTACTTAAGATTTAATATTCTCCAACTCAAACATGGGATCATGTTGACACATGTCATCACCACATATTTCAGTACATGAGAATGTGATTTAAAGTGGTGTCACAATTTAATAAGGTTTAACCTTTTTATTTTAATTAAATAAAGTGACTAGAAATGCCTATGTAGCATTCTTTTATTACTTCAACATTATTTATGTAAGTAAACCCATATGTTTTTTATATATTCTGAAAGGTATGATCAAATGTGATTTTTGAGAGTTGGAATCAACTCAAAAACTCTTATGGTTGAATTTTGAAAAATGTTTGAATGCAGAAAAGATTATGCCTTGTTATTTTTACCATGGTTGATCTACAACTCCAAATGGTTTGAATCCAACGGGCTTGGATTAAGCATTTCAGTACCTTTCTAATAAAATTGGTTTCATGAATTTTGGTTCAGTGAATCGAGCTGGGTTGATTTTTTAATCTAGGTATAAAACTATGTTTGAAATTAAATGAATAAAGCTTAATTTGAATTGTTGGGTCACGCGGGATGTTTTACTGGGCCGGCCCACTACACACAGCGCGTACGCGGGCTGCTTAAGTGGCTGTCCCCACGCGTCAGTGAAACGAGGAGGGGCGAAGCGGTACGGGGAAACTTGGAACGTGGGATCTGGTTCTAATCGGACGGCTCTGGTTCATCGTCCACGTCGGGCAGCGCCGGCGAGACAGAACCCTAGCGCGGCAGGTGGGGGTCATGGGAGGCTCACCGGGGCTTAGGCGAGGGTCGGCGATGGGGGCGAATGACGAAGTCGACGACGGCGGTTCTCCTGGTACCGGCAGCTTCTCCTGGGATGGCTCCAATCGACGGCTCCCTTCTCCTCCAGCAGCGGCGGGATTTGGCCAAATTCCGGCGATGCGCTGCTCGCCTTGCTCCGGGAGTGAGGTGGGGTGGTTCTGAGGTGGAGCGGAGTGAACTGGTGTGAAGAAAACGAGCGGTGGAGGCCTCTATTTATAGTTGCTGAAGGGGACCGACGGGCGCGGGCTGAGCTCGTCATGGTCGACGACACAGAGGGCTACTGGCATGGGCGACGGTAGAGGTGTTGTGCTCCCTGGCAAAGCTCAAGGGCGCGGTGGCGAGGCGTGGGGCGGTGTTGATCGGTCGGAACACGCTGATGCTCTAGGCGGGTCCGACGGCGATTTTAATGTCGCACAATGCGCGTGGTCCGCGCGGCGATGAACGGGAACGTCTGCAGGATTGCTTGGACGGTGGTGATCACGCACGCACGCGGCAAGGGCGGCGTGTGTTCTGTGGGTGCTGGTCGAGGGTGGTGCCCTGGCGCGCTCTCGGCTCGCGCGCAGAGAGGTTTGGCATGGGCGTGTCATGTGGTCCAGGGGCTAGCAGTGCTCGGGCTTGGGACAGGGAGTGGCGGTGGATGGTGGGGTTCCTGCTAGACATGCTCGTTAGGCTTAGTGTTGCTCCTAGCTTGCTGTCGACAATGGGGTGGGAAGGTGAGGCTCGGCCTGCTTGCCATTAATGGCATGGTCTTGCTTACAGTGAGCTAGAGGGGTTAAACTAGTTAGATGATCTACTGAGGGTGTCGTGTCATCTAGATAGGGAACAAGTTAGGCCAAATTTACTGCACACTATAGTGTTTGAGGTTTGTTTGATTTGTATCTGCAAGGTGTTTGATGAAATGGCCGCAAGAACTTTAAATTTGAATTTTGGATTCAATCATTGTGGGTTTGCTAGGCACATACTAGGGAGTGTCTGGTTAGTTGGATTAGTCAAGGGGCACTGTTTTGGTTGGGTTTTGAAAATGGGTGATCTTCACATGTGATAAAGATTCAATTTTGAATTGTGATTTGAATGAGGTTGCCAAATGTTTCTGCAAGTTTGAAAAGTGGTCTTTGATTCACTTTTACTTGTTCTAGCAAGGGGTGAAAAGAGTTGGAAAAGTTTCTGTTTGAAATATTGAACTAGAAACACTCAAAGTGACCTAGTGAGCAAGATTGGCAAAAATGACCATTTGCTTTATTTTATTTGTTTTTGATTTTCTCTTGTTTTGTTTCTGCATGGAAATGTTTTATATAATGTTATTTTCATCTTTAAGCCATTTATTGCTATTTAGGTTAATCACACAAGTTCATTCATGCATTTATCAAATCATCTCATTCACACATGCATTCATATGATTTTAAATTAATCAAAGTTTTTGTTAACCCTAATTTTAGTGATTAGAGTTTGATGATCCTTTTGTTATATTTTTGGGATGTTACAAACTCGCACTAGCAGGGGAGGCGTGACTCAACCCAATTGCACCCTTGGTTTCTGGCGTTGTTCATCGACCTCACCGTCGTCTTTGACCTCGCCTTGCTTCACCGGCCACACCATCGCATTCCTGGTGAGTTGTTGAACATGCCAGTGCAGCCCTTTTTCTAGATTGCTTCCGAAATCACCATCGTAGTGTCCATCTGCCTGCGCTGCTATGGAACCTCATCGCCGGTCATTCTCCGGTGACCATATACTAGCGGCGCCGCCACCAATAGGTTCGCCTAGAGTTCCTTGTTCGAACGCGACCATCCTCACGTGCCCGCGCTCTCCCAATCGATGGATCGATGTGAGACCCTGGCGCATGGCTCAATAGGATTGATAGGAAACCCATACCAACAATTTGCAACTTCTTTTCTGGAAGCTCATTCGAAAAGAACTCTAAGGTTAAGCGTGCTTGGCCTAGAGCAATTGTAGGATGGGTGACCGACCGGGAAGTGGGTAACCGGGTGCGCATGAGTGAGGACAAAGTGCACAGAAAAGACTAGTGTTGGTCTGTGGGGTTAGTCTAGAGATCCTATTGAGCTGCCAGAAGTGACAGCCATCGGTCCGGAGTGACCGGGGGTGTTACAAAGTGGTATCAGAGCCGACCCTCGTGGTTACATGGGCGTGTGCGGATCAGTGGCGGACATGTGTAGCATGGCGCGTGTGGCCCGGAGTGGACACGGCATGGCAATGTGCCGGCACTGGACGCACAGACGTGTGCCAAGAGAGGACGTTCCTGGCTTGTGGTTGATCGACGAGGACGTCGATCTTCTAAGGGTGGGTGTATGTGAGACCCTGGCGCATGGCTCAATAGGATTGATAGGAAACCCATACCAACAATTTGCAACTTCTTTTCTGGAAGCTCATTCGAAAAGAACTCTAAGGTTAAGCGTGCTTGGCCTAGAGCAATTCTAGGATGGGTGACCGACCGGGAAGTGGGTACCGGGTGCGCATGAGTGAGGACAAAGTGCGCAGAAAAGACTAGTGTTGGTTTGTGGGGTAAGTCTAGAGATCCTATTGAGCTGCCAGAAGTGACAGCCGTCGGTTCGGAGTGACCGGGGGTGTTACAATCGATCATCGATCTGAGAGGATTTCGGCGGGATGATGTCAGGATGATTTCATCCTTGACCATTCAACTTGTTGACCCAGTCCTTTCCCATGTGGCATCTGACGTGGCCTTGGGCCCATTTGTCATTCTCTGTGAGTAGGAACAAGCCCAATAACAAAAATATTAGCTAAGTTGTGTGTGCAATGTGGCATGTGGCCCACTAGCCAGTGACTGTGTCTAGGTTTAGCTCGATATAAAAAGTATTTCATGTTTAGGAAATAAATAAATGATATAAACCCAAATTTAAATATTCCAGCAACAAAATAAAATCATTAAATCTTATTAAATCAATAACTTTTGTTTTATAATTTAGAAAAATATGTGTAATATATGAAAATGTTTCGAAAAATAAAATCTACGACTTAAAACTATTATCAAACATTATTATGATAGTTATTTAAATAATTATTATTTGATAAAGATTTTATAAGTAATAAAACTTTGATAATTCATATTTTAATATTGGTAAATGTTAAAAATATAAATAAAATACCAAAAATCTTAGAAAAATAAAAACTATAATTTAAAACTATAATCATGTATTATTATTTTTAGTTAATTAAATATTGATTATTTATTAAGTATTTATAAAAGTAATAAACCTTATGAAAACCATATTTTATTATTTAAAAATCATAAAAATACATATGATATACCAAAATGATCACAAAAATAATATCTAAATGTTAAAAATATAACATTACACTTTTAAAGTAAATAAAAACTTAATACTCTAATAACTTGAATTTAAATCTAATTTCCTTAATTAATAATTCATAAAAGGATAAATAAAATTTGTGAATATTTCTAAAATTAGCCAATTGAGTCTAATAAATAGTATTAGTCTTGAATATTGATAATATGAAGTCAAAATGGTTCAACACATTTTAAATACAATCTTATTGAATTATCATTCAACTATATGTGTAGATCATGTTTTTTAAAGATTCTTATCAATTATAAAACTTTCAAGAGTGATATTTTCAACCAAATAAAACCTTTTATCATTGTTTCACTCACAACTTTATAATGGACTAAATCCAAAGATAATTCATAAGTAGTAAATAATATTGTTTACTTGTTCACAAACCATAACCACACCCTTATAAGGATATAAATCTTTTTATACATTTATAATGTTAGGAAACCACTACTCAAATAGAAGTAATGCATTCTTAAGTAACTTTAAAGGAAACATATAAAGTGAAGAAGATACAAATATCATAAGCATTACACCTGAAGTTCATCTATATTTTATTTAAAGTTAACTTTAGTCTACAACACCTTAAATATTATGCTAAAGATATTGTTATGTGTTTTATAGTTAACTTTGGTCTGTTATAATTAAGTTATAAAGCATCTCAAATCCAAACTATCCAAGCAAGCACAAACAACATCGACCACCTCTGATTAACCACAAGTATTGTTTAAACCTTAATAAAGAAATATTTTCTTCAAAAGTTATTCGTTTTTCCACTTCAATCAACAAATCTTATAATAATATTTCCAACTTTTAACAAATTAAATTCAAGGACTCTCATCATAATCAACAAATGGCAATTAATCACAATCACATTGCTTCAAACTTTACCTATATACTTAGGATTGTAAACACTTAAGTTCCTTATTAATGCCATTACTTGTAGAGTAAAATTTGAAGATAAACAATTATAATATAAGCAATCTTGAGTAACATTTCACATTGGTGTGTATCTCATTGTTTTATGTTATTATAATTACATGTTGTTTCACACACACTCAAAAGCGTTAATAAGAAGCATAAGTGTGAAACTTATCTAAAAGGACAACACATTCTAAAGGAACCATTTCCGGTTTCCAAACCATACATCAACGTTATCCCCGGGATTCAAGTTTATCAAATGCATTACATTACTTATGCATAATAGCATCTTGCTTCTTTAAAGATTATTCCTTATCGGACAAATGATGCTGATTTCAGATATTGGATCTTTTATATTAATCCCGAAGACCGTGAGTGCATAATCTTGCTATCACAAAAGGCAAGTTCACACTTGCTCATGTCCTTTGATTATTTTCTGTAAAGTATTTTGCAAATCCAGTGTTGTCATTACCTGTAGTTCAAAAAGGTCAGAAAACTCTATTTTCATAATAATTTGATTATAGGTTATATACCACGAGGTAATAACCTACTATGAAAGTTCTGGTGGTAAAGGAACAGATTATCTAGGACTTAACAACCAATGTCGCTAGTGATTCTTGCGCCGTATATAACGCGTTAACCATGAGATTTGGAAAGGGACGGAGAAGTCAGCTGTATCCTTTTCATCTCATATGGAGCAAGACAACCTTGATGTTGTGATTCCTTGTGCGGATCCAACATATGGGTGGGCACCCTTATGCCCCACACTTTTGGTGTCTAGATTATCTATGAATGGTGTTTAGTGGTATAGTCCATTTAATATGGTACTTGCCAGGGCATCAACAGGTCATAGAGTCTTTGGGAACTCATCAGGGTTTTAGCCTACCCGAAAGGGGGCTTAACGGAGGTGAGCCAGCCCCGAAGGATCGTGCAGACATATGGGGTCGCGAAGAGGGCAGTGATTGTCTTGGATCATCTACTGGGCCCCACATCACAGAATTGTGGACGAGAATAAGCTGCCCGGTTGTGCAACAAGGAGTTGATCTCTCATGGGTAAAGTAACGCACCTATACATAGTGTAAGAACTGTAACTTGTTACTCCCTGTTCTGGGAAGGAGCTGTGAACGCGGCGGGAAAGGAACTCCATGAAAGTTCTGGTAAACCCGTGAAGGCCGGCGGACATAGATTTTTAGAATAAAAGCAATCTTTGAAGAAATGTTTACGAAAACTTGCATTGCCTACGACCTATGGTCTGTGGCTGTAGATATAGTGCATCATAAACTCCTTTTCTAGTGAACTTGCTGAGTACGCTCATACTCAACATATCTTCTTAACCCTTGCTAGAATCAGATGCCATTAAGACGACATCTACATCAAGTTATGCTCTAGGAATCATTATCAAACGCTAAAGCTCTTCAATGAAGTCAAGGAAGTCAACATATACATCAACTCAAGTGAAGACGAAGTTACTGATTAGATAGGAATATAATCTCTAGCCATAGAACCTATTTCTGTAGCGTACTGCAATAGCAGCAATGCCATACCACTAGTTAAAATACTAGTCTTAATAGTATGAAAGTTTTTGAGTTGTTTATTTCTGATTCTTCTTTGTAAGAAGTTCTTTCTCTCTCTTTAACTTAGAGTGATCTTTGGATCTTGTGTACAAAGTGAGTTGTAACCTTAGCCATGTCTTGTACCCGCTGTGTTTCTATTGTACCACTCTGAGGGATGTAATACTAGTGAACGGTGTTTCATCAGTGTTATGTCTATGACTATAGTATACTACATCATGTAGTGGTATGCTGGGTCACCGCAGTTGGTATCAAAGCATATGCTTTGACCTTAGGTTGGAAACCTAGTAAATGGATAGAACATGTAGGACAAATATCTACAATAATAAAGATTTCTCTAGTGATATGAGGGATATTTTCAACTGATAATAATCATGTCATGTTGCTAGTGCGATAATTCTTTAGTATGATTGCAATCCTGAACACTACCAAGAGTTTTAACTATATGTGACTGATGATAATTTCTTATCTACAGTTCTACATGGCACCTCGATATCCACCCCGGAATGTTCAAGTGATGAACAGGACGTTAAATGACTATGGAGGGGATTGGACAGATAACCTCCGACAACTTCTATGGAGTTTGGATTGTGAATCAATACTTTTGGTCAAGATTTACAGTTACTATGATGGGCAAGTATTAGCTACCATGTCATGATTATTGTAACATCCCAAAAATACTAAACTTGAATCATCAAACTCTAATCATCAAATTTAGGGTTGACAAAAACTTTTCTAAATAAAAATATGAAAGCATGCATGTGTGTATGCATTCCAATTTTTAATTCTTTTGAACCACCTTGTTTGTGTGTTTCTTTGCTTGTAAAATGTTGCTTAGGTGAAATAAACATTATATAAACATTTCCCAAACTTTTCCCAAAGACAAATAAATCAAAACAAAGCTAAATGAGTGAATGGTCATTTTGACCAATTTAACTCCCATGCCTACTTTGGCTATCTCAAACTTTTAGAAACTAACAGAAACTTTTCTGGATCTTTGCACCCCTTGATTGTACTCATAACATAGTATCAAGGCCCACTTTGTGATCATCCAAAACATTTAAATGCCTAGTTTAAATGACAGTTCAAAATTGAATCTTTATCATATGGGAAGATCACACTTTTTCAAAAACCACTCAAACAATCTCAACTTTCAAAACCCAAGCATCTGCAGACTCACCAGCACCAACCTAGCACACCCACCAAAAATCTTTTCAAAATTCAAAACTTGAATTCTTGCGGCCATTTCATCAAACACCTTGCAGATTCAAATCTTCTAAAATCCAAACACTATTGTGAGCAGTGATTGAAGCCTAACTTGTTCCCTCTCTGGTTGCAACTAGGCTTTAGTAGATCATCTAGCTCAATTGCACACCCTTAGCATCACTATAAGCTTGGCAATGCCATCAATGGTGTAACACCCTCAGAATCGGCCCTATGCAAGTTTCAGCGATCCCCGCCAAACTCGCATAGAAACGATTCAAAGGTGCCCACCAGGCACTTTCGTGCGGGTGGAAAACGAAGTAATACCATTACACAATAGTCCACGATGGAACCCACAGAACAGATATATACAACACGACTCCATGAGTCAAGAATACAGATATACAGTACAAAGATCCAAATCACCCTGAAAACAATACAATGTCCGACTACGGACAAGATGCAAATGGGGCTAAGAGCCCTGAAGAATAACCAATGGCGTCCATAACCCTGCCCAGGCCAAGCCGGAAGGGTAACCCTGCTAACGACGTCGATCTCAAAACCTGCTTAAACAAAAGGGGTGCCGAAAAAGGGCGACGGAAAAAGAGAGCGGTCAGTACTGAGGCCAGTACACGGCGAGACTTGAATTCGGCGGTCCTCGCCTACATAGGTATGGTGGACTGAAGCGGCAGCGCAGCATGCACTAAACAACCTATAGAGACTCAATACAACTAGCGGCTATCAGATAGGGATAAGAAGGACCTATTCGGATCCAGCCTGAAACTAACACCAAGCATACCCATCCTGGTATTTCCCCCTCGAGACCAAACGAGGAAGTCAACCGAGGAACTCACACAGTTGGCAGTTTTACTCATTCCGTTATAGTTGTGGCAATTACTAGTCAGATATAGATAGCAGGAGGCATCCTGATATAATAAGCAGTGGGCAGTTTTAGTTAACCATTCCGTTGTAGTTGTAGTACTTACTAGTCAGATACATATAGCATGAGATATCCCAAAACCCAGCAGTTGTTGGTACTTTTATTCAGCCATTCCGTTGTAGTTGCAATACTTACTAGTCAGATACAATGATAACAGGTAACAACTCAAACCAGCAATTGTTGGCACTTTTATTTAGTCATTCCATTATGGTAAAGCTGATTACTAGTCATTATAAAGTCAAATTTATAGCACTACTTTAGTTATAGTTGTCTATGATCGAGATACTGTGCTCCAAGTCGTCCATAACCGCGGACACAGCTTTTAGAAAGTTTTACCCTGCAGGGGGCACAAATAGCAACACACGCACGATCAACCTCGGAAAAACCAAATAAAACCCAACGAGGCATCACGACAAAGAAATCGCAAGATTCATATAATATTTTAGGGGGCCACCCCACCAAGCTACCCGCTACGAAGTTGGCCGGCTCCGAGACAGACCCAGAGGTTTGTGACGACGGCTGTAAACGACGGGGAACCCGAAAGTGTGACTGGGCTTGTCGATACCGCGAAAACGTGGCACGGGGTTCCAAAATAGTACAGGCGCTCCACGCGCAATCATAAATAAAGCAGTAAAGCATGGCATAAGTACAGGATAGTAATAAAGCCCCAAACTACTTTGTGGCCCCAAGAAATAAGATATGACTCCAGCTCATGCTAAGGGGATTCATGGGCCCACATGCGGATAGTGCGAATATTCAAAGAACAGGTATCAAGTACTCGGGATCCTACGGGACACAAGTGGACGGTTAAAAACCAAATAACATCTATTACCCACCTGTGCCTCTGCATTATTTACCTACTTCAGTTTTAGTTAAACTGTAATTAAAGTTATAATCATCTCCAACATAAAGCATATGGCAGTCTTCCAACAACTGTGGTGCTTGACGACACGCAACAACACTTGAGCAAGCGACTACGACACGCAAGTCCAACTATCTACCAAACAACAGGTAATAGGATGTGTCCAAGGCAATATGAGGCTGCAAGGGATATCACGGGTACGGAAACTAGAGCATCGCAACACAGATAGCAATAGATCAACATGAGGGAATAAATACTATGAAAGTAAGATAGGTAGAAAGGGGGAGATTGCTCGCCTGAAAACATTGTCGAAGTTTCATTCGAAGATCAGGTCGACTCTCGCATCAACTCGTCGGACTAATCCGTGAAGAATCAAAACACTAGAAGAAACACCGGATGCACTATTTAATACTACGCCAGAAGATCGGGCATGATGCATGTATGATGTATGACATGACAAAGATGCGATGCAATTAGGCAATATTAAGCGGAATAGGGGTCCCGACAATTAATTATATGATTCAAGTTATTTAGATATCCCGCAATTTAAATGTTGTCTTAACAAGGCAAAATATAGCACCGGTTCGCTACTCCAATTTAAATGGGGCCAAAATAAGGCTAGATTCATCCACATATGGCCCCATATTTAATTCTGAGGTGAATCGGCATAATGCCCCCAAACCACTAAAGAGGCATGCGAGTATGAATAATTTAATATGCAACAGGTGATAAATATCATATTATAAAAATAGGGTCTTAGAAAGGGGTCACACATTAGGATTCGACGATCTTGGGGCTCGAAGGGGAACCTCCAGATCGGTCTTTGGGGTTTGGGTCTTCGGGTCTCCGTGAAGGAGGTCATGATGTTCCATGACAGAGATCTTGAGATTTCATGTCGTTGACCTTGGGTACCATCTTGTCCGCCGGTGGCGAACTTGGGATCGGCGTCAGGGTCTTCGCTTTCCACCAAGTACATTCTTCTAATCCAACAGAATCGAGCCGATCTTGTCGACAAGGAGAACTTGACGCTTTGTCAATCTTCTCCGTGTTTGGTTTTTGGCCTCAGCACGACATCGAGTATCTTGGCGTTAGAGGCGTGACGGACTCGCATAGACAGACAAGGGTCTTATGAGGCCGTGTCAGCAGCAACCTCCATTAGTCCACCATGTACAAATAAGGGGAAAAATAGTACAGCAAGGTAACGCGTCAGTGCAGCATCTGGATAGCAGCACCATGCGCGCGTGCTCGAGCATGGAGAAGCTCTGGGTCCGTGACGCTGTAGAGGGCGACAGGGGATGGCGAGGTCGAGGTGGCGGCAGGAGTTGCAGGCAGGGCCGACCGGGAGAAGGGAGGACGGCGGCCGGTGCTGGCGAGGACTCGACCAGGCGATGGGGCACCATGGACGGAGGAGGCCCTGGGCGACGCGGCTCGACGGCGACGGAGGGTCATGGTGAGGCGGAGATGGAGAAGGCGACCGGTGGCGCTCGGCGACTGCAGCAGAGGGCGCGACGAGGACGGGAGGGTGCAGGCGGCGGGAACTGAAGTAGAAGGGGACGGGCTCGGGCAGCCGGCGGTCGACGAGGACGGGAAGAGGAGCCGTGGCTGGCTACGGCGACGGGGAGGTCGGGCAGAGGGCGACAGGGTCCCGCGGCGGCGGTAGAGAGCAGAGAGGAGGCGATGGAGGCGAGCAGCGAAGGGAGGCGCGACGGAGAGGAGCCTGGGGAGGCGGAGGTGGAACCTGGGGGAGGAGAGGCTCCCCCGGCAGCGAGGATGAGTGGTGGCGGCGGCCAGAAGGCAGAGGGCGAGCGTGAGTTGGGGAGAGAAGACGTGGGGTGGGGATCGCGAGTGAGACAGAGCGAGAGAGAGGAACGGGCCGAGGAAGGGCCGGGGCGTCGCATGCGGGAAGCGGGGTGGGGCCAGGCTGTCGTTTGACCAGGTGGGGATTGGTTGGGTGCGACAGGGGATGGTTTTCTTTGGGCGTGGCGTGTGTGATATTTGTCTGTGGCCGGCGGCGGTGGGTGGGAATAGGTAGGTGGGGATCTAGGGTTTGGGAATAGGACTAGATTAGGGTTTCTGGTGAGATTGGGTTGGGCCGATCAGGGTGGTGGGTGGCCTAGCTTTCGGGCCGGGCTGCCTCCCCCGATCAAAACAGTTTTGTTTAAAAGAAATATTGTTTATTTTAATTTTAGTAAATGATTTTGTAATTAGTTTTATGCAAACAAAATATCCAGAAGCGTCTGGGGTTTGATTTAAAATAAAGAAGGGGTTTATGTAGGAAACAAATAGGGCTTTTGGAGAAATAGTTTTTAGGTTAAAAGATGCATGATGTCACGATGATGCACAAAGTATAAACAACAGTGATTTTCTAGTAGTGGATTTACCCGGGGTGCTACAAATGGTGAGCAGGCCGAGTGCACACTTGTCACCCCCATGTCGACAGCAAGCTAGGAGAAGAACCAAGCCTAGCCAACATGTCTGGGAGCAAGCCAACACCCCACCGCCACTCCCTGTCCACCGCTCGAACCCTGCCAGCCACTGGACCACACGCACGAACCATGCCAACCTCGCCAGCAACCATGCCAAGAGCATGCCCCGTGCGCCACGCTCGACCGACGCCCACAGACCGCGCGCCGCCCTTGCCGTGTGCATACGTGATCACCACCGTCCGAGTAACCCCGCAGACACGCTCGTTCGCCGCCACGTGGACCACGCGCGCTGTGCACCATTAAATCATCCGTCGGGCACGCGCAGAGCACCGTCGCGTTCTGACCAAACCACACCGCCCCACGTCTCGCCACCGTGTCGTTGAGCATCGCCATGGAGCACCGCACCGCCCCCTACCGTCGCCCACGCCGATAGCCCTATGTGTCGTCGACCACGACAAGCTCACCTTGCGCCCCGTCGGTCCCCTCGCTCCACTATAAATAGAGGCCACCCCCAGCCGAATTGAGCAAACCATCTCACTCCCCTCTCCTCACTGATCGTACCACCCATTCCCGGAGCAAGGCGAGCAGCGCATCGCCGGAATTTCACCGGAGCTCACCGCTACTAGAGAAGAAGAGAGCCATTGATTGGAGCCGCCCCAGGAGAAGCTGCCGGTACCAGGAGGTTCGTCGTCGTCGACTTCGTCGTTCGCTCGCCTCGCCGACCCTCGCCTGAACCCCGGTGAGCCCCCAACGACCCTCACTGGCCGCGCTAGGTTTCTGTCTCGCCGGCGTTTCCCAACGTCGACGATGACTCTCAGCCGTTGGATTAGAACCAGATTGAACGCCCCACATCACCCCATACCGCTTCGTACCCCCTCGTCTCACTGATGCATGGGGACAGCCACTTAACCAGCCCCGTAAGCGCAGTACTTAGCAGGTCGGCCCAGTATCGCTTCCCGCGTAGCCCAGCTATTTGAATTTAACCTTTTCCATTTTATTTCAAACACACTTATATACCAGTTTGATGGAGGGGTTAACCTCTTGGGTGGCCCGATCTTCACGGATCACGTGGTCAAATCGATGGGAAAGCGAGGGGAAAGGGAGAAGGTAGCGGAAGCGAACACACACCTCGCGAAGAACACAATGAACACACGCAAAACTCACACGATACAAGGCCGATTGCTCCCGAACGGCGGCCACCGGTCCGATAGAATCCTCGCAAGGAAAGATCGGTCAACGTGCTCCCTTAAATCCACATCGGAGAGGGAAGAACACCTTGGGGAGGGTCTTGACAACTTGGAGACGAGACATCGAACTCCAAGGCCTTGTTCAACGATGGATGCGTGATGCGAAGTCCAATCGAGGTTGGTGACGATAGTCGGTCCCCTTGGGTAAGGGGATGAGGCAAAACTAGAGATTCCACACAAGGGGGTTGTCTTTAGTCTATCATCTATGCCTAAGGGATACATGAAGGGGTGGGGGCTCTATTTATAGGCCAGCCACATAAAAAGGGGTAGTTTGGGGATAAAACTAGGGTTTGGACGAGATAGAGGGGTACATGGGCCGAAGGCCCAGCTGGCGGCTTGCAGGCCCATCATGTAGGTCGGAGACTCCGATGTGGGGGCCGGAGACTCCGGTCTAGGCCGGAGACTCCGGTGTTGTCTCCGGAGTGGCGTACTGACTGTCCCCGGGTCGGATGCTGGGGTCGGTCCGGAGACTCCGGTGTGCAGGCCGGAGACTCCGGTGTAGCAGGACCGGAGACTCCGGCGGTTCAGCCGTGGCTTCTTCTGCCTCTTCTTCCAAGCCTCCGTCTTGTCGGGCTTGATGTTCCGGTCTTCCTCCCTTGCCTCCGTACTTGTCGGTGTGAACCTATCATGCATATGTGACGGAGTATGAAGTAGCATACCATTCAATAGGGTAGGAAGTGGGCTCGCATAGAGGAACAGATTCACCTTTGGAGTCCATGACGACTTGGCGTAAGTTGGAGACCATGATGTGGTAAGGACCGTAGGTCGGGCTGCATCATCTCCCCCCCTTCAAAAAGAGTCATCCTCAACTCTCCATGTTCATCACGAAGTAGAAGAGGTCGAAGGACATCCTTGATCCTGGGGTTCACCATATAGTCGTCCTCGGGAAGATTGACTTGACAACACTTCAATGTTCCTTCACCTTCCTTGAAGCCTACAAAGCTCACAACAAAATCGAAGCAACACTCAAAGCGTAGCCAATTCATGAAGATTATTGCATGAGTCCTCAAGTATAAGGAAGTCACCTTATCTTGTAGAGATAGCTCGATGAAGGGTAGACATAGGTAACTCTCTTCGGTTCTTCTTGTCAACATGTGGTTGGTAGAGGTTGACGTGTATGCATTTGTACCTACACACAACAAAGACCAAGCAAAATATGTTCGTTCGTGATAGAGGAGCATGTCAAATGTGGCATGTCCATTCTTGTTCACAACACTATTAGCACAATACAAGATAGCAAATGGAATGCATATGCAAGGTCAAAGTGCATGGAAATCGTTCGAACATCCTCCAAATGTGGGAACTCAAAAACTCCATATAACGTAGTAGTGGGGCACTCAAAGCATTGGATTAAAATTTCAATCAACATCTTTGATGCAAGAATAGGAGAATTCGGCAAAAACACATGAGGAAAAATATCCAAAGCAACATCATTATGTGTGCAAACCAACCATTGGAAAGAGAAATTGTTCAATATGTTGGATGCCATACACATATCATGAACATCAAGTATCAGGGGAATATGAGTATCCCAAGTGGAAAAAAAAACGACATGTTTGCAAACAAACCAAATGAAAGAGCAAGTGGTCCTTATGTTTGTTGCAACAACAAGACGAGATTCTTGGAAGCTCTCATGAAAATACATGTTCTTAATGGAATTGTGGTTGCACACAAAACATCGGAGAGAGAAATTGTTCAACAATTTTGTTACAACACACAAAACATCATTATCTGAAAGCAAAGAAACATGAATGCCACAAGGGGAGATAATACCATTAACATGCTTGCAAGCAAACCATAGGAAAGAGCAATTTGTCAACATGAAAGATGCAAAGCATGCAAAAGGTATCAGAGCTGGGTTCGATCTTGAACTCACTTGTGGGATGCTCTCAGGAGCTCTTTTTGTCAACTCGTGCTCAAGCGAGGTTGACATGATAGTGCGGGTACCTACACACATCATACACAAAAGGAAGAATGTGTGTGCATGGTAGAGATACACATCATCCATCATGACGTATCTCTTCTTGTGCACATCACCATTAATGTCAATCAAGTATGAAATAGATGCATGGTGAGTATGCAAGTGGGGAACATGCTTATCATGGCAATCATCAAAATCTCCAAAAATTGAGAAAGCTATGGGGGCCATCTCATTATAACGCGTATGATCAATATTGTTGCAAGCAAAACAAGTGAAATAGAAAGCATTCATCTTATCGCAAGCAACGGGAGAAATTGAATGACTAACATGACAAGACAAGTCCGAAGCAATTGGAGGATACACACAAGATGCATAGCATGGCATGTTTATGGCAATGATATCGAAATCAAACAATTCCACATGATCAATATTATGCAAAGGCAAAGCATCACATGGGAATATGGATGAAGCATAAGTAATGTCACAAGTATCATCCATAACATGCATATCCTCACAATTCATCATGTCCACTAGTGGGATCATGGCATCATCAACACCCTTATTGTTACATTGGTCATACCTCTCATATGAAGTGTCCTCACAATTCATCATGTCCACTAGTGGGATCATGGCAGCATCAACACCCTTATTGTTACCTTGGTCATACCTCTCATATGAAGTGGGTGTTGTGGAAGTAGTGGACTCCTTGTGGACGACTTCGTCTTCTTGATGTATCCATGGCATAACATCATCTTCGTGCACCATGTACATCTTCTCCAATTGAGGCATCGTTGCTTCATGGCTTGGCGCGTCTTCATCCATGGAACCTAGCACAACACAAGAGAACACACTAGAAGTAGAGGGTAAGTTGTTAGAAATTGAAATGGTCTCACTTGACCTATCAACTACCACTCTCAACTCACTAGGAGTATCGTTCATGCCCTCAAAGTGGAAGCACTCAACCTCACATAATGTGGAGTCACTCATCTCACTCTTGTTCTCACTCAAGTGGGCTAAGTGGCTCTCATACTCACATGGGATTGGTACCACATCATCGCTCAAGCATATGGGGATAGGCTCGGTTTCCTCAACTCCAAGCGCCTCCTTTGGTGAAGGGAAAATCCCATGCTCACCATTCTTGACCTTGTCGCCTTCAAGGTTGGATGCCATAATATGGGCATCATCGCTCTCCTCCATGGTCGAAGGGAAAATCCCATGCTCGACCTTTTTGTGGATATCTCGTAGTAGTGGTGGAGGTAGGCTCATGCTATCCAACTTGGCGAAGTAGAGGTCTACATTTTCCTTGTTCGCGAGGTCGTGGAAGTCAAGCGTAGGCGTTGAAGCTTGATGGCATGGAGGAAGGCTTTCTCGTGGTGCCATTGTGGTGATGGCACGAGTAGTTGAAGGTTCCCTATGATGGTGTCGACGGAGGTCATTGGCGTGCCTTGCCGATGGTTGATGTTGGTGAGGCACTTGGTCATCCACATGACGCTCACGACGGTGATCATTTGCCTTGGCACTCTTCTTGTGCTTGTGGTGCCTTGTTGAGCTTGCTTGAGCATTATGGTTGGTGCTCATCATGAATTCTTCGTCTTGGTGGCGAAGATGCCTTTGACGATGTCTTGTATCCTCTTTATGGTGTCGATGCTCATGAGAGGATGTTTGTCGATGAAGATTCTTGTTTCTTGGCGCCTCTTGATGCATATGATGTTTGGACACCACTCTTGTTTGGATAGGAGGTGGAGCTTGGAGCCTTGGAGGTGATGTAGCTTGGCGCCTTGGAGATGGTGGAGCTTGACGCCATCTAGGTGGTGGCACTTGATGCCTTGATGATGGTGGCGCTTGACGCCTTGGACGTGGTGGCACTTGTCGTCTTGGAGGTGGATCATCGAAGTAGGTGGTGCCCTTTGGTGTGGCACGCTTGTCCTTGAAGGTCATGGAATCTTGATGATGCGCCTCCGCTTGCTTGGCGTAGTAGGCTTCCATCTCCACATGGTGGAGGAATTCTTCATGGCTCATGGAGGAGCCATCAAAGTCGATGAAGTTCTCCGTGTCCTCCATGCTTGGCGAGACGTCGTCGATGTCGCATTCGAAGTCATCCATGCTTGGGGAGTAATTGTTCGTGTAGTACTCCATATCACCCAAGCATGTGGAGCCATTGTCGGTGTAGTGGTCCATAGGCTCCATGCATGAGGATCCATTGTCGATGTAGAGCTCCATGTATTCCATGCATGTGGAGTCGTCGTAGGTGTAGTGCTCCGGGTCCTCAAAGCATGCGGAGCCATTATCGGTGTTGTGCTCTGTCATGTCCTCTATACTTGTGGAGTCGTAGTCATGGTGGCTCATCATGGATTCATCATAGATATCATCCTCGGTTCCGGAGTCCCTAGACATGATGCACAAGACCAAGCGGTGTATATGGAAGTGGTAGTGGGAGTTAGGGATACAACGTCAAACCTTACTTTACCTTGGAAGATCGTATCGTGCAAGTGGCCACACTTGAGAGCAATAAACCAAGCAAAGTGAAGTTCACGCGGAACACCAAAACCAACTACTAACCAAAAAACACACACACACACACACACAAGGCCTATGGTGGATAGGTATGGAAAGTGGCATGTCAAGAACCAATCCGAAATCAATATGTTGTAATGGCAAGTAAAGAACCACAATGATCACGAAGCAAACAAGTCAATCCACAAGATAGGAAATATGTACAAGGAAACACACACGGTGGGATAAATGGGACTTGTGCGACGGAGAAAGTGAGCTAAGAACCAAATGATTAACTAGCGAAGACTATAAGCTCGTGTCACACAAGTACAAGGAGAGACGCTAGTTCGATTGCAATTAATTGGTGGGCTACAAGATATGCACAATAAGTATCACCTATATGATGTTCATCGAGCTTGCGCTTCCTATTCTATGAGGCACATGTATATTTCTTTCTTTTTTTCTCTTTTCCTTTTTCTATTTTTTTTCTTTTCTCTTTTTCTTTTTCACTTGCCTCTTCCTTGTGCCAACAACTATACAAGATAACTATATGAGATAGCGCTCACAATGTTTGCTCGAAATCTACAAGGTATCAAATGTGCATAGCCCAAGCAATCATAAGAGGAACTAGTCTCAATAGGTGTTTGTTGCTCGCAAAGATAGTGGGGTTCACAAAGGAATGCAAGTGGGGAAAAGTCGCGGAATGTTATACCTTTCGTCGACGATCTTCACCCTCTATTGTTGGATTCCGCCTTGCTCACGGAATTTTGATGTAGTAGATAGGATGAACAACATGGATGATGATGTCGTGCTCCTTCTCCTCTTGGAAACGAGCTAAAGAACACCAAAATTCGAGTTGACATGCAAAAGTTATGCTCAAAACCGTGTTGCAGTTTTTCTGTCTGCAGGGAGGGGCGAAGACTCTGGTCTGGAGGTCCGGAGACTCCGGTCTGGAGCTCAAAAAGTCCGGAGACTCTGGTCTAGGCCGTAGACTCTGGTCCGGGAGATTCCAGAGCGTCCAGAACTCGAACGGGACGCGTTTTGGGCGGAAAAACTCAAAAAAAAAACCTCAGATTGATGGGGGAAATCAAGGAATTAGGCCATGGGAACGCAGGGGAAGGTAGATCAACAAGTTTAGCAAGTAATCCATGGATCAAAACCTACCAAAACTCACTCAAATCACAGATCGATCCAAAACACGAATTGGGGCTGTTTTTGGTGGAATTTTCGAATTTATGGGGAAAAGACCAAATCGAAGAGAAATCCGTGGCAACCAAAAGCTGCTGATACGAGATGATGGAGGGGTTAACCTCTTGGGTGGCCCGATCTTCACGGATCTTTTGGTCAAATCGATGGGAAAGCGAGGGGAAAGGGAGAAGGTAGCGGAAGCGAACACACACCTCACGAAGAACACGATGAACACACGCAAAACTCACACGATACAAGACCGATTGCTCCCGAACGGCGGCCACCGGTCCGATAGAATCCTCGCAAGGAAAGATCGGTCAACGTGCTCCCTCAAATCCACATCGGAGAGGGAAGAACACCTTGGGGAGGTTCTTGACAACTTGAGACGAGACATCGAACTCCAAGGACTTGTTCAACGATGGATGCGTGATGCAAAGTCCAATCGAGGTTGGTGACGATAGTCGGTCCCCTTGGGTAAGGGGATGAGGCAAAACTAGAGATTCCACACAAGGGGGTTGTCTTTAGTCTATCATTTACGCCTAAGGGATACATGAAGGGGTGGGGGCTCTATTTATAGGCCAGCCACATAAACAGGGGTAGTTTGGGGATAAAACTAGGGTTTGGACGAGATAGAGGGGTACATGGGCCGAAGGCCCAGCTGGCGGCGTGCAGGCCCATCATGTGGGTCGGAGACTCTGGTGTGGGGGGCGGAGACTCCAGTCTAGGCCGGAGACTCCGGTGTCGTCTCCGGAGTGGCGTACTGACTGTCCCCGGGTCGGATGTTGGGGGTCGGTCCGGAGACTCCGGTGTGCAGGCCGGAGACTCCGGTGTAGGCCAGAGACTCCGGTGTAGGCCGGAGACTCCGGCGGTTCAGCCGTGGCTTCTTCCGCCTCCTCTTCCAAGCCTCCGTCTTGTCGGGCTTGATGTTCCGGGCTTCCTCCCTTGCCTCCGTACTTGTCGGTGTGAACCTATCATGCATATGTGACGGAGTATGAAGTAGCATACCATTCAATAGGGTAGGAAGTGGGCTCGCATAGAGGAACGGATTCACCTTTGGAGTCCATGATGACTTGGCGTAAGTTGGAGACCATGATGTGGTAACGAACGTAGGTCGGGCTGCATCATCTCCCCCCCCCCTTCAAAAAGAGTCATCCTCGACTCTCCATGTTCATCACGAAGTAGAAGAGGTCAAAGGACATCCTTGATCCTGGGGTTCACCATATAGTCGTCCTCGGGAAGATTGACTTGACAACACTTCAATGTTCCTTCACCTTCCTTGAAGCCTACAAAGCTCACAACAAAATCGAAGCAACACTCAAAGCGTAGCCAATTCATCAAGATTATTACATGAGTCCTCAAGTAGAAGGAAGTCACCTTATCTTGTAGAGATAGCTCGATGAAGGGTAGACATAGGTAACCCAAGTCGATTCAGTGCACCAAATTGAATGAAACTAATTTTGTTAGAAAGGTCTGGAAGTGCTAAATCCAATCCCGTTGGATTCAAGTCAGTTGGATCTGTAGATCATCCATGGTAAAAATAACAAGGCAGAAGCTTTTCTACATTCAAACATTTTTCAAATTTAAACCATAATAGCTTTTGAGTTGATTCCAACTCTCAAAAATCACATTTAGAATGCCACATAGGCTTTTCTAGTCACTTTATTTAATTAAATTAAAAGGGCAAAACCTTATTAAATTGTGACACCACTTTAAATCATATTCCCATGGACTAAAATATGTGGTGATGACATGTGTGAACATGATACCATGTTTGGTTTGGAGAATATTAAATCTTAAGTAGTTTTTCAATGAGTAGAAATTACTTTTCTAAAAATAAAAGGAATTAAACCAAGCCTTAATCTTGTAATGTTAGAGATGATGTTAGATCATCTATAGGACCTTTTTGTGTGATGATTGCAAGTAGTTAAGTATTGTTTGGTGATTGTGTACCTCGTATTTATTCATAGACGCTAGTACCGACCAAGGATACGAGGAGGAATGAGGATTCTACGAAGAAGAAGCCGAGGAGAACTTCAACCACTGCTCTGCACAAGGCAAGATTTACTAACCAAGTGTACCAATGCAAGCTAACACTTGCAAGATACCGTACTAATGCAGGCTTATACTGATACTTATGCAAGCTAATACTTGCTTGTTACCATGACCACTATATACCTTAAGCATATGTGATCATATCCACTTGATAAACCAATCCTAGTTTTACTTACAAGCTTTATTACTTTATTTCTTTATCAAACCTCTTACTTAGAGTTTGCTGGAATAAATGGTAGATACTAGAAGGATAATTGAAGGTTGCATAAAGAGCATAAAAATTTGGCCTAAGCTAGATAATCTTGATGTCATCCTAAGGCATGAGATTAAACTCAGTTAAACTCCAATAGTTTACCACCCCTCATTAGTGCTTACCCCCACTTGTAGATGCTAGTGCTAAGCATAAAACTTGATCAACTTTAGATGGGAATACATGGTGGAAAAGTGGTTATGAAAACCTTGGAATGATGGATCATTCTATTGAAATGTTTTGGACATGTGTTTCCGAACACCTGATGATTTTGGTGATGAAAATGATGAGGCATGAGCCTTAGCCCTTTATAAAACTGATGGTTGTCTGGATGCGATACCATTCCAATTTTATCGTACAACCACAATACCCGAAGATTGGGTAGGTCTTGACTGGAAACTTATATACCTTAGTATTAGTTCCCTCACGGACAAGGTCTGAGGTGAGGCTACCTTTGGAAGATTGTCCACCTGTGCAGTACCCAAGATGACAGTTGGTCATGGTTGGGAGGCCAAACTCACAGGAGAGGTGCTTATACTAGGGCGTGTAATTGAAAGGTTAGGGTTGATTATCCGCATACTGAGTATGGTGAATTCAGGATTTGTTCCTGACGGATGTATTGAATGTTGTGGTGAAAGTGTACAATCTCTACAGAGTGTCAAACTATTCGAATAGCCGCGTCCGCGGTTATGGACCGTTGGAGTGGCCATACTGTTCCCCAGTCCGATGTTTTCAAAAGACTTGGGAAATGAATTGAGATTTTGACTTGACCACAAAAAGGTTGTGATATGAGATACAAGTTCCCACTTAGGTGTTATAAAACTTTAACTAGCATTCTTTGCTTCTAAATTTAGTAGAGATAAAGCTGGCTTTTGCAAAACAACCCTAGAGCCTAGTGTCCTATTATCAAAAACCCCCTGCACTTGTTAGTATTAGTTTGCGAGTACTTAAAGAGTACTCATGGCTTTGTCCTTGGCTATTCCCGTGGCCATACTATGAAGAGGAGTACCTGGAGGATGGACCCCAGGAAGGTTACGACAACTAGGATCATCTCCCATCGTCAGCATTGCCCGTGACCCTGAAGATGGAGCTTCGCCTACGCTACCGTTATTATTACGTATTCCGCTGCTTGAAGTTGTATTAAGAAATGGATCATGAGATCCTTATTTGTGTAAGACCTTATGTATGGTTTGTAATGGATGATGTACTGTGGTATCTAACTTCTGTTATGTCTCGCAAAAATGGTAATCCTGGGATTGCGATGTATGGCATAACAGGCATCTGGGATTAAAAATCCGGGTGTTGACAAGTTGGTATCAGAGCCATCCTGACCATAGGAGACCCTAGTTAGACTGGACGTTTGAATCAAAAACTTCGTTTCAAAACCAAAGAAAACAAATATTTACAAAAACTTATTCTCATTCTTATCCCTTTGATTCTTTCATGAAAATTCATGTTCCTCAAAAACTCTTGCAAAATACATAAAATTTTGACACACTTGATCACTCTACTAACTTACTCATCCTATATTCTTATAGATGGGCGTGAAGTACAACAAGTTTTACCAGTTGGGGAATGGAGGAGACCTTATCTTTGAGAGGGATTTGGACCAGCTTTCGGAACTTCTGGAGCGTCCGCACCCAGAGTTCTTCGGAGCTCAGCTCAATGATCAAGGAGGAGAAGATCTGCAGTGGCTAATGGTTGCAAGTCTCCGAGGAAAGATTGAACCTCCCACTACGGAAGGAATTCAGTTTACCTTAAGAGAGAACAACTGGCTCGATGGACTTGCCAGGGCCATGCAGGAAGCTCTTTCCCGTCTGTGTGGGCAGAGTATCAACCAGATCAAGGGTACTCGCTTTGAGTTTTTCCCAAGGCGTGATGCAAATGGACAACCACTGGAAGCCCCATATCACCCTGAGCTGAAGACCCAAGTGGACCACCTTAGCTTCATGTTGTACGATCGTCAGCAGGAGTTGGATAACTGCCGTGACTACTCCAACCACAAGTCTGCCATCATCAAAACGAAGGATCAAACCATCGCCATGCTAGCAAAGGATCGCAAGTCTCGCCGCTGTCAGCTCGACAAGAAGGAGCGCATCATTGCCCGTCTTCGCCACTATATCTGATGGAGGGGTTAACCTCTTGGGTGGCCCAATCTTCACGGATCTCGTGGTCAAATCGATGGGAAAGCGAGGGGGAAGGGAGAAGGTAGCGGAAGCGAACACACACCTTGCGAAGAACACGATGAACACACGCAAAACTCACACGATACAAGGCCGATTGCTCCCGAACGGCGGCCACCGGTCCGATAGAATCCTCGCAAGGAAAGATCGGTCAACGTGCTCCCTTAAATCCACATCGGAGAGGGAAGAACACCTTGGGGAGGGTCTTGACAACTTGGAGACAAGACAATGAACTCCAAGGCCTTGTTCAACGATGGATGTGTGATGCAAAGTCCAATCGATGTTGGTGACGATAGTCGGTCCCCTTGGTAAAGGGGATGAGGCAAAACTAGAGATTCCACAAAGGGGGTTGTCTTTAGTCTATCATCTATGCCTAAGGGATACATGAAGGGGTGGGGGCTCCTTTTATAGGCCAGCCACATAAACAGGGGTAGTTTGGGGATAAAACTATGGTTTGGACGAGATAGAGGGGTACATGGGCCGAAGGCCCAGCTAGCGGCGCGCAGGCCCATCATGTGGGCCGGAGACTCCGGTGTGGGGGTCGGAGACTCTGGTCTAGGTCGGAGATTCCGGTGTCGTCTCTGGAGTGGCGTACTGACTGTCCGTGGGTCGGATGCTGGGGTCGGTCCGGAGGTCGGTCCTGAGACTCCGGTGTGCAGGCTGGAGACTCCGGTGTAGCAGGACCGGAGACTTCGGTGTACGCCGGAGACTCCGGCGGTTCAGCCGTGGCTTGTTCCGCCTCCTCTTCCAAGCCTCCGTCTTGTCGGGCTTGATGTTCCGGGCTTCCTCCCTTGCCTCCATACTTGTTGGTGTGAACCTATCATGCATATGTGACGGAGTATGAAGTAGCATACCATTCAATAGGGTAGGAAGTGGGCTCGCATAGAGGAACGGATTCACCTTTGGAGTCCATGACGACTCGGCGTAAGTTTGAGACCATGATGTGGTAACGACCGCAGGTCGAGCTGCATCAGTATCTCATCTTTGGAGGAGACCATCCACGAGAGAGACATGAAGTTGGAGGAAAGGGAGAATGCAGGAGAGGATCTTCGTGGAGACCCCTACTCCTATCTCAGCGATGATGATGATTTTCTGGAGGATCAGGCTATGGACTTCTTCACTGATGAGGATGATTTCGCCTTCATCGATGACGATGAAGATGACGAAGCCACAGATTCCGAGGAGTAGTAGCACTTGAGCACTAGCGTAGTGAGTAGTATTAGGTCCCACTGTATCGTAGTTTTCAGAATGGTTCTTAAAACCATCTGTTTTTCTTTGTTGTGGTGTGTGTTGTATCGTGTGCTATGAATGAATGAATGAATGAAAAAGCAAGTTGCTAGAAAAATCTGAGTCAAACTTTAAAAACTTTTCAAAGACCCAAAACCTTATAAATTTCCCTCTTTTCTCATGATCTATCTCAATCTTCAGATGCAACGCGGAGGAAGTGGTTCATCCCCGGACCCGATGTTGCAGATTCTGCAAATGTTGACTTCTGACCACGAAGCTGAAAGAGCGGAACGTCAAGCCAACCTAGCCACACTACAACAGATAGCCCAACTTGCCCACAATAACCAAGGCCACGGAAATCAGGACAACCATGGATCTAAGCTCAAGAATTTCCAGAACACTAACCCACCCGTTTTCACTAAGTCAGAAGAACCCCTAGACGCCGATGATTGGCTGCAAACCATGGAAAATAACCTAGAAGTCGCCGGAGTGGAAGCCAGCGAGAAAGTTCTGTTCGCCACCCACTATCTAGCCGGAGATGCCAGGGCATGGTCGAACATTGTTTGCGCAATGACCGGAGGCCAGATGATGACCTGTGAGAAATTCAAGGTCAAGTTTAGCAGAACCCACGTGCCACCGGGTTTGATCAAGAGAATGAGAGACGAGTTCAGAGAACTAAAGCAAGGACGGATGACTGTAGTGGAATACCGTGACAAATTCTTGTCATTAGCTAGGTATGCCCCGGATGAGATCGATACTAAAGCCAAGAAGAAAGAAAGATTCCTGAATGGTCTGCATGATGAGATGCAGACGGTATTAGTCAATATACCCTTTGCTGATATTGAAGCCCTTGTCGACTCCGCTATCCAGATGGAAGGAAAGATCAATCAAGCCAATGAGAACCGCAAGCGTCGCATGATGCATCAGCCAGGAACCCATCAGACCCCAAAGTATCACCCTAACCCATCTCAAGGATTTGCCCCGAGAACCAACAGACCCCCGATGAACCGTCCGACCTATCCCAACCGTGGAAACCCTAGGCCCGGAGGAAATCACAACAACCCCGGCAACGCTAGCAATTTCAACCGTGCCCCACCCAAGTTCAACAACAACAATGCTACCGCCAACACCAACACTGCCCTGAGAACTGGAAGCAATGTCGTGCCTGTAGCAGCACAGGACAAGTCACAAGTGACTTGTTATGACTGTGGAAATAAAGGCCACTATTCCAACGAGTTCCCCAACAAGAAGAATGCCGCAGCACCTAATGCCAATGCCCCAGCTCAGCAACATCGTCGTGTTCAGCCAGGAAGGAGATTTGCCCCAGGGAATTCACTCAACCGCAATGGCCGTCTTTTTCTCATGCATGCTGAAGAAGCTCAGGAAGCGCCAGACGTCGTGATGAGTATGTTTTCGTTAATTCAGTACTTGCACGAGTGTTGTTTGATTCTGGTGCATCGCACTCATTTGTCACCGAAGAATTTGCATGACCTAGTAAAATTCAACCAACCAAACTGAAGCATGTTATGATTGTTCAAATTCCCGGATCAACCACCAAGGCTAGGCAAAATTGCAAAGCCGTCCCTATCTGAATCCATGGCATAGATTTTTATGCAAATCTAATAGTACTCAGAACTAAAGGTTTGGAAGTAGTACTAGGAATGGACTGGATGTCCAAACATAAAGGATTGATTGACTGTGCCAAGAAAGCCATAACCATGACCAGTACAGCCGGAATATCAGTCGAGCATATATCTGAAACCTTACCTCGCCAATTCAGATGCAACAAGAGTATAGCCCAACCTACCATTGACCAAGTCCGTATATTCTGTGAATACCCCGATGTATTTCCATATGTTTTGCCCGGTATGCCCCCAGATCGGGATATCGAGTTTATCATCGAACTAATCCCCGGAACCGGACCCATAGCCCAGAGACCCTATAGTATGAACCCGTCTGAGCTAGCAGAACTGAAGAAGCAACTGGATGCCATGCTGGAAATTGGATTGATTCAACCAAGTGCGTCACCTTGGAGATCACCTATCTTGTTTGTGGACAAGAGAGATGGAGGTAACCGTTTGTGTACGGATTATCGGAAGTTGAATGATGTCACCATCAAGAACAAATACCCCTTGCCCAAGATAGAAGATTTGTTTGATTAGTTGACCGGTGCCAAAGTGTTTTCTAAGATTGATCTTAGAACAGGCTATCATCAACTCAAGATTCGTGCAGAAGATATTCCCAAGACTGCCTTTACCACCAGATATGGATTGTACGAGTATACAGTCATGTCTTTTGGATTAACCAATGCCCCCGCTTATTTCATGAATCTCATGAATAAGATTTTTATGGACTTCCTAGATAAGTTTGTCGTTGTTTTCATCAATGATATTCTGATTTATTCCAAATCATAAGAAGAACATGAGCTACACCTAAGGACCATTCTTGGAACCCTTAGAGAGCATCAGCTGTATGCAAAGTTTAGCAAATGTGAATTCTGGTTACAGGAGGTAGGATTCCTCGGTCACATTTTATCAGCAGGAGGAATTGCCGTTGACCCTACCAAAGTGAAAGATGTAGAAGATTGGCAAGCCCCAACCACTCAAACCCAAGTTTGTGCATTTCTCGGATTGGCAGGATATTACCGCAAATTCGTAGAAGGATTTTCGAGTATCGCCAGACCCATGTCCCAATTGCGGAAGAAGGATTTCTGTGGTACAAAGGACGCCTTTGTGTACCAGCAGATTCTGAGTTGAAAGAGGTGATTCTGAAGGAGGCTCATGATACTCTTTATTCTATCCATCCCGGAGGAACTAAGATGTATCAAGATTTAAAAGAGCAATTTTGGTGGCATAAGATGAAGAGAGAAATCGGAAGCTATATCGCCAAGTGTGATATATGTCAGCGTGTCAAGGCAGGACATCAAATACCCGCTGGATTGTTGCAACCATTGCAGATTCCGGAATGGAAACGGGATTCCGTTGGAATGGACTTTATCACTGGACTGCCTACTTCTAGTAGGGGAAATGACTCTATCTGGGTCATAGTGGACCGATTGTCCAAAGTCCCCCATTTCTTGCCCGTCAAGACCACATATCAGAGTTCGAAGCTAGCAGAGTTGTACATCGCTAGAATAGTTAGTTTGCATGGAGTCCCCAAGAACATTGTATCTGATCAAGGAACTTAGTTTACCTCGAGATTCTGGAAGAAAGTCCAAGAAGGTTTAGGAACCCGCCTAGATTTCAGCACCGCGTATCACCCTCAGACCGATGGACAAACGGAGCGAGTAAACCAAATACTCGAGGATATGCTGAGAGCATGTGTGTTAGAATATGGATCCAAGTGGGAAGACTGTCTGCCGTTTGCAGAATTTTCATACAATAACAGTTATCAAGCCAGTCTGCAAATGGCCCCATTTGAATTCATGTAAGGAAGGAAGTGCCGCACCCCTTTGAACTGGTCGGAAGTAGGAGAGAGTCAGATTTTCGGACCCGACATCCTACGAGAAGCAGAAGAGAAGGTTCACAAGATTCGTGAGCACCTTAAGACCGCCCAGTCTAGACAGAAGAGTTATGCCGACAAGAGACGTAGAGACCTCGCCTTCAACATAGGAGATTTTGTATATCTGAAAGTGTCGCCATTGAAGGGAATGTAGCGTTTCCAACTCAAGGGAAAGTTAGCCCCCAGATATATCGGACCTTTCAAGATTCTGAACCGTCAAGGAGAAGTGTCATATCAATTGGAACTACCCGAAGAGATGTCATATGTGCACAATGTGTTCCATATCTCTTCGCAAGTGTCTCGAAGTCCCAGAAAAGAAAGAAGTGTTCAAGAATATCGATCACCGGACCATAGAGATCAACGATGACCTGACCTATCCTGAAGTACCTATCCGTATTTTGGAAGATGCTTTCAGAACTACCCGAACCCGAAGCATCAAGTTTCTCAAGATTCAGTGGAGCAACCACACAGAAGAGGAACCTACCTGCGAGCACGAAGATCACATCATGACAGAGTTTCCCGATCTCTTCAAATCCTAGGTAATCTTTTTCGTCCTTTTTCAAATCTCGAGATGAGATTTTGTTTAAGTGGGGAAGGTTTGTAGCATCCCAAAAATACTAAACTTGAATCATCAAACTCTAATCATCAAATTTAGGGTTAACAAAAACTTTTCTAAATAAAAATATGAAAGCATGCATGTGTGTATGCATTCCAATTTTGAATTCTTTTGAACCACCTTGTTTGTGTGTTTCTTTGCTTGTAAAGTGTTGCTTAGGTGAAATAAACATCATCTAAACATTTCCCAAACTTTTCCCAAAGACAAATAAATCAAAACAAAGCTAAATGAGTGAATGGTCATTTTGACCAATTTAACTCCCATGCCTACTTTGGCTGTCTCAAACTTTCAGAACCTAACAGAAACTTTTCTGGATCTTTGCACCCCTTGATTGTACTCATAACAAAGTATCAAGGCCCACTTTGTGATCATCCAAAAACATTTAAATGCCTAGTTTAAATGACAGTTCAAAATTGAATCTTTATCATATGGGAAGATCCCACTTTTTCAAAAACCACTCAAACAAGCTCAACTTTCAAAACCCAAGCATCTGCAGGCTCACCAGCACCAACCTAGCACACCCACCAAAAATCTTTTCAAAATTCAAAACTTGAATTCTTGCGGCCATTTCATCAAACACCTTGCAGATTCAAATCTTCTAAAATCCAAACACTATTGTGAGCAGTGATTGAAGCCTAACATGTTCCCTCTCTGGTTGCAACTAGGCTTTAGTAGATCATCTAGCTCAATTGCACACCCTTAGCATCACTGTGAGCTTGGCAATGCCATCAATGGTGAGCAGGCCGAGTGCACACTTGTCACCCCCATATCGACAACAAGCTAGGAGAAGAACCAAGCCTAGCCAATATGTCTGGGAGCAAGCCAACACCCCACCACCACTCCCTGTCCACCGCTCGAACCCTGCCAGCCACTGGACCACACACACGAACCATGCCAACCTCGCCAGAAACCATGCCGAGAGCACGCCCCATGCGCCACGCTCGACCGACGCCCACAGACCGCGCGCCGCTCACCACCGTCCCAGTAACCCCGCAGACAGGCTCGTTCGCCGCCGCGCGGACCACGTGCGCTGTGCGCCATTAAATCTTCCGTCGGGCACGCGCAGAGCACCGTCGCGTTCCGACCGAACCACACCGCCCCACGTCTCGCCACCGTGTCGTTGAGCATCGCCAGGGAGCACTGCACCGCCCCCTACCGTCGCCCACGCCGATAGCCCCCTGTGTCGTCGACCACGACGAGCTCACCTTGCGCCCCGTCGGTCCCCTCGCTCCACTATAAATAGAGGCCACCCCCAGCCGCTACTGGAGAAGAAGGGAGCCAGCGATTGGAGCCGCCCCAGGAGAAGCTGTCGGTACCAGGAGGTTCACCATCGTCGACTTCATCGTTCGCCCGCCTCGCCGACCCTCGCTTGAATCCCGGTGAGCCCCCAACGATCCTCACTGGCCACGCTAGGTTTCTGTCTCGCCGGCGTTGCCCAACGTCGACGATGACTCTCAGCCGTTGGATTAGAACCAGATCGAACGCCCCACATCGCCCATACCGCTTCGCACCCCTCGTCTCACTTACGTGTGAGGACAGCCACTTAACCAGCCCGCGTAAGCGCTGTGCTTAGCAGGTCGGCCCAGTATCGCTTCCCGCGCAGCCCAGCTATTTGAATTTAACCTTTTCCATTTTATTTCAAACGCACTTTTGTACCCAGTTTCAAAAATGAACCCAAGTCGATTCAGTGCACCAAATTGAATGAAACTAATTTTGTTAGAAAGGTCTGGAAGTGCTGAATCCAAGCCCGTTGGATTCCAGTCAGTTGGATCTGTAGATCATCCATGGTAAAAATAACAAGGCAGAAGCTTTTCTGCATTCAAACATTTTTCAAATTTAAACCATAATAGCTTTTGAGTTTATTCCAACTCTCAAAAATCACATTTAACCATACCTTTTAGAATATATAAAAATATAAAGGTTTACTTACAGAAATAATGTTCAAGTAATAAAAGAATGCCACATAGGCATTTCTAGTCACTTTATTTAATTAAAATAAAAGGGCAAAACCTTATCAAATTGTGACACCACTTTAAATCATATTACCATGGACTAAAATATGTGGTGATGACATGTGTCAACATGATCCCATGTTTGGTTTGGAGAATATTAAATCTTAAGTAGTTTTTTCAATGAGTAGAAATTATTTTCTAAAAATAAAAGGAATTAAACCAAGCCTTAATCTTGTAATGTTAGAGATGATGTTAGATCATCTATAGGACCCTTTTTGTGTGATGATTGCAAGTAGTTAAGTATTGTTTGGTGATTGTGTACCTCGTATTTATTCATAGACGCTAGTACCGACCAAAGATACGAGGAGGAAGGAGGATTCTACGAAGAAGAAGCCGAGGAGAACTTCAACCACTGCTCTGCATAAGGCAAGCTTTACTAACCAAGTGGACCAATGCAAGCTAACACTTGCAAGATACCCTACTAATGCAAGCTTATACTGATACTTATGCAAGCTAATACTTGCTTGTTACCATGACCACTATATACCTTCAGCATATGTGATCATATCCACTTGATAAACCAATCCTAGTTTTACTTACAAGCTTTATTACTTTATTTCTTTATCAAACCTCTTACTTAGAGTTTGCTGGAATAAATGGTAGATACTAGAAGGATAATTGAAGGTTGCATAAAGAGCATAAAATTTTGGCCTAAGCTAGATAATCTTGATGTCATCCTAAGGCATGAGATTAAACTCAGTTAAATTCCAATAGTTTTCCATCCCTCATTAGTGCTTACCCCCACTTGTAGATGCTAGTGCTAAGCATAAAACTTGATCAACTTTAGATGGGAATACTTGGTGGAAAAGTGGTTATGAAAACCTTGGAATGATGGATCATTCTATTGAAATGTTTTGGACATGTGTTTCCGAACACCTGATGATTTTGGTTATGAAAATGATGAGGCATGAGCCTTAGCCCTTTATAAAACTGATGGTTGTCTAGATGCGATACCATTCCAATTTTATCGTACAACCACAATACCCGAAGATTGGGTAGGGCTTGACTGGAAACTTATATACCTTAGTATTAGTTCCCTCACGGCCAAGGTCTGAGCTGAGGCTACCTTGTGAAGATTGTCCACCTGTGCAATACCCAAGATGACAGTTGGTCATGGTTGGGAGGCCAAACTCACAGGAGAGGTGCTTATAGTAGGGCGTGTAATTGAAAGGTTAGGATTGATTATCCGCATACTGAGTATGGTGAATTCAGGATTTGTTCCTGACGGATGTATCAAATGTTGTGGTGAAAGTGTACAATCTCTGCAGAGTGTCAAACTATTCGAATAGCCGCGTCCGCGGTTATGGACCGTTGGAGTGGCCATACTGTTCCCCCTTCAGATGTTTTCAAAAGACTTGTGAAATGAATTGAGATTTTGACTTGACCACAACAAGGTTGTGATATGAGATACAAGTTCCCACTTAGGTGTTATAAAACATTAACTAGCATTCTTTGCTTCTAAATTTAGTAGAGATAAATCTGGCTTTTGCAAAACGACCCTAGAGCCTAGTGTCCTATTATCAAAACCCCCCTGCACTTGTTAGTATTAGTTTGCGAGTACTTAAAGAGTACTCATGGCTTTGTCCCTGGCTATTCCCATGGCCAGACCATGAAGAGGAGTACCTGGAGGATGGACCCCAGGAAGGTTACGACAACTAGGATCATCTCCCATCGTCAGCATTGCCTGTGACCCCAAAGATGGAGCTTTGCCTACGCTACCGTTATTATTACGTATTCCGCTGCTTGAAGTTGTATTATGAACTGGATCATGAGATCCTTATTTGTGTAATTCCTTATGTATGGTTTGTAATGGATGATGTACTGTGGTATCCAATTCTGTTATGTCTCGCAAAAATGGTAATCCTGGGATTGCGATGTATGGCATAACAGCATCTGGGATTAAAAATCCGGATGTTGACAATTATGTTACCCAAGAAGTTAGGACTTAAGGGATAAATGCCATCAGGAGAGGCAAGGTGCATGGCATCAGCATATCAGATTGCCGTAGAAGCAGCCATAACCATGATTCGAGAACAGAAATCCCAAGCTCTAGAAGGTAGTACCCACACTGTTATACCCCATGAAACCTCAAACACAGAGCATGAGTTAGATCACTCTACTCTAGTCAAACTGAACACACTCTAGCCGTAGAGTATATGGATCGTTATTGGTCTTTGCTAAACACTTACCATAACACTCACCAAGTCTTAGTTCAGGAACTGGATACGGTCATTGAGGATTTTACTGATCCTGATAAAGCAATGGCACGTAGGAAGAAGTTACATAAATAAGCTAGGCATCCCAAACACGTCTCTTCAGCAGAAGTGTATGAGGAAACCGAGTTTGATGATCCACACTCAAAAAACTATGCCTACTACCAAAATAAATCCAGCCACCTGAAAATCTATGGACCAAGTACATCTCCGAACAAAAGGAATGGGCGGGAGCTATTCCAAGTAACCCTGAGCAAAACCAGTATGAATGGGGAGTAGAATCTCAAGGTGGAACCATAGGAAATCCTACACCTTGTGATACAGGTATCAGAGAAGAGACCAACTATAACCATAGAGAGCCTTCTGGACCATATGGGGGTAATACCAATCCAATCGACTTAGAAGAGTATTCCGATAGTTACTATACCAATATGTACGAATTGATCCAATAAAAGGCGAAAGAACCCTCTTACTTTGAGGAGGCATTGCCGGAAACGCAGGTATATCTTGTAGAAGACTATGCTAACTCTAGTCATTTTTCAATGACTAATCTCAGTTTAGGTACTTCTAATCAAGAATACGCATCTCCTGAATGCTCTTACGCTCCAGAAGGCAGTCGTAGGACTTCACGTCATCATGGACAGAACTCTAGGAAGCACTAGAGGAAGATGAAAGTAAGAATGGAACGCAATCCCAAGGGATGAGTTCTTGAATAATGTACATAGAGGGTAATGCGTATTGTAGTTTGAAGGGTTTGCTGAAATAAGTGAGGGTATACTCACAAGAACAGGAAGTTCTTGTAAGATAGTTGTGTAATGTATATGAGGGGCAAACCGTTGGAGCGGTCAGTCATCTGTAAATTATCTAAAACCTATGTATAATACATGGTATATGTTTGGTTGTTTATCGACTTTTGGATTTTCTTGAATCTTCTTGATTGAATAGATCTGTACATGAAGTTTGACTTGGTGTGAAAATGCATGTTGCAACATCCAGTTATTACTTGATGTTATAGACCTAGATAGAAAAGGGAATCCGTGTAAGGAAGTGAAGAGTTCCATGTACCAAGAAGGAGGTTTAGATGAAGAAGAAAGCAACAAGAAGCAGTAAAATTAAGTTCACAAGGAATGGGTGATGTTTCTAAGAAGTTAATAAAGTAGTTATACCATATTTATGCAAGTATCATGAATAAATACAACTAAAAAGTCTTAGAATGTGATGGTAATCCAACTAAGATAATTCAGAGTGAATACCAGTATTAGGTCATAAACCGTAGAGTGAAACCCATACCCTAGAATGATCTCAGCTGGAATTTGAACCACAGTCGGTATCTCGGCCGCAGCGGGTATCGGTTAAGATAGTTAATCAGATCATCTTAAAAGTTGCATAAAGATCATAAAATTTGGCCTAAGTTAAGGAAGACATGAATGATTATAAATATTAAAGCGAACGTTTTTTTTTCAAGAATCTTCACGAAAACAGGCCTAGCAAAGCGAAAATATCCCAAATAATAAGTAAGCAAACAGTTTTGGAAGAGCTATTTCGGAGATCCACAATTGTGTGGATATACCGTAGGTTCTTTCACGAGTCCTTAAACAAGTACAATATAAGCTAGATAAAGACAAACACCCTAAATAAATATCAAAGGTTATTATATAGGCAGTCTAGAGACTATTAGTAAACCCTAAGGGGGAGAGTAAACAATAAACAGAAGTACTGTTATCTGAATTCTAGAGTAAAGGCTGGGAAAGAAGTACTAGCCTACGACAAAATTAAGCCTTATTTTCATAAGGTTAAAATAAGTCATCATTATAAAAGTACTCCTAGAAATATTTAAGACAATAATAAAAGATTATCTAAAGCCTGCTAAAGTAAAATCTTAAAGGTAGTAAAATATAATAATCCTAATAGACTAATTCTAGAGGAAACAACTCTTAAGTGATCCTTAAGAGAGAATAAAGCACATCCAATTGGACATGTGTAGTGAAACAAGAAATTCCGATGGTATGGACTAAATATGTTCAAATCCAATCTTCGGAAGGAATACACGTATTAACCATACTATGAAAAAACAAAAATATAGTCTTTTGACCTCAACTGTTGGCTAATAGAAATTTAAACCTGTTTCAGTGGGACTTCCTAGACTTTATATAATATAGTAAGGAAGTTCGATGATTAAATGAAAGGAATTAGATTAGGATATCTAATCAGGATAAGGAACTAAAGAAGAGACCCCAAATTAAAGAGTTATAATAAGTACATATCTCTAAAGGAGGATTGTAAAAGGAACTTTGAAGCATTAAGACAACAAATTGGAGATTCCAAGTATGATGAGAATACAAGAAAACTATATGGATATGGAATATTAAAATTATTTCCATTTAAGTTTACCATGGAGTTGAGAAATTTCGTAACCAACTTAAGTCAATTCCTTACTCCAAAACGTAAGAGTTTGCGAACTTCGGGGACGAAGTTTATTTTAAGGGGGAGAGTCTGTAACATCCCAGCATTAGAGCTTAGAAATAAGCTGAACCCAGATGTGTGCATTTCATTCATGCATAGAAAATCCAAATAATTTTCGCGCTTTTGAACAAAACTTGTCAAAGTGATTGAAGCTTCTCTCAACTTGATGGAATTGAAGTAGATCATCAAGTTGACTGTGATAAGTTTCAGTATGACCTTTGTTAAAACCTTATTTTGGGTAAAGGAGATTTGATCTAAGGGTAGATCAAATGTAATAAAAATTAAACCCTAATACATTGCTTAATGATTAATATTTTATCCTTACGTGATTATCACATAGTATTCATTACAATAATTCATGAATACCAAGCTATGAATATAATTCAAGTAACAAGAATGTAATAACTAATCCTGACCTATCTTATTCTTATATATTCCTACCATGAGTATCATGGTAATACCTAACCTTAACTCTTTAGTGATATTGAGTAGGAAAGAAACCAAGTCAAGATCATTCACCATATATCTTTCTGCCCATATCAATCATTATCATCTCTATTGGATCTTATTCTAATATCTGTTGTTCATCAATGTTGAGTAATCAACTATTGATTCACCAATTCTTATCCTATCAATTCTTGATATGTCAACTCTTGTTCTCATCATAGCATTCACTCAAATCCTATAAAGAAAGAAGTAAGAAGAGGTAGGTGGAAATGTTAGAATTAAATATCCTCTATAGGATGGGAGTGTTGGGATAGAATAAGATCAAAGTGTTAATCGATGGAGTTAACTCACTCATGAATGGATAGCAAAGTAATCTGGAAGATATAACTATATGTGGTAATAAAAAAGATTACAAGGATGAATCCTGAAGATAGTTACCAGGAGTAATCCTATTGGATCAAATAGATATAGTCAATGAATAATATCTCTTAGTCCAATAGAGATAAACAGAAGATAATTATAATACAACTGTAATGTTGTATTGATGAGACCTTGATTAGCCAACTGGAAACCTCAGCAATAAATGATCAAATGATTATAATGATCATGCTTTAGTCACCAAGATTGAATGCTTATATCATGTATAACTGACATTGTTGGGTAGAACATGATTGAACCCTAGTATAGATATGTTATTCTAAGATAGCCATGACAAGTCACCATGATATGATGTGAAGTTTGAATATAAGATACTATAGTTAAGTAAGATATAAGATATTATGATTAAGCTAAAGCTAGAATAACATGGAGTTAATGGAATAGTATTATTCTTCCTAAAGGATAGTAAGCTTTTGAGGAAAGTGGAAATTGATATATACATCCTACTGGAGTAATATTAGTGGTGGGTGATTAAGGAAGAATATGAATAGATTTAGAAGTAACTAATGGTTGGATTGGAAGTTATCAGCAGTAGGGTAGTTGATATAACCAAGTATGGATATGAGAAGATTATGAAAGGTTGAGTGATAAGCTCATTGGATTTATAAATGGATTTCAAAGAATAATAGGTGGATAATAATATTTTTGTAAAGCAAAGCCCATCATGTTAGCACATTATGATGGATATGAAGAAGTAGTATATCTAGGAAAGGAATTCTTCAAGTAGAAAACAATAATTATAAAATGTGGAGGATAGGAACTCTTGATAAATACTAAACCTTCATTCTATAATCAACTTAATAACCATTTTATCTATTGATTTATCATCCTCTTTCTCAATGGTTTATAGGAATATTTTCCTATAGTAAATCATTTAGGCATGTCTTTGTCATTTCAAATTATCATAACCATGTGTGATTAGGAGTTATCTTTATCAATTATTTTCCATAAGACCTTCCAGAAAATAACTTTCTATTTTAAAAAGGTGATATCAATAAAGATCACAAACATAAAGACAATATGTTTAGCCATTAAACTTTACTCATATCAAAAAAAGAATATAAGTATATGGAGTGCCCTACACCCTAGGGTAAGCGTTTACAATTCAAAACCTAACTCCTATGTGAGTTATAATAAAATATATGCATTGCTATTTCTAGATTCACGGAAATAATATTAGCCATATTAATTCTTTAGAATATCATGCATCCATTAATGATATAGGATTGTTGAATCAAATTTATCTCCAAACTATAATTCATTAAAACCAAATTTTATAAATAAATAAGAAAATATTCCATAATAAAAGCCCTAACATAATATTAATTAAAAAAGATTTCTATGAAAGGAAATAAAGAACATATTTATCATAAAGGTTTACAAAATAAATCTCAATCAATATCAATTGTTGCTGCAAGTATTCAGCAAATAAACTTTATAAGAAAAGTTCAAATCAAATGTTAAAATACAAATCTGAAAAATAAAATAGAAAACAGAAAAGAGAAAACAAGTAGTGCCAGCCCATGTCCCTTTTCCTCACCTCTCTATCTGTCGCTCACAAGCCGCAGCCAGCCCCTTTCGCTCGCTCTACAACGGCCCAACTCCGGCCCAGGCCCAAATACCGCTTCGTCGTCTTCCTCGACGTCACAAACAGCTCTCTGGAACGAGCGCCGTTGCCCGATGCTGGTCACCGTCGTCAGCAGAAATTGGACCGCCGGGATTCTTGCCGCCGACCCGGACCTTATTGATAAGATTGACCGCGACCTCCTCTATCCATCCATACCGATATTATCCTCTCTCTCGCCCTCTAGAACAAATCCCCTTTCCCCACCGAGAACCCTAGCTCGGAGGTGAACCGATGTCGTCGAATCCATGCTCGCCTCGGCCATATGAGACCACGGTGGAGACCGCCATGCTCCTCTCGTTGTTTTTCCCCAACTCGCACTAGCGGGGGAGGCGTGACTCAACCCAATTGCACCCTCGGTTTCCGGTGCTGTTCGTCGACCTCACCGTCGTCTGCGACCTCGCCTCTCTCCACCGACCACACCATCGCGTTCCTGGTGAGTTGTTGAACATGCCATTGCCAACCTTTTTTTGGATTGCTTCCGAAATCACCACCGTAGTGGCCATCTGCCTGCGCCGCCGTGAACCTCGTTGCCGGTCATTCTCCGGTGACCATATACTAGCGGCGCCGCCACCAATAGGTTCGCCTAGAGTTCCTTGTTCGAACGCGACTATCCTCACTTGACCGCGCTCTTCCAATTGATGGATTGATCATCGATCTGAGAGGATTCCAGCGGGATGACGTCAGGATGATGTCATCCTTGACCATTCAACTTGTTGACCCAATCCTTGCCCATGTGGCATCTGACGTGGCCTTGGGCCTATTTGTCATTCTCTGTGAGTAGAAACAAGCCCAGTAACAAAAATATTAGCTAAGTTGTGTGTGCCATGTGGCCCACTAGTCAGTGACTGTGTCTAGGTTTAGCTCGATATAAAAAGTATTTCCTGTTTAGGAAATAAATAAATGATATAAACCCAAATTTAAATATTCCAGCAACAAAATAAAATCATTAAATCTTATTAAATCAATAACTTTTGTTTTATAATTCAGAAAAATATGTGTAATATATGAAAATGTTTCGAAAAATAAAATCTACAACTTAAAACTATTATCAAACATTATTATGATAGTTATTTAAATAATTATTATTTAATAAAGATTTTATAAGTAATAAAACTTTGATAATTCATATTTTAATATTGGTAAATGTTAAAAATATAAATAAAATACCAAAAATCTTAGAAAAATAAAAACTATAATTTAAAACTATAATCATTTATTATTATTTTTACTTAATTAAACATTGATTATTTATAAAGTAATAAACCTTATAAAAATCATATTTTATTATTTAAAAATCATAAAAATACATATAATATACCAAAATGATCACGAAAATAATATCTACATGTTAAAAATATAAAATTCCACTTTTAAAGTAAATAAAAACTTAATACTCTAATAACTTGAATTTAAATCTAATTTCCTTAATTAATAATTCATAAAAGTATAAATAAAATTTGTTAATATTTATAAAATTAGCCAATTGAGTCTAATAAATAGTATTAGTCTTGAATATTGATAATACGAAGTCAAAATGGTTCAACATATTTTAAATACAATCTTATTGAATTATCATTCAACTATATGTGTAGATCATTTTTTTAAAAAGATTCTTATCAATTATAAAACCTTCAAGAGTGATATTTTCAACCAAATAAAACCTTTTATCATTGTTTCACTCACAACTTTATAATGGACTAAATCCAAAGATAATTATAAGTAGTAAATAATATTGTTTACTTGTTCACAAACCATAACCACACCCTTATAAGGAGATAAATCCTTTTATACATTTATAATGTTAGGAAATCACTACTCAAATAGAAGTAATGACATTCTTAAGTAACTTTAAAGGAAACAATATAAAGTGAAGAAGATACAAATATCATAAGAATTACACCTGAAGTTCATCTATATTTTATTTAAAGTTAACTTTAGTCTACAAGTGTCAACACCCAGATTTTTAATCCCAGATGCCTGTTATGCCATACATCGCAATCCCAGGATTACCATTTTTGCGAGACATAACAGATTGGATATCACAGTACATCATCCATTACAAACCATACATAAAGCTTTACAAAATAAGGATCTCATGATCCAGTCTTAATACAATTCAAGCAGCGAAATAACGTAATAATCACGATAGCGTAGGTGAAGCTCCATCTTCATGGTCACAGGGAATTCTGACGATGGGAGATGATCCTAGTTGTCGTAACCTTCCTGCGGTCCATCTTACTGATATTCCTCTTCATAGTCTGGCCACGGGAATAGCCAGGGACAAAGCCATGAGTACTCTTTAAGTACTCACAAACTAATACTAACAAGTGAAGTGGTTTTTGAGTAGGATCTACTAAGATCTAGGGTTGTTTTGCAAAAAGCCAGATTCATCTCTACTGAGTTCAAAAGCAAAGAAAGCTAGTTGAATGTTTTATAACCCCTAAGTGGGAACTTGAATTTCATATCACAACCCTGTTGTGGTCAAATCCAAGTCATGAATCATTTCACAAGTCATTTTGAAAACATCTGACGACGGAACAGTATGGCCACTCCAACTGTCCATAACCGCGGACGCAGCTATTCGAATAGTTTGACACTCTGAAGAGATTGTACACTTACACCACAACATTCGATACATCCGTCAGGAACAATCCTGAATTCACCATACTCAGTATGCGTATAATAAATCCTAATGTTTCAATTACACGCCCTAGTATAGGCACCTCTCCTGTGAGTTTGGCCTCCCAACCATGACCAACTGTCATCTTGGGTACTGCATAGGTGGACAATCTTCACAAGGTAGCCTCAGCTCAAACCTTGGCCACAAGGGAACCCATACTAAGGTATATAAATTTCCAGTCAAGCCCTACCCAAATTTTGGGTATTGTGATTGTACGGTAAAATTGGAATGGTATCACATCTAGACAACCATCCGTTTTGTAAAGGGCTAAGGCTTATGCCTTAACATTTTCATCACCAAAATCATCTGGTGTTCGAAAACACATGTCAAAACATTTCAGTAGAATGACTCATCATTCCAAGGTTTTCATAACCATTTTCACCAAGTATTCCCATCTAAAGTTGCTCAAGTTTTATGCTTAGCACTAGCATCTACAAGTGGGGGTAAATACTAATGAGGGGTGGTAAACAAGTGTATCTGATCTAAGTTCACTCTCATGCCTCAGGGTGACATCAATATTATCTAACTTAGGCCAAGTTTTATGCTCTTTATGCTACCTTCCAATATCCTTCTATTATCTACAAGTTACTAAGTAAAATCTAAGAGAAAGCTTTGATAAAGAAATAAAGTATTAAGATTTGCAAGTAAAACTAGGATTGGGTATCATCAAATGTATCTAACCAAGCATGCTTAATGCATTGCATAGGTAATCTAACTTTCATAGTTGCAAGTGTTAGCTTGCCTTGTGCAGAGAAGTGGTTGAAGTTTTCCTCGGCTTCTTCCTCGTAGTATCCTCTTTCCTCCTCGTATCCTTGGTCGGTACTAGCGTCTATAAATAAATACGAGGTACAAAATCACCACACAATTCTTAACTACTCTATTTAGCACACAAAGGTTTACACTAGATGATCTAGCATCATCACTATTATCACAAATATTAAAGCACTTGTCTTATTTATTTTAGAAAAGTAATTTCTACTCATTGAAAAACTACTTAAGATTTAATATTCTCCAACTCAAACATGGGATCATGTTGACACATGTCATCACCACATATTTCAGTACAAGGGAATGTGATTTAAAGTGGTGTCACAATTTAATAAGGTTTAACCTTTTTATCTTAATTAAATAAAATGACTAGAATGGCCTATGAGGCAATCTTTTATTACTTGATCATTATTTTTGCAAGTAACCCTATATATTTTTATATATTCTGAAAGGTATGGTTAAATATGATTTTTGAGAGCTGGAATAACTCAAAAGCTTTCATGGTTGAATTTTAAAAATGTTTGAATGCAGAAAAGCTTCTGCCTTGTTATTTTTACCAAGGGTGATCTACAATTCTAAATGGTTTGAATCCAACGGGCTTGGATTAAGCACTCCGGTACCTTTCTAACCAAACTGGTTTCATGCATTTTGGTTTAGTGAATCGAGCTGGGTTGATTTTTGAATCTAGGTACAGAACTGAGTTTGAAATTAAATGAATAAACCTAAGTTTGAATTGTTGGGTCGCGTGGGAGGTTTAACTAGGCCGGCCCACTAGGCACAGCGTGTGCGGGCTGTTTAAGTGAGTGACCCCACTCGTCAGTGAGACAGCGAGTGGCGAAGCGGAACGGGGCGATCTAGGCCGTGCGATCTAGTTCTAATCCTACGGTTGTGGTTCATCATCCACGTCTGAATAGGACGCGGCGAGGTTGAACTCTAGCGCGGCCAGTGGGGGTCGACAGGGGCTCACCGGGGCTCCGGTGATGGTCGGCGATGGGGGCGAATGACGAAGTCGACAACGGCGATTCTCCTGGTACCGGCAGCTCCTCCTGGGGCGGCTCCAATCGACAGCGCCTCTTCTCCTCTGCAGCGGCGAACTCCGGTGCAATTCCGGCCACCTGGTGCTCGCCTTGCTCCGAGGGTGACTGTGTGTAATCAGTGAGAGGTGGGGAGTGAGATGGTGTGAAGGGTTTGAGCAGGTTAGGCCTCTGTTTATAGTGCGACGAGGGGACCGACGGGCGCGGGTGGAGCTCGTCATGGTCGTCGGCACAGAGTGCTAATGGCATGGGTGACGATAGGGGCGGTGCGTTGCCTCCTGGCCAAGCTCAACGGCTTGATGGCGCGGCATGGGGCACTGAGGAACGGTCAGAACGTCACGGCGCTCTGAGCGGGTCCGATGGCAAGTTTAATGGCGCACAGCGTGCATGGTCCGCGCAGCGGCGAACGAGGTTGTCTAGCAGGGTGCTGGGGTGCTGGCGCTCACTTATGCAAGCAGCAAGGACGGCGCGCGGTCTGTGGGCCGGTGTCGCGTGCGGCGCACTGGCGCGCTCTTGGCTCGCACACTGAGAACCTTTCCATGCTCAGGCAGTGTGGTCCAGGGGCTGGCAATGCTCGGGGCTTGTGCAGGGGGTGGCGGTGGATGGTGGTCAGTGCTCCAGACATGCTTGCTAGGCTTGGTGCTTCTCCTAGCTTGTTGTCAACTTGGGGGTGGCAAGTTAGGTTCGGCATGCTCACCATTGATGGCCCTTGCATGCTCAAAGTGATGCTAAATATTGTAAAAGAGGCTAGCTGATCTACTAGGGAGGGAACAAGGTTGGCCAAAATCACTGCTACAAATAGTGCTTGATGTTTGTTTGTTTGCTGCAAACAAGGTGTTTGATGAAATGGCCGAAAGAAATTTGAATTTGAATTTTGGATTCAAACTTGGTGGGTTTTCTAGGCACATACTAGGGAGTCTCTGGTTAGTTGGATTAGTCAAGGGGCACTGGTTTGGTTGGGTTTTGAAAATGTGGGATCTTCACATATGTTAAAGATTCAATTTTTAATTGTCATTTGAATGGGTTTGCCAAATGTTTCTGCAAGTTTGAAAGGTGGGCTTTGATTGACTTTTCCTTTGTATTGCAAGGGGTGAAAACAAATGGAAAAGTTTCTGTTTGAAATTTTGGACTAGAAACACTCAAAGTGACCTAGTGAGCAAGATTGGCAAAAATGATCATTTGTCATATTTGATTTTTTTGGTTTTCTCTTGATTTGTTTCTGCTTGGAAATGTTTTATATGATGTTATTTTCATCTTTAATCCATCCATTTCTATTTAGGTTAATCACACAAGTCCAAACATGCATTCATACAATCCTCACATACACACATGCATTCATATGGTTTGTATTTAATAAAAGTTTTTTGTTAACCCTAATTTTAGTGATTAGAATTTGATAAGCATGATCAATATTTTTGGGATGTTACAAACCTTCCCTCCTTAAACAAAATCTCGTCCCGAGATTTGAGAAAGAAGAAAAAAGATTGCCTAGGATTTAAAGAGATCGGGAAACTCTGTCTTGATGTCATCTTCTCGCTCCCAGGTAGATTCTTCTTCAGTGTGGTTGCTCCACTGAATCTTGAGAAACTTGAAGCTTCGGGTCCTGGTGGTTCTGAAAAATTGCTCCAAAATATGGATGGGTACTTCGGGATATGTCAGGTCATCGTTGATTTCTATGGTGCGGTGATCAATATTCTTCAAAACTTCAGTCTTCTACGGAACTTCAAGGCATTTGCGAAGTAACGATATATGGAACACATTGTGCACTTCTGACATTTCTTCCGGCAGTTCCAATTGATACCATACTTCTCCTCAATGGTTCAGAATTTTGAAAGGTCTGATATATCTGGGGGCTAACTTTCCTTTGAGCTAGAAACGCTGCATTCCCTTTAAAGGCGACACCTTAAGATACAAAAAATCTCCGATATTGAAGGCGAGGTCTCGACGTCTCTTGTCAGCATAACTCTTCTGTCTGGATTGGGCGGTCTTGAGGTGCTCACGAATCTTGTGAACTTTCTCTTCTGCTTCTCGTAGGATGTCGGGTCCGAAAATCTAACTCTCTCCTACTTCCAACCAATTCAAAGGGGTACGACACTTCCTTCCATACATGAATTCAAAGGGGCCATTTGCAAACTAGTTTGATAACTGTTGTTGTATGAAAATTCTGTGAAAGCCAGATAGTCTTCCCATTTAGATCCATACTCTAGCACACATGCTCTCAACATATCTTCGAGTATTTGGTTTACTCGCTCCGTTTGTCCATCAGTCTGAGGGTGATACGTTGTGCTGAAATCTAGTCGTGTTCCTAAACCTTCTTGGACTTTCCTCCAGAATCTTGAGGTAAACTGAGTTCCTCGATCCGATACAATGTTCTTGGGGACTCCATGCAAACTGATGATTCTAGCGATGTATAACTCTGCTAGCCTCGAACTCTGGTATGTGGTCTTGACTAGTAAGAAATGGGATACCTTGGGCAATATGTCAACTATGTCCCAAATAGAGTCATTTCCCCTACTAGAAGTAAGCAATCCGGTGATAAAGTCCATTCTAACTGAATCCCATTTCCATTCTGGAATTTGTAATGGTTGCAACAGTCCTGCGGGTCTTTGATGTCCCACCTTAACTCTCTGAAAAATATCACACTTGGCAATATAGCTTCCGATTTCTCTCTTCATCTTATGCCACTAAAATTGCTCCTTCAGATCCTGATACATCTTCGTTCCTTTGGGGTGGATAGAATAAAGAGTATCATGGGCCTCCTTCAAAATAACTTCTTTCAACTCTGAATCTGCTGGTACACAGAGACGTCCTTTGTACCACAGAACTCCTTCGTCATCCTCGGTGAATCCGGGTACTTTGCATGTACCGATATGACGTTTGATTCCGTCGATACTAGCATTTCCTTTCTGCGCCTCCTTGATCTGACTGATCAAAGTGGGTTGAAGTTCTATGCTAGCCAAAAATCCTTCAATTACCAATTCCATTCTGAAATCTTCCATCACTTTGTGCAAACTTGGTTGCTCCTTTAGAATCATGGAGTTCAAGCGGCACGGCAATCTGCTAACGGCATCTGCTACCACATTGGCTTTACCGGGGTGATAGTGAATGTCCAGATCATAGTCCTTGATTAGCTCAATCCATCTTCTCTACCTCATATTCAGCTATTTCTGAGTGAATATATACTTCAGGCTCTTTTGATGCGAATAAATCTCACAATGGTTTCCCATAAGATAATGCCTCCATGTCTTTAGGGCTAGTTCAAGGTCATGGGTAGGATAATTCTGTTCATGCTGCTTCAGTTGTCGGGATAGATAAGATATAACTTTTCCTTCTTGCATCAACACACATCCTAGACCGATCTTGGATGCGTCACAATACACATCAAATGGCTTCGTGATATCCGGCATGATCAAGATTGGGGCTGAAATGAATCTCCTCTTGAGTTCTTGAAAACTCACTTCACATTTGTGCGTCCATTCAAACTTCTTGTACTTCTTCAACAATTGGGTCATGGGTCTAGCGATACTCGAGAATCCTTCCATGAACTTGCGGTAATACCCTGCCAATCCGAGAAATGCACGAACTTGGGTTTGAGTGGTCAGGGCTTGAAATATTCCACATCCTTCACCTTTGCAGGGTCAACGACAATTCCTCCGGCTGATACAATGTGTCCGAGGAATCCTACCTCCTGTAACCAGAATTCACATTTGCTAAACTTGGCATACAGCTGATGTTCCCTAAGAGTTCCAAGGATGGTTCTTAGGTGTAGCTCATGTTCTTCTTCTGATTTGGAATAAATCAGAATGTCATCGATGAAAACAACGACAGACTTATCCAGGAAGTCCATAAAAATCTTATTCCTGAGGTTCATGAAATAAGCGGGGGCATTGGTTAATCCAAAAGACATGATAGTATACTCATATAATCCATATCTGGTGGTAAAGGCAGTCTTTGGAATATCCTCTACACGAATCTTGAGTTGGTGATAACCAGTTCTAAGATCAATCTTAGAAAACACTTTGGCACCTGTCAACTGGTCAAATAGGTCTTCTATCTTTGGCAACGGGTACTTGTTCTTGATGGTGACATCATTCAACTTCCGATAATCCGTACATAAACGGTTATCTCCATCTTTCTTGTCCACAAACAAAACAGGTGATCTCCATGGTGACGCACTTGGTTGGACCAATCCTATTTCCAGCATGGCATCCAGTTGCTTCTTCAGTTCCACTAGTTCCGACGGGTTCATACTATATGGTCTCTAGGCTATGGGTCTGGTTCCAAGGATTAGTTCAATGATAAACTTGATATCCCGATCTGGGGGCATACCGAGAAAAACATCTGGAAATACATCGGGGTATTCACAGACTATCCGAACTTGGTCAATGGTTGGCTGGGCTATACTCTTATTACATTTGAATTGACGGGGCAAGGTTTTAGATATATGCTCGACTGATATTCCGGCTGTACTGTTCATTGTTATGGCTTTCTTGGAACAGTCGATTAATCCTTTGTGTTTAGACATCCAATCCATTCCTAAAACTACTTCCAAACCTTTAGTTCCAAGTACTATTAATTAGCATAAAAATCTATGCCATGGATTCGGATAGGGAAGGCTTTGCAAATTTGTCTAGCTTTGGTGGTCGAACTAGGTATTTGAACTATCATAACATGCTTCAATTTGGTGCGTTGAATCTTACTAGTGCATGCAAATTCTTCAGTATCAAACGAGTGCGATGCTCTAGAATCAAACAACACTCTTGCAAGTACTATGTTAACAGAAAACATACCCAGCACGACATCTGGCGCTTCTTAGGCTTCTTCGGCATGCATGAGGAACAGACAGTCATTGCGGTTGAGTGAGTTCCCTGGGGCGAACCTTCTTCCAGGCTGAACACGACGCTGCTGCTGAGCTGGGGCATTTGCATTGGGGGTTGCGTCAATATTCTTGGGGCACTCATTGGAATAGTGACCTTTGGTTCCACATTCATAACATGTAGCATCCGGGGGAAAACCACTACTAGAAAATCGCTGTTGTTTTTATTATGTGCACCATCATAACATCAGCATGCATCTGTTTGCCTAAAAGTATTTTCTAAAAGCCCGTTTTTGTTTTCTAAAATATCCCCTCTCTATTTCAAATGTAAAACCCTTGGTCCGTCCGGATCTTTTGTTTGCCTAAACTATTTTACCTAAAAGATATTTAAAACTAAATAAAATAAATAAAAAGTTTTTGTCCGAGGAGGCAGTCCGACCGATCAGGCCAGAGGCCTAACCGGCCTAGACTACCTACAACTCGGCCCATCTAAACCTAACCCTAACCCTAGACCTCTCCAAACCCTAACCCTACCCTCCCTACTCCCCCAGCAGCCGCCGCCATCTAGTCGGTTGCACCCCCACCGACCCGAGCCACTCACGCACACCACGCCACACACCCGCCACTTTGACCCAGCCTATCCTGCTCAACCACCAACCGTGCACCCTCGAACCCCAACCTCCGGCATGCATCACGCCCGGCCCCACCCTGCAGCCACGATCGACAGAGCGCGCCCTCCCCGCTCGTCAATCCCGTGAGGTCGATCCAGGCCCCACATTGCACGCAACCATCGCGACCCAACCGCCCCTGGCCCTCCTCGACACAGCCTTCCTCGTTCCCCTCCCACGATCCCACCTCCTCGAGGCTGCCCTCCCTTGTTCCCTGCCTCCGCCGCCTCCCCAAGCTTCTCACCGAGCGCCCACTACAAGATTTTTAGAAGGGTCAAACTTGCCCACTACAATAATGCTTACACATGGCAAACACTATTAGGGTTTTGCTAGGTTTAGGTGTTTAGGATTTGTTGTAAAAATTTATTTGTAGAATGAAATGATGCAAAGATGATGCATGGAACTAATAACATCCTAAAATAAAATCTGGGATGTTACAGTATTGTTGTATCTGAAATCCTTTGTCCTGTCATGTTGTTGTCCAAGAGACTAAGGACACAAGATCCTCTTTGACGGTGTCGTGCCGTGTACTCATGTCACTGTCAAGAGAGTTCGTGGCACCAAGCTTCATCAAGACCGTCTTCGCCTTCCACCACAAGATCGCCTTCCACCACAAGATCTTCATTAGCGAAAAGACCATCGTGAAACGTCAAGTTCACCCACCGCCAATGCCACTCAAGATCGAAGGAAGCCGAGCTCTTCTCTTCGGAACCCGATGGCCGAGATCCGAAGGCCTTCGATGCGGAGCACCAAGGCTTTCTTTCAGAACGCCATGACCTTCGTTATGGAACTGAAGACCGAACTCTGGAGATCGATCTCGCCCAAACCACATCGCACCAAGATCTTTGATCCGCATGTGTGACCCCTATTCTGAGACCCCTATATTTTTAATATATGATATTTCATTTTTGGCATATTAAATTGTTCATGTCGCATACATCACGTGGTTTGGGGCATCATGCCAATTCACCTAAATTAAATATGGAGACCATATGCGGGCGAACCTAGTCTAATATTGGTCCCATTTAAATTTATGTAGCGAACCGGTGTTATCTTTTGCCTTGTTAATACAACATTTAAATTGTGGGGTATCTAAACAACATGAACCTAATAATTAATTGTCAGGACCCCAGTTCCATTTAATATTTCCTAATCGCATCGCATATTTGCCATGTCATACATCATACATGCATCATGCTCGATCTTCTGCCGTAGTAATAAATAGTGCACCCGGTGTTTCTTCTAGTGCTTTGCTTCATCACAGATTAGGCTGATGAGTTGATGCGAGTGTCAACCGATCTTCGAATGAATCTTCGGCAATGTTTCTCAGGCGAGCATTCTCCCCCTTTCAATCTATTTTACATTTCTAGTCTTTATTTCCTTCCGTTGATCTATTGCTATCTGTGTTACGATGCTCTAGTTTTCGTACCCATGGTATCCCTTGCAGCCTTATATTGCCTTGGACACATCCTATTACCTGTTGTTTGGTAGATAGTTGGACTTGCGTGTCGTAGTCGCTTGCTCAACTGCTGTTGTGTGTTGTCAAGTACCACAGTTGTTGGAGAGATGCCTTATGCTTTATTTTGGAGATGATCATGGATTTAATTACTGTATAATAACTAAAATTGAAAGTAAGTAAATAATTCAGAGGCACCGGTGGGTAATAGACAATATTTGGTTTTTAACCGCTCACTGGTGTCCCGTAGGACCCCGAGTTATTGACACCTGTTCCGAGATCGAGCGCGCTAACCACAGGTGGGCTGTGTGGGCACCCCCATCGATTAGTACCCGATTTCAAAGTACTGTACCGGGGGCCACAAAGTAGTTTGGGGCTTTATTACTATCCTGTACTTATGCCATGCTTTACTGCTTTATTTACGATTGCGCGTGGAGCGCCTGTACTGTTTAGGAACAAATGTGGAATGTTTTCGCGGTATCGACAAGCCCAGTCACACTTTCGGGTTCCCAGTCGTTTACAACCATTGTCACAAACCTCTGGGTCCGTTTCGGAGACCGGCCGACTTTGTTGCGGGTAGCTTAGTGGGGTGGCCCCCTGTGCTTGCTTTGGGTCTGGGAAACATCGTGTCCGAAACCCCGTCGACATACCGTTGGGTGTATGTTTTGTGATCTTGTACCTACCTGACCTGACAACAAGGGTGTAGGTGCATGTGGAAACTTTGGTGCACCCCTGCAGGGTTAAATCTTTTCGAGAAGCCGTGTCCGCGATTATGGACGACTGGAGCACAGTTCTCGATCATAGACAACTATAACTAAAGTTTACTGTTATAATTTGACTTGTATCCGATATGACTAGTGTAAGGATTCCCAACCTTTAATAAGGTAGAGATCCATGTCTTTACAATGCTAGTCCCTGGATCAATAGCTAGCATCCACAGTTAAGATGTAATATCAAGAAACAAAGGTCATAATACAACTTTATAACCAAGAATAAAATAAATTATTACATCTTACATAGCTCATTTGGCTATCTCATTACAATGCAACAGAATATAACAATAGCATGGGGTCCTTCATCTTCAAAGTGCCACGGGCAGTCATGTTGGTTGTAGAGTTGTAATCCTATTTAACAAACTTCACTAACATCAAACAGACCTGCAACATAATAAGTTGCAGCCAGAAGGGTCAATACATTTGAATTGTATTGGCAAGTTTCACTACTATGTAAAAGTAAGTGGATCCTATCATTTACATGCATATTTGGCTAAGTAGGGTTTAGGCTCATTTGCAGAAAGCAATATAGTTTTATCCTATCTTTTCAAAACAGTTTTTGATCTTTGTCAAATCTTTCTGAACTTCTTGGAAAACTCCAAGTGCTTCAAATCCCTTGTTGTCACCCTCAAGTTTTTAACTTTGAGAAATTGGAATGTCGAGATCTTCCATAGCTTCATGCCTTAGTTTCTCAGTATTGTCCATAACCAGGGACACGGCTAAGTACTTAGAATTTTTGATCTTCTGCAGAAGTTGTACACTTTACCCACATGACACAATCTCATCTTGATGCCACCAGTGGCCGCTGGATAATTACTCACCAAGATGGAGTACTGGCAGATTGAGAATATGACAAAGTCTTTCCATAGGAGTCCTCCCAATACACAATGCTAGCTTGTCATCCAGGCACCAATGTAGGGTTTCAAGTTCCCTTACACAATTCTAGTTAACCTGAAGATGTCAATGCATGGGTCTTCCACTATGTAGTTGACTAAGCCAGAGCCCATTTAGCATGTGGCTGTACACGGAAGCCATTGTACGAGAAACATGTTCAATCTCTAAGTCCCTGGGTGGTTTTCTTCTAGTGCACATACAAAAAGAGATAGCCATATAATCATGGTTCCTTTTGTTGCCACCTTGTCCAATCTTGAGTATCCTTGTCCACCTAGGTGGTTCATTGAGTTACTTGTTTTATTATATAAAACATATGTCTTTTCAACTCTTCATAATATCATATCATGTATCCCATCCCAAATATATAACTGGGCTAAGCATACTACAACTACAATGTTTCCACTAAGGGAGATATAAGGGTATCCTATTAGGATTTAGCATAGCATAAAATATAGTAGTCCTTTCCATGCATGTTACAAAATCCACTAAGTGTAATGAAAATAGTAGGACATGTATGATAGTGTCACTTGCCTTTTAGTATTTAATGTTGGTTCACTTCTTGATCTTGCTAATATCACACTCTTCTAACTTCACTACAAATCAATCAAACAAACACAATTTCAACTAGCATTCCAACCAATTTATCACACATAAAATAATAGAAACAAGGTCATGCATGCAAGCATGCAAAAGATAGTTTTATTTGCAAAAGTGGTTTCTACTAGGCTCTAAACATTATAAAGTTCAAAAGTGGTCATTTACTAAAGTGGTAAAACCATTTGCAAAAGGTTTTATCTATAAACCATTTTTAAATCAAATCATTATTTTATGTGGTTGAAAATGCTTTTAGCAAAGCAATATTCTTTAAAGAGTTCACCAAATATGTTTTAATTCTCAAAACTTGGTGTTTAGGGTCGGAAGGTTTGAATCAAAACATTTCCCAAAGGTTTTACTCAAAAATCATTTCTAAAACAAAAACAATATTTTTATTTGACTAGAAATGAGCTAATTCAATTATTTATTCCCTAACTTCACAAAATACATTTTTAAATCCATAGGTTGGTTCCTAGGGTCAGTAGGTTCACAACAATCCATTTTTCAAAGATTTCACATTAAAATTATATCTAGAGCAATTTTTATTTTGATAAAAGGCCTACACATGTTTCTGCAAATTCAACCAATTTTCCAGAAGCAAATCATTAAACAAAGTGCATGGTTGGGTAGGCTTTGTCTTGGTGATTCCATTGATATACAATTTGCAAAATTTGGACGTGTAGAATTAAAGTTATGAATTTTACAAGTTTTCATAACAATCAGATTCAAAATTCTGTTTTAAACAAAACCATGTCCACGTGGCGTAATTCTATTGGCCGGTACCGCTTCATGCGGATCAGCCTCTGTGAGCTGTTAGATCTAAAGTGTATCGTACGGTTTAGATTGCACCATACCCTTTCGATAAGTTATTCTATCTAATCCATTGGATGACGATCTGACGGTTCATAGGGGTTTGACCATCCACTGGCGGCGCTGCGCGGCGGCGAACGGCGGCGCGGCTCTGCTCGCGGTTTTTCTGGCGAAGCAGGAAGGAAGGTAGGGAGAGGAGATGCTCACAGGGTTCGCAAGGGTGCAGAGAAGCTCGACGTGGTCGTAATAATCCAAGGGGCGCAGGGTGATGTCAGGGATTGCTCGCCGGAGTAGCTTCTGACGATGGATGCTCTCTGTTGAAGTCGGAGGCGAGCTTGTAGGCCACGCGCAGATTATTGGAGGGCACCTGGAGATGCACAGGAGACAAGCGAACCAAATGGCGTAAGTTGCAACTCGAGGCGCGCATGAGGTTGAGGGCTAAGACTCACCGGAGTTTTGGCAGAGGGCGGCGATGCTCAGAGGCAGACCGAGGCGAGCTCCTGGGGCACGCGCGGGCGAGTGGGAGGCACTGGCAGGTGCGCTTGAAGGTGGAGAACCAGCTCGCGTGCAGATGGAGGAGAGGGGCGGCTGGACGGCGCCGGAATTGGCCGGGAGAGCCGTCGGAGACAGTGTCAGTGTGGGTGCGAATTGGAGCAGCCTAGGGGCAGGGAGTGGCTGGAGCTTGGGGAAAAGAGAGAGGAGGAACGGGCGGTTAAATGGGCGTGGTCACTGGAGGAATTAGGGCCGCCATTAACACCAATTCAACACCGGAGTTAATCGGTAGAACACCGTTGAGGAGAGGGGGAACGGCTGGCGCGGGTTGAAACGATGCATAGTGGTGTGGGGCCTGTCTGTCAGCGAGGGAGATAGAGGTCGTTGGGTCCACTACTCAGCGTCTCTGTGGGTGTGTCTGCGCGTAAAAAACGTTTCGCTGAGGGGGGAAAATATGGGCTGCGAGTTGGGCTTGTTGGGCCTGTTTGTTGGGCTGGTTTGATTCACTTTTTTTTATACAGGAAGCTTTTTCTTTTTCCATTTGGAATTTCTGTTTTGATTTTATTCAAACAATTCAAACACCCAAATGAATTCAAACCTTTGCCAAACTTTGTGTAGATTTTAATTCTCTTTAACAACACAAATCAAAGTCCAAAACAAATAATTTTCATTCTTTTTAGAATCTATTTAATAATTAAATAAAATAGACCTTAGTCATTATTTCAAATAGGATTTTATTTATTTTAAAACTCTATTTGAAATCTAAAATAATACTAAAATCATTTTAGTAGGTTTTATTTGGAAATATAAAACACTTGGAAAACTTATTTAAAAATAAAATAACAAGTTTTAGTGTTTATTTAAAATGGAAAAGCCTTTACTTTAATAAAATTGGATATTAATAAATCCTCATTATTTTATTTAAATAAACCTTTACTCTTTTTATCAAATAGAAATATTTTATTTCAAAAGCTTGTCCAAGATTTAATTTGGCTCTATAAAATAATCCTTATTTATAATTCTACCTTTTCTTTTGAAAACCAAATCTTTTTGTTAAAAGATCTAAAAATAGTGATTCCAACTCTTTTAACTTTATTGTTTATTTATCTTTTTTTAAATCCCTTTAGGATTTTATTTGATCAAAATAGGTTTTAATATTTTCAATTGGAATCAAAAAGTTTCTTCTCACCCTAAAAATTGAACAATTGTTTATTTGTTTATTTATTTTTTCACATTTCAAAATTTGGAAAATTTTGGGATGTGACAACTAGTAATCAGCTTCACTACAACGGAATGGCTAAATAAAAGTACCAACAACTGCTGGGTTTGGGATATCTCATGCTAATTGTATCTGACTAGTAAGTGTCGCAACTACAACGGAATGGTTAACTAAAAGTGCTCACTGCTTATTATATCAGGATGACTATTTATACCTGACTAGTAATTGCTGCAACGATAACTGAATAAATAAAATTGCCAACTGTGTGAGTTTCTCGGTTGACTTCCTCGTTTTGTCTCGAGGGGGAAATACCAGGATGGGTATGTTTGGTGATAGTATCAGGTTGGTTCCGAATAGGTCTTTCTTATCCCTCTCTGATAGCCGACAGTTATATCGAGTCTCTATAGGTTGTTTAGTGCATGCTGCGCTACTGCTTCAGTCCACCATACCTATATAGGCGAGGACCGCCGAATTCTAGTCTCGCCATGTACAGGCCTCAGTACTGACCGCTCTCTTTTTGCCTTTGCCCCTTGCCGGCACCCTTTTGTTTCAGCGGGTTTTGAGTTCGACATCGTTAGCAGGGTTACCCTTCCGTCTTGGCCTGGGCAGGGTTATGGACGCCATTGGTTATTCTTCAGGGCTCTTAGCTCAATTTGCATCTTGTTCGTACTCGGACATTGTATCATTTTTAAAGGTGATTTGGATCTTTGTATTGTATATCTGTATTCTTGACTCATTGAGTCGCTGTTGTATATATTTGTTCTGTGGGTTCCATCGTGGACTATTGTGTAATGGTATTACTTCATTTTCCACCCGCACGAAAGTGCCTGGTGGGCACCTTTGAATCATTTCTATGCGGGTTTGGCGGGAATCGTTGAAACTTGCATAGGGCCGATTTTGAGGGTGTTACATAACAAGTCACCTAAGACTTGTCCTTTGCTGCAACAGGCACCGCATTGCTTTCAGTCCTTGGGTAAGTGTTGGTGTTGGTGGCGGAATTGTTGTTGTTGAACTTACGCGGAGCACGGTTGAAATTGCTGGGCTTGCTGGGGTTGTTGTGATTTCCTCCAGGCCTTGGGTTTCCACGGTTGGGGTAGGTTGGACGGTTCATCGGGGGTCTGTTTGTTCTTGGGGCAAATCCTGGAGATGGGTTGGGGCGATACTTGGGTGTATGGTGGGTTCCTGGTTGATGCATCATGCGACGCTTGCGGTTCTCATTAGCTTGGTTGATCTTTCCTTCCATCTGAATGGCAGAGTCCACTAAGGCTTCAATATCAACAAAGGGGATATTTACTAACACTATCTGCATCTCATCGTGCAAACCATTCAGGAATCTCTCCTTCTTCTTGGCTTCAGTGTCTATCTCATCTGGTGAATTCCTAGCCAATGACAAGAATTTTTCACGGTATTCCCCTACGGTCATCCTCACTTGCTTCAGTTCTCTGAATTCATCCCTCATCCTCTTGATCAAACCCGCGGTACATGGGTTCTGCTGAACTTGACTTTGAATTCATCCCAAGTCATCATTTGACCTCCATTCATGGCATGAACGCTGTTCCACCATGCTCTTGCATCTCCGGCCAGGTAGTGGGTAGCAAACAACACCTTCTCGTTAGCTTCCATTCCTGCAACTTCCAAATTGTTTTCCATGGTTTGCAACCAGTCATCTGCATCTAGGGGCTCTTCTGACTTAGTGAAAACCGGTGGATTGGTGTTCTGGAAATTCCTGAGCTTAGATCCATGGTTTTCCTAACTTCCATGGTCTTGATTGTTGTTGGCCATCTGAGCGATGTGTTGAAGGGTGGCTAAGTTAGCTTGACATTCGGCTCTTTCAGCTTCGCGGTCAGAAACCAACATTTGCAAGAGTTGCAACATTGGGTCCGGGGCTGAAGTGCTTCCTCCGCGAGGCATTTGAGATAGATCATGAGAAAAGAGGGAAATTTCTAAGGTTCAGGGGTTTGTTTTTGGAAAGTTTTCAAAGTTGGACTCAAATTTTTCTAACAACTAGTTTTTCATTCATTCATAGCACACGATACAAACACACACCACAACAAGGGAAAATAGATGGTTTTATGAACCATCCTGTGAAACTACGATACAGTGGGACCGAATACAACTCACTACGCTAGTGCTCAAGTGCTACTACTCCTCTGAGCCGGTGTCCTCATCATCCTCATCATCATCGATGAAGGCAAAGTGTAACATCCCAAAAATACTAAGCTTGGATTATCAAAGTCTAATCATCAAAATTAGGGTTAACAAAAACTTTTCTAAATGAAATCATGAATGCATGCATATGTGTATGCATGGATTTTGAAATCCTTTAAAACCACCTTGTTTGTTTGTTCCATTGCTTGTAGAATGTTTATTAGGTGAAATAAACATCATCTAAAACATTTCCCACACTTTTCCTAAAGACAAGTAAATCAAAACACATATATGAAGTGAATGGTCACTTTGACCAATTTAACTCCCATGCCTACTTTGGCTGTCTCAAACTTTCAGAACCTAACAGAAACTTTTCTGGATCTTTGCACCCCTTGAATGTACTCATAACAAAGTATCAAGGCCCACTTGGTGATCATCCAGAAACTTTCAAATGCATAGTTTAAATGACAATTCAAAATTGAATCTTTATCATATGGGAAGATCCCACTTTTTCAAAAACTACTCAAACAAGCTCAACTTTCAAAACCCAAGCATCTGCAGACTCACCAGCACCAATCTAGCAAACCCACCAAAAATCATCTCAAAATTCAAAACTTGATTTCATGCGGCCATTTCATCAAACAGGTTGCAGACACAAATCAAACAAACATCAAACACTATTGTGAGCAGTGATTCTTGCCTAACTGGTTCCCCATTTAGCTCACACACAACTCAGTTGATCATCTAGGAAGTTTAGCCAGGCACTAGAACCACTGTGACCTTGCCATTTCCATCAATGGTGAATAGCCGAGCACCCTCTTGCCACCCCATAGTCGACACCAAGCTAGGAGCAGCAGCAAGCCTAGCCAGCATGTCTGGGAGGCAGCCCACCGTCCACCACCACTCACTGTCCCTGCCGCGAGCGTTGCCAAGCCCTGGACCACGCGCACAAGACGCGCCCAGACCATGCTGAGCGTGCGCCAGAGCGCCACCCTCGACCATCACCCATAGACCGCGCGCCGCCCTCGCCGCGTGCATACACAATCCCCACCGACCCAGGAGACCACCAGACATCCCCGTTTGCCGCCCTGTGACGTACAACCACCGCCCGCCGTCGAAGACGCCGCCTCTGCCGCGCAGAGCACCGCCCGTTCCAGACCAAACCACACCGCCCCATGCCTCGAGACCATGTCGTTGAGCATCGCCAGGAGACACCGCACCGTCCCCTACCCTTGCCCATGCCATTAGCCGCCTGTAACCTCGCCCCCGACGAGCTCACCGTGCGCCCCGACGGTCCCCTCGCTCGACTATAAATAGAGGCCACCCCCGCTCGATTTCTTCACACCGTCTCACTCCCCTATCCTCACTGATAGTGCCACACCATTCTCAGAGCAAGGCGAACACCACCTCGCCGGAATTTCACTGGAGCCTGCCGCTGCCGGAGAAGAAGGGAGCCAGCGATTGGAGCCGCCCTAGGAGCTGCCGCGACCACCCCTGAGTTCGCCGTCGTCGACTTCGTCGTTCGCCCGCCTCGCCGACCCTCGCCAGCACCCCGGTGAGCCCCTAGCGACCCTCACTGGCCGCGCTAGGTTTCGTTCTCGCCGGAGTTGTCTCGCGTCGACGATGCACCCAGCCGTTAGATTAGAACTAGATCGAACGATCCACGTCGCCCCATACCGCTTCGCCCAGCCCCGTGTCACTGACGAGTGGGGACACCCACTTAAGCAGCCCGCGGGAGCACTGCGCTTAGCAGGCCGGCCCAATAACTTTTCCCGCGTAGCCCAGTTATTCAAATTAAACCTTTTTCTATTTCAATTCAAACACACTTCTGTACCCAACTTAAAAAATCAACCCAGATCGATTCAGTGCACCAAATTGAATGAAACCAATTTTGTTGGAAAGGTCTGTGAATGCTGAATCCAAGACCATTGGATTCAAGTCATTTGGATCTATAGATCACCCATGGTAAAAATAACAAGGCAGAAGCTTTTCTGCATTCAAACATTTTTCAAATTTAAACCATAATAGCTTTTGAGTTGATTCCAACTCTCAAAAATCACATTTAACCATACCTTTCAGAATATATAAAAATATATAGGTTTACTTGCAGAAATAATGTTCAAGTAATAAAAGAATGCTACATAAGCATTCCTAGCCACTTTAATTAATTAAAATAAAAGGGTAAAACCTTATTAAATTGTGACACCACTTTAAATCACATTCCCATGGACTACAATATGTGGTGATGACATGTGTCAACATGATCCCATGTTGGGTTTGGAGAATATTAAATCTTAAGTAGTTTTTCAATGAGTAGAAATTACTTTTCTAAAAATAAAAGGAATTAAATCAAGCCTTAACCTTGTAATGTTAGAGATGATGCTAGATCATCCATAGGACCCTTGTGTGTGATGATTGCAAGTAGTTAAGTATTTTTTGCTGATTGTGTACCTCGTATTTATTCATAGACGCTAGTACCGACCAAGGATACGAGGAGGAAGGAGGATACTACGAAGAAGAAGCCGAGGAGAACTTCAACCACTGCTCTGCACAAGGCAAGCTAGTAACTATGCAAGCCTAATACTCCTAGTGAATGTGCAAACTAGTAACCCTGCAAGTTAACACTTGCAATTTAGCAAGCTTATACTGATATTGTGCAAGCTGAGACTATACCTATGCAAGCCCATACTTGTTACTATACCTACTATATGCCTTAAGCATATGTGATCACACCCACTTGATAAACCAATCCTAGTTTTACTTGCAAGCTTCTTACTTTTTTTCACTATCAAAGCTTACTTAGAGTTTACTTAAGTGACTGGTAGATTTTGGAAAGATGCTGAAGGTTGCCTAAGTTAGCAACCTGGACATCAGCCTGAGACATGAGGTTGTATTTAGTTGAAACTCCACTAGTTACCACCCCTCATCATTACTACCCCCACCTGTAGATGCTAGTGCTAAGCATAAAACTTGATCAACTTTAGATGGGAATACTTGGTGGAAAAATGGTTATGAAAACCTTGGAATGATGGATCATTCTATTGAAATGTTTTGGACATGTGTTTCCAAACACTTGAGAATTTTGGTGATAAAAATGTTGAGGCATGAGCCTTAGCCCTTTATAAAACTGATGGTTGTCTGGATGCGATACCATTCCAATTTTATTGTACAACCACAAAACCCGAATATTGGGTAGGGATTGACTGGAAACTTATATTCCTTAGTATTAGTTCCCTCACGGCCAAGGTTTGAGCTGAGGCTACCTTGTGAAGATTGTCCACCTGTGCAGTACCCAAGATGACAGTTGGTCATGGTTGGGAGGCCAAACTCACATGAGAGGTGCTTATACTAGGGCGTGTAATCGAAAGGTTAGGATTGATTATCCGCATACTGAGTATGGTGAATTCAGGATTTGTTCCTGACGGATGTATCGAATGTTGTGGTGAAAGTGTACAATCTCTGCAGAGTTTCAAACTATTCGAATAGCCGCGTCCGCGGTTATGGATAGTTGGAGTGGCCATACTGTTCCCCCGTCAGACTTTTCCAAATGACCTGTGAAATGAACTAAGACTTTGACTTGACCACAACAGAGTTGTGATATGAAATACAAGTTCCCGGTTAGGAGTTATGAAATTGTGACTAGCTTTAGAACTTAGTAGAGATAAATCTGGATTTTGCAAAACAACCCTAGAGCCTAGTGTCCTATTATCTAAAAACCACCTTCTACCTATTAGTATTAGTTTGCGAGTACTTAAAGAGTACTGATGGCTTTGTCCCTGGCTATTCCCATGGCCAGACTATGAAGAGGAGTACCTGGAAGATGGACCCCAGGAAGGTTACGACAACTAGGATCATCTCCCTTCGTCAGCATTGCCTGTGACCCCGAAGATGGAGCTTCGCCTACGCTACCGTTATTATTACGTATTCCCCTGCTTGATGCTGTATTAAGAACTGGATCATGAGATCCCTATTTGTGTAAGAACTTATGTATCGTTTGTAATGGATGATGTATTATGGTATCCAATTCTGTTATGTCATGCAAAAATGGTAATCTTGGGATTGCGATGTATGGCATAACAGGCATCTAGGATTGAAAAATCCGGGTGTTGACACAAAGTCATCCTCATCGGTAAAGAAGTCCATGGCCTGATCCTCCAGAAAGTCATCATCGTCACTGAGATAGGAGTAGGGGTCTCCACAAAGGTCTTCCCCTTTATTCTCCCTCTCCTCCAACTGCACGTCTCTCTTGTGGATGGCCTCCTCCAAATCCGTGATCCGGTGGCAAAGACGGGCAATGATGCCCTCCTTCTTGTCGAGCTGACGGCGATGAGACTGGCGATCCTTCACTAGCATGGCGATGGTCTGATCCTTCTTGGCGGCGATGGCGTACTTGTGGTTGGCGTAGGAGCGAGCATTGTCCAAATCCTTCTGACGGTCATATATCATGAAGCTGAGGTGGTCCAGCTGACTTTTCAGCTGGTGGTGATATGGGGCCTCCAGTGGCTATCCCATAACATCACGCCTTGGGTAGAACTCAAAATGGGTACCCTTGATCTGATTGATACTCTGCCCACACAGACGGGCAAGAGCTTCCTGCATGGCTCTGGCAAGTCCATCAAGCCAGTTGTTCTCTCTCAAGATGAACTGAATTCCCTTTGCGATGGGGGGTTCAATCTTTCCTCGGAGACTTGCAACAACTAACCACTTCAAATCCTCTCCATCTTGATCATTGAGCTGAGCTCTGAAGAACTCGGGGTGCGGACGCTCCAACATTTCTATTATCTGGTCCAGGTCATTCTCAAAGATGAGGTCTCCTCCATTCCCCAACTGATAAAACTTGTTGTACTTCACGTCCATCTATAATAATATAGGATGAGTAAGTTAGTAGAGTGATCAAGTGTGTCAAATTTTATGTCATTTGCAAGAATCTTTGAGGAACATGAATTTTCATGAAAGAGTCTAAGTGGTAAGAATGAGAATAATTTTTTTTTTGTAAATACTCACTTCCTTGGTTTTGAAACTAAGCTTTTGATTCAAACTTCCAATCTAAACTAGGGTCTCCTATGGTCAGGATGGCTCTGATACCAACTTGTCAACACCCGGATTTTTAATCCCAGATGCATGTTATGCAATACATCACAATCCCAGGATTACCCTTTTTGCGAGACATAACAGATTGGATATCACAGTACATCATCATTACAAACCATACATACAGTCTTACACAAATAAGGATCTCATGATCCAGTCTTAATACAATTCAAGTAGCGGAATAACGTAATAATCACGATAGCGTAGGTGAAGCTCCATCTTCATGGTCACAGGCAATGCTGACAATGGGAGATGATCCTAGTTGTCGTAACCTTCCCGTGGTCCATCTTCCTGATAGTCCTCTTCATAGTCTGGCCACAGGAATAGCCAGGGACACAGCCATGAGTACTCTTTAAGTACTCGCAAACTATTACTAACAAGTGAAGTGGTTTTTGAGTAGGATCTACTAAGCTCTAGGGTTGTTTTGCAAAAAGCCAGATTTATCTCTACTGAGTTCAGAAGCAAAGAAAGCTAGTTGAAAGTTTTATAACCCCTAAGTGGGAATTTGAATTTCATATCAGAACCCTGTTGTGGTAAAATCAAAGTCATGAATCATTTCATAAGTCATTTTGAAAACATCTGACGACGGAACAGTATGGCCACTCCAAATGTCCATAACCACGGACGCGGCTATTCGAATAGTTTGACACTCTATAGAGATTGTACACTTTCACCACAACATTCGATACATCCATCAGGAACAATCCTAAATTCAACATACTCAGTATGCAGATAATCAACCCTAACCTTTCAATTACACGCCCTAGTATAGGCACCTCTCCTGTGAGTTTGGCCTCCCAACCATGACCAACTGTCATCTTGGGTACTGCACAGGTGGACAATCTTCACAAGGTAGCCTCAGCTCAAACCTTGGTCGCAAGGGAACCCATACTAAGGTATATAAATTTCCAGTCAAGCCCTACCCAAATTTTGAGTATTGTGATTGTACGGTAAAATTGGAATGGTATCGCATCTATACAACCATCAGTTTTGTAAAGGGCTAAGGCTCATGCCTTAACATTTTCATCATCAAAATCATCTGGTGTTCAAGAACACATGTCAAAACATTTCAGTAGAATGACTCATCACTCTAAGGTTTTCATAACCATTTTCACCAAGTATTCCCATCTAAAGTTGCTCAAGTTTTATGCTTAGTACTAGCATCTACAAGTGGGGGTAAATACTAATGAGGGGTGGTAAACAAGTGTATCTGATCTAACTTCACTCTCATGCCTCAGGGTGACATCAAGATTATCTAACTTAGGCCAAGTTTTATGCTCTTTATGCTACCTTCCAATATCCTTCTATTATTTACAAGTTACTAAGTAAACTCTAAGAGAAAGCTTTGATAAAGAAATAAAGTATTAAGCTTTGCAAGTAAAACTAGGATTGGGTATCATCAAATGTATCTAACCAAGCATGCTTAATGCATTGCATAGGTTATCTAACTTTCATAGTTGCAAGTGTTAGCTTGCCTTGTGCAGAGCAGTGGTTGAAGCTTTCCTCGGCTTCTTCCTCGTAGTATCCTCCTTCCTTCTCGTATCCTTGGTTAGTACTAGCGTCTATAAATATATACGAGGTACACAATCACCACAGAATTCTTAACTACTCTATTTAGCACACAAAGTTTTACACTAGATGATCTAGCATCATCACTATTATCACAAAGATTAAAGCACTTGTCTTATTTATTTTATTTTAGAAAAGTAATTTCTACTCATTGAAAAACTACTTAAGATTTAATATTCTCCAACTCAAACATGGGATCATGTTGACACATGCATCACCACATATTTCAGTACAAGGGAATGTGATTTAAAGTGGTGTCACAATTTAATAAGGTTTAACCTTTTATTTTAGTTAAATAAAATGACTAGAATGGCCTATGAGGCATTATTTTATTACTTGATCATTATTTCTGCAAGTAACCCTATATATTTTTATATATTCTAAAAGGTATGGTTAAATATAATTTTTGAGAGTTGGAATCAACTCAAAAGCTTTCATGGTTGAATTTTGAAAAATGCTTGAATCCAGAAAAGCTTCTGCCTTGTTATTTTTACCATGGGTGATCTACAATTCTAAATGGTTTGAATCCAATGTTCTTGGATTAAGCACTCCGGTACCTTTCTAACAAAATTGGTTTCATGCATTTTGGTTCAGTGAATCGAGCTGGGTTGATTTTTTAATCTAGGTACAGAACTGAGTTTGAAATTAAATGAATAAACCTATGTTTGAATTGTTGGGTCGCGTGGGAGGTTTAACTGGGCCGGTCCACTACGCGCAGCACACGCGTGGGCTGGTTAAGTGAGCGACCCCACTCGTCAGTGAGACAGCGAGTGGCGAAACGGTATAGGGCGATCTAGGCCATGCGATCTAGTTCTAATCCTACGGCTGTGGTTTATCGTCCACGCTTGAACAGGACGCAGCGAGGTTGAACCCTAGCGCGGCCAATGGGGGTCGACGGGGGCTCACCGGGGCTCCGGCGATGGTCGGTGATGGGGGCGAACGACGAAGTCGACGACGGCGATTCTCCTGGTACTGGCAGCTCCTCCTGGGGCGGCTCCAATCGACGGCTCCTCTTCTCCTCTACAGCGGCGAACTCCGATGTAATTCCGGACACCTGGTGCTCGCCTTGCTCCGGGTATGACTGTGTGTAATCAGTGAGAGGTGGGGAGTGAGATGGTGTGGAGGGTTTGAGCTGGGAAGGACTCTATTTATAGTGCGACGAGAGGACCGACGGGCGCGGGTGGAGCTCGTCGTGGTCGTCGGCACAGAGTGCTAATGGCATGGACGATGATAGGGGTGGTGCGTTGCCTCCTGGCGAAGCTCAGCGGCTTGATGGCGCGGCGAGGGGCAGTGGGGAACGGTCGGAACATCACGGCGCTCTGAGCGGGTCCAACGGCAAGTTTAATGGTTACAGCATGCGTAGTCCACGCAGCGGCGAACGAGGTTGTATGGCGGGGTGTTGGGGTGCTGGCTCTCACTTATGCAAGCGGCGAGGACGGCGCGCGGTCTGTGGGCTGGTGTCGCGTGCGGCGCACTGGCGCGCTCTCGGCTCACACACAGAAAAGCTTGGCATGCTCAGGCAGTGTGGTCCTGGGGCTGGCAATGCTTGGGGCTTGGACAGGGGGTGGCGGTGGACGGTAGTCAGTGCTCTAGACATGCTTGCTAGGCTTGGTGCTTCTCCTACCTTGTTGTCGACTTGGGGATGGCAAGTTAGGTTCGGCATGCTCACCATTGATGGCCCTTGCATGCTCACAGTGATGCTAAATATTGTAAAAGGGGATATATGATCTACTAAGAGCTTGCTACAAACCAGAGAGGGAACAAGTTTGGCCAAAATCACTACTACAAATAGTGCTTTATGTTTGTTTGTTTGCTGCAAACAAGGTGTTTGATGAAATGGCCGAAAGAAATTCAAATTTTAATTTTGGATTCAAACTTTGTGGGTTTGATAGGCACATACTAGGAAGTCTCTGGTTAGTTGGATTAGTCAAGGGGCACCGGTTTGGTTGGGTTTTGAAAATGTGGGATCTTCACATATGTTAAAGATTCAATTTTTAATTGTCATTTGAATGGGTTTGCCAAATGTTTCTGCAAGTTTGAAAGGTGGGCTTTGATTCACTTTTACTTGGTATTGCAAGGGGTGAAAATAAATGGAAAAGTTTCTGTTTGAAATCTTAGACTAGAAACACTCAAAATGACCTAGTGAGCAAGATTGGCAAAAATGACCATTTGCCTTATTTGATTTGTTTTTTATTTTATCTTGATTTGTTTCTTCTTGGAAATGTTTTAGATGATGTTATTTTCATCTTTAATCCATCCCTTGCTATTTAGGTTAATCACACAAGTCCAAACATGCATTCATACAATCCTCACATACAAACATGCATTCATATGGTTTGTATTTAATAAAAAAAATTGTTAACCCTAATTTTAGTGATTAGAATTTGATAAGCATGATCAATATTTTTGGGATGTTACAACAAGACTTTAAATATTATGCTAAAGATATTGTTATGTGTTCTATAGTTAACTTTGGTCTGTTATAATTAAGTTATAAAGCATCTCAAATCCAAACTATCCAAGCAAGCACAAACAATGTTGACCACCTCTGATTAACCACAAGGATTGTCTAAACCTTAATAAAGAAATCTTTTCTTCAAAAGTTATTTGTTTTGCCACTTCAATCAACAAATCTTATAATAATATTTCCAACTTTTAACAAATTAAATTCAAGGACTCTCATCATAATCAATAGATGACAATTAATCACAATCACATTGCTTCAAACTTTACTTGTATACTTAGGATTGTAAACACTTAAGTTCCTTATTAATGCCATTACTTGTAGAGTAAAATTTGAAGATAAACAATTATAATATAAGCAATCTTGAGTTACATTTCACATTGGTGTGTATCTCATTGTTTTATGTTACTATAATTACATGTTGTTTCACACACACTCACAAGCCTTAATAAGAAGCATAAGTGTGAAACTTATCTAAAAGGACAACACATTTTAAAGGAACCATTTCCAGTTTCCAAACCATAGATCAACGCTATCCCCGGGATTCGAGTTTATCAAATGCATTACATTACTTATGCATAATAGCATCTTGCTTCTTTAAAAATTAGTCCTTACCAGACCAATGATGCTAATTTCATATATTGGATCTTTTATATTAATCCCAAAGACCGTGAGTGCATATTCTTGTAATCACAAAAGGCAAGTTCACACTTGCTCATGTCCTTTGATTATTTTCTGTAAGTATTTTGCAAATCCAGTGTTGTCATCACCTGCATTTCAAAAAGGTCAGAAAACTCTATTTTCATAATAATTTGATTATAGGTTATATACCATGAGGTAATAACCTACTATGAAAGTTCCGGTGGTAAAGGAACATATTATCTAGGACTTAACAACCAATGTCGCCAGTGATTCTTGCGCCATATATAACGCTTTAACCATGAGATTTGGAATGGGACGGAGAAGTCAGCTGTATCCTTTTCCACTCATATGGAGGCAAGACGACCTTAACGTGACGTTGTGATTCCTTGTGCGGATCCAACATATGGGTGGGCACCCTTACGCCCCACACTTTTGGTGTCTAGATTATCTATGAATGGTGTTTAGTGGTATAGTCCATTTAATATGGTACTTGCCAGGGCATCACCAGGTCATAGAGTCTTCAGGAACTCATCAGGGTTTTAGCCTGCCCGAAAGGGGGCTTCACGGAGGTGAGCCAGACCCGAAGGATCGTGCAGACATATGGGGTTACGGAGAGGGTAGTGATTGTCTTGGATCATCTACTGGGCCCCACATCACGGAATTGTGGACAGGAATAAGCTGCCCGGTTGTGTAACAAGGAGTTGATCTCTCATGGGTAAAGTAACGCACCTCTGCAGAGTGTAAGAACTGTAACTTGTTACTCCCTATTCTGGGAAGGAGCTGCGAACGCGGCGGGAAAGGAACTCCATGAATGTTCTGGTAAACCCGTGAAGGCTGACGGACATAGCTTTTCAGAATAAAAGCAACCTTTGAAGAAATGTTTACGAAAAATTGCATTGCCTACGACCTATGGTCTGTGGCGTAGATATAGTACATCATACACTCCTTTTCTAGTGAACTTGCTGAGTACACTCGTACTCAACATATCTTCTTAACCCTTGCTAGATTCTGAAGCCATTAAGACGACATCTACATCAAGTTTTGCTCCAGGAATCATTATCAAAAGCTAAAGCTCTTCAATGAAGTCAAGGAAGTCAACATTTACATCAACTCAAGTGAATACGAAGTTACTGATTAGATAGGAATATAATATCTAGACATAGAACCTATTTCTGTAGCGTATTGCAATAGCATCAATGCCAGACCACTAGTTAAAATACTAGTCTTAATAGTATGAAAGTTTTTGAGTTGTTTATTTCTGATTCTTCTTTGTAAGAAGTTCTTTCTCTCTCTTTAACTTAGAGTGATCTTTGGATCTTGTGTACAAAGTGAGTTGTAACCTTAGCCATGTCTTGGACCCGCTGTGTTTCTGCTGTACCACTCTGAGGGATGTAATACTAGTGAACGGTGTTTCATCGGTGTTATGTCTATGACTATAGTATACTACATCATGCAGTGGTATGCTGGCTCACCGCAGCGCCCCCATCTCCTTCCTCCTCTGGCCCATGTCGTCGCCATGCCTGCCTCGCCGTGTGTCCTCCCTGTGGCGCATTGTCCGCCTCTGCCTCCTCTGTCTGCAGCGCCATGGTCGCCCCTCCTCTACTTCTGCAGCCGCCAGCAAGCTCCCTCCCTGCCTGCTCTACACCGCGCATCCGGCCCCCTGGTCATGGCCTCATCGTTCCCCCCTTTGCGCATGTATTCGCAGGCCCAGCACCGCCCCCCGCAGCCGTCGGCGCCCTCTGCTGCTGCCCCGTCGCCTCTCACCTATACCGCCAGGGTCGCCCCTATTTTCCTACAGGATGCGTTGTCGACGGGTACATGTTTTCCTCTGTAACCTGCGGTTCTGCTTTGTGCTCTATTCAGATAGGATGTGGCGCGTATATCTCGATTCTGTTGTGGATGTCGAAGTACAAAACTGATAAACCATCAAGCCATCCAAGTCCAAGTTTGACATCGACGACCAGACCGTCCACACAACCTCGACCCAGGAACTAAAGAGCGGACCTAAAGACGGTACCTGGACCTCTCGAATGTCAAGTGCGCCTTCCCGTTCGTCATGTACTCCATCACGGATTCGATGGCTGATCCCCTAAGGCCTTCGACATGGAACGCCAAGACCTCCTTCACGGATTCAAAGACCGCGATCTCGGTTCGCAAAGACCAATCCCGTCGAACCTCGAAACCCCAAGTTTGCTGATCCCTATGTGTGACCCTAAGCCCCTATTTTTAATATATGCTATTTCACTTGTTGCATATTAAATTTTCATGCTTGCATACATATCATGTGGATTAGAGGCTTTTAGCTGATTCCCCTCATAATTAAGTATGGAGACCATATGCGGACAAATGTAGTCTAATATTGGTCCCATTTAAAATTGTATAGCGAACCGGTGATATATTTTGGCATGTTAAGAAAACATTTAAATTGCAGGGTAGCTAAACAACAAGAACATATTAATTAATTGTCGGGACCCCGGTTTCGCTTAATATGACCTAATTGCATCGCACATTTTCCATGTCATACATCATACATGCATCATGCCTGATTTTCTGCCGTAGTATTAAATAGTGCATCCGGTGTTTGTTCTAGTGCTTTGCTTCTTCACGGATTAGGCCAATGAGTGGATGCGAGTGTCGACCCGATCTTCGGATGAACCTTCAGCAATGTTTTCCAGGCGAGCATTCTCCCCCTTTCTACCTATCTTACTTTTATAGTCTTTATTTCCTCTTGTTGACCTATTGCTACCTGTGTTGCGATGCTCTAGTTTTCATACCCGTGATATCCCTTGTAGTCATTATATTGCCTTGGACACATCCTAATATTTGTTGTTTGGTAGATAGTCAGCCTTGCGAGTCGTATTTGCTTGCGTAGGTGTTTCTTCGCGTAGTCGATGTTCCACGGTTGTTGGAGAAATGCCTCATGCTTAATGTTGAAGATGATCATGGCTGTAATTACCGTTTAATAACTAAAATTGAAGTAGGTAAATAATGCAGAGGCATAGGTGGGCAATAGATGTTATTTGGTTTTTAACCGTCCACTTCTGTCCCGTAGGACCCTGAGTAGTTGATACCTATTCCTTGACTATTCGCACTATCCGCATGTGGGACCATGAATATCCTTAGCATGAGCTTGAGTCATATCTTATTTCTTGGGGCCACAAAGTAGTTTGGGGCTTTATTACTATCCTGTATTTATGCCATGATTATGCCATGCTTTACTGCTTTATTTACTATTGTGCGTGGAGCGTCTGTACTGTTTTGGAACCCCGTTCCACGTTTTTGCGGTATCGACAAGTCCAGTCACACTTTCAGGTTCGCAGTCATTTACAGCCGTCATCACAAACCTCTGGGTCCGTCTCGGAGCCAGCCAACTTCATAGCGGGTAGCTTGGTGGGGTGGCCCCCTGAAATATTATATGAATCTTTTGATTTTTTGTCGTGATGCCTCTTTGGGTTTTCATTTGGTTTTTCCGAGGTTGATAGTGCATGTGTTGCTATTTGTGCCCCCCTGCAGGGTAAAACTTTCCAAAAGCCGTGTCCGCGGTTATGGATGACTTGGAGCATAGTATCTCGATCTTAGACAACTATAACTAAAGTAGTTCTATAAATTAGACTTTATAATGACTATTAATCAGCTTCACTAAAATTGGAATGGCTAAATAAAAGTACTAACAACTATTGGGTTTGGGATATCTTATGCTATTTGTATCTGACTAGTAAGTGTCGCAACTACAACGGAATGGTTAACTAAAAGTGCCCATTGCTTATTATATCAGGATGACTCATGCTATCTACATCTGACTAGTAAATGTTGCAACTTTAATGGAATGATAAAATTGTCAACTGTGTGAGTTCCTCGGTTTACTTTCTCGATTGGTTTCGAGGGGGAAACATCAGGATGGGTATGTTTGGTGTTAGCATCAGGTTGGATCCGAATAGGTCTTTCTTATCCCTCTCTGATAGTCGCCAGTTGTATCGAGTCTCTATAGGTTGTTTAGTGCATGATGCGCTGCCGCTTCAGTCTACCATACCTATATAGGAGAGGACCACCAAATTCTAAGACTCGCCGTGTACTAGCCTCAGTACAAACCGCTCTCTTTTTCCTTTGCTCTTTGTTGGCACCCCTTTTGTTTAAGCAGGTTTTAAGATCGACGTCGTTAGCAGGGTTACCCTTCCGGCTTGGCCTGGGCAGGGTTATGGACGCTATTGGTTATTCTTCAGGGCTCTTAGCCCAATTTGCATCTTGTCCGTACTCGGACGTTGTATCATTTTCAAGGTGATTTGGATTTTTTGTAATGTATATTTGTATTCTTGACTCATGGAGTCGTGTTATATATATATATATATATATATATATATATATTTGTTTTGTGGGCTCCATCGTAGACTAATGTGTAATGATATTACTACGTTTTCCACCCGCACGAAAGTGCCTGGTGGGGACCTTTGAATCGTTTCTATACGGGTTTGGCTGGAATCGCTAAAACTTGCATAGGGATGATCTGAGGGTGTTACACCAGGCCAAGCCGGAAGGGTAACCCTACTAACGATGTTGTTTTCAAACCTGCTTAAACAAAAGGGGTGCCGGAAAAGGGCAGAGGAAAAAAGAGAACGGTCAGTACTGAGGCCAGTACATGGTGAGTCTAGAATTTAGCGGCTCTCACCTACATAGGTATGGTGGACTGAAGCGGCAGCGAAGCATGCACTAAACATTCTATAGATACTCGATACAACTGTCGGCTATTAGAGAGAGGTAAGAAGGACCTATGCAGAACCAACCTGATACTACCACCAAACATACCCATCCTAGTATTTCCCCCTCGAGATCAAACGAGGAAGTCATGTCGAGGAAACTCAAACAGTTGGTAGTTTTATCCATTCTTTCCATGGTGGTTATCCAACTTACTAGTCAAATCGGATACAAGTCATATTAAAACAGTAAACTTTAGTTATAGTTGTCTATGATCGTGAACTGTGCTACAAGTCGTCCATAACCGCAAACACGGCTTTTCAAAAACATTTAACCTTGTAGGGGTGCACTAAAGTTTCCACACGCACCTACACCCTTGTTGTCAGATCCGGTAGGTACAAGATCATAAAACATACACCCAACGGTATGTCGACGGGGTTCAGACACGATGTTTCCTAGACCCAAAGCATGCCACCCCATTAAGCTACCCGTAATGAAGTCGGCCGGTCTCCGAGAAGGCCCCAGGGTTTGTGATGACGGTTGAAAATGACTGGGAACCAGAAAGTGTGACTGGGCTTGTCGATACCACGAAAACATGGCACCGGGTTCCTAAACAGTACAGGTGCTCCACGCGTAATAGTAAATAAAGCAATAAAGCATGGCATAAATACAAGATAGTAATAATGCCGCAAACTAGTTTGTGGTCCCTGGTATAGTACTTTGAAATCAGGTGCTAAATCGATGGCGGTGCCCACACACTCCACCTGTGGTTAGCGCGCTCGATCTCGGAACAAGTGTCAAGAACTCGGGTCCTAATGGACACAAGTGGGCGGCTAAGAACCAAATATTGACTATTACCCACCAGTGCCTCTGCATTATTTATCTACTTTCAATTTTAATTATTAAACTATAATTAAAGCCATGATCATCTCCACCGTTAAGCATGTGCCAACCACCCAACAACGGTGGAACATCGACAACGTGAAGCAGCACCTAAGCAAGCAACTACGACTCGTAAGGCCGACTTTCTATCAATCAACATGCAATAGGAGGTGTCCAAGGCAATATAGAGGCTGCAAGGAATATAACTGGTGCACGGAATCTAAAGCATCGCAATACGGATAGCAATAGATCAACAAGAGGAAGTAAAGACTATAAAAACAAAATAGGTAGAAAGGGGGAGAATGCTCGCCCGAAAACACTGTCGAAGATACACCGTAGATCGGGCCGACTCTCGCATCAACTCATCGACCTAATCCATGAAGAATCAAATAACTAAAAGAAACACCAGATGCGCTATTTAATACTACGGCAGAAGATCTAGCATGATGCATGTATAATGCATGACATGGCAAAGGTGTGATGCAATTAGGCAATATTAAGCGGAACCGGGGTTCCAACAATTAAATATATGGTTCTAGTTGTTTAGATACCCCGCAATTTAAACATTGTCTTAACAAGGAAAAAATGGCACCGGTTCGCTACACAAATTTAAATGGAGCCAATATAAGACTAGAAAGGCCGCATATGGTCTCCATAATTAATTTAGGTGAATCATCGAAATACCCTCAAACACCCACAAATATGCATGCTAGTATGAATGATTGTTATGCAACAAGTTGATATAGCATTTATAAAATAGGGGCTCGGAAAAGGGGCCACACATGAGGTGAAGGTATTTGATTCCAAGGGGTTCGATGAGGTTCAGGTCTTCGGACTCCGGGAAGGAGAAAGAAAGCGCCAAGGTTCGGTCTTCGCACTTGGGTCTTCGGTTTCCGTGAGGAAGAACTTGGCGTCTTCGGGTTCAGGGCGGAGACCTCGGCGTTCCGTGTAGAAGATCTTGTTGTCGGTTCACTGTCGTTGGTGTTGTGGTTCTTGTTTCATTCCTTGATGGTGGTCTTGGATTGGCACCTATCCGGTAAATGGATCCTTGGAATATCTTGCGTTGGTCCTTGTCGGATAAGCTGGCTTCGGAAGGCAAACAAGGATACACACGAGCGAACAACCCATGATGCTAGTCTGGACAAAACAGAGACATGAACGAGCAGACGCACCCTCATACACACGCGCACAATGGGGTTGTAGTGAGGAGACGGGCACAAAAACGAGGCGGGAGACTGCTCGCATCGTGGTACGAGGTTCGGCAGTGAGGGCGGTCACTACAAGACAGTCGGGCTCGCGTGGTGCTACGGTGGAGGGGACGGGGCGCTCCATACATGTGGGCCGAGTAACCACGGCTACCTGCAGGCGTTGGCGACGACGAAGCGGCAGAGAGAGGGTGACTAACGGTGGTGCTGCCTCACGGGGAGGGGCATGGTGACCGGGACAGGCGGTGACGAAGGCGAGGACAAGAAGGGCGACACACCGGGTTGCGCGATCGGGCACGTGGAACGGCGGCGGGATCTGGAGGTCACGGGCGGTGCACGGTGCCGAAGCTACGAGTCAGAGCTCGGGCGGGCCGACTTGTAGAGGAGGGGGGCCTCTGCGCTGGGCGGCGGAGGAAGTCGCACTTCCGGCAGCGGGCGAGCCAGGTGGAAGGAGTTGTAGGCAGGGCCAGCTGAAGGTGGGGTCGCTGACGGAGGAGGGTCTTGGCCGGAGGAGTGACAGGACAGAGGTGGAGCGGTGGAGTAGAGCCCGGCGGTGGAACAGAGGCCAACGGAGGAGGCGCTAGCAGCACTCTAGGAGGAAGGAGGCCAGAAATGGCGACGGCAGGCGCTTGTAGAGGTGGGTGGTGATGGGGGTTGGTGGATGGATTAGATGGGGCTGGTGGTGGTGGTAGAGGGTAGGTTAGGGTTTGTCTAGGGATTAGGATTAGGGTTTTCCTGTGGGTTCTAGGTAGCCTTTGACTGGTCCTTTGGGCCTGGTCATCTGGTTGCCTCCCCACAAAAACATTTATAAGTTTTAGTTTTGTACGAGTCTTTTGCAAATACTTTTTAGACAAACAAAATAATATAGAAGAGACCATAGTTTTAAGTTTGAATAAAGTAGGCGATAGTTAGAAAACAAAAATAGGGTTTTCGCAAAAATGTTTTTAGGCAGAGAAATGCATGCCGACATGATGATGCGTAAAAAAAGAATACCAAGTGATTTTCTAGTAGTGGTTTTACCCGGGGTGCTACAATTCTACACCACTAACAATGGATCTCGCCCTCGAGATCCGCCTCATGGTACGAGGAAGAAGGCCGATGATCTGAATGTTCTCGTATCGTGTAGGTCTTCACGACACCACTAACAAGGGTTGTTGCTCACGTTTGTTGAGAGAACACTCCAGAAAACAAAGAACAAAGATAAAGGTCTCAAAAGATAAGGCCATCTCTAACTTCCATAGAACAAGTCGAGTTGCATTGATTCACCGATTCAATGTACAAGAGCGAATGATAAGAGTAGTCGGATGGTGATCAGTCTATCGCGCACCCAAAGCATTACTCTGTACATGAAGAGAGAAATATACAACCAACTCTCGAAATTCATACTAAAGATCTTGATAGCGATGTTCGGAAAAAAAGGGGTGATGAAGACTCTTCATCGGATCTGATGGAGATGAGGTCATCGCATTGAAAAACATCATAAGATACAAAGAAAAAATTTAGTGAAATTTCCGTCCACTGAAAGGTACAACAGATGAAAGATTCATCAGATAGCATGAAGGCCGGATGTTGAAGCACCGACACAAAAAGGACGGAAGCGAAACCCTGAAGGTGAGACGGAAACCCAACCACGAGAATTCCTAGACTAGAAGAAAAGGTAAGAGAGAAGATTCAAACACGCAGAGGTAAGAGGTGAATAGCAGAGGGGTAAGGAGTAAAAGCAGACCTAATCAGATCTATCCAACCGATTTTGCAAAATAGTTTTGACACTCTACAACGTCTGTTAGCTAGGCTGTCCTACAGGCTGGACCAATGGGTATCGCAACTGCTGAGCTCTGGTACCACTCTGTAACACCCTCGGATCGGTCCTATGCAAGTTTTAGAGATTCCCGCCAAACTCGCATAGAAATGATTTAAAGGTGCCCACCAGGCACTTGTGTGCTGGTGGAAAACGAAGTAATATCATTACACAATAGTCCTCGTTGGAACCCACAGAACAGATATATACAACAATGACTCAGAGGGTCAAGAATACAATTATACAATACAAAGGAAAACGTACACATCTGAGTACGGATAAGATGCAAATGGGGCTAAGAGCCCTGAAGAATAACCAATGGCATCCATAACCCTGCCCAGGCCAAGACGGAAGGGTAAACCTGCTAATGACGTCATTCTCAAACCTATTTAAACAAAAGGGGTGAAGACACATGGCAAAGGACAAAAATGAGTGGTCAGTACTAAGGCCAGTACACGCCGAGTCTAGAATTTGGCGGCTCTCGCCTACATAGATATGGTGGACTGAAGCGGCAGTGAAGCATGCACTAAACATTCTATAGAGACTCGATACAACTGTCGGCTATTAGAGAGAGGTAAGAAGGACCTATGCGGAACCAACCTGATACTACCACCAAACATACTGTAACACCCTCAGAATCGGACCTATGCAAGTTTTAGCGAAAACCCGCCAAACCCGCATAGAAACGATTCAAAGGTGCCCACCAGGCACTTTCGTGCGGGTGGAAAACGAAGTAATAACATTACACAACAGTCCTCGATGGGACCCACAGAACAGATATATATAACAGCGACTCAATGAGTCAAGAATACAGATATAATATACAAAGATCCAAATCACCTTGGAAACGATAGAGCGTCCAGCTACGGACAAGAGGCAAATGGGGCTAAGAGCCCTGAAGAATAACCAATGACGTCCATAACCCTGCCCAGGCCAATCCGGAAGGGTAACCCTGCTAACGACGTCGATCTCAAAACCTGCTTAAACAAAAGGGGTGCTGACAAAGGGCAAAGGAAAAAGAGGAGCGTCAGTACTGAGGCCAGTACACGGCGAGACTAGAATTCGGCGGTCCTCGCCTACATAGGTATGGTGGACTAGAGCGGCAGCGGCAGCATGCACTGAACAACCTATAGAGACTCGATACAACTGGCGGCTATCAGAGAGGGGTAAGGAAGACCTATCCGGATCCACCCTGAAGCTAACACCAAACAAAACCCATCCTGGTGTTTCCCCCTCGAGACCAAACGAGGAAGTCAACCGAGGAACTCACACAGTTGGCAGTTTTATTTATTCGGTTATTGTTGCGGCAATTACTAGTCAGGTATAGATAATCGTCCTGATAAATTAAACAGTGGGCAGTTTTATTTAACCATTCCGTTGTAGTTGCGACACTTACTAGTCAAATATACGATAGCATGAGATATCCCAAAACCCAGCAGTTGTTGGTACTTTTATTTAGCCATTCCGTTGTGGTGAAGCTGATTACTAGTCATATCGAATACAAGTCAAATTATAACAGTAAACTTTAGTTATATTTGTCTATGATCCAGCACTGTGCTCCAAGTCGTCCATAACCGCGGACACGGCTTCTCGAAAAGATTAAACCCTGCAGGGGTGCACCAAAGTATCCACACGCACTTCAACCCTTTTTGCCAGATCAGTTAACATACACCCATCGGTATGTCGGCGGGGCCTAAGTCATGACGTTTCCCAGACTCAAAGCAAGCACGGGGGGCCACCCCACTAAGTACACCCGCAACGAAGTCGGCCGGTCTCCGAGACGGACTCAGGGTTTGCGACAGTGGCTGTAAACGACAGCAAATCCCAAAACTGGGACTGTCGATACCGCGAAAACACTCCGCTTCCAAAACAGTACAGCGTGCTCCTCACACAAATGTAAATAAAGCAGTAAAGCATGGCATAAGTACAGGATGGTAATAAAGCCCCAAACTACTTGTGGCCCCCAGTACAATACTTTGAAATCAGGTACTAAATCGATGGGGGGCCCATATCTCCCCACATGTGGTTAGCGCGCTCGATCTCGGAACAGGTGTCAAGAACTCGGGGTCCTACGGGACACAAGTGGGCGGTCGGAAACCAAATGTTATCTATCACCCACCGGTGCCTCTGCTTACCTACTTCAATTTTAGTTATTAAACAATAATTAAAGTGAATGATAATTAAAGCCATGATCATCTCCAACATTGAACATGCGGCAATCCTCCAACAACTGTGGTACTAGACGACACGCAACAACACTTGAGCAAGCGACTACATCGCGCTGGTCCAACTATCTACCAAACAACAGGTAATAGGATGTGTCCAAGGCAATATACGGCTGCAAGGGATTTCACGGGTACGGAAACTAGAGCATCGCAACACAGATAGCAATAGATCAACAGGAGGGAATAAATACTATAAAAGTAAGATAGGTAGAAAGGGGGAGGTGCTCGCCTGAAAACATTGCCGAAGGTTCAACCGAAGATCGGGGCGAAGCTCACATCAACTCAACGGCCCAATCCGCGAAGAAGCAAAACACTAGAATAAACACCGGATGCAATATTTAATACTACGGTAGAAAATCGGGCATGATGCATGTATGATGCATGACATGGCAAAGTGCGATGCAATTAGGCAATATTAAGCGGAACCGGGGTCCCGACAATTAATTAAACGGTTCAAGTTATTTATCTACCCCGCAAATTAAATGTTGTATTAACATGGCCAAAATATAGCACCGGTTCGCTACATCAATTTAAATGAGGCCGATATGAGACTAGATTTGCCCGCATATGGGCCCCATATTTAATTATGAGGTGAATCGGCATAAGGCCCCCAAACCACACATAGATGCATGCAAGTATGGCAATTGATATGCAACAAGTTGTTATTACATTATAAAATAGGGTTTCGGAAAGGGATTCACACATTAGGGGGTCTCGACGAACTTGGGATTCCGGGTTTCGGGGTTCGACAGGGTCCAGGGTCCGGTCTCGGGGTTCAGGGTTCGACGAGATCGTTCTCGGCTAACGGAGGTAGGTCTTGGCGCATCCGGGGTCTTCCGGGACGGTGTCGTTCTTATCGCATTCGCGGTCTTCGGGTCATGTCGACGGTCATGGCGTCCGGAAGACGATCTTGGCGGTCTAGGAGAAGATCTTGTGGTTCCGCATCGGCGGCCTTCGGGTACGGGGGTCTCGGCGACCTTGGCGGTTCCGAGGGGTTCTTGTCGCATCCGAAAACTATGTGGAGTCCTTGGCGGTTTTTCTTGAAACCCTCGGGTACATCTCCAAAAAGATATTGTGGTACTTGGGCTAGCAACACGGGAAACACAACCTCTGTAACATGACACTGGTGTGATGCCCGTACGTGTCCCTAGTTCAAGCACTCGATGCGGTCTCCAAACACCAGGGATGGGGCGAGCTGGGCGGGCACGCTCTGCAGGGAGAGGCGACGCGCGACGCCGACGAGGAGGTGGCCGCGGGAGGCGCAGGACCCGCCGGCGACGAGCCGGTCCAAGGGGAGCAGCGGCGGTGATCGGGGCGCACAGGGGCGGCGGCCGGGTGGCCGGCGAGGCACACGGAACAGAGGAGCTCGGCGGGGCTCGGGCGGGCGCGAGGCGACGCCGCGGCTCGGGAAGAAGGCGGAGGGAAGCGGGGCGGCCGGCGGCGATGAGGACGAGGGGGCGCCTGGCGCGGTGGCGGACGGCCGGCCGGACGCGGGAACAGAGGAGGCGGGGAAGGGGCCCGGCGGCGCGGCCACGGCGGGAAAAGGGGGCCGAGGCCGGTCGACGGCGAGCTGACGGGAGCGGCGGCAGGAGCTGGAGAGAGGGAGGGGAGGAACACGGGGCGAGGTCGACGGCGAGGCGCGCGACGGCCGGCGGGAGGAGGCGGTGGCGCGGGAGGAGGGAGGCCGGGAGACGCGGCCGGCAAGCGGCAGTTGCAGACGCCAGGGAGAGCGGGGCGAGGGAGCGGGGTCGGGGGAGGGTGGCCGGTGCGAGCTAGAGGAGGGGGTGGGGGCGGCCGCGGTTGGCGAGCGGAGGGCGCGGAGGCGGGGCGGTTCGCCGGCGACGGGGCAGACCCAGGAGGGAGAGGGAGCTGCGGGGGGAAGATAAGGGGCTCTCGGGGGGGAAGGCGCGGGGCAGGGAGCAGGTGGGCCAGGGTGTGGGCCCAGGGCGGGGTCGGCGTGGTGTGGGGTGTATCTGGGGGAGGTGGAATTAGAGGGAGGGTGTGAGGCAGGCGAGTGGGCCAGGGGAGTGGGGGTGGTGTGTTGAGTGGTTGCTGTGGGGTGGGGGTTTGGTGTGTGGTGTTGTGTGTGATGGATGAGGTGGCGGCACCGGATAGGATAGGGGAAGAGGGGAGGTGAGGTGTCGAGAGGGGGTTGGTTGGGGTGAGGTGGAGGGGGGCTGGGTAGGTTAGGACTGGGTAGCTTTAGGATTTTGGGTGGACCGTTTTGGAACTGGGGTGGTCGACTGGGTCGAATCGGCCCGTTCGACTGCCCCCACTAAAATAATTTAATATTTTATTTGTTTAGAACAAAGCTTCTGCAAACCGATAGCGGACAAAACAAAATAATCCGGAGACCCGGGTTTTGCATTTAAATAAAGACGGGGCATTTTAGAAACACAAAATAGGTTTTTCTGTAAATAGTTTTATGCAAGCAAATGCAAGATGATGACGATGCTCAAATGCAATGTGGCATGATGACATGAGCATGCGGTCATGATGATGCAATGCACAAAAACAACATGATTTTCTAGTAGTGGTTTTGCGGGATGCCACACATACCCATCCTGGTATTTCCCCCTCGAAACCAAACAAGGAAGTCATACCAAGGAAAGTCACATAGTTGGCAGTTTTATGCATTTATTCCATGGTGTTTATCCAACTTACTAGTCATATCGGATACAAGTCATATTATAACAGTAAACTTTAGTTATATTTGTCTATGATCGAGAACTATGCTCCAAGTCATCCATAATCGTGGAAACGGCTTTTCAAAAAGATTTAACCCTACAGGGGTGCACCAATGTTTCCACGCGCACCTACACCCTTGTTGTCAGATCAGGTAGGTACAAGATCATAAAACATACACCCAACGGTATGTCGACGAGGTTTTAGACAGGATGTTTCCCAGACTCAAAGCAAGAACGTGGGTGCCACCCCACTAAGCTACCGGTAATGAAATCGGCCGGTCTCCGAGACAGACCTAGGGTTTGTGACTAGGCTTGTCGATACCGTGAAAACGTGGCATAGGGTTCCTAAACGGTACAGGAGCTCCACGTGCAATAGTAAATAAAGCAATAAATCATGGCATAAGTACATGATAGTAATAACTCCGCAAACTAGTTTGTGGCCCCTGGTATAGTACTTTCAAATCAGGTACTAAATCAATGGTGGTGCCCACACACCCCACCTATGGTTAGCGCTCGATCTCGGAACAGGTGTCAAGAACTCTGGTCCTAGTGGACACAAGTGGGCGGTTAAGAACCAAATATTGACTATTACCCACAAGTGCCTCTGCATTATTTATCTACTTTCAATTTTAATTATTAAACTATAATTAAAGCCATGATCATCTCCACCATTAAGCATGTGCCAACCACCCAACAATGGTGGAACATCGACGACGCGAAGCAGCACCTGAGCAAGCAACTACGACTCGCAAGGCCGACTATCTATCAATCAACATGCCATAGGAGGCGTCCAAGGCAATATAGAGGCTGCAAGGAATATAACTGGTGCACGGAATCTAAAGCATCACAACACGGATAGCAATAGATCAACGGGAGGAAGTAAATGTAGGGTTCGTAGCATAGAAAACAAAAAAATTCCTACGATGGGAACAACTAAGTACCAAGATCCATCTACTAGATACAGGCAACGGGTAGATGTACATCCATAGAATACATACCCTTGAAGACCGAATAGCATTAACAAGGTTGTACTCGTGGATGGTGTAGTAGAACGCTTTCCGATCTCAAGATCGTGATGAAGTCCATCTGGTCAAGCCGGTCTAGCACCATCAAGTCCAGCACCGCAAAGCAATAGTGCATCCGTGATCGCACACACATCCGGGTACCCCGATAACCTCCGCACCCTCGCTCCAGCAAAGCAACAAAAGCAACAAATCCATCCAGAAAAATCCACCGGGAACATGTATCTCGTTGATCCGAGACCATGGGGAAATTCTAAAGGGGGAGAGAGATCCTTCATGAGGAGGTCTGAGAAGAGAGGAGGCAGTGGGTGCCTGTTATAGGGATAGGGGGGAATCCCCCTCCCATGGCGTGGAAGCCATGGAGGTGCCCCCACCTCTTCCACATTCATGTGGGTGGAGCTCCCACTCACATCCATTAAATTTCCACCAAACTTAATGCAATCTCTTATTAAATAAAACTCTTTTATTTATTTATTCAGAATTTTGATAATTACTTGAATTAACAAACATTCACATAAAACCCCTTACAACATTTCAATTTCACATGCAGAACCAGTTTCAGCAATTTCAACTGAAACAGTTCTGGTGTCTAGTGACATAAATTCCTGCGCTTTCCTTTTTCTTTCTCAGTCATATCATTTGCTCTGAATGGTGTCAGTATCCCTTAAGTGTGTCACCCTATGGTTCACGAATAATGTAGACATGATCGAGACCCCTCTCCGATCAATAATCAGCAGCGGGACCTGGAGATCCGTACTGACTCCCACACATTCAACGATGACTTATGTGATCGTGTGAACCTTATACGCATGTAACTCAATCCCTTTGTCTCGCGATATATTACATGTCGGAGATTGGATCATCGGTATCTCCATACCTACTTTGATCTCGTTACCGACATGCACTCTTTTATCGTTCCCGTGATATAACATTCTACTGATCAAATCACTTGCTTGCAAGCTAACTAATGTGATATCACCGAGAGGGCCCAGAGTATATCTCTCCGTCATCGGGATGGAAAAATTTCACTCTTGATCCATGAGCCTCAACATAATACCTTCGTAGCACTGAACCCATCTTTATAGTCTCCCTGGTATGGTGTGATGTTTGATGTTATCAAGATACTCTTCTGGTGTTTGTGATTGACATGATCTCATGGTCTAAGGACTAAGATTACTTCGTATGATGTTATAGCAATATTAACACAATGACCTTGATCGTAATGCTATACTTCGGATGAATGTTCATCACATCATTCCAACAATGTTGTGACCTCATTATTAACAACATCCAATGTCCATGATTAGGAAACCTTTGATCATCTTGTTAATCAACGAGCTAGTTTAGAAGAGAGGCATAACTAGGAACTTCATTTTTGTTTATTAAACACACATGTATTAACGTTTCCGTATTAATACAATTATAGCATGCAACATAAACATTTATCATAAATAAGGAATACAATAATAACCACTTTTATTATTGCCTCTCGGGCATATTCCCTTTAGTATCCCACTTGCACTAGAGACAATAATCTAGTTTGAAAACTTTGTGTATTGAACATCTATGGCTTTCTGGTGTTCCATATAGGCGATTGCAAGTGGTTAACATAATCTACGTATCTGACGCTTTCAGGTCCGTGTGTATTTGCATGTCTTTGCGTCTTCATGCATCACTCATTCTCCAATGAGATGCCATTGTATAAATTTGGTATTTTGGTGATACCTTTATTTCGTTGGGGTTAAATCATGTCGATACTATTGTCGTAGAATATATCTTTAGTGTTATCCCATTGAGAACCACACCTTAGTTTGATAACAAACTACTTGACACAAATGCCCTCCTTTGCTGCTACTATAGCAGTCATATACTTAGCCTTTTGTTGTAGTATCCGTCACAATGTCTTTACTTTGGAATTCATCCAAATCCATCATGGAAACTTTCTTTCCATTTCATTGTTTCACACATAGTTTAAATTGAGATAAAATTAATTTGTATCTTCTGACAAAACTAGTATCATTTTTCAATGAACTATTCGTCTCTTATACAAATGGAATATATTCTTAATTCTTAGAAAAGATTACAAGAATATCCTTACTATCGTCCAATAATCATTTTATGATTCATTCTGGTATATGCTCATAACACTTAGAGCATAGGACATATCTGGATGTGTACATATCATGCTATGATTGATCAAAACATTCGTGTGATTTCACTCATCAAGTGTCAAAGCACTTGAATCTTGATTCAATTATTTTCCATGCGAAAAGATCCTTTTCTTGTCATTTCTATATTGAACCACTTCAATATCTCATATATGTATGTTTGGCATGACCATATTAGCGTCACTGTTTATCCATGTAGACATTCATGCTAAATATTCGAGTTTTGCCTAAGTCTTTCATCGAAATGAAATTCTTAACCTTTGTCAATAAAAGATACATCATTTCCAATCAACAAGATGTCCTCCACATAATGTATTAGAAATATGTCTCAGCGCTCCCATTTAATTTCTTGCAAATGCAAGCATCTTCATCGTCTCCTGATAAAAACTCCTTTAACAGTTTCATCATGGCGAAGATTCCAACTCCGCGATGCTTACTTGAACCATTGAAGTTAGCATGCCCTTTTTAGCATCCTTTGAATTAAAAAAACCCTTTGGATCGTCTCATGCACACGTCCTAGGTAACCATTCTATTAGAAGAACTTTGTTTTGTTTATTCATCTACCATATACCAAATTATATGTAGTGGTTGCTACTTTAATCCGCCCAGACTAAATATCGCTTATGAAATATCAAATCTTTTCATTGTCAACTCCTTGAACATTGTCGTAAAATAATTTATGAAATGTCTACGATTTCATAGATGTGAAACATCCATGTTTGTTTCTTTAAAGATCCAAATACGACCGATAGGTTTTTACACCTTTCCGAAGGGTCTTCCAAGTTCAAAAAACTTGATTTCTCGTGTATGGAACTATCACAGATTTTATGGCTTCAAGCCATTTGACGGAGTCAGGGCCCATCATCGCTTCTTTGCATGTAGTCGATTCATCATTGTCAAACAACAATGATTTACTCTCAAATCTTAGCATTTGATTGTTTATCCGACCTACTTGGTTCAATAGGAACTTAGACCTCCGTGACCACAACCTTTGAGGCGCGTGAGCCATGAGCATTGTGGATGCCTCCAAAACGTTTTCGGACGCTGCGCAACTCAGCACAAATACCTAAGGTTCGTTAACCTTATCAAAGTTTTGCGAAAAATTCCTTTTTCAAGAAACTTCACGTTTCAAGCGACAAACCCTTTTGTCCTCGGTGTTATGGAGGAATACCCAAATGTTATTACAAATAACCTACAAAGTCATGCTCATCCAACTTTAGTTGTAAACATCTTACTTATGCTTAGCATACCAAAATTTAAGAAAGGACAACTTGGGTTTAACCCCAAACCATAACTTACATGGTGTCATATCAACGTGATTCTTCCAAAATATTATGAGAATATCCTTACTATCATCTAATGATCATTTTATGATTCATTCTGGTATATGATCATAACACTCAGAGCATAGGACATATCTGGATGTGTACATATCATGGTATGATTGATCAAAACATTTGTGTGATTTCACTCATCAAGTGTCAAAGCACTTGAATCTTGATTTAATTCTTTTCCATGCGACAAGATCCTTTTCTCGTTGTTTCTATATTGAACCCCTTCAATATCTCATATATGTACGTTTGGCATGGCCATATTAGCATCACTGTCTATCCATGTAGACATTCATGCTAAATATTCGGTTTTTGCCTAAGTCTTTCATCGAAATGAAATTCTTAACCTTTGTCAATAAAAGATACATCATTTCTAATCAACAAGATGTCCTCCACATAATGTGTTAGAAATATGTCTCAGCGCTCCCACTTAATTTCTTGCAAATGCAAGCATCTTCATCGTCTCCTGATGAAAACTCCTTTAACAGTTTCATCACGGCGAAGATTCCAACTCCGCGATGCTTACTTGAACCATTGAAGTTAGCATGCCGTTTTTAGCATCATTTGAATTAACAAAACTCTTTGGATCATGTCATGCACACGTCCTAGGTAACCATTATATTAGAAGAACTTTGTTTTGTTTATTCATCTACCATATACCAAATTATATGTAGTGGTTGCTACTTTAATCCGTCCAGACTAAATATCGCTTATGAAATATCAAATCTTTTCATTGTCAACTCCTTGAACATTGTCGTAAAATAATTTATGTCATGTCTACGATTTCATAGATGTGAAACATCCATGTTTGTTTCTTTAAAGATCCAAATATGACCGATAGGTTTTTACACCTTTCTGAAGGGTCTTCCAAGTTCAAAAAACTTGATTTCTCGTGTATGGAACTATCACGGATTTTATGGCTTCAAGCCATTTGACGGAGTCAGGGCCCATCATCGCTTCTTTGCATGTAGTCTATTCATCATTGTCAAACAACAATGATTTACTCTCAAATCTTAGCATTTGATTGTTTATCCGACCTACTTGGTTCAATAGGAACTTAGACCTCCGTGACCACAACCTTTGAGGCACGTGAGCCATGAGCATTGTGGCTGCCTCCGGAACGTTTATCGGCGCTGCGCAACTCAGCTCATATAGCTAAGGTTCATTAACCTTATCAAATTTCTATTGTCCTCCCACTTAACTTTTGCGAAAAAATCATTTTACAAGAAACTTCACGCTTCAAGCGACAAACCCTTTTGTCCTTGGTGTTATGGAGGAATAGCCAATTGTTATTCAAAATAACCTACAAAGACATGCTCATCTGACTTTGGTTGTAAACATCTTACTTATGCTTAGCATACCAAAATTTAAGAAAGGACAACTTGGGTTTTACCCCAAACCATAACTTACATGGTGTCATTTCAACGGATCAAGATGGAGCTCTTTTAAGTGTAAAAGCGGTAGTCTCTAAAGCTTTAATCTTTTAAAACATAATGGCAGTTTTATAAATAACATCTTTGATCCAACCATGTCAAACAAGGTTTCATTACAAATCTCAAACACTCCATATCCTTATGGTGTTTCGAGAGATGAAAATCTAGGTGTTTTGCTAAACTTGCAACTCAAATAAATCCCTTTATGATAAAATCATAAATTATTTTATTTTCTTGTTATAATGATTTTCCACTTCATCTTGAAAATCTTTGAATATTTTCAAATATTTCATACTTCTTTCTCATTAAGTGATTATTTACTCAAATTTCCGGAGAAATGATGGTGCCCACCACTTGTCATGGGACGCTTCGTTGGAAACCCCAAGAGCAAGGTATGAAGAAGCACAGCAGCAAGTTTCCCTCAGTAAGAAACCGAGGTTATCGAACCAGTAGGAGGAAGGAAACGTCACACGGGTGTTTCTAGCAATGTGGAGACATGCACAACACAAACTCAAGACTTTGCCCCAACGAATCAGTGAGGTTTTCAAGCTCACCGTTTTTCTGTAACAAAGAATTAAACGTATGGTGTGGAAGGTAATGGTTTCCAGCAAGTAAACAAGTAATAGTGGAAGATGTATCAATGGTAAAGATTGGACCGGGCTCCATAGTTCACTAAATGTGCTCTCCTTAGATAAACAACATGGCATGAAGGGTAAACAAATTACAATAGTGCAATTGACAGGAACTGAGCAAGGCATAACAATACAATTACTAGTCAGAAAGATCCTATAAGATTCGATTGGGAAATACAACAAGATACATAGACCGCCATCCAACTGCATCTATGACTAGAAGTCCACCTTCAGGTTATCATCTGAACCCCCTCTAGTATTAAGTTGCAAGCAACAGACAACTTCTTTAAGCAAAGTGTGTAAGGTAAACAGTCCACATGTTCCATGAACAAGAGACCGTTGTTTCCTCCCTAGTATCAATAGCACATCTACAACCGAAGATATTATTGTCACTTCCCTTGGAAACTAGAGGCATGAACCCACTATCGAGCATAAATACCCCCTCTTGGAGTCACTAGCAACTACTTGGCCAAGATAGCTACTAACAACGCAGAGCATGCAAGATCACAAACAACACAGACATGATAGAATCATAAAGACAAAATCATTAATCAAACCAACATAATAATCTCAATATCCATCGGATCCCCGCAAACACAACATGCATGATTACAAATAGATTAGATCTTGATCATGAACGGAGATCAAAAGATCTATACATGAAAGCACAAAGGAGGAGATACAACCATCTAGCTACTACATGGACCCATAGTCCAAGGTGGAACTACTCACGCATCATACCGGAGAGAAGGCCTCCCGGATGATCTCCCCTCTGGCAGGGTGTCGGGAAGAAATTCAGATCCCCTCCCCCAATCTAGGGACGATGGTGGCAGCGGATACAGACGGTTTCGTGGAGATTTGATCAGGTACTTAGGGTTTCTGCATCGCATGCTTCTTATAGGCGAAGGGGGAGGCGGAGGCGGCGGCCAGAGGCCCCACACCCCTCCCAGGCGCGGGGCAGGGCCCACCCACACCTAGGGGGTCTGGGCGCCCTGGACTGCCTCTCCGGCTCCCCTCTGGACTTCTTGTTCCCCATGAAAAGTAATTGACTTTGACGTTTGTCCCGTCCAATTCCGAGAATATTTCTTTACTAACTTTTCTGAAACCAAAAACAGAAGAAAACATGCAACTAGCACTATGGCAACTTGTTAATAGGTTAGTCCCAGAAAACATGTAAAAAGCACCTCAAAGTATAGACAAAGCAAAGCAAAGTAGATATTAACAAGCATGGAGCATCAAAAATTATAGATACGTTTCCGACGTATCAAGAAAGCATATGAAGTTGAAGTCCATCTCTTACGACTATACATAATGGAATACATACATCGATATGTATAAATTCCAATATTTTAGTCATTCGTTCTTCTTTGGCCTTTGAACAAAGTTTTAATTATCCCGAGGAAAGTCTCACAAGCATCATTTGATGAAATCAAAGACTCCAAAAATCCATGAAAATGGAGTTTCTTCATGTTTTCTTTCCAATATAATTTAAACGGCGATGTCACTTCGTAAGTGATCTTCCAATCATTTGTCTTGCGACATTTTAGCATTAGTTTTATGGATGTGATTTCTCCAACTAGATTTGTAAATCATCCATCTTATATGGAATACGGTAATTATTTGAACAATCTTTGTTCTCATAATACCTGATTTAAATAAATATTATTAAAACAAATCTTGAAGGCAAGCTTTGATGTCAACAAGAAATACAAACAAAGGTTTGTTTTTTTATGATGAACATCATCACATATTCTCTTGCTAGTTACTTAGGCATTGTAGTTCATGAATTGCGTCATTCTGTATGAAATTTCATACCAACCAATTCGGTATTCAATACCTAAGAACCACATTGTTTAACAAGCAAAGAATACAACCATAACATGTATATCATCCATATACCCAAACTGGATATTTCCAATCTTTTCTTTTTTGCCAAATATATTTTATAGATTCTCTTTCAGCATTTCCTTTTCCTTTTAAAAGAATCTATCAACATCAAAAGTGGCGCCATATACATGACACATAGTTCAAAGCGTGTATATTTAAATACTAATACCTTTGGACTTGCACTTTGAAGTATATCACCATCATCAAATGAATGGCGTTCTTTCAAAATCCATTCTTTAGTAATGTTTTAGTGTAGTAAACAATTTACATACATCTTCTATTCATCCTTATCATAACGACTTTCATGATCAAGCTAATGTAGCTTATAAAGGTGAATCGTGAGTATAACATTACTTTCCAAAACCCTTTTGGATGATTAGGATGTCTAGCATCTCCAACCTTCGCAAATTCTCATCTAATATGAGAACATATATTATACTCTATCATATTCCAACCAAAACATTGTTTCAGATATCGTTATATCTGCCACACATTATGGTTTCTGACACAATTCTTTCAGCTCCTAGATAATCTCGATATTTAAATCAAGAATCACGGAGGCAATAGGACTTTAAACTTTAGATTGACACTCAACACAATACGATACTAGTTCATAAAGTAAATATCCAGAATTCTATAGTTCTATTATCTCAATTACAACTAAGCATAAGGTGGTGAACGAATGCCAATGACTACAACAAATTATGCAAATTCACTTTGATTTAATTTAGGATAAATTGAGTTCTACTAATCCAAATTAGAAATGAACTCCCACTCAAAAACGACATCCCTCGTGTCTTTTTGGTGATTACATGAACCAAATCCACTACTGAGGCATCCCGCAAAACCACTACTAGAAAATCGCGTTGTTTTTGTGCATTGCATCATCATGACCGCATGCTCATGTCATCATGCCACATTGCATTTGAGCATCGTCATCATCTTGCATTTGCTTGCATAAAACTATTTTTGAAAAGCCTGGTTTTGTTTTCTAAACGCCCCGTCTTTTATTCAAACGCCAAACCCGGGTCTCCGGATTATTTTGTTTTGGCTGTTATCGGTTTGCAAACGGCCCGTTTAAAACAAATAAAATGTTTAATTATTTTAGTGGGGGCAGTCGAACGGGCCGACCCGACCCGAACGACCACCCCCAGAACCAAAAACGGTCCACCTAATCAGCCCCTCTAAATCCTAAAGCTACCAACCTATATACCCACCCTTGCCTCCACATCACCCTGGCCAATCCCCATATGCCACCTCACCCTCTCCCTATCCCCACCCAACCAGAATCCGCCACCTCACCTCCCTCTCAACCCTGCCCCCACCACACACACCCCACACCCAACACACCCAACGCACGCCAGCCACACACGCACACACGCGCCAGCACTCCCCTGCCCCACACCCAGTCGCCCTGGCCCACCCCCTGGCCACCTGCCGCACCCGCGCCCCTCCCCCCGTCCTCTTCCTCCCGCCAACCACCTCCTCTTCCTCCTGGCCCGCCGCCGGTCCCGGCCGCGCCGACGCCGCCCCGCCTCCCGCATCCTCCCCGCCGGCGACCGCTCCCCTCGGCCGCGTCCTCCGCTCGCCTCCCGCGCCACCGCCTCCTCCGTCCGTCGGCCGCGCCCGCGCCTCCCTCCTCCCGGCCCGACCTCGCCGGCCCCGCAAGGCCTCCGTCGAGCCCGCTCCGCCGCCGCCCTCCGCTTCACCTCGGCCCCGATCCTCCCCCTCTCTCCGCCGGCCTTCCTCTCCCCTCCGGCGCCCTCCGGTCATCCTCGTCGGCCCCCGCCACCGTCCAGGCCGCGACCTCCTCGCCCCTCTCACCCTCGTCCCGCCATCAACCGCCTCCACTGTCGCCAGCTGCCGCGTCCCCCACCCGCGCCTCGCCTCCTCCTGCAGGGCCCCTTCGCCGCCGATCCCACCACCCGCAGGAGCTCTCCCTGGGATTCCTTCCCCGCCGGGCCCCCTGCACGTCGCGGCCCCCGTCCCTGAGCACGCCATGGCCACCTCCTGGCATCCGGTGTTGTTCCATCTGTGTGGCGCCCAAGCTCGCGCTGTCCTTGTTCTGTTGTTTTTCTGGAACGCTCGTGCTAATTCTTTTTAGTGCTAGCTCCCTTCACGGAAGTGTAATGCTTGCTGGAGTCTATGTGTCGGTGCTGATCCATGTTCTCCGAGGAAAGAGGTGGTGTTGGTACTGAGCGGGGGTGGTACGATGATAAGAAGATGGTGTTGCCTATCAAGAGCCCAAGACCGGCACGATACGAGACCCGAAGGCCTATCCAAGGCCACCGGCGTCGGATCCTCAAGACCTTCTTCCCGAATGCGACGTCGAGAAACCGAACGCCAAGATCACCGACTCGGAACGACAAGACCCTGCTGTTTTGATGCCGCGCCTTGGACACCAAGATCTACGGACGCCGATACCCCTGAACCCGAAGGCCGATCCCGTACCCGTTGCCGCGCCATGAACTCCGAAAAACCCCGGTGCCGGACAAGTGCGCCATCGACCTCGAGTTCTCCTACACGGATACACCGAGTTCTCCAATGAGGACACCTAGACCGTCAACATGGCCCGACCACCGCGGATGCGACAAGATCTACATCTGTTGTCCGAGACCGAACCCGTCGAACCCTGGACCCTGAGACCGACCCCGAACCCCGGAACCCCAAGATCTGCCGAACCCTAATGTGTGAACCCTTCCCGAAAACCCTATTTTGTAATATAATACAACTTGTTGCATAATAATTGTTCATCTCGCATGCATATCATGTGGTTTGGGGGCCTTATGCCGATTCACCATATAATTAAATATGGGGCCCATATGCGGGCAAATCTAGTCTCATATTGGCCTCATTTAAATATGTGTAGCGAATCGGTGCTATATTTTGCCATGTTCAAACAACATTTAAATTGCGGGGGTTTTAAATAACTTGAACCATCTAATTAATTGTCGGGACCCGGTTCTGCTTAATATGACCTAATTGCATCGCATCTTTTGCCATGCCATGCATCTTACATGCATCATGCCGATCTTCTGCCGTTGTATTAAGATTGCATCCGGTGTTTCTTCTAGTGTTTTGCTTCTTCGCGGATAAGGCCGTTGAGTTGATGCGAGTGTCGACCCGATCTTCGGATGAACCTTCGACAATGTTTTCAGGCGAGCATCTCCCCCTTTCTACCTATCTTACTTTTATAGTATTTATTCCCTCCTGTTGATCTATTGCTATCTGTGTTGCGATGCTCTAGTTTCCGTACCCTTGATATTACTTGCAGCCTTATATTGCCTTGGACACATCCTATTACCTGTTGTTTGGTAGATAGTTGGACTTGCGCGTCGTAGTCGCTTTCTCAAGTGCTGTTGCATGTCGTCAAGTGCCACAGTTGTTGATGTATTGCCGCATGTTGATGTTGGATATGATCATGGTTTTACTTATCGTTCACTTTAATTCCTGTTTAACAACTAAAATTGAAGTAAGCAGAGGCATCGGTGGGTGATAGAAAATATTTGGTTTCCGAACGCCCACTTGTGTCCCGTAGGACCCCGAGTACTTGATACATGTTCCTTGATTTATCGCGCTATCCACATCCGGGAGGTATATGGGACCCCCCTTAGCCAGAGCTTGATTCAGTCTTATTTCTTGGGGCCACAAACTAGTTTGAGGTTTTATTTACGATCCTGTACTTATGCCATGCTATTACTGTTTTTATGATTGTGCGAGGAGCACACTGTACTGTTTAGGTAAGCGGAATGTTTTCGCGGTATCGACAAGCCCAGCCACACTTTCGGGTTCCCAGTCGTTACAGCCATTGACGCAAACCTTGAGTCCGTCTCGGAGCTAGCTTACTTCGTTGCGGGTCTACTCAATGGGGTGGCCCCCTGAAATAATTCTGAATCCTGTGATTGCTTTGTCGTGAAAGCCTCGTTGGGTTTTGTTTTGGTTTTTCCGAGGTTGATCGAGTGTGTGTTGCTATTGGTGCACCCCGGCCGGGTAAAACTTTCTGAAAGCCGTGTCCGCGGTTATGGACGACTTGGAGCACAGTATCTCGACCATAGACAAGCATAACTAAAGTTTATTGCTATAAATTTGACTTATAATGACTAGTAATCAGCTTCACTATAATGGAATGGCTAACTAATATTGCCCACAACGGCTTGCTTTGGGTGTCGCTTGCGACCATTGTACCTGACTAGTAAGTATTGCAACTACAACGGAATGGCTGGATAAAAGTACCAACAACTGCTGGGTTTTGGGTTTATCTCACGCTATCTGTATCTGATTAGTAATTGTTGCAACTATAACGGAATGGTTGACTAAAAGTGCCCACTGCTTATTTTATCAGGATGATTATCTATACTTGACTAGTAATTGCTGCAACGATAACCGAATAAATAAAACTGCCAACTGTGTGAGTTCCTCGGTTGACTTCCTCGTTTGGTCTCGAGGAGGAAACACCAGGATGGGTTTGTTTGATGGTAGCATCAGGTTGGGTCCGAATAGGTCTTTCTTACCCCCTCTCTGATAGCCTCCAGTTGTATCGAGTCTCTATAGGTTGTTTAGTGCATGCTGCCGCTGCCGCTTCAGTCCACCATACCTATGTAGGCGAGGACCGCCGAATTCTAGTCTCGCCGTGTACTGGCCTCAGTACTGACGCTCCTCTTTTTCCTTTGCCCTTTGTCGGCACCCCTTTTGTTTAAGCAGGTTTTGAGATCGACGTCGTTAGCAGGGTTACCCTACCGGCTTGGCCTGGGCAGGGTTATGGACGCCATTGGTTATTCTTCAGGGCTCTTAGCCCCATTTGCATCTTGTCCGTAGCTGGACGCTCTATCGTTTTCAAGGTGATTTGGATCTTTGTATATTATATTTGTATTCTTGACTCATGGAGTCGTGTTGTGTATATATCTGTTCTGTGGGTCCCATCGAGGACTGTTGTGTAATGTTATTACTTCGTTTTCCACCCGCACGAAAGTGCCTGGTGGGCACCTTTGAATCGTTTCTATGCGGGTTTGGCGGGTTTCGCTAAAACTTGCATAGGTCCGATTCTGAGGGTGTTACAGAGTGGTATCAGAGCTCAGCAGTTGCGATACCCCACAAGTCCATCCTGTAGGATAACCTAGCTTACGGCCAAAGTAGAGTGTCAAAACTATTTTTGCAAAATCGGTTGGATAGTTCTGATTAGGTCTGATTTTACTCCTTACCCCTTTGCTATTCCTCTCTTACCTCTACGTGTTTTGAATCCGCTCTCTTCTCTCTCTTCGAGTCCAGGATTTCTCGTGGTTGGGTTTCCATCGTACCTTCAGGGTTTCGCTTCCTTCTCTGGTAATGGTGTTGCTACACCTGGTCTTCATGTATCCGAGGAGCCCTTCGTCTATGGTACCATCCTTTGTTCCTTGTCTGTTCCTTCCGGTGTTTTCCGTCACGACGACATCACCTACGCCAGATCCGATGCAGAGTCTGCATCACTCCTTTAATTCCGAACCTCGCTTGTCGAGATCTTCAGTCTGATTCCGAGAATGGTTGCATTCTTTCTACTGATTGTGCAGAGTAATAGTTTGGGTGCGTGATGGATTGGCCCCCATGCCGACTACCCCTTCTATTCGCTTCTGTACATTGAAGTAGATGAGAATGCATCGGTTCCCTCTTTCTATCGAAGTTAGGGGTGGCTTAATTGTTGAAACCTCTACCTTCGACCTTTTGTTCCCGGAGTGTTCTCTCGACGATCACGGACAACGACCTCTTGTTAGTGGTGTCGCGAGGATCTACACGAAGCGCGAAGGATCAGACCGCCGGCCTTCTTTCCGGTACCATGAGGCGGATCTCGAGGGCGAGATCCATTGTTAGTGGTGTCGAATTGTGGCATCCCGCAAAACCACTACTAGAAAATCGCGTTGTTTTTGTGCATTGCATCATCATGACCGCATGCTCATGTCATCATGCCACATTGCATTTGAGCATCGTCATCATCTTGCATTTGCTTGCATAAAACTATTTTTGAAAAGCCTGGTTTTGTTTTCTAAACGCCCCGTCTTTTATTCAAACGCCAAACCCGGGTCTCCGGATTATTTTGTTTTGGCTGCTATCGGTTTGCAAACGGCCCGTTTAAAACAAATAAAATGTTTAATTATTTTAGTGGGGGCAGTCGAACGGGCCGACCCGACCCGAACGACCACCCCCAGAACCAAAAACGGTCCACCTAATCAGCCCCTCTAAATCCTAAAGCTACCAACCTATATACCCACCCTTGCCTCCACATCACCCTGGCCAATCACCATATGCCACCTCACCCTCTCCCTATCCCCACCCAACCAGAATCCACCACCTCACCTCCCTCTCAACCCTGCCCCCACCACACACACCCCACACCCAACACACCCAACGCACGCCAGCCACACACGCACACACGCGCCAGCACTCCCCTGCCCCACACCCAGTCGCCCTGGCCCACCCCCTGGCCACCTGCCGCACCCGCGCCCCTCCCCCCGTCCTCTTCCTCCCGCCAACCACCTCCTCTTCCTCCTGGCCCGCCGCCAGTCCCGGCCGCGCCGACGCCGCCCCGCCTCCCGCATCCTCCCCGCCGGCGACCGCTCCCCCCGGCCGCGTCCTCCGCTCGCCTCCCGCGCCACCGCCTCCTCCGTCCGTCGGCCGCGCCCGCGCCTCCCTCCTCCCAGCCCGACCTCGCCGGCCCCGCAAGGCCTCCGTCGAGCCTGCTCCGCCGCCGCCCTCCGCTTCACCTCGGCCCCGAGCCTCCCCCTCTCTCCGCCGGCCTTCCTCTCCCCTCCGGCGCCCTCCGATCATCCTCGTCGGCCCCCGCCACCGCCCAGGCCGCGACCGCCTCGCCCCTCTCACCCTCGTCCCGCCATCAACCGCCTCCACCGTCGCCAGCTACCGCGTCCCCCACCCGCGCCTCGCCTCCTTCTGCAGGGCCCCTTCGCCGCCGATCCCACCACCCGCAGGAGCTCTCCCTGGGATTCCTTCCCCGCCGGGCCCCCTGCACGTTGCGGCCCCCGTCCCTGAGCACGCCATGGCCACCTCCTGGCATCCGGTGTTGTTCCATCTGTGTGGCGCCCAAGCTCGCGGTGTCCTTGTTCTGTTGTTTTTCTGGAACGCTCGTGCTAATTCTTTTTAGTGCTAGCTCCCTTCGCGGAAGTGTAATGCTTGCTGGAGTCTATGTGTCGGTGCTGATCCATGTTCTCCGAGGAAAGAGGTGGTGTTGGTACTGAGCGGGGGTGGTACGATGATAAGAAGATGGTGTTGCCTGTCAAGAGCCCAAGACCGGCACGATACGAGACCCGAAGGCCTATCCAAGGCCACCGGCGTCGGATCCTCAAGACCTTCTTCCTGAATGCGACGTCGAGAACCCGAACGCCAAGATCACCGACTCGGAACGACAAGACCCCGCTGCTTTGATGCCGCGCCTTGGACACCAAGATCTACGGACGCCGATACCCCCGAACCCGGAGGCCGATCCCGTACCCGTTGCCGCGCCATGAACTCCGAAAAACCCCGGTGTCGGACAAGTGCGCCATCGACCTCGAGTTCTCCTACACGGATACACCGAGTTCTCCAACGAGGACACCTAGACCGTCAACATGGCCCGACCACCGCGGATGCGACAAGATCTACATCTGTTGTCCGAGACCGAACCCGTCGAACCCTGGACCCTGAGACCGACCCCGAACCCCGGAACCCCAAGATCTGCCGAACCCTAATGTGTGAACCCTTCCCGAAAACCCTATTTTATAATATAATACAACTTGTTGCATAATAATTGTTCATCTCGCATGCATATCATGTGGTTTGGGGGCCTTATGCCGATTCACCATATAATTAAATATGGGGCCCATATGCGGGCAAATCTAGTCTCATATTGGCCTCATTTAAATATGTGTAGCGAATCGGTGCTATATTTTGCCATGTTCAAACAACATTTAAATTGCGGGGGTTGTAAATAACTTGAACCATCTAATTAATTGTCGGGACCCGGTTCCGCTTAATATGACCTAATTGCATCGCATCTTTTGCCATGCCATGCATCTTACATGCATCATGCCGATCTTCTGCCGTTGTATTAAGATTGCATCCGGTGTTTCTTCTAGTGTTTTGCTTCTTCGCGGATAAGGCCGTTGAGTTGATGCGAGTGTCGACCCGATCTTCGGATGAACCTTCGACAATGTTTTCAGGCGAGCATCTCCCCCTTTCTACCTATCTTACTTTTATAGTATTTATTCCCTCCTGTTGATCTATTGCTATCTGTGTTGCGATGCTCTAGTTTCCGTACCCTTGATATGACTTGCAGCCTTATATTGCCTTGGACACATCCTATTACCTGTTGTTTGGTAGATAGTTGGACTTGCGCGTCGTAGTCGCTTGCTCAAGTGCTGTTGCGTGTCGTCAAGTGCCACAGTTGTTGATGTATTGCCGCATGTTGATGTTGGATATGATCATGGTTTTACTTATCGTTCACTTTAATTCCTGTTTAACAACTAAAATTGAAGTAAGCAGAGGCATCGGTGGGTGATAGAAAATATTTGGTTTCCGAACGCCCACTTGTGTCCCGTAGGACCCCGAGTACTTGATACCTGTTCCTTGATTTATCGCGCTATCCACATCCGGGAGGTATATGGGACCCCCCTTAGCCAGAGCTTGATTCAGTCTTATTTCTTGGGGCCACAAACTAGTTTGAGGTTTTATTTACGATCCTGTACTTATGCCATGCTATTACTGTTTTTACGATTGTGCGAGGAGCACACTGTACTGTTTAGGTAAGCGGAATGTTTTCGCGGTATCGACAAGCCCAGCCACACTTTCGGGTTCCCAGTCGTTTACGGCCATTGACGCAAACCTTGAGTCCGTCTCGGAGCTAGCTTACTTTGTTGCGGGTCTACTCAATGGGGTGGCCCCCTAAAATAATTCTGAATTCTGTGATTGCTTTGTCGTGAAAGCCTCGTTGGGTTTTGTTTTGGTTTTTCCGAGGTTGATCGAGTGTGTGTTGCTATTGGTGCACCCCGGCCGGGTAAAACTTTCTGAAAGCCGTGTCCGCGGTTATGGACGACTTGGAGCACAGTATCTCGACCATAGACAAGCATAACTAAAGTTTATTGCTATAAATTTGACTTATAATGACTAGTAATCAGCTTCACTATAATGGAATGGCTAACTAATATTGCCCACAACGGCTTGCTTTGGGTGTCGCTTGCGACCATTGTACCTGACTAGTAAGTATTGCAACTACAACGGAATGGCTGAATAAAAGTACCAACAACTGCTGGGTTTTGGGTTTATCTCACGCTATCTGTATCTGATTAGTAATTGTTGCAACTATAACGGAATGGTTGACTAAAAGTGCCCACTGCTTATTTTATCAGGATGATTATCTATACTTGACTAGTAATTGCTGCAACGATAACCGAATAAATAAAACTGCCAACTGTGTGAGTTCCTCGGTTGACTTCCTCGTTTGGTCTCGAGGGGGAAACACCAGGATGGGTTTGTTTGATGGTAGCATCAGGTTGGGTCCGAATAGGTCTTTCTTACCCCCTCTCTGATAGCCGCCAGTTGTATCGAGTCTCTATAGGTTGTTTAGTGCATGCTGCCGCTGCCGCTTCAGTCCACCATACCTATGTAGGCGAGGACCGCCGAATTCTAGTCTCGCCGTGTACTGGCCTCAGTACTGACGCTCCTCTTTTTCCTTTGCCCTTTGTCGGCACCCCTTTTGTTTAAGCAGGTTTTGAGATCGACGTCGTTAGCAGGGTTACCCTACCGGCTTGGCCTGGGCAGGGTTATGGACGCCATTGGTTATTCTTCAGGGCTCTTAGCCCCATTTTCATCTTGTCCGTAGCTGGACGCTCTATCGTTTTCAAGGTGATTTGGATCTTTGTATATTATATTTGTATTCTTGACTCATGGAGTCGTGTTGTATATATATCTGTTCTGTGGGTCCCATCGAGGACTGTTGTGTAATGTTATTACTTCGTTTTCCACCCGCACGAAAGTGCCTGGTGGGCACCTTTGAATCGTTTCTATGTGGGTTTGGCGGGTTTCGCTAAAACTTGCATAGGTCCGATTCTGAGGGTGTTACAACTACACCAAGTACGATCATCACGTGAGTCGGTGTAGCTTCAAAGGTGAGCATCTACATGGTCATCATATCAAGCATATGACTCATGCTTAACCTTTCGGTCTGTGTTCCGAGGCCATGTTTGCACATGCTAGGCTCGCCAAGTAAGAACCTTAGTATTTGTGTGTGTAAAACTGTCTTACACCCGAGATATGTAAGTGATCTTCCAATCATTTGTCTTGCGACATTTTAGCATTAGTTTTATGGATGTGATTTCTCCAACTAGATTTGTAAATCATCCATCTTATATGGAATACGGTAATTATTTGAACAATCTTTGTTCTCATAATACCTGATTTAAATAACTATTGTTAAAACAAATCTTGAAGGCAAGCTTTGATGTCAACGAGAAATACAAACAAAGGTTTGTTTGTTTACGATGAACATCATCACATATTCTCTTGCTAGTTACTTAGGCATTGTAGTTCATGAATTGCGTCATTCTGTATGAAATTTCATACCAACCAATTCGGTATTCAATACCTAAGAACCACATTGTTTAACAAGCAAAGAATACAACCATAACATGTATATCATCCATATACCCAAACTGGATATTCCAATCTTTTCTTTTTTGCCAAATATATTTTATAGATTCTCTTTCAGCATTTCCTTTTCCTTTTAAAAGAATCTATCAACATCAAAAGTGGCGCCATATACATGACACATAGTTCAAAGCGTGTATATTTAAATACTAATACCTTTGGACTTGCACTTTGAAGTAGATCACCATCATCAAATGAATGGCGTTCTTTCAAAATCCATTCTTTAGTAATCTTTTAGTGTAGTAAACAATTTACATACATCTTCTATTCATCCTTATCATGACGACTTTCATGATCAAGCTAATGTAGCTTATAAAGGTGAATCGTGAGTATAACATTACTTTCCAAAACCCTTTTGGATGATTAGGATGTCTAGCATCTCCAACCTTCGCAAATTCTCATCTAATATGAGAACATATATTATACTCTATCATATTCCAACCAAAACATTGTTTCAGATATCGTTATATCTGCCACACATTATGGTTTCTGACACAATTCTTTCAGCTCCTAGATAATCTCGATATTTAAATCAAGAATCACGGAGGCAATAGGACTTTAAACTTTAGATTGACACTCAACACAATACGATACTAGTTCATAAAGTAAATATCCACTACACCAAATCCACTACACCATGTCCGATCATCACGTGAGTCGGTGTAGCTTCAAAGGTGAGCATCTACATGGTCATCATATCAAGCATATGACTCATGCTTAACCTTTCGGTCTGTGTTCCGAGGCCATGTTTGCACATGCTAGGCTCGCCAAGTAAGAACCTTAGTATTTGTGTGTGTAAAACTATCTTACACCCGAGATATGCTCGTGGATTCAAGTACACCCGATCATCACGTGATGTCTTAAAGTAGCAAAACATTGTCGGTGCATACTTAAGGAAGAACACATTTTTATCTTGATATCTAAATGAGGGATCATCTTATTATGCTAATAAAACGCCAAACAAGCAATATAATATGCAACAAACATCACATGTGAAAAATGAAATGATATGTGTGGCGCCCCGCAAAAACCACTACTAGAAAATCGCGTTGTTTTTGTGCATTGCATCATCATGACCGCATGCTCATGTCATCATGCCGCATTGCATTTGAGCATCGTCATCATCTTGCATCTTTGTTTGCATAAAACTACTTTCGCAAAGCCTGTTTTTGTTTTCTAAAACGCCCCGTCTTGTTTTCAAAATTCAAAACCCGGGTCTCCGGAATATTTGTTTTGTCTACCCGCGGGTTTGCAAAAGCCCGGTTTTAATAAATACATTGTTTAATTATTTTTAGGGGGCAGTCGAACGGGCCGACCCGACCCAGTCGACCACCCCCAGAATAAAATCGGTCCACCAGAATCCTAAAACTACCCAACCTAATCTACCCACCCCTCCGGCCACCTCACCCCAGCCTATCCCAGGCCGACACCTCACCTTTTTCCCTTCCCCACCCAACCAGACACCGCCACCTCACCCCACTCCCTTCCCTCTCTCTCCTGGTCTTCCCTCCACACCACACACGTCTGCCCCATTCCCACCACACACGCACGCTGCGAGCCCGGTCAACCCCACCCCTACCGACGCACTCCCTGGCCCACCCTGACCCACCTGCCCCGCTCCTCCTCTCTCGCCGGAGCCCGCCCCTTTCTTCCACCCCGGCGTCCGCTTCCTCCCGCCGCCCTTCTTCCCTTCCCCGGCCTCCACCGCCACCGCGTGGCCCCAAGCGCCGCCGCAGCGGGACCCCGCCGCCCTCTGCCAACCTCCTCCGCCCTCGACCGCGCCTGCGCCGCCCCGAGCGCCTCCCCTCTCGCCGGCAACCCCGCACCTGCCTCGCCCGCCTCGCTCTCAGCGCCTCCGGCCCCACCGCCGTCGGCCTTGGCCAGCAACCACCGTCGGGTCCCCCTCCCTCGCCGAGCCCGCCACCGGCCTCTGCTCCTCCTCCTCCTCGCCGCGGCAGGCCCCGCCCCGAGCCGCCGGCGTCCCCTTCGCGGCCGCCTCCTCCGACGCGCCCGGCCCTCCCGCTGGCCTCCTTCTCCCTCCTATGGGCCTCCTCGGCCGCGCGCGCCTCCATCCTCGCTGCCGGCGTCTCCTCCGCCGCGTCGGCCCGGTCTTCGCCCTGCTCGTTGTGAGCCCATGCACGGCCGACCTCGCCGGCCGTCGGGCCTCCTCCTTCCCGCGAGCTCCCCGGCGTCCTCCTGCGAGCCCCTCGCCGCCGCCGGCGAGCCCGCCTCCGGCCGCGTCCCCTGCTGCCTCGGTGCTCCACCTCAGGCCGCGTCTGCCGTTGCCCTGCCCTTCGCTTCGCCTCAGCGCTGCGTGAGCTCCACCCCTGCATGGCCCTGACCACCCCTACAAGCTCGTGACGCCACCATGTTTCCTCCTGCAAATCGCCACCTCCTGGGAGCTTCACCTCGACCTCGCTGTGCCGGTATCTGCACCGTGTTGTAAGGCCTCGACAAGATCGACTTTGATCAAGATAAATCCGATGGGCCCCCGGTATCGAGTCCAAGTTCTCCATCGACATCGAAGACGGAACACTAAGACCCGTTCCCGGTTCCGAAAACCGATCCCGGCGCCCGAACCCCTCGCCAAGATCTTCATAGAAACCCGAGAACTCCACCGCGGTACCCGGTGATCTCCTACATGGCCCTAAGACCGAACCCGAAGACCTTCCCGAACCCTCGAGGCCTTCCACACGGAGCGACGAGTTCTTCTTCCCGGAACGCCAAGACTAGCTACCCGATAATCACGGACCCAGAGAACCCCCGGACGACGAGCTCTTCTACCGGGACCCGAAGACCACATGTGCGACAGGCACTTCCTCGAGGATGCGAAGTCTAGAACCCGACGCCAAGATCGCCCCGAAGGCCGAACCCCGTGGACCGACATGATCTCCTTCACGGATATGACAAGTACTCCCTCGAGGACGCCGAGAACTTCACCCCGGACCCCGATGACCCCATGATCTCCGCTGCAGAACGACAAGGTCTTCGGAGTGGAGTCAACAAGATCTACCGAGGACGCGAGTAGTTCGATACACCATGACCGTCGACATGACCCGAAGGCCACAGATGCGCCAAGATCTACCTCCGTTGTCCGAGACCGATCCCGTCGAACCCTGAACCCTGAGACCGAACCCCGAACCCCGGAACCAAGATCGTCGAACCCTATGTGTGACCCTGATCCGAGCCCCTATTTTATAAATGCCATCTATATAAATTGTTGCATATTAAATTGTCATACCTGCATACATGTTGTGGGTTTGGGGGCCTTATGCCGATTCACCTAAATTAAATATGAGATCCAGATGCGGGCAAATCTAGTCGTACATTGGTCCCATTTAAATTTGTGCATCGAACCGGTGATATATTTTGCCTTGTTAAAACAACATTTAAATTGCGGGGTAGTTAAATAACTTGAACCGTTTAATTAATTGTCGGGACCCCGGTTCCGCTTAATATGATCTAATTGCACCGCACCTTTGCCATGCCATACATCATACATGCATCATGCCGATCTTTTGCCGTAGTATTAAATATTGCATCCGGTGTTTATTCTAGTGTTTTGCTTCTTCGTGGATAAGGCCGTTGAGTTGATGCGAGTGTCGACCCGATCTTCGGTTGAACCTTCGACAATGTTTTCAGGCGAGCATCTCCCCCTTTCTACCTATCTTACTTTTATAGTATTTATTCCCTCCTGTTGATCTATTGCTATCTGTGTTGTGATGCTCTAGTTGCCGTACCCGTGAAATCCCTTACAGCCGTATATTGCCCTGGACACATCCTATTACCTGTTGTTTGGTAGATAGCTGGACTTGCGCGTCGTAGTCGCTTGCTCAATTGCTGTTGCGTGTCATCAAGTACCACAGTTGTTGGAGAATTGCCGCCTGTTTAATGTTGGAGATGATCATGGCTTTATGTATTGCTCACTTTAATTATTGTTTAACAACTAAAATTGAAGTAGGTAAGCAGAGGGACAGGTGGGCAATAGATGTTATTTGGTTGTTAACCGTCCACTTGTGTCCCGTAGGACCCCGAGTACTTGATACCTGTTCCTTGAATATTCGCGCTATCCACATACGGGGAATTATGGGACCCCCCTGAGCCAGAGCTTGATTCATTCTTATTTCTTGGGGCCACAAACTAGTTTGAGGTTTTATTTACTATCCTGTACTTATGCCATGCTTTACTGCTTTATTACGATTGTGCGATGGATAGCACACTGTACTGTTTAGGAAAGCGGAGTGTTTTCGCGGTATCGACAAGCCCGAGTTTTTCGGGTTCCCAGTCGTTTACAGCCATTGACGCAAACCTTGAGTCCGTCTCGGAGTCAGCTAGCTTCGTTGCGGGTGTACTCCAAGGGGTGGCCCCCTGAAATATTTCTGAATCCTGTGATTGCTTTGTCGTGAAAGCCTCGTTGGGTTTTGATTTGGTTTTCCGAGGTTGATCGAGTGTGTGTTGCTATTTGTGCACCCCGGCCGGATAAAACTTTCTGAAAACCGTGTCCGCGGTTATGGACGACTTGGAGCACAGTATCTCGATCATAGACAACTATAACTAAAGTAGTGCTATAAATTTGACTCTATAATGACTAGTAATCAGCTTCACTACAATGGAATGGCTAAATAAACCTGCCAACAATTGCTTGTTTGAGTTGTCGCTTGCGACCATTGTACCTGGCTAGTAAGTATTGCAACTACAACGGAATGGTTAAATAAAAGTACCAACAACTGCTGGGTTTTGGGTTATCTCATGATAATTGTATCTGACTAGTAAGTGTCGCAACTACAACGGAATGGTTAACTAAAACGGCCCACTGCTTATTTTCTCAGGATGATTATCTATACCTGACTAGTAATTGCTGCAACGATAACTGAATAAATAAAACTGCCAACCGTGTGAGTTCCTCGGTGGACTTCCTCGATTGGTCTCGAGGGGGAAATACCAGGAAGGGATTGTTTGGTGTGAGATTCCGGTTGGATCCGGATAGGTCTTCCTTACCCCTCCCTGATAGCCGCCAGTTGTATCGAGTCTGTATAGGTTGTTTAGTGCTTGCTGCGCTGCCGCTTCAGTCCACCATACCTATGTAGGCGAGGACCGCCGAATTCTAGTCTCGCCGTGTACTGGCCTCAGTACTGACGCTCCTCTTTTTCCTTTGCCCTTTATCGGCACCCCTTTTGTTTAAGCAGGTTTTGAGATCGACGTCGTTAGCAGGGTTACCCTTCCGGCTTGGCCTGGGCAGGGTTATGAACGCCATTGGTTATTCTTCAGGGCTCTTAGCCCCATTTGCATCTTGTTCGTAGTCGGACGCTCTATCATTTCAAGGTGATTTGGATCTTTGTTCCGTATATCTGTATTCTTGACTCATTGAGTCGCTGTTATATATATATCTGTTCTGTGGGTCCCATCGAGGACTGTTGTGTAATGTTATTACTTCGTTTTCCACCCGCACGAAAGTGCCTGGTGGGCACCTTTGAATCGTTTCTATGCGGGTTTGGCGGGAATCGCTGAAACTTGCATAGGGTCGATTCTGAGGGTGTTACAGAGTGGGATCAGAGCTCAGCAGTTGTGATACCCCACAAGTCCAGCCTGTAGGATAACCTAGCTAACGGCCGAAGTAGGGTGTCAAAACTATTTTTGCAAAATCGGTTGGATAGTTCTGATTAGGTCTGATTTTACTCCTTACCCCTCTGCTGCTCTCCTCTCACCTCTGGGTGTTTTGAATCCGCTCTCTTCTCTCTCTTCGAGTCCAGGATTTCTCGTGGTTGTGTTCCGTCGTACCTTCAGGGTTTCGCTTCCTCCTCTGATAACGGTGTTCTACCATCTGGTCTTCATGCTATCCGAGGAATCCTTCGTCTGGTGGACTTCTCTTTGTTCCTTCTCGTGCTTTCCGGTGTTTTCCGACGCGACGACATCATCTACGCCAGATCCGATGTAGAGTCTGCATCACTCCTTTGTTTCTGAACCTCGATTGTCAAGATCTTCAGTCTGATTCCGAGAATGGTTGCACGCTTTTCTACTGATTGTGCAGAGTAATAGTTTGGGTGCGTGATGGATTGGCCCCCATGCCGACTACTCACTCTATTCGCTTGTGTACATGGAAGTGGATGAGAATGCATCGGTTCTCTCTTTCTATCTGAGTTAGAGGTGGCTTTATTTGTTGATACCTCTACCTTCGACCTTTTGTTCCCGGAGTGTTCCCTCGACAATCACGGACAACGACCTCTTGTTAGTGGTGTCGCGAGGATCTACACGATGCGAGAAGATTCAGATCTCCGCCCTTCTTCCCGGTACCATGAGGCGGATCTCGAGGGCGAGATCCATTGTTAGTGGTGTCGAATTGTGGCGCCCCGCAAAAACCACTACTAGAAAATCGCATTGTTTTTGTGCATTGCATCATCATGACCGCATGCTCATGTCATCATGCCGCATTGCATTTGAGCATCGTCATCATCTTGCATCTTTGTTTGCATAAAACTACTTTCGCAAAGCCTGTTTTTGTTTTCTAAAACGCCCCGTCTTGTTTTCAAAATTCAAAACCCGGGTCTCCGGAATATTTGTTTTGTCTACCCGCGGGTTTGCAAAAGCCCGGTTTTAATAAATACATTGTTTAATTATTTTTAGGGGGCAGTCGAACGGGCCGACCCGACCCAGTCGACCACCCCGAGAATAAAATCGGTCCACCAGAATCCTAAAACTACCCAACCTAATCTACCCACCCCTCCGGCCACCTCACCCCAGCCTATCCCAGGCCGACACCTCACCTTTTTCCCTTCCCCACCCAACCAGACACCGCCACCTCACCCCACTCCCTTCCCTCTCTCTCTCCTGGTCTTCCCTCCACACCACACACGTCTGCCCCATTCCCACCACACACGCACGCTGCCAGCCCGGTCAACCCCACCCCCACCGACGCACTCCCTGGCCCACCCCGACCCACTTGCCCCGCTCCTCCTCTCTCGCCGGAGCCCGCCCCTTTCTTCCTCCCCGGCGTCCGCTTCCTCCCGCGGCCCTTCTTCCCTTCCCCGGCCTCCACCGCCGCCGCGTGGCCCCAAGCGCCGCCGCAGCGGGACCCCGCCGCCCTCTGCCAACCTCCTCCGCCCTCGACCGCGCCTGCGCCGCCCCGAGCGCCTCCCCTCTCGCCGGCGACCCCGCACCTGCCTCGCCCGCCTCGCTCTCAGAGCCTCCGGCCCCACCGCCGTCGGCCTCGGCCAGCAACCACCGTCGGGTCCCCCTCCCTCCCGCCACCGGCCTCTGCTCCTCCTCCTCCTCGCCGCGGCAGGCCCCGCCCCGAGCCGCCGGCGTCCCCTCCGCGGCCGCCTCCTCCGACGCGCCCGGCCCTCCCGCTGGCCTCCTTCTCCCTCCTCTGGGCCTCCTCGGCCGCGCGCGCCTCCATCCTCGCCGCCGGCGTCTCCTCCGCCGCGTCGGCCCGGTCTTCGCCCTGCTCGCTGTGAGCCCATGCGCGGCCGACCTCGCCGGACGTCGGGCCTCCTCCTTCCCGCGAGCTCCCCGGCGTCCTCCTGCGAGCCCCTCGCCGCCGCCGGCGAGCCCGCCTCCGGCCGCGTCTCCTGCTGCCTCGGTGCTCCACCTCAGGCCGCGTCTGCCGTCGCCCTGCCCTTCGCTTCGCCTCAGCGCTGCGTGAGCTCCACCCCTGCGTGGCCCTGACCACCCCTACAAGCTCGTGACGCCACCATATGTGGCATCCCGCAAAACCACTACTAGAAAATCGTGTTGAATTTGTGCATTGCATCGTCATCATCATGCATTGTTTTCTTAAAACTATTTTTGCAAAGCCCGATTTGTTTTCCAAACGCCTCGTCTTTATACAAACGCCAAAAATCCGGGTCGCCGGAATATTTTGTTTTGCCCGGTATCGGTTTGCAAAAAGCCTTGTTCGAAATAAATAAAAATATTTATTATTTGAGCGGGGCAGTCGAATGGGCCGATTGACCAGAACGACCGTCCCAGAATTTAAAACGGTCCAACTACACCAGCCCTTCCAAATCCTAAACCTACCAACTAATCTACCCACACCCCTTGGCCACATCACCCCACCCAATCCCCTAGTGACACCTCACCCCTCTCTCTCCCTCACCCAATCCCTCCCTGCCACATCACCCCTCTCTCTCCCTCTCTCACCACCCCCACCAACCTGCCCACACACACTACACACGCTGGCACGCACACAGCACACACGCATGCACTCACAACCACACAATCCCACGCAACGCACGCGCTGCAGGCGGGACCCACTCCCCTGGGCCCCACACGCGGCCCACCCCGCCAGTCCCCAATCTCCCTCCCCTCCACTCGCCTTCTTCCCCGCACGCGACCCCCACCTCCTCGCCTCCGCCCAGCCCCGCAAGCTCCCTCCGCCGCCGCGCTTCCTCCCGGCCTCCCAAGCTCGCCCGCCGGTCCTCCCCTTGCTCCGCTCCGTCGCCAGCACCCTCTGTCGGCCGCGCGTCGCCCGCTCCTCCCCTCTTCCTCCATCACGGCGCAGCCCCGCGAGCCCCCCAAGCCCCGGCGCGTCGCGACCACCCTCTTCGCCGCCGGCAACCGCCTCTCCCCCGAGCCTCCTCCTCGCCAGCGACCCCCGCCTCGAACCTCCGCCGCCAGGAACGGTCCCGCGTCGCCCCGAAGCGAGCTCGTCATCCGCTCCAGGCGCCGCCCCTCCGTCCTCGTCGCCGGCGTCGCCTCCACCGCCCTGCCGCACCCCCGAGCCCGCGCGTCACCGGCCTTCCTCGACCCGGAACACCCCGCGTCTTCCACCGCGCCCGCGTCAGGCCGACCCGGTCCGCCTCCGGCCCTCCTCCTTCGCCCTGCAAGCCGAGCGCCGCCGGCGAGCCCGCCCAGGCCCGCGCCCCTGTGCCCAACGCTGGAAGCGACCTCGCCGGGCCCGCCTCGTCGCCGTCGGCCAGTACACCGACCGTGCCCTGACGCTGCCGCCGCCTTCCCTGCTAGCTGGGTTTCCTGCCTCTTTGAGTGTTCCTCTAGTACCAGAGAGTTGGCTTCAGGCGTTTTGTTTTGGCTTGTTCATGAGCATGGGTTGCGTCGATGTTGCGATGGCGATGGATCAGTGGCGTTTTATCTAACTTCAGCGACCTCCATCGAACAAGTCTGACGAGTACCTCACTAGGACAGCAAGACCGTCGGTGCGTTCCCAGATCATCACCGACAATCGGGACCGGAACCGTCAAGATCGCCTACCCGTACACCGTGCGACAAGACCTTCCGCATGGATTCGACGCACCCAAAGATCGCCTACCCAGAACATCAAGATCCCCCTCACGGAATCGGAAGACCGAACCCTCGGTACGCCAAGTTCGCCGACACGGATGCGACAAGTATTTTCCTCGAGGACGCCGAGTGCTTCACCCCGAAGGCCGAACTCCGGTGTGACAAGTACCCTTTCCGGCCGACAAGATCGCCGAGAAAACAAACGTCAAGGTCGTCTACCCGGACACGACATGAACTTCCCCCGGACACCGAGACCCCGGTGCGACAAGTGCCTCATCCCGAACGCCAAGACCGACAACATGGCCGACCACCGCGAATGCGTCAAGACCTACCCCCGCTGTCCGAGAACGATCCGTCGAACCCTGGACCCTGAGACCGAACCCCGGAACCCCGGAACCTCAAGTTCGTCGAGACCCCCTAAATGTGTGACCCTTTCCTCGAGCCCTATTTTATAAATGCTAAATATAAAACCTGTTGCATATTAAATTGTCATTCTCGCATGCATATCATCATGTGGTTTGGGGGCCTTATGCCGATTCACTTCATAATTAAATATGGGGCCCATATGCGGGCAAATCTAGTCTCATATTGGCCTCATTTAAACTTGTGTAGCGAACCCGTATTATCTTTTGCCATGTAAAACAACATTTAATTGCGGGGGTTTCTAAATAACTCGAACCATATAATTAATTGTCGGGACCCCGGTTTCCGCTTAATCTGACCTAATTGCATCGCACCTTGCCATGTCATACAACATACATGCATCATGCCGATCTTCTGCCGTTGTATTAAATAGTACATCCGGTGTTTCTTCTAGTGTTTTGGTTCTTCGCGGATAAGTCTGTTGAGTTGATGTGAGCTTCGCCCCGACCTTCGGATGAACCCTTCGACAATGTTTTCAGGCGAGCATCTCCCCTTTCTACCTATCTTACTTTTATAGTATTTACTTCCCTCCTGTTGATCTATTGCTATCTGTGTCGCGATGCTCTAGTTTTCCGTACCCGTGATATCCCTTGCAGCCCTATATTGCCTCGGACACATCCTATTACCTATTGTTTGGTAGATAGTTGGACTTGCGCGTCGTAGTCGCTTGCTCAAGTGCTGTTGCGTGTCGTCAAGTGCCACAGTTGTTGATGTATTGCCGCACGTTGATGTTGGAGATGATCTTAGTTTTACTTATCATTCACTTTAATTCCTGTTTAACAACTAAAATTGAAGTAAGTAAGCATCGGTGGGTGATAGATAACATTTGGTTTCCGAACGCCCACTTGTGTCCCGTAGGACCCCGAGTACTTGATACCTGTTCCTTGATTTATCGCGCTATCCACATATGGGGAGTATGGGCCCCCCTTAGCCAGAGCTTGATTCCGTCTTATTTCTTGGGGCCACAACTAGTTTGAGGATTTATTTACTATCCTGTACCTATGCCATGCTTTACTGCTTTATTACGATTGTGTGAGGAGCACGCTGTACTGTTTTGGAAGCGGAGTGTTTTCGCGGTATCGACAGTCCCCGTTTGGGGATCTGCTGTCGTTTACAGCCACTGACGCAAACCTTGAGTCCGTCTCGGAGCTTGCTTACTTCGTTGCGGGTGTACTCCAAGGGGTGGCCCCCTGAAATATTTCTGAATCTTGTGATTGCTCTGTCGTGAAGACCTCGTTGGGTTTTGATTTGGTTTTTCCGAGGTTGATCGTGTGTGTGTTGCTATTTGTGCACCCCGGCCGGGTTAAAACTTTCTGAAAGCCGTGTCCGCGGTTATGGACGACTTGGAGCACAGTATCTCGACCATAGACAAGCATAACTAAAGTTTACTGCTATAAATTTGACTTTATAATGACTAGTAATCAGCTTCACTATAATGGAATGGCTAAATAATACTGCCCACAATTGCTTGTTTGGAGCGTCGCTTGCGACCATTGTACCTGACTAGTAAGTATTGCAACTACAACGGAATGGCTGAATAAAAGTACCAACAACTGTTGGGTTTTGGGTTTATCGCATGCTATCTGTATCTGATTAGTAATTGTTGCAACTATAACGGAATGGTTAACTAAAAGTGCCCACTGCTTACTTTCTCAGGAGGATTATCTAAACCTGACTAGTAATTGCTGCAACAATAACTGAATAAATAAAGCTGCCAACTGTGTGAGTTCCTCGGTTGACTTCCTCGTTTGGTCTCGAGGGGGAAACACCAGGATGGGTTTGTTTGGTGATAGCTTCAGGTTGGATCCGGTTAGGTCATTATTATCCCTCTCTGATATCCGCCAGTTGTATCGAGTCTCTATAGGTTGTTTAGTGCATGCTGCCGCTGCCGCTCAGTCCACCATACCTATGTAGGCGAGGACCGCCGAATTCTAGCCTCGCCGTGTACTGGCCTCAGTACTGACGCTCCTTCTTTTTCCTTTGCCCTTTGTCGGCACCCCTTTTGTTTAAGCAGGTGTGAGATCGACGTCGTTAGCAGGGTTACCCTTCCGGCTTGGCCTGGGCAGGGTTATGGACGCCATTGGTTATTCTTCAGGGCTCTTAGCCCCATTTGCATCTTGTCCGTAGTCGGACGCTCGATCATTTTCAAGGTGATTTGGATCTTTGTATATTATATCTGTATTCTTGACTCTTGGAGTCGCGCTGTATATATATCTGTTCTGTGGGTCCCATCGAGGACTGTTGTGTAATGTTATTACTTCGTTTTCCACCCGCACGAAAGTGCCTGGTGGGCACCTTTGAATCGTTTCTATGCGGGTTTGGCGAATTTTGCTCAAACTTGCATAGGTCCGATTCCGAGGGTGTTACCGAGTGGTATCAGAGCTCAGCAGTTGCGATACCCCACAAGTCCAGCCTGTAGGATAACCTAGCTAACGGCCGAAGTAGAAGTGTCAAAACTATTTTTGAAAATCGGTTGGATAGTTCTGGTTAGGTCTGACTTTACTCCTTACCCCTTTGTTATTCCTCTCTTACCTCTACGTGTTTTGAATCCGCTCTCTTCTCTCTCTTCGAGTCCAGGATTTCTCGTGGCTAGGTTTTCGTCGTACCTTCAGGGTCTCGCTTTCTCCCTTTTGTAACGGAGGTGCTACGATCATCAATCTGCAACTTGTCTGTTGTACCCTTCCCCAATCTTCTGTTTTTGAGCTCTTTATCCATATGTGTTCCTTGCCGGATATCTGTGTCGTTGAAAAACATATGAGAAGGACGAGCATTGGTGAAGTTGGAGTATACCTTGAGCATGTGTTGTTCATGCCAATGGAACCATCGCGGAACCTAATCAGTGTGTCTTTCATACGATTTCTGCTGGCAGCATTCCTTTGTTCCGGAAACCGCCTATGAAGATCTTCAGTCTAAATCTCGAGAGTTGAGTTGCCTGATTCTCCTGCTCATGTATAGGGTTGATAGTTTGGGTACGGGATGGACTGATCACCCTACTCGACTCTTACTGTCGCTCGGTACATCGAACTGGTGAATCAATGTAACTTCTCCTCTTCTAATGGAAGTTAGAGGTGGCCTTACCTTTAACTTCGTCCGTTGTTATCCGGAGGGTTCTCTCGACGATCACGGACAACGACCTCTTGTTAGTGGTGTCGCGAGGATCTACGCAAAGCGAGGAGACGCAGACCGCCGACCTTCCTTCCGGTACCATGAGGCGGATCTCGAGGGCGAGATCCATTGTTAGTGGTGTCGAATTGTGGCATCCCGCAAAACCACTACTAGAAAATCGCGTTGAATTTGTGCATTGCATCGTCATCATCATGCATTGTTTGCTTAAAACTATTTTTGCAAAGCCCGATTTGTTTTCCAAACGCCTCGTCTTTATACAAACGCCAAAAATCCGGGTCGCCGGAATATTTTGTTTTGCCCGGTATCGGTTTGCAAAAAGCCTTGTTTGAAATAAATAAAAATATTTATTATTTGAGCGGGGCAGTCGAATGGGCCGATTGACCCGAACGACCGTCCCAGAATTTAAAACGGTCCAACTACACCAGCCCTTCCAAATCCTAAACCTACCAACTAATCTACCCACACCCCTTGGCTACATCACCCCACCCAATCCCCTAGTGACACCTCACCCCTCTCTCTCTCTCCCTCACCCAATCCCTCCCTGCCACATCACCCCTCTCTCTCCCTCTCTCACCACCCCCACCAACCTGCCCACACACACTACACACGCTGGCACGCACACAGCACACACGCATGCACTCACAACCACACAATCCACGCAACGCACGCGCTGCAGGCGGGACCCACTCCCCTGGGCCCCACACGCGGCCCACCCCGCCAGTCCCCAATCTCCCTCCCCTCCACTCGCCTTCTTCCCCGCACGCGACCCCCACCTCCTCGCCTCCGCCCAGCCCCGCAAGCTCCCTCCGCCGCTGCGCTTCCTCCCGGCCTCCCAAGCTCGCCCGCCGGTCCTCCCCTCGCTCCGCTCCGCCTCCAGCACCCTCCGTCGGCCGCGCGTCGCCCGCTCCTCCCCTCTTCCTCCATCACGGCGCAGCCCCGCGAGCCCCCCCAAGCCCCGGCACGTCGCAACCACCCTCTTCGCCGCCGGCAACCGCCTCTCCCCCGAGCCTCCTCCTCGCCAGCGACCCCCGCCTCGAACCTCCGCCGCCAGGAACGGTCCCGCGTCGCCCCGAAGCGAGCTCGTCATCCGCGCCAGGCGCCGCCCCTCCGTCCTCGTCGCCGGCGTCGCCTCCACCGCCCTGCCGCACCCCCGAGCCCGCGCGTCACCGGCCTTCCTCGACCCGGACCACCCCGCGTCTTCCACCGCGCCCGCGTCAGGCCGACCCCGTCCGCCTCCGGCCCTCCTCCTTCGCCCTGCAAGCCGAGCGCCGCCGGCGAGCCCGCCCAGGCCCGCGCCCCTGTGCCCAACGCTGGACGCGACCTCGTCGGGCCCGCCTCGTCGCCGTCGGCCAGTACACCGACCGTGCCCTGACGCTGCCGCCGCCTTCCCTGCTAGCTGGGTTTCCTGCCTCTTTGAGTGTTCCTCTAGTACCAGAGAGTTGGCTTCAGGCGTTTTGTTTTGGCTTGTTCATGAGCATGGGTTGCATCGATGTTGCGATGGCGATGGATCAGTGGCGTTTTATCTAACTTCAGCGACCTCCATCGAACAAGTCTGACGAGTACCTCACTAGGACAGCAAGACCGTCGGTGCGTTCCCAGATCATCACCGACAATCGGGACCGGAACCGTCAAGATCGCCTACCCGTACACCGTGCGACAAGACCTTCCGCATGGATTCGACGCACCCAAAGATCGCCTACCCGGAACATCAAGATCCCCCTCACGGAATCGGAAGACCGAACCCTCGGTACGCCAAGTTCGCCGACACGGATGCGACAAGTATTTTCCTCGAGGACGCCGAGTGCTTCACCCCGAAGGCCGAACTCCGGTGTGACAAGTACCCTTTCCGGCCGACAAGATCGCCGAGAAAACAAACGTCAAGGTCGTCTACCCGGACACGACATGAACTTCCCCCGGACACCGAGACCCCGGTGCGACAAGTGCCTCATCCCGAACGCCAAGGCCGACCACCGCGAATGCGTCAAGACCTACCCCCGCTGTCCGAGAACGATCCGTCGAACCCTGGACCCTGAGACCGAACCCCGGACCCCCGGAACCTCAAGTTCGTCGAGACCCCCTAAATGTGTGACCCTTTCCTCGAGCCCTATTTTATAAATGCTAAATATAAAACCTGTTGCATATTAAATTGTCATTCTCGCATGCATATCATCATGTGGTTTGGGGGCCTTATGCCGATTCACTTCATAATTAAATATGGGGCCCATATGCGGGCAAATCTAGTCTCATATTGGCCTCATTTAAACTTGTGTAGCGAACCCGTATTATCTTTTGCCATGTAAAACAACATTTAATTGCGGGGGTTTCTAAATAACTCGAACCATATAATTAATTGTCGGGACCCCGGTTTCCGCTTAATCTGACCTAATTGCATCGCACCTTGCCATGTCATACAACATACATGCATCATGCCGATCTTCTGCCGTTGTATTAAATAGTACATCCGGTGTTTCTTCTAGTGTTTTGGTTCTTCGCGGATAAGGCCGTTGAGTTGATGTGAGCTTCGCCCCGACCTTCGGATGAACCCTTCGACAATGTTTTCAGGCGAGCATCTCCCCTTTCTACCTATCTTACTTTTATAGTATTTACTTCCCTCCTGTTGATCTATTGCTATCTGTGTCGCGATGCTCTAGTTTTCCGTACCCGTGATATCCCTTGCAGCCCTATATTGCCTCGGACACATCGTATTACCTATCGTTTGGTAGATAGTTGGACTTGCGCGTCGTAGTCGCTTGCTCAAGTGCTGTTGCGTGTCGTCAAGTGCCACAGTTGTTGATGTATTGCCGCACGTTGATGTTGGAGATGATCTTAGTTTTACTTATCGTTCACTTTAATTCCTGTTTAACAACTAAAATTGAAGTAAGTAAGCAGAGGCATCGGTGGGTGATAGATAACATTTGGTTTCCGAACGCCCACTTGTGTCCCGTAGGACCCCGAGTACTTGATACCTATTCCTTGATTTATCGCGCTATCCACATATGGGGAGTATGGGCCCCCCTTAGCCAGAGCTTGATTCCGTCTTATTTCTTGGGGCCACAACTAGTTTGAGGATTTATTTACTATCCTGTACCTATGCCATGCTTTACTGCTTTATTACGATTGTGTGAGGAGCACGCTGTACTGTTTTGGAAGCGGAGTGTTTTCGCGGTATCGACAGTCCCCGTTTGGGGATCTGCTGTCGTTTACAGCCACTGACGTAAACCTTGAGTCCGTCTCGGAGCTTGCTTACTTCGTTGCGGGTGTACTCCAAGGGGTGGCCCCCTGAAATATTTCTGAATCTTGTGATTGCTCTGTCGTGAAGACCTCGTTGGGATTTGATTTGGTTTTTCCGAGGTTGATCGTGTGTGTGTTGCTATTTGTGCACCCCGGCCGGGTTAAAACTTTCTGAAAGCCGTGTCCGCGGTTATGGACGACTTGGAGCATAGTATCTCGACCATAGACAAGCATAACTAAAGTTTACTGCTATAAATTTGACTTTATAATGACTAGTAATCAGCTTCACTATAATGGAATGGCTAAATAATACTGCCCACAATTGCTTGTTTGGAGCGTCGCTTGCGACCATTGTACCTGACTAGTAAGTATTGCAACTACAACGGAATGGCTGAATAAAAGTACCAACAACTGTTGGGTTTTGGGTTTATCGCATGCTATCTGTATCTGATTAGTAATTGTTGCAACTATAACGGAATGGTTAACTAAAAGTGCCCACTGCTTACTTTCTCAGGAGGATTATCTAAACCTGACTAGTAATTGCTGCAACAATAACTGAATAAATAAAGCTGCCAACTGTGTGAGTTCCTCGGTTGACTTCCTCGTTTGGTCTCGAGGGGGAAACACCAGGATGGGTTTGTTTGGTGATAGCTTCAGGTTGGATCCGGTTAGGTCATTCTTATCCCTCTCTGATATCCGCCAGTTGTATCGAGTCTCTATAGGTTGTTTAGTGCATGCTGCCGCTGCCGCTCAGTCCACCATACCTATGTAGGCGAGGACCGCCGAATTCTAGCCTCGCCGTGTACTGGCCTCAGTACTGACGCTGCTTCTTTTTCCTTTGCCCTTTGTCGGCACCCCTTTTGTTTAAGCAGGTGTGAGATCGACGTCGTTAGCAGGGTTACCCTTCCGGCTTGGCCTGGGCAGGGTTATGGACGCCATTGGTTATTCTTCAGGGCTCTTAGCCCCATTTGCATCTTGTCCGTAGTCGGACGCTCGATCATTTTCAAGGTGATTTGGATCTTTGTATATTATATCTGTATTCTTGACTCTTGGAGTCGCGCTGTATATATATCTGTTCTGTGGGTCCCATCGAGGACTGTTGTGTAATGTTATTACTTCGTTTTCCACCCGCACGAAAGTGCCTGGTGGGCACCTTTGAATCGTTTCTATGCGGGTTTGGCGAATTTTGCTCAAACTTGCATAGGTCCGATTTTGAGGGTGTTACACCATGTTTCCTCCTGCAAATCGCCACCTCCTGGGAGCTTCACCTCGACCTCGCTGTGCTGGTATCTGCACCGTGTTGTAAGGCCTCGACAAGATCGACTTTGATCAAGATAAATCCGATGGGCCCCCGGTATCGAGTCCAAGTTCTCCATCGACATCGAAGACGGAACGCTAAGACCCGTTCCCGGTTCCGAAAACCGATCCCGGCGCCCGAACCCCGAACCCCTCGCCAAGATCTTCATCGAAACCCGAGAACTCCGCCGCGGTACCCGGTGATCTCCTACATGGCCCTAAGACCGAACCCAAAGACCTTCCCGAACCCTCGAGGCCTTCCACACGGAGCGACGAGTTCTTCTTCCCGGAACGCCAAGACTAGCTACCCGATAATCACGGACCCAGAGAACCCCCGGACGACGAGCTCTTCTACCGGGACCCGAAGACCACATGTGCGACAGGCACTTCCTCGAGGATGCGAAGTCTAGAACCCGACGCCAAGATCGCCCCGAAGGCCGAACCCCGTGGACCGACATTATCTCCTTCACGGATACGACAAGTACTCCCTCGAGGACGCCGAGAACTTCACCCCGGACCCCGATGACCCCATGATCTCCGCTGCAGAACGACAAGGTCTTCGGAGTGGAGTCAACAAGATCTACCGAGGACGCGAGTAGTTTGATACGCCATGACCGTCGACATGACCCGAAGGCCACGGATGCGCCAAGATCTACCTCCGTTGTCCGAGACCGATCCCGTCGAACCCTGAACCCTGAGACCGAACCCCGAACCCCGGAACCAAGATCGTCGAACCCTATGTGTGACCCTGATCCGAGCCCCTATTTTATAAATGCCATCTATATAAATTGTTGCATATTAAATTGTCATACCTGCATACATGTTGTGGGTTTGGGGGCCTTATGCCGATTCACCTAAATTAAATATGGGATCCAGATGCGGGCAAATCTAGTCGTACATTGGTCCCATTTAAATTTGTGCATCGAACCGGTGATATATTTTGCCTTGTTAAAACAACATTTAAATTGCGGGGTAGTTAAATAACTTGAACCGTTTAATTAATTGTCGGGACCCCGGTTCCGCTTAATATGATCTAATTGCACCGCACCTTTGCCATGCCATACATCATACATGCATCATGCCGATCTTTTGTCGTAGTATTAAATATTGCATCCGGTGTTTATTCTAGTGTTTTGCTTCTTCGCGGATAAGGCCGTTGAGTTGATGCGAGTGTCGACCCGATCTTCGGTTGAACCTTCGACAATGTTTTCAGGCGAGCATCTCCCCCTTTCTACCTATCTTACTTTTATAGTATTTATTCCCTCCTGTTGATCTATTGCTATCTGTGTTGCGATGCTCTAGTTGCTGTACCCGTGAAATCCCTTGCAGCCGTATATTGCCTTGGACACATCCTATTACCTGTTGTTTGATAGATAGCTGGACTTGCGCGTCGTAGTCGCTTGCTCAATTGCTGTTGCGTGTCATCAAGTACCACAGTTGTTGGAGAATTGCCGCCTGTTTAATGTTGGAGATGATCATGGCTTTATGTATTGCTCACTTTAATTATTGTTTAACAACTAAAATTGAAGTAGGTAAGCAGAGGCACAGGTGGGCAATAGATGTTATTTGGTTGTTAACCGTCCACTTGTGTCTCGTAGGACCCCGAGTACTTGATACCTGTTCCTTGAATATTCGCGCTATCCACATACGGGGAATTATGGGACCCCCCTGAGCCAGAGCTTGATTCATTCTTATTTCTTGGGGCCACAAACTAGTTTGAGGTTTTATTTACTATCCTGTACTTATTCCATGCTTTACTGCTTTATTACGATTGTGCGATGGATAGCACACTGTACTGTTTAGGAAAGCGGAGTGTTTTCGCGGTATCGACAAGCCCGAGTTTTCGGGTTCCCAGTCGTTTACAGCCATTGACGCAAACCTTGAGTCCGTCTCGGAGTCAGCTAGCTTCGTTGCGGGTGTACTCCAAGGGGTGGCCCCCTGAAATATTTCTGAATCCTGTGATTGCTTTGTCGTGAAAGCCTCGTTGGGTTTTGATTTGGTTTTTCCGAGGTTGATCGAGTGTGTGTTGCTATTTGTGCACCCCGGCCGGGTAAAACTTTCTGAAAGCCATGTCCGCGGTTATGGACGACTTGGAGCACAGTATCTCAATCATAGACAACTATAACTAAAGTAGTGCTATAAATTTGACTCTATAATGACTAGTAATCAGCTTCACTACAATGGAATGGCTAAATAAACCTGCCAACAATTGCTTGTTTGAGTTGTCGCTTGCGACCATTGTACCTGACTAGTAAGTATTGCAACTACAACGGAATGGCTAAATAAAAGTACCAACAACTGCTGGGTTTTGGGTTATCTCATGATAATTGTATCTGACTAGTAAGTGTCGCAACTACAACGGAATGGTTAACTAAAACGGCCCACTGCTTATTTTCTCAGGATGATTATCTATACCTGACTAGTAATTGCTGCAACGATAACTGAATAAATAAAACTGCCAACCGTGTGAGTTCCTCGGTGGACTTCCTCGATTGGTCTCGAGGGGGAAATACCAGGAAGGGATTGTTTGGTGTGAGATTCCGGTTGGATCCGGATAGGTCTTCCTTACCCCTCCCTGATAGCCGCCATTTGTATCGAGTCTCTATAGGTTGTTTAGTGATTGCTGCGCTGCCGCTTCAGTCCACCATACCTATGTAGGCAAGGACCGCCGAATTCTAGTCTCGCCGTGTACTGGCCTCAGTACTGACGCTCCTCTTTTTCCTTTGCCCTTTGTCGGCACCCCTTTTGTTTAAGCAGGTTTTGAGATCGACGTCGTTAGCAGGGTTACCCTTCCGGCTTGGCCTGGGCAGGGTTATGAACGCCATTGGTTATTCTTCAGGGCTCTTAGCCCCATTTGCATCTTGTCCGTAGTCGGACGCTCTATCATTTCAAGGTGATTTGGATCTTTGTTCCTTATATCTGTATTCTTGACTCATTGAGTCGCTGTTATATATATATCTGTTCTGTGGGTCCCATCGAGGACTGTTGTGTAATGTTATTACTTCGTTTTCCACCCGCACGAAAGTGCCTAGTGGGCACCTTTGAATCGTTTCTATGCGGGTTTGGCGGGAATCGCTGAAACTTGCATAGGGTCGATTCTGAGGGTGTTACAATATGGTCCTTGCACTTGATCGTTATCATGTGTATCATGGTATGATCTTCATCATTCCTTTATGTGTAAGTCCAAGGTCTATGGAACTTACATGTTATGTGTGTTGTAAGAGTATCGACTTATATTTTTACTTACAACATCACCATATCATGACACTAACCCAGCAACAATCTAAACTAGATGCTTCTAATTTATCCATTGCAAGTTTTACGTGGCTTGGGGCTTTAGAAGATAGAACCATTCTTACCTACGAATATGGAACCACAACGAGGATAACCAAATTATCAACAACTTGTTGTAAATTAGATATTGACTATAGTAGGAGAGACAGACACCCGCTAACCACTTATGCAAAACTAGTTGAATGTCAAGCGTGGAATAGGTCTCATGTGCGAGGACATGTAAAGTTTGTCTAGGCCGCTTCATCCCACTATGCCACCAATATCCAAAATACAACTAAGAAGCAATAACATGATCATCATCGCTCACATACTCATATGTGTACTACCCATGCAAAGCATCTACGCATAGTTACGTCTTTGATACCATTGTAGGGTCCGCAGCATAGAAAACAAAAATTTCCTATGATAGGAACAACTAAGTACCAAGATCTATCTACTAGATACAAGCAACGGGTGGATATACATCCATAGAATACATACCCTCGAAGACCGAATAGAGTTGACGAGGTTGTTCTCATGGATGATGTAGTCGAACGCTTGCCGATCTCAAGATCGTGATGAAGTCCATCTAGTCCATCCGGTCCAGCACCATCAAGTCCAGCACCGCAAAGCAGTGGTGCATCCATGATCGCACACATGTCCGGGTACCCCGACAACCTTCGCGTCCTCGATCCAGCGAAGCAGCTGAAGCACAAATCCTTCCAGAAAAAGCCACCGGGAACATGTATCTCGCTGATCCGAGACCATGGGGAAATTCTAAAGAGGGGAGAGAGATCCTTCACGAGGAGGTGTGAGATGAGAGAAGGGAGTGGTGTGCCTTTTATAGGGAGAGGGGGCAGCCCCCTCCCATGGCGTGGTAGCCATGGAGGTGCCCCCACCTTTTCCATATTCATGTGGGTGGAGCTCCCACTAATGAGTGCATGAATACTTCGTTGGGAGACCCCAAGAGGAAGGTATGATGAGCACAGCATCAAGTTTTCCCTCAGTAAGAAACCAAGGTTATCAAACCAGTAGGAGGAAGGAAATGACTCAAAGGTGTTGCTAGCAACTTGGAGACCTGCACAACACAAACTAAAGACTTTTCCCCAACGAACACTGAGGTTGTCAATCTCACCGGTTTGCTATAACAAAGGATTAACTGTATGGTGTGGAAGGTAATAGTGGTTTGCAACAAGTAAACAGTAAACAATGGAAGATATATCAATGGTAAAGATTGGACCGGGGTCCATAGTTCACTAGAGGTGTTCTCCTTAGATAAATAAACATGGCATATTGGGTAAACAACTTACAGCAAGGCAATTGACAGGACTAAGCAAGGCATAACAATGCAATACTAGACATTCATGATCCTATGAGATTCGATTGGGCAATACAACAAGATACATAGACCGCCATCCAACTACATCTATGACTAGGAGTCCACTTTTGGGTTATCATCCGAACCCCCTCTAGTATTAAGTTGCAAGCAACAGACAACTTCTTTAAGCAAAGTGTGTAAGGTAAACAACCCACTTGTTCCATGAACAAAAGACCGTTGTTTTCTCCCTAGTGGAAACAACACATCTACAACCTTAGAGATTTCTGTCACTTCCCTTAGACTAAATAGAGGCATGAACCCACTGTCGAGCATAAATACCCCCTCTTGGAGTCACTAGCAACTACTTGGCCAAGATAGCTACTAACAACGGAGAGCATGCAAGATCACAAACAACACAGACATGATAGAATCAATAAGACAAAACCATTAATCATCTGACACTGTAATCTCAATATCCATCGGATCCCCGCAAACACAACATGCATGATTACAAATATATGAGATCTTGATCATGAACGGAGCTCACAAGATCTAGACATGAAATCACAAAGGAGGATATACAACCATCTAGCTACTACATGGACCCGTAGTCCAAGGTGGAACTACTCACGCTTCATACCGGAGGCTGGCATGATGAAGAAGAAGGCCTCCGGGATGATCTCCCCTCCGGCAGGATGTCGGGAAGAGCTTCAGATCCCCCCGATCTAGGGATGATGGTGGCGGTGGCTACAGACTGTTTCGTGGAATATTGATTGGGTACTTAGGGTTTACGCATCGAGGGCTTCTTATAGGCGAAGAGGGAGGCCGAGGGGGTGCCCGAGGCGGGTGCACCCCCCAGGCACGGCGTGGGCCCACCCACGTGGACAGGGGTTGTGGCCCCCTCGAGGCCCTCCTTCGTCTTGTCTTCTAGCTCCGTGTTCCCCACGGTAAAATATTGACTTTGGCTTTTGTCCCATCCAATTCCGAGAATATTGATTTTCTACCTTTATGGAACCAAAAACAGAAGAAAACAGGCAACTAGCACTATGGCATCTTGTTAATAGGTTAGTACCAGAAAACATATAAAAACACCTCAAAGTGTAGACAAAGCAAAGAAAAGTAGATACTAAACAAGCATGGAACATCAAAAATTATAAATACGTTTCCGACGTATCACCCACTCACATAAATAGCCACCCACTCAAAATGCCACTCACCTCCATTAAATTTCCAACAAATTTAATGCAATCTCTCATTAAATAAAACTCTTTTATTTATTTATTCAGAATTTTGTTAATTACTTGAATTAACAAACATTCACATAAAACCCCTTACAACATTTCAATTTCACATGCAGAACCAGTTTCAGCAATTTCAACCAAAACAGTTCCCGTGTCTACTGAAATAAATTCCTGCTCTTTCCTTTTTCTTTATCTGGCATAGCATTTGCTCTGAATGGTGTCGATATCCCTTAAGTGTGTCACCCTATGGTTCGTGAATAATGTAGACATGATCGAGACCCCTCTCTAATCAATAATCAGCAGCGGGACCTGGAGATCCGTACTGACTCCCACACATTCAACAATGACTTATGTGATTGTGTGAACCTTATACGCATGTAACTCAATCCCTTTGTCTCGCGATATATTACATCTTCGAGATTCAATCATCGGTCTCTCCAAACCTAGTTTGATCTCGTTTCCGACATGCACTCTTTTCTTGTCCCCGTGATATAACATTCTAGTGATCAAATCACTTGCTTGCAAGCTAACTAATGTGATATCACCGAGAGGGCCCAGAGTATATCTCTCCATCATCGGGATGGACTAATTCCACTCTTGATCCATGAGCCTCAACATAATACCTTCATAGCACTGAACCCATCTTTATAGTCTCCCTGTTATGGTGTGATGTTTGATGTTATCAAGATACTCTTCTGGTGTTTGTGATTGACATGATCTCATGGTCTAAGGACTAAGATTACTTCGTATGATGTTATAGAAATATAAACACAATGACCTTGATCGTAATGCTATACTTCGGATGAATGTTCATCACATCATTCCAACAATGTTGTGACCTCATTATTAACAACATCCAATGTCCATGATCAGGAAACCTTTGATCATCTTGTTAATCAACGAGCTAGTTTAGAAGAGAGGCATAACTAGGAACTTCCTTTTTTTTATTAAACACATATGTATTAACGTTTCCGTATTAATACAATTATAGCATGCAACATAATCATTTATCATAAATAAGGAATACGATAATAACCACTTTTATTATTGCCTCTCGGGCATATTCCCTTCATTAAAGACTATAAAAACAAAATAGGTAGAAAGGGGGAGAATGCTCACCTAAAAACACTGCCGAAGATACACTGGAGATCGGGCCAACTCTCGCATCAACTCATAGGCGTAATCCGTGAAGAAGCAGATCACTAAAAGAAACACCGGATGCACTATTTAATACTACGGCAGAAGACGGGCATGATGCATGTATAATGCATGACATGGCAAAGGTGCGATGCAATTACGCATTGTTAAGCGGAACCGGGGTTCCGACAATTAAATATATGGTTCAAGTTGTTTAGATACCCCGCAATTTAAACATTGTCTTAACAAGGCAAAAGATGGTACCAATTTGCTACACAAATTTAAATGGAGCCAATATAAGATTAGAAAAGGCCGCATATTGTCACCATATTTAATTTAGGTGAATCATCGAAATACCCTTAAACACCCACAAATATGCATGCGGGTATGAATGATTGTTATGCAACAAGTTGATATAGCATTTATAAAATAGGGGCTCGGAAAAGGGGCCACACATGAGGCGAAGGTCTTGGATTCCAAGGGGTTCGACGAGGTTCAGGTCTTCGGACTCCGGGAAGGAGAAAGAAAGCACCGAGGTTCGGTCTTTGCACTTGGGTCTTCGGTTTCCGGGAGGAATAACTTGGCGTCTTCAGGTTTGGGCGGAGACCTTGGCGTTCCGTGTAGAAGATCTTGTTGTCGGTTCACTATCGTTGGTGTTGTGGTTCTTGTTTCGTTCCTTGATGTGATATTGGATTGGCACTGTTCTGGTAAATGGATCTCGGAATATCTTGCGTTGGTCCTTGTTGGATAAGCTAGCCTCGGGAGGCAAACAAGGATACACAGGAGCGAATAGCCCCATGATGCTAGACTGGACAAAACAGAGACGTGCTGTCAACACCCGGGTTTTTAATCCCAGATGCCTGTTATGCCATACATCGCAATCCCAGGATTACCATTTTTGCGAGACATAACATATTGATACCATAGTTCATCATCCATTACAAACCATAATCAAGGTCTTACAAATATAGGATCTCATGATCCAGTCTTAGTACAATCAACACAGCAGAATAATATAATAACGGTAGCATGGGCGAAGCTCCATCTTCAAGGTCACAGGCAATGCTGACGATGGGAGATGATCCTAGTTGTCATAGACTTCCTGTTGCCCATCATCCTGGTAGTCTTCCTCATAGTCTGGTCACGGGAATAGCCAGGGACAAAGCCATGAGTACTCTTTAAGTACTCGCAAGCTATCACTAACAAGTAAGGAGATTTCAAGTAGGAATCCTAATCTCTAGGTTGTTTTACAAAAATCCAGGTTTTATCTCTAGCTGAGTTCAGAAGTAAAGAAAACTAGTTTAAGGTTTGATAACACCTAAGTGGGAACTTATTTTTCATGTTCACAACCCTATTGTGGTCAAGTCAAAGTCATAATTCATTTCACAAGTCATTTTGAAAACATCTGACAACGGAACAGTATGGCCACTCCAACTGTCCATAACTGTGGACACGGCTATTCGAATAGTTTGACACTCTATAGAGGTGGTACACTTTCACCACAATATTTGATACATCCATCGGGAACAATCCTGATTCACCATACTCGGTATGCGGATAATAAATCCTAACCTTTCAATTACACACCCTAGTATAGGCACCTCTCCTATGAGTTTGGCCTCCCAACTGTGACCATCTGTCATTTTGGGAACTGCACAGGTGGACAATCATCACGAGGTAGCCTCAGCTCAAACCCCGGCCGCAAGGGAACCCATACTAAGGTATATAAACTTCCAGTCAAGCCCTACCCAATTTCAGGTATGATGGTTGTACGGTAAAATTGGAATGGTATCGCATCCGAACACAACCATCAGTTTTATAAAGGGCTAAGGCTCATGCCTCAACATTTCATCATCAAAATCATCTGGTGTTCAAAAACACATGTCAAAACATTTCAATAGAATGACTCATCACTCTAAGGTTTTCATAACCATTTTCACCAAGTATTCCAATCTAAAGTGATCAAGTTTTATGCTTAGCACTAGCCACTAATGTTGGGGATAAACACTAAAGAGGGGTGATAATCAAGTGTGACTTATCTTAGTCTAATCTCATGCCTCAGGATGACATCTAGTTATATATAACTTAGGCCAAGTTTTATGCTCTTTATGCTACCTATAATATCTTTCCAAAATCTACAAGTTACTAAATAAATACAAATAAAAAGTTTTGATAAAGAAATAAAATAATCAAGCTTGCAAGTAAAACTGGGATTTAGTATACTCAAGGTTGTCTAATCACAAGCACGCCTAATGCATTGCATAAGTTATCTAGATTGCATAGTTGCAGGTGTTAGCTTGCCTTGAGCAGTGAAGTGGTTGAAGTTCTCCTCTTCTTCCTCTTCGTAGTAGTCTCCTTCCTCTTTGTATCCTTGGTCGATACTAGCGTCTATAAATAAATACGAAGTACACAATCACCAAGCAATACTTAACTACTTCTATTTGGCACACAAGGGTTTACACTAGATGATCTAGCATCATCACAATCATCACAAGAATTAAAGCAATAGTCTTATTTATTTTATTTTAGAAAAGTAATTTCTACTTATTGACAAACTACTTAAGATTTAATATTCTCCAATTAAAATATGGGATCATGTTGACACATGTCATCACCACATATTTTTAATACTTGGGAATGTGATTTAAAGTGGTGTCACAATTTAATAATGTTTAACCTTATTATTTTAGTTAATTAAAGTGACTAGAAATTCCTATAGGGCATTCTTTTATTACTTGTCCATTATTACTGCAAGTAACCCTAGATATTTTTATATATTTAGAAAGTTCTGGTCAAATGTGATTTTTGAGAGTTGGAATCAACTCAAAAGCATTTATGGTTGAATTTTGAAAAATGTTTGAATGCAGAAAAGTCTCTGCCTTGTTATTTTTACTATAGGTGATCTACAATTCCAAATGGTTTGAATCTAACGGTCTTGGATTAACAATTTCAATACCTTCCTAACAAAATTGGTTTCATGCAATTTGGTTCAGTAAAACTCTCTGAATTGATTTTTGAATCAACAGACAGAACTAGGGTTTGAACTAAATTGAAAAATTCTAATTTGAACTAACTGGGTCGCGCCGGAAATCTAACTGGACCGGCCCACTATGCACAAGGTGCACGCGGGCTGGTTAAGTGGTGTCCCCACACGTTAGTGAGACAGGGAGTGGCGAAGGGGTATGGGGCGATTACGACCGTAGGATTAGATCAAGGATCAATGGCTCACGGCTGTCGTCCTCGTCTGAACAGAACATGACAGGCACGAACCCTAGCACGGCCAGTGGGGGTCTGGGGTGGCTCACCGGGGCTCAGGCGATGGCCGGCGATAGGGGCGAATGACGAATTCGATGACGGCGGTTCTCCTGGTACTAGCGGCTCCTCCTAGGGTGGCTGCTATCGACAGCACCCTTCTCCTCCAGCAGCGGCAGTCTCCGACGAAATTTCAGCGAGAGAGAGCTCGCCTTGCTCTGGGAAGAAGTGGGAAGGATCAGTGAGAGGTAGGGAGTGAACTGGTGTGAAGAAAACGAGCGGGGGAAGCCTCCTTTTATAGGCGAGCGAGAGAGGCTGAGCGGCATGGGCAGTTCTCGTCGGGGTCGGTGTTACAGCAAGCTACGGGCATGGCTGAGGCTAGGGGACGGTGCGTGGTCTCCTGGCGGTGCTCAAAAGCTTGATGGCGCGGCAAGGGGCGGTGCGCTTTGGTCGGAACGCGCTGGTGCTCGGAGCGGCACCAACGACGTTTTTGATGACGCACAGGCGCTCCTAGTTGCACGGCGGCGAACGGGCATGTCTAGTGGTCTCCTGGGACGGTGGTGATCGCAGGAACGGGCAGCGATGGCAAGGCATGGTCTGTGCGAGGCGGTCAGCTACGGCGAGCTGGCACGCTCTAGAGATGGCAGGGACGAACTGGGCACAGCGTGTTCCCTGTGGTCCACGGCTTGGAAAGGTTCGAGGGCTGGACAGGGGGTGGCGGTGGACGGTGGCGTGCCTCCTGGACATGGTGGCTAGGCGTTGCGATGGCTCTGGCTAGCTTTCCATGGTCGGCTGGCAAGGGGTGGCTCGGGCATGCACGTCATGGTGCAATGGTAGGGTTATAGGCTGGTTTAATGCACTGGTTGTCACTGGGGGAGACAAGCGTGATTAGTGGGAGACAAGGTTTGGAAATATTACTGCTCAAAATAGTGAAGTTTTGCAGAATTTGGTTTGTGTCTCCAGGTGTTTGATGAAATGGCCGCAAGAAATTCATATTTGAATTTTTGGATGAAACTTGGTGAGTGTATTGGGCACATACTAGGGAGTATCTAGTTGATTGGATTTGTCAAGGTGAACTGGTTTGGTGGGGTTTTGAGAAATGGTGATCTTACCATATGAACTAGATTCAATTTTTAAATGTCATTTGAATAGGGTTGCCAAATGTTTATATGGGTTTGCAAGGTGGGCTTGGTTCACTTTTACTTGGTCTAGCAAGGGGTGAAAATAATTGGATTTATTTCTGTTAGAAATCTTGGACTAGAAACACTCAAAGTGGTCTAGTGAACAAGATTGGCAAAAGTGACCATTTGCGTATATGGTTTGTTTTTGAATTTCCCTTGATTTGATTCTGCTTGGAAATGATTTAGATGATGTTGTTTTCATCTTTAAACCAAACCTTACCATTCATAACAATCACACAAGTCCATACAAGCATTCATGCATTCATCACAAACACACATGCATTCATATGGATTTAAAGAACAAAAGTTTTTGTTAACCCTAAATTTGGGTGATTGGAATTTGATAACCTTGATTAATATTTTTGGGATGTTACAAACCTTCCCCCCTTCAACAAAATCTCGTCCCAAGATTTGAGAAAAAAGAGAAAACTAGGGTTTAAAGAGATCTGGAAACTTCGTCCTAATGTAGTCTTCTCGCTCCCAACTAGCTTCTTCTTCAGTGTGGTTACTCCACTGGATCTTGAGAAACTTGATACTCCGGGTCCTGGTGGTTCTGAAGGCTTCCTCCAAAATACGGATGGGTACTTCGAGATATGTCAGGTCATCGTTGATCTCTATGGTCCCGTGATCAATATTCTTGAAAACTTCGGTCTTCTCCGGGACTTCTAGGCATTTGCGAAGTAACGAGATATGAAACACATTATGTACGGCTGACATCTCCTCTGGCAGTTCCAGTTGATACGATACTTCTCCTCGATGATTCGGAATCTTGAAAGGTCTGATATATCTAGGGGCTAACTTTCCTTTGAGCTGGAAACGTTGCATTCCTTTCAAAGGTGATACTTTGAGATACACAAAATCTCTAATATTGAAGGCTAGGTCTCGATGTCTCTTGTCGGCATAACTCTTCTATCTGGATTGGGCGGTCTTGAGGTGCTCACGGATCTTGTGAACTTTCTCTTCTGCTTCTCGTAGGATGTCGGCTTCGAAAATCTGACTCTCTCCTACTTCTGACCAATTCAAAGGGGTACGGCACTTCCTTCCATACATGAATTCAAATGGGTCCATTTGCAAACTGGCTTGTATTGTTATATGAAAATTCTGCGAAAGGCAGACAGTCTTCCCATTTAGATCCATATTGTAACACACAAGCTCTCAACATATCTTCGAGTGTTTGGTTTACTCGCTTCGTTTGTCCATCAGTCTGAGGGTGATAAGTTGTGCTGAAATCTAGTCTTGTTCCCAATCCTTCTTGGACTTTCTTCCAAAATCTTGAGGTAAACTGAGTTCCTCGACCCGACACGATGTTCTTGGGGACTCCATGCAAACTGACTATTCTAGCAATGTACAACTCTGCTAGCTTCGAACTCTGATAGGTGGTCTTGACTGGTAATAAATGGGCGACTTTGGACAGTCTATCCACTATGACCCAAATAGAGTCATTTCCCCTGCTAGATGTAGGCAAACCGGTGATAAAATCCATTCCAAATGAATCCCATTTCCATTCTGGAATCTGCAATGGTTGCAACAATCCTGCCTTGACTCTCTGACAAATATCACACTTGGCTATGTATCTTCCGATTTCTCTCTTCATCTTGTGCCACCAAAATTGCTCCTTCAAATCTTGATACATCTTCGTTCCTCCGGGGTGGATAGAATAAAGAGTATCATGGGCTTCTTTCAAAATAGCTTGCTTCAACTCTGAATCTGCTGGTACACAGATACGTCATTTGTACCACAAAACTCCTTCTTCATCTTCGGTGAATCCGGGTACCTTCCTTGTACCGATACGACATTTGATTCCATCAATACTAGCATTTCCTTTTTGCGCCTCCTTGATCTGACTAATCAAAGTGGGTTGAAGTTCTATGCTAGCCAAAAATCCTTCACTTACGAGCTCCATTCTGAAATCTTCCAACTCCTTGTGCAAACTTGGTTGCTCCTTCAGAATCATAGAGTTTAATCGACACGGCAATCTGCTAAGGGCATCTGCTACCACATTGGCTTTGTCGGGGTGATAGTGAATGTCTAGATCATAGTCTCTGATTAGCTCTATCCATCTCCTTTGCCTCATATTCAGCTCCTTCTGAGTGAAAATATACTTTAGGCCCTTGTGATCCGAATAAATTTGACAACGGTTTCCCATGAGGTAATGCCGCCATGTCTTCAAGGCTAAAACTACGGCTGCTAGTTCAAGGTCATGGGTAGGATAATTCTGCTCATGTTGCTTTAGTTGCCGGGATAAATAGGATATGACTTTGCCTTCTTGCATAAGCACACATCCGAGACCGATCTTGGATGCGTCACAATACACATCAAAAGGCTTCGTAATATCCGGCATGATTAAGATTGGGTCTGAGATCAATCTCTTCTTAAGATCTTGAAAACTTGCTTCACATTTGTCCGTCCATTCAAACTTCTTATCTTTCTTCAACAACTGGGTCATGGGTCTTGCGATGCTCGAGAATCCTTCTACGAACTTGCGGTAATATCCCGCTAATCCGAGAAATGCACGAACTTGGGTTTGAGTGGTTGGGGCTTGCCATTCTTCAACATCCTTAACCTTGGCAGGGTCAATAGGAATTCCTCTGGCCGACACAATATGTATGAGGAATCCTACTTCCTGTAACCAGAATTCACATTTGCTAAACTTGTCATACAACTGATGCTCCCTAAGGGTTCCAAGGATGGTCGTGTAGCTCATGTTCTTCTAATTTGGAATATATCAGAATGTCATCGATGAAAACAACGACAAACTTATCCAGGAAGTCCATAAAAATCTTATTCATGAGGTTCATGAAATAAGCGGGGGCATTGGTTAATCCAAAGGACATGACAGTGTACTCATACAATCCATATCTGGTGGTAAAGGCAGTCTTTGGAATATCCCTACGCGAATCTTGAGTTGATGATAACCAGTTCTAAGATCAATCTTAGAAAACACTTTGGCACCAGTCAAATGGTCAAACAGATCTTCTATCTTCGGCAGTGGGTACTTATTCTTAATGGTGACATCATTGAACTTCCGATAATCCGTACACAAATGGTTACCTCCATCTTTCTTGTCCACGAACAAGACAGGTGATCTCCATGGTGACGCACTTGGTTGAATCAGTCCTATCTCCATCATAGCATCCAATTGCTTCTTCATCTCCACTAATTCAGACAGGTTCATACTATAAGGTCTCTGGGCTATGGGTCCGATTCCAGGGATTAGTTCAATGATAAACTTAATATCCCGATCTAGGGGCATACCGGGCAAAACATCTAGAAATACGTCAGGGTATTCACAGACTACTCTGACTTGGTCAATGGTTAGTTGGGCTAGACTCTTGTTGCACTTGAATTAACGGGGCAAGGTTTCAGATACATGCTCTACTGATACTCCATTGGTATTGGTCATGGTTATGGTTTTCTTGGCACAGTCGATTAATCCCTTATGTTTCGACATCCAATCCATTCCTAGTACTACTTCCAAACCTTTGGTTCTGAGTACTATTAGATTAGCATAAAAATCTATGCCATGGATTCTAATAGGGACGGCCTTGAAAATTTTTCTAGCTTTGGTGGTTGAACCAGGTATTTGAACTATCATAACATGCTTCAATTTTGTTGGTTGAATCTTACTAGTGCATGCAAATTCTTCTGTAACAAACGAGTGCGATGCTCCAGAATCAAACAACACTTGCAAGTACTGAGTTAACAGAAAACATACCCAGCACGACATCTGGCGCTTCTTGGGCTTCTTCAGCATTCATGAGAAACAGACGGCCGTTGCGGTTGAGCGAATTCCATGGGGCAAATCTCCTTCCAGGCTGAACACGGCGCTGCTACTAAGTTGGGGCATTCATGTTGGGGGCTGCTGCAAGCTTCTTGGGGCACTCATTGGAGTAGTGACCCTTGGTTCCGCAATCATAACAAGTCACCTAAGACTTGTCTTTTCCTGCAACAGGCACAGCATTGCTTCCAGTCCTTGGGGCAGTATTGGTGTTGGTGGCGACATTGTTGTTGTTGAACTTGGGCGGTGCACGGTTGAAATTGTTGGAGTTGCCGGGGTTATTGTTGCGGTTTCCCCCGGGCCTTGGGTTTCCTCCTCCACGGTTGGGATAGTTCGGACGGGTCATCGGGGGTCTATTGTTTCTTGGGGCAAATCATGTAGACAGGTTGGGCGATACTTTGGGGTATGATGGGTTCCTGGTTGATGCATCATTCGACGCTTGTTGTTCTCATTGGCTTGGTTGATCTTGCCTTCCATCTAAATGGCAGAATCCACTAAGGCTTCAATGTCAGCAAACGGAATATTGACTAACATTGTCTGCATCTCATCATGCAGACCATTCAAGAATCTCTCCTTCTTCTTGGCTTCAGTGTCAATCTCATCGGGTGCATACCTAACTAATGACAGAAATTTGTCAAGGTACTCAACTACTGTCATCCTCCCTTGCTTCAATTATGTGAATTCATCTCTCATCCTCTTGATTAAACCCGATGGCACATGGGTTCTCCTGAACTTGAGTTTGAATTCATCCCAAGTCATCATCTGTCCTCCATTCATGGTGCGAACGCTGTTCCACCAAGCTCTTGCATCTCCTGCCAGATAGTGAGTGGCAAACAGTACTTTCTCATTGGCCTCCACTCCTGCGACTTCTAAGTTGTTCTCCATAGTCTGCAGCCAGTCATCGGCATCTAATGGCTCTTCAGACTTACTAAAGATGGGTGGATTCGTATTCTGAAAGTTCTTGAGCTTGGATCCATGGTTGTCCTGGTTTCCATGGCCTTGGTTGTTTTTGGCCATCTGAGCTATGTGTTGGAGGGTGGCTAAGTTGGCTTGCCGTTTGGCTCTTTCAGCTTCGCGGACCGAAACAAACATTTGCAAGATTTGCAGCATTGGGTCCGGGGATGAATGATACGTCCAAAACGTATCTACTTTCTCGAACACTTTTGCTATTGTTTCTCCTCTAAACCTGTGTGATTTGGATAAAACTAACACGGACTGACGCCGTTTTCAGCAGAATTACCTTGGTGTCTTGTTTTTGTGCAGAAAATCAACTATCAGGAGACGGAGAAGGGGCCTGGGGGGCCCACACCCCTGCCAGGCGTGGGCCCACCTCTGGTCGCGCCTATGGGGTGCAGCCACCCCAGGCACCCCCTCGGCCTCCCTCTGCACCTATAAGTTGCCTCTCGACCTAAAAACCGAGGGGGGTCGATAGTTTTCCAGAAAGAGTTCCGCTCCGCGGCCGCCACCAGAAACCAAGATTCATCCAGAAACTCCGTTCTGGCACCCTGTCGGGACAGGGAATTTGGAGAGGATCATCGTCATCGTCATCACCAACGCATCTCCATCAACCATCGATGTTTCCCTCATCCATGAGTGAGTACTCCCCTGTTGTAGGCTTGGGGATGGTAGGGATTGGATGAGTTCTATCATGTAATCGAATAAGATGTATTAGGGCATAGTGCCTATTATCTCTATTAGTGCTATTTGACTTTGTTGCAACTTATTATGCTTAATGCTTGTCACTAGGGCCCGAGTGCCATGATATCAGATCTGAACTTATTATTGAATCCTTATGATAGTATTGTTTGTGATCTTATCTGCAAGTTGTGTACACATATCATTGTCCGGATCCAAAGTCCCCAAAGTGACAATAATTGGGACAACCGGAGGGGATGGTTGTGGTTTTAGGATCACATGTGTTCATGGAGTGTTAATGCTTTGCTCCGGTGCTCTATTAAAAGGAGCACCTTAATTTCCAGTAGTTCCCTAGAGGCCCCGCTGCCACGGGCTGGCTGGACAGAAGATGTTGTGCAAGTTCTCATTGTGAGCACGTATGACTATATTTGGAGCACATGCCTAGGATTGTTTAGTACTTGGATGCTTGTTATTATTTATCTTCAATGACCTAGATCTTGAAGTTACATGTTTAGACTTGTCCATGCAACGCCCGTCCATCCATCCCTATGCCTACCGCACTAGAATCCCACTGTTTACTATTACTATTACTATTGCTCATGTTTCACTGTTACTGTTACTATTGCTCATGTTTCACCTGAGTCTAGTGAGATTTATGATATTAATGATGTTGGGGATATCCCTAGAGGCAATAATAAAAGTGGTTATTATTATATCTTTGTGTTTATGATGAATGTTTACATTCATGCTATAATAGTATTAACCGAAAACATTAATACTTGTGTGATTTGTAAACTAAATTAGAGTCCCTAGTAAAGCCTCTTTGTAATACTAGCTTGTTGGTTAATAGGTGATCGTGGTTTCCCGATCATGAACATTGAGATGTTATTAACAACAAGATCATATCATTAGGAGAATGGTGTGATGGACATACTCCTATAGATAAGCGTAGCATTAAGATCAAGTCATTTCAATAGTTCATTTGCTATAAGCTTTCTGATACATAGTAACCTAATTCCTTCTACCATGAGACCATGCTACTCACCATCACCGGAAGGATGCTTTGATGACATCAAACACCACACCGTAACTAGGTGGCTATAAAGGTGGCATTGAGTGTTCGGAAAGTATGTCTTGAGGCACATGGATCAAAGTGGGATTTGTCCATCCATATGACGGATAGATATACTCTAGGCCCTCTTGATGGAATGTCATCCAATTAGCTTGCAACCATGTGACTGGCTCACAAGGGATCACATATCATGGGAACGAGAAAAGAGTACTTATCGGTAACAAGGTTAAACTAGGTATGCAGAGATACCGACGATCAAACCTCGGATAAGTAAACTATCATAAGACAAAGGGAAATTGGTATCGTATGTAAGTGGTTCATTCGATCGCAAAGTAATTGTTGAAATATGTGGGAGCCATATGAATTTCCAGATTCCTCTATTGGTTATTGATCGGAGAAGTGTTGTAACACCCTCAGAATCGGCCCTATGCAAGTTTTAGCGGAACCCGCCAAACCCGCATAGAAACGATTCAAAGGTGCCCACCAGGCACTTTCGTGCGGGTGGAAAACGAAGTAATAACATTACACAACAGTCCTCGATGGGACCCACAGAACGGATATATACAACAGCGACTCGACGAGTCAAGAATACAGATATACAATACAAAGATCCAAATCACCTTTAAACCGATAGGGCGTCCGACTACGGACAAGATGCAAATGGGGCTAAGAGCCCTGAAGAATAACCAATGGCGTCCATAACCCTGCCCAGGCCAAGCCAGAAGGGTAACCCTGCTAACGACGTCGATCTCAAACCTGCTTAAACAAAAGGGGTGCCGACAAAGGGCAAAGGAAAAAGAGGAGCGTCAGTACTGAGGCCAGTACACGGCGAGGCTAGAATTCGGAGGTCCTCGCCTACATAGGTATGGTGGACTGAAGCGGCAGCGGCAGCATGCACTAAACAACCTATAGAGACTCGATACAACTGGCGGTTATCAAATAGGGGTAAGAAAGACCTATTCGGAACCAACCTGATGCCACCATCAAACAAACCCATCCTGGTGTTTCCCCCTCGAGACCAAACGAGGAAGTCAACCGAGGAACTCACACAGTTGGCAGTTTTAATTATTCAGTTATCGTTGCAGCAATTACTAGTCAGGTGTAGATAATTATCCTGATAAATTAAGCAGTGGGCAGTTTTAGTTAACCATTCCGTTGTAGTTGCGGCACTTACTAGTCAGATACAAATAGCATGAGATAACCCAGAAACCCCGCAGTTGTTGGTACTTTTATTTAGCCATTCCGTTGTAGTTGCATTACTTACTAGTCAGGTACAATGGTCGCGAGCGACAACTCAAGCAAACAATTGTTGGTAGTTTTATTTAGCCATTCCATTATAGTGAAGCTGATTACTAGTCATTATAAAGTCAAGTTTATAGCACTACTTTAGTTATAGTTGTCTATGATCGAGATACTGTGCTCCAAGTCATCCATAACCGCGGACACGGCTTTCAGAAAGTTTTAACCCGGCCGGGGTGCACAAATAGCAACACACACACGATCAACCTCGGAAAAACCAAATCAAAACCCAACGAGGCTTTCACGACAAAGCAATCACAGGATTCAGAAATATTTCAGGGGGCCACCCCTTAAAGTAGACCCGCAACGAAGTCGGCCGGCTCCGAGACGGCCTCAAGGTTTGGGTGGACGGCTGTGAACGACTGGGAACCCAAAACTGAGCTTGTCGACACCGCGGAATCGTGTCCCGATCCTAAACAGTACAGTGTGCTCCTCGCACAATCGTAAATAAAGCAGTAAAGCATGGCATAAGTACAGGATCGTAAATAAAACCTCAAACTAGTTTGTGGCCCCAAGAAATAAGACTGAATCAAGCTCTGGCTAAGGGGGCCCATAATTCCCCGTATGTGGATAGCGCGATAAATCAGGGAACAGGTATCAAGCACTCGGGGTCCTACGGGACACAAGTGGACGGTTAACAACCAAATAACATCTATTGCCCACCTGTGCCTCTGCTTACCTACTTCAATTTTAGTTGTTAAACAATAATTAAAGTGAGCAATAAATAAACCATGATCCTCTCCAACATTAAACATGCGGCAATGCTCCAACAACTGTGGCACTTGACGACACGCAACAGCACTTGAGCAAGCGACTACGACGCGCAAGTCCAACTATCTACCAAACAATAGGTAATAGGAGGTGTCCAAGGCGATATAAGGCTGCAAGGGATATCACGGGTACGGAAACTAGAGCATCGCAACACAGATAGCAATAGATCAACAGGAGGGAATAAATACTATAAAAGTAAGATAGGTAGAAAGGGGGAGATGCTCGCCTGAAAACATTGCCGAAGGTTCAACCGAAGATCGGGTCGACACTCGCATCAACCCAACGGCCTTCCGCGAAAAAGCAAAACACTAGAATAAACACCGGATGCAATATTTAATACAACGGCAGAAGATTGGGCATGATGCATGTATGATGTATGACATGGCAAAGGTGCGATGCAATTAGGTCAATATTAAGTGGAACCGGGGTCCCGACAATTAATATATGGTTCTAGTTGTTTAGCTACCCCGCAATTTAAATGTTGTTTTAACAAGGCAAAATATATCCCCGGTTCGCTACACAAATTTAAATGAGGCCAATATGAGACTAGATTTGCCCGCATATGGGCCCCATATTTAATTATTAGGTGAATCGGCATAAGGCCCCCAAACCACAGACAAATATGCATGCACATGACAATTCAATATGCAACAATTATATATCATTTACTAAAATAAGGTCTCGGTTCGGGTTCACACATTAGGGTTCGGCGATCTTGGGGTTCCGGGGTTCGGGGTTCGGTCTCAGGGTTCGACAGGGTTCGACGGGAACGGTCTCGGACACAGAAGTAGATCTTGTCGCATCCGCGGTGGTCGGGCCATGTTGTCGGTCTTATCGTCTCACGCGGAGATCTTGGCGTTCCGGGAGGAAGTACTTGGTCTGGCGTCGGGGCATCGGACTCGCCCTGGTTGGTGTCGGTCTTGTCGGGCCCGCGCAGTTGATCTTAGTGTTACCGGATGATCTTGCCGACTCCATGCGAAGGCCTTGGCGCTCTAGATCGGTCTTCAGGGTCTCGGCCATCGGATCCTTGAAGAAGGTCATGGCGTCCGTGAGGCGATCTGGGCGTTCACCGAGAGGGGTTCGACAGGGTTCGGGTCTTCGGACGCCGCGAGGAAGATCTTGAGGTACCGGCGGGTTCGTTGTCATCATTCTCGGGCGACTGGACGAGTCAGCAAGGCGGGCCTGTTTGGGTCACACGGGCGAACATTTTGCGGGCGTGCTACAGGCTTGGTGCAGAGGTCCTGGTCGCAGGAGGGCGCGGCGAGCGTCTGCGGCTTGCGGGACCCACGGAAGCTGCTGCAGAAGAGGGCCGGACCGGGCCCCGCGGTGGAGGGGGTGGTGGCGAGCTCGACGGCGCGGGGCGGCAGAGGTGGCCTGACGGCGCCGGCCCTGGCGGAGAGCGGGGCGAGGAGGGAGGTGCTCGGGGCGAAGAGGGGGCCGCGCCGGTGGAGAGCGGCGGCGCTCCGGCGAGGGAGCCGAGCGGGGCGCGGGAGGAGGCTGCTCGGGGAGGCGCGGACGCGGGCCGGCGGCGAGCGGCGGAGGAGGGGTGGAGGCGTCGGCCGGAGGTGGAGGAGAAGGGATGGGGCGCGACGGCTGAGGGAGGTCGACGGCAGTGACGCCATGCGCCAGAGAGGCAGAGGACGGCGCGCTCGCCGGAGGAGGAGGGGCGACGGCATCGGGTGGAGAGAAGGTGGCGGCTCGCCGGCGGGCGGAGGCCGCGGGGCCGCGGGAGCAGGAGGAAGCGGGGCGGCTCGGGGCGAGGCGCAGAGGGCGGCGGCCGAGAGCGGTTTGCAGGAGGCGGCGCTGGGCGGCCGGAGGAGAGAGGGGCAGCGGGCCTCGACGGCGGGCAGGGGGAGGACCGCGCGAGGTCCGGCGGGGAGGAGACTGCGGGGTGCGGCAGCCGGAGAAGGGAGGCGGGGCGGCGCGCGGGCGGGTGGTGAGGCGAGGGGGGGTCGCCGGAGAGGAGGGGGAAGGGAGGGGACGCCGGGCTGGGAGAGAGAGGGAGGAGGAAGACGCGGGGTGAGGGAGGCGTGCGCGTCGGGGCACTGGTGGGGCCGGGGGCGCGTGGGGCGCGCGGTAGGTGGGGGGGCGACAGGTGGGGGCCACGGGAGGGGAGCGGGTCTGGCGGTGGGGAGGGTTTGACCAGGGGGAGGTGGGCTGCGGGTCCAGGGAGATGGGGGGCCCAGGTGTCGGGGAGAGGTGGCTGGGTGGATGCGGTGTGAGGAAGAGAGAGAGGAGGGGAAAAAGGGGTGAGGTGGCAGCGGGTTGGGGTTGAGGGAGTGGGGGTAGGTGGCGGCATGGGATTGGTTAGAGGGGAGGGAGAGGGTGAGGTGGCAGCCAGGGATTGGGTGGGGTGAGGTGGCTGGAGTGTGGGTAGATAGGACTGGGGTAAGAAAAGACTTGGGGTGGGGTCTAAGCTGGACCGATTTTTATTCTGGGGGTGGTCGTTCGGGTCGATTCGGCCCGTTCGACTGCCCCACTAAAAATAATTAAATATTTTATTTATTTCAAACAGGGATTTTGCAAACCGATAGCAGACAAAACAAAATAATCCGGAGACCCGGGTTTTGCGTTTGAACAAAGACGGGCGTTTAGAAAACAAGAACAGGTTTTTCCGCAAATAATTTTATGCAAGCAAATGCAAGATGGTGACGATGCTCAAATGCAATGTGGCATGATGACATGAGCATGCGGTCATGATGATGCAATGCACAAAAACAACGCGATTTTCTAGTAGTGGTTTTGCGGGATGCCACAAGTGTCTCGGTCATGTCCGCATAATTCACGAACCGTAGGGAGACACACTTAAGGATTCGATGTTGTTTAGTAGATATGGAATGTTAGTAGGGATACCGAATGTTGTTCGGAGTCTCGTATGGGATCCGGTATATCGCGAGGATATCCGGAATGGTCCGGAGAATAAGATTCATATAAGGAAAGTCTGATTCCGGAGTTCAGGATTGATTTCGATGTTTTCATCGGAGAGGTTCTAGAAGGTTCTAGAAGGTTCACCGGACCGGAAGGGGAATGGTCCATGAATGTGTCATGGGTAAGTGGAATGATTAGATCATGTCCTAAGTCACTTTCGTTGGGCATTTGCGAGAGAGAAATAAAGCTCCAAACTGAAAGGCAAAAGGAAGGTTTGAAAAGTCAAACTGGAACAATGGTTTCCTAGTGGAAGAAGGAAAGAGTCCTTCCTTCAATCCAACTTGGGTTTGGGTTTGGATTCAAACTCTCCCCTCCCAAGGCTGCCCCCCCTCTCATAAATAGAGGGGGAGGACTGCCCCAAACACCACAAGAGACAGCCCTCCCCACCCCGTGCGCCGCCGCCTAGCCGCCGCCTAACGCCGCCGCCGACTCATTGTTGTCACCCTAGCCGCCGCTGACACCTCCTCCTTCTTCCGGCCTTCTAAACCTAGATCACCAGAAACCCTAGATCCACCATAACTCGCACCGGCTTAGGCGTAGCCCTGCAGGATCTTCCCTCTACTTCCGACACCACGCCATCGTGCTGTCGGAATCGCGAGGGGAGAACTACAACCTCTGCTGCCTGCTGGAACAAGGGAGAGGAAGGTCTTCATTGAGTACCGAACGTGTGATCGACTGCGAAAGCGCTGCCGAAACACAGTGTCGGAAGGACCATCTACGCGATCTTGAGATCGGCAAGTGTACGACTACATTACCCACGAGAATCTGCTCTCGTTAACCGCTTTGGAATCTTCGAGGGTGAGTACTCTAATCAACTCCTTGCTACAATCTAGTAGATAGATCTTGGCTTGTTTGTGTGCATGCGGTAGAAATTTTTTGTTTTCCATGCTACGAACCCCTACAGTGGTATCAGAGCCGTATCTATATGTAGATTTGTTACGCGAGTAGAACACAATGGTCATTATGGGCGTTGATGCTTTTGTTGTCGATTGCTTCTTGTGTACTTTGCATCTTGCGGGATGGTGGGATGAAGCGGCCCGGGCTAACCTTACATGACATTGTTCATGAGACTTGCTCCACGCTTGACATGCAACTTGTATTGCATAAGTGGCTTTGCGGGTGCCTGTTTCTCCCAACATAGTTAAGATTCAATTTACAACGGGTGATTGAAAATACTAGTATCAACGTCGTGGTTCTTGTTCGTAAGTTAGAATGACACTTAATGAAAGCCCCAAACCACGTAAAACATGCAAAGAAAATTAGAGGCGTCTAACTTTGTTTTGCAGGGGTGTGATATGATGTGATATGGCCATGATTGTGATTATATATGATGTATGCAATGTTCCTTATTGTAAGTCGGCAACCGGCAGGAGCCATATGGTTGTCTTTTAATTCCATTAAGACATGTGTGTCTATTATTCAAAGTAGTTGTAATAGTTGATGCTGGTGGACGACAACCATGAAGCGGCGCCATTGACCTTGACGCCATGCCGGTGATGATGGAGATCATGTTCGTGATTGAAGATGGAGATCGGAAGCACAAGAAGAAAGGCCATATCATATCACATATTATGAATTGCATGTGATGTTAATCCTTTTATGCATCTTGTATTGCTTAGTTCGTGACGGAAGCATTATAAGATGATCCCTCAAGCACAAAAAATTCAAGTTATAAAGGGTTCATCCTTAGTAAGTATTGTTACTAAAGCTCGTTGTTTCGAAGCACCACGTGTTGATCGGGTGTGTTAGATTCTGTGAGTGTATACAACATGAGCAAGCCAGATTTGCTCATGCGGAAGCTAAGGTTTGATCTTGACGAGCTTAGCATGTACAGACATGGTCTCGGAACACGGATCACCGAAAGGTAATGCATGAGTCATATAGTAGATATGATGAACATGTTGATTGTTCGCCATTGAAGCTACATCAACTCTCGTGATGATCGGTTTTGATGTGGTGGATTTGGTTCGTGTGATCACTAAAACAATGTGAGGGATATTGTTTTGAGTAGGAGTTCACCTAGATTAATTTAACTATTAATTATAACTCAATTTGTCATAAACTTAGTCTAAACTATTGCAAATATGTTGTAGATCAATGGCGGCCCCTACCATCAATTTTAATGCGTTCCTAGAGAAAGAAAAGTTGAAAAACAATGAAAGCAACTTCGCAGATTGGTTCTGCAATTTGAGGATTGTCCTCAATGCTGGTAATTTGACCTATGTGTTGGATGCACCGCTGGGTGACGCACCTGCAGCTGATGCTACCGATGAGGTAAAGAATTTTTTCCTTGCTCGGAAGAATCAGTACTCCACAATTCAGTGTGCTATCTTGTATGGTTTGGAATCGGATCTTCAGAAAAGGTTTGAGAACCATGACCCACATGATATTGTCCGTGAACTCAAAATGATATTTGAGGCTCATGCGGTAGTTGAAAGTTATGAGGCTTCTGAAAAGTTCTTTAACTTCAAGATGCAAGAGGGCAGCTCCGTCAGTGAGCACGTGCTTAAGATGTCTGGGCACGCAAGCAAGCTTCAAAGCTTGGGTATAGTGATTCCTAATGCTTTGGGGATTCACCGTGTCCTCTAATCACTACCACCAAGTTACAAGAACTTTGTGATGAACTACAATATGCAAAACATGGACAAGTCGTTGCCCGAACTCTTCTCCATGTTAAAGTCTGCGGAAGTGGAGATCAAGAAAGAGCACCAAGTTTTTATGGTCAATAAGACCACCAAATTCAAGAAGCAAGGCAAGTCTAAGAAAAAGGGAAACTTCAAGAAGGGCGGTAAGAAAGTTACCGCGCCGATGAAGAAGACCAAGGCTAGGCCTAAGCCTGATACTGAGTGCTTTTACTGCAAGGGAGAAGGTCACTAGAAGCGGAACTGCCCTAAGTACTTGGCGGATTTGAAGAACGACAACATCAAGAAGAAAGGTATATCTGATATACATGTTATTGATGTGTATCTCACTACTACTCGTAGTAGTGCCTGGGTATTTGATACTGGTTCGGTTGCTCACATTTGTAACTCGAAATAGGTGTTGCAGAATAGACGGAAACTAGCGAAGAACGAGGTGACGATGCGCGTTGGAAATGGATCAAAGGTTGATGTGATCGCGGTCGGCACTCTACCTCTTCATCTACCATCGGGATTAGTTTTATACTTAAATAATTATTATTTGGTGCCTGCGTTGAGCATGAACATTATATCTGGATCATGTTTATTGCGAGACGGTTACTTGTTTAAATCCGAGAATAATGGTTGTTCGATTTATATGAGTAATATGTTTATGCACATGCACCTTTGATAGATGGTCTATTCTTATTGAATCTCGATTATAGAAATACACACATTAATAACAGTGAAGCTAAACGTTTGAAATTGAGCGATAACTCGACCTATATGTGGCACTGTCGTCTTGGTCATATTGGAGTGAAGCGTATGAAGAAACTCCATTCCGATGGACTTCTTGAATCACTTGATTTCAAATCACTTAAAAGATGCGAAGCATGTCTGATGGGTAAAATGACTAAGACTCCATTTTCTGGTATGATGGAGCGAGCTACGGACTTATTGGAAATCATACATACTGATGTGTGTGGCCCAATGAGTGTAGCATCACGCGGTGGTTATCGTTATGTTCTTACCTTCATAGATGATTTGAGTAGATATGGGTATATCTATTTCATGAAACATAAGTCCGGAACTTTCGAGAAGTTTAAGGAATTTCAAAGTGAGGTAGAGAATCAACGTAACAAGAAGATTAAATTTCTACGATCTGATCATGGAGGTGAATATCTAAGTTACGAGTTTGGCGAGCATTTGAAGAAATGCGGAATACTTTCACAATTGACACCGCCGGGAACACCACAATGTAATGGTGTGTCCGAATGTCGTAATCGAACTCTCTTAGATATGGTTCGTTCTATGATGTCACTTACAGATTTACCGTTATCGTTTTGGGGTTATGCATTAGAAACAGCCGCATTCACTTTAAATAGGGAACCATCTAAATCCGTTGAAACGACACCGTATGAATTATGGTTTGGCAAGAAACCTAAATTGTCGTTCCTTAAAGTTTGGGGTTGCGAAGATTATGTAAAGAAGTTACAGCCAGACAAGCTTGAACCCAAAGCGGAAAAATGCGTCTTCATAGGATAACCGAAGGAAACTATTGGGTATACCTTCTATCATAGATACGAGGGAAAAATCTTCGTTGCCAAGAATTGATCCTTTCTAGAGAAGGAGTTTCTCTCGAAATAAGTGACTAGAAGGAAAGTAGAACTCGACGAGGTTGTTGAACCTTCTCTCGGACATCAGAGTAGCGCAGCACCGAAAGTAGTTCCTGTGGCGCCTACACCAATAAGAGAGGAAGCTAATGATGTTGATCATGAAACTTCGGTTGAAGTTACTACGGAACCTCGCAGGTCAATGAGAACTCATACCACTCCTGATTGGTATGATCCCGTTATGAGTGTCATGTTGGTGGATAACACCGATGACCCTACGACATATGAGGAAGCGATGATGAGCCCAGATTCCAATAAATGGCAAGAAGCCATGAAATCCGAGATCAGATCCATGTACGAAAACCAAGTATGGACTTTGGTGGACTTACCGGATGGCCGGAAGGCTATCGAGAACAAATGGATTTTCAAGAAGAAAACAGATGATGATGGTAATGTTACTGTCTATAAAGCTCGACTTGTCGCAAAAGGGTTTCGAGAAATTCAAGGAGTTGAGTACGATGATACTTTCTCACCAGTAGAGAAGCTAAAGTCTGTGAGGATTTTGTTAGCAATCGCTGCATATTATGATTATGAGATATGGCAGATGGATGTCAAAACAGCATTCCTCAATGGATACATTGATGAAGAGTTGTATATGATGCAACCCAAAGGTTTTGTCGATCCTAAAGATGCTAACAAGGTATGCAAACTTCAACGGTCCATTTATGGATTGAAGCAAGCATCACGAAGTTGGAATCAACGTTTTGATAAGGTAATAAAAAGCTTTGGTTTTATACAAACTTATGGATAAGCTTGTATTTACAAGAAAGTGAGTGGGAGCTCTGTAGCATTCTTAATACTATATGTAGATGACATATTGTTGATTGGGAATGATGTAGACCTTCTTAATAGCGTCAAGGATTATTTGAATAATTGTTTTTCAATGAAAGATCTTGGCGAAGCAGCTTACATATTAGGCATAAATATTTATAGAGATAGATCGAGACGCCTAATATCATTGTCACAGAGTAAATATTTGGACAAAGTTCTAAAGAGGTTTGGAATGGAAAATAGCAAGAAAGGGTTCTTGCCCATGTTGCCCAATACGACCTTGAGTAAAACTCAAAGTCCTGCAATGGCAGAAGATAGAGAAAGGATGAGTAAGACTCCCTATGCCTCAGCCATAAGATCTCTTATGTATTCCATGCTATGTACTAGACCCGACATTTCATATGCTGTTATTTTGACTAGCAGATATCAAAGTGATCTAGGAGTGGATCATTGGACAGTGGTCAAAAACATCCTTAAGTACTTGAGAAGAACTAAGGATATGGTTCTTTCTTATGGAGGTCATGAACAGCTCGTTGTTAATGGTTACACCGATGCTAGTTGGAACACCGATCCGTATGATTCTAAATCTCAATCTGGATACGTATTTACTTTGAATGGTGCAGCAGTTAGCTGGAAGAGTGCAAAGCAAACCGTTGTGGCGAGATCTTCAACTGAATCGGAATACATAGCTGCTTCGGAGGCTTCACAAGAGGCGATATGGATGAAGGATTTCATTACAGAGCTTGGTGTGGTTCCAAGTGCGCTATACCCAATGTCTATCTACTGTGATAAAATGGGCGCCATAGTCAATGCGCAAGAACCAAGGTCACACAAGAAGCTGAAGCACATCAAGCTACATTTCCACGCTATTCGAGAGCATGTCCAAGATGGTGAAATAAAGATTTGCAAAGTAAACACAGATCTGAATGTGGCGGATCCGTTGACTAAACCTCTCCCCAGGGCAAAACATGACCAGCACCAAACCGCCATGGGTGTTCGGTATATTACCATGTAATCTAGATTAGTTGACTCTAGTGCAAGTGGGAGACTGTTGGGGATATGCCCTAGAGGCAATAATAAAAGTGGTTATTATTATATCTTTGTGTTTATGATAAATGTTTACATTCATGCTATAATAGTATTATCCGAAAACATTAATACTTGTGTGATTTGTAAACTAAATTAGAGTCCCTGGTAAAGCCTCTTTGTAATACTAGCTTGTTGGTTGATAAATGATCGTGGTTTCCTGATCATGAACATTGAGATGTTATTAACAACAAGATCATATCATTAGGAGAATGGTGTGATGGACGTACTCCTATAGATAAGTGTAGCATTAAGATCAAGTCATTTCAATAGTTCATTTGCTATAAGCTTTCTGATATATAGTAACCTAATTCCTTCGACCATGAGATCATGCTAATCACCATCACTGGAAGGATGCATGATGACATCAAACACCACACCGGAACTGGGTGGATATAAAGGTGGCATTGAGTGTTCGGAAAGTATGTGTTGAGGCACATGGATCAAGAGTGGGATTTGTCCATCCATATGACGGATAGATATACTCTAGGCCCTCTCGGTGGAATGTCATCCAATTAGCTTGCAAGCATGTGACTGGCTCACAAGGGATCACATATCACGGGAACGAGAAAAGAGTACTTATTGGTAACGAGGTTGAACTAGGTATGCAGAGATACCGACGATCAAACCTCGGATAAGTAAACTATCGTAAGACAAAGGGAAATTGGTATCGTATGTAAGTGGTTCATTCGATCACAAAGTAATCGTTGAAATATGTGGAAGCCATACGAATTTCTAGATTCCTCTATTGGTTATTGATCGGAGAAGTGTCTCGGTCATGTCCGCATAATTCACGAACCGTAGGGAGACACACTTAAGGATTCGATGTTGTTTAGTAGATATGGAATGTTAGTAGGGATACCGAATGTTGTTCGGAGTCTCGTATGGGATCCGGTATATCGCGAGGATATCCGGAATGGTCCGGAGAATAAGATTCATATAAGGAAAGTCTGATTCCGGAGTTCAGGATTGATTTCGATGTTTTCATCGGAGAGGTTCTAGAAGGTTCTAGAAGGTTCACCGGACCGGAAGGGGAATGGTCCATGAATGTGTCATGGATAAGTGGAATGATTAGATCATGTCCTAAGTCACTTTCGTTGGGCATTTGCGAGAGAGAAATAAAGCTCCAAACTGAAAGGCAAAAGGAAGGTTTGAAAAGTCAAACTGGAACAATGGTTTCCTAGTGGAAGAAGGAAAGAGTCCTTCCTTCAATCCAACTTGGGTTTGGGTTTGGATTCAAACTCTCCCCTCCCAAGGCTGCCCCCCCTCTCATAAATAGAGGGGGAGGACTGCCCCAAACACCACAAGAGACAGCCCTCCCCACCCCGTGCGCCGCCGCCTAGCCGCCGCCTAGCGCCGCCGCCGACTCATTGTTGTCACCCTAGCCGCCGCTGACACCTCCTCCTTCTTCCGGCCTTCTAAACCTAGATCACCGGAAACCCTAGATCCACCATAACTCGCACCGGCTTAGGCGTAGCCCTGCAGGATCTTCCCTCTACTTCCGACACCACGCCATCGTGCTGTCGGAATCGCGAGGGGAGAACTACAACCTCTGCTGCCTGCTGGAACAAGGGAGAGGAAGGTCTTCATCGAGTACCGAACGTGTGATCGACTGCGAAAGCGCTGCCGAAACACAGTGTCGGAAGGACCATCTACGCGATCTTGAGATCGGCAAGTGTACGACTACATTACCCACGAGAATCTGCTCTCGTTAACCGCTTTGGAATCTTCGAGGGTGAGTACTCTAATCAACTCCTTGCTACAATCTAGTAGATAGATCTTGGCTTGTTTGTGTGCATGCGGTAGAAATTTTTTGTTTTCCATGCTACGAACCCCTACAAATGATGGTTACATTGAGTTCACTGATGAATTTGTTGAAGAGTGCCGAAACACACATGGTACTAGTGCTATTAAGAGTCTCCTTGCTAGATGCACCATTAGGCCTAAACTGTCCTTTGATCCTAAGTTTGCCACCTCTCCCGTAGATATTAAAGATAAAGATTATGATTT